>OY101429.1:10184113-10822972 GCA_956483605.1 Tuberolachnus salignus | reverse complement strand
CGAGATGGCAGCGACTTCCTGAGTAATTACCGCCTTCAGGGCTTTCACAGTTTGGCGACGATGTTGGTGGTACACTTGCCTTTTGAGATAGCTCCGAAGGAAAAAAACCGCATGGGCTCAAATCTGGTGGACGCTGTGGCCACCCAATGTCACCTCGTAAAAAGACAATATGCCCGGGAAACATTTCTCGCAAAATACCGAGTGACCGATGAGCTGTGTTGTGCGGCAGCACCATCTTGTTGAAATCACACATTATCTTGTCCGTACTCGTTAAGCAAATCGTTCAATTTCGGTCGAACAATGTTTTCAAGCATCGAAACGATAACGATTACAGGTCACCGTTGCCGTCTTCTTCAAAGAAGTGCACATTTCCCAGTCCTGTTACGATCAGAGGTCGAGCAGTGGGCTTTGATTTTAGTGCTCAATCTGTTTGTCTAAAATATGAAACCCAATTTCGAAGAGTTTTGCGTTTGGGGACTGGATCATGTCGACCAAGCGCGAACCGAACACGAAACGCACGCTGGGTCGATATCAGTTTTTCATGAATTCCTCGACGACAAACGCACGAAATTCTACCGACCAAGCCAAAATAAGTACTGATAATGGCATAAATAATGCTTTTTACATAAATGTTCGCTGGGAAATTGAAAAGTGTCCACTATTGGGGAATGTGTCGACTTTTAAGAGGTGTCAATTATTAGAGGTTTCACTGTACTATTTATTTTTCGCACATGATATACGCGTTTACGAATATTTTAATCGTATTACAAGTCGCGACTTTAAAATATTCTTTTTCTCATTCTTCCGGTGCTCGGTATTCCGATTTTAGTAGTTGGCCGCTGTCGAAAAGCAAATCCTTCAAATCTCGATAACTTTTCACTCCCGCGGGAATTTCCGGTATATATTATTCCACCCGTGGCCTTCCTCGTCCGATTTTACCTTATGCGCAACCTTCGATAATCGACTTCAACGAACTATCATATCGTGGTTTGCGACCTAAAATTCTATCCTTTTAATTTCTTTTACAATTTGTCAAAGGTGTCTTTTTGACTTAATATTCTTCCTACACCGCCTCGATTCGCTACTCCGCAACATCGCTAAATCTCGAGCATCATGAGGTAACACAATATTCTTCAAACGTTTCTAGCTCATTCTTCTATTCACGTGATATCCGATTATAGTTTCGTTAAACGTAAAAATTAAAAAAAATTCGAAATATTTCGAGGATATCGAATCATCGTTATATTAATACGTCTACGTATATTAATCGACGTCAATGATCTTATACCGCCGCGTTTAAACTACAATTGTTTTATTCGGTACTTTGTCAGGACGCGATCGTTTTACCGAAAAGGGCAATCGATTCGGTTAGTCACCTTAATATTAAAATATTGTAGAACAAACGACGGTGAACGTTCTCGTTTCACTTTGGATGAGTGTAAAATCCGTTGCGTTCGTTCAAAATTCGTCGCGTATAAAACTCATATTTTCGATAAAGTTTGAACATTAGTTGAATCGTTAATTACAATTCAGATTCCAAATTCTAAATTAAGAATTCGGCAAAATAATATTGAATTATAATTACTATAAGAATCCATACATTTCACATTTAGCCTCGAACTTAACAAGATCGTTGGAAAATGCTATTTTCAGCAGAAATTTAAATATTATTATTATTACTATTTTGATATGCCGATGTCCATATCTATTTCTATTATTTAAAAATCGGTAATCCCGGCGGGTCATTTCGAATATTTGTTAAAAAAATCTAAAATTATACTGTTATTCTAAATTAATTCCATTAAATATATACCCGTAAAAAATTGTTTTAAAAATTAAAAAAATATATATTTACTAGAAAACAATAAGGACAAGAAAAAATAACCACAGGCATGGAAATAAAACCGATACGTCCATAGCTACGCAAAAAATTCTAAATCATTAAAATCCGTTCATATTTTCGACAATTACCGGAAAAAGTTAAAAGTGATTGGTTTCACAGGGAATTCAATTTTTTTTTTTTTTTTTTAGAAATAATTTGTCGGAAATTTAATATAAAAATACATTGAATCGTTCGCAAAAATCATGGAATACACTAGTTAAGAATGCTTGTTCAGTTCAATTGTTTTGTTATTTAGTATGTACAAGTGATTTTACCTAAATCCGGATCATCCGAAAATCGAATCAATCCGGATTTCGGAATCCAAACATTGATAAAACATTTAAACTTTGTATTTTTACGAGTAAAACAACGTTTGCCGGGTACATAACTACGTTCATATATACGAATGATTTTTTTTATTTATTTGATGTATTTAATTTTTAAATACACTTCTATTTGTGATATTTTTCGAATTGTAAAAATTGAGTTGTGCGCATTTAACGCTATTGGCGAACACGACGAACATTAAAGAATTATAAAACCGTGAATTTCAAAAACCGAAATTTGGATTCCGACAAAAATCCGGATTAACAATGAATTAGGGGTCGTTCAAGATTCGGAATCGGAAAAACCGGACTCTCGAAAACCGGCGTGTCCGGCGGTATCCCATTTGGACGGGGTTTTTTTTTTTTTTTGTTATTTGTTTGTTTTTTTCCTTTTGTTTAAAGGATCGCCTGACAGCCGGTTGGTGAGAATGAAATATTCAAGTTGTGTGCCGCTCGCACGCCGGCGAAATATTCAAACCGAACAGAATACGGAACGAATAATATTTATACGACGCCCGCCAGCCCGAGTCCGGCGAGCGTTCCCGGGACGCCGTTTGAGACGAACCGCGGAAATAATAAAATTCGGAAAAAAAAACAAAAAAAAAATCGACAGTACTCTCGAATAGTCGAGAGTAGTTTAACGGTTTCGCGTGGAATATACAATATTATTATATGCGTAGACTGGCGGTAGTCGCACGCGTTTCGTGCGTATTAATTTGAAAATCGTACGCTATGCCAGTGCAATACGTTTTCCGCTCGGCGTTTTCGGGCGTTTTTTTTTACACGGCCCGAGTCGGTTTGCGGTGTAATTTATGGCATCAACGGAGCGGTGCAGGACCAACGAAACAACCGACGACGGCGCGAAATGCAAATTCAAACGGGATAAATTTAACACGATGGATATCTCGAAATCAACCGGGGGAAATACGAAGAAAAAAAAATTAAAAACAATAATAAAATGAATAAAACAGTGTTATTAACGTGTAAATCACTTTTCGACACACTCTCCGTTTGACCTCTTTAAATTCGTTGTAACATCGAAAACGGGTGATTGTATACCCAACATCGAAAACGGGCGTCGCCAGTGTTTCGAGCCATCGATTTGCTCCGTTCATGAACGAGTCAATTTGCACAAAATGTCGAAACGCATTGGACGGTTTCATTTTCGGATAGAGGTGATAATCGCTCGGCGACAAGTCAAGACTGCGCGGGAATAACCTCTGGGCGAGTGCGTTCCTCGTCTTTTGCCTTGGATTGCTCTTCTCGAGTTGCGTAGCACACTCGTCACTGTGTTACCGTAAAGAGCACATAGCCGACAGGTGAATTCGTCGAGCCGCACCGTTTCACTCCGGGTTGCAAAATACGAATTGCTTTTTGCACCTCGCTTAGGCGCCGGCAGATAAACTTCTATCGTCCGTGTGGTGACTGAAAATATCGGAACAATACCCAACGAAAACCGTCGGAATTCGGCATGTTTTAAGTGAATTATGTACTGATTACGACATGTAGTAACATCGGAACAAAGGTTGACCGTCGATAATTAATCGCGTCGATCGCGAACGCGCCTCCGCCGACACGGTCCGCGACGACCACTCTTGTCCTGTTTTCGCCGCCGATTATTCAAAATGTCCAGTTAAACGTCCACCCCGTTCCCCGGTGCAACCGGAACGGCGCACGTGGACCACCCGTCCGCACGGGTAATATACATTTAACGTTGCGTATACAGGGTGCGTCAGAAAAACCTCCCAGATTTGTGACACATGTAAATACCTAACCAAGTCTAATATCAAAAAGTATGTTTCTTTTATGAATTGTACTGTCATTTTTAAAAATTATATCACTTGAGTGGCGGCCCTCGTTTTCAATACACTGATCGAGCGATTTTCGGTAGCGATCTATGACTGTACGGGCCATTTAAGGCGGGATGGCAGCGACTTCCTGAGTCATTACCCCCTTAAGGGCTTTCAAAGTTTGGCGACGATGTTGGTGGTACACTTGGCTTTTGAGATAGCTCCGAAGGATAAAAAACCGCATGGGCTCAAATCAGGTGGACGCGTTGGCCACCCAATGTCACATTATCTTGTCCATACTCATTAAACAAATCGTTCAATTTCGGTCGAAGAATGTTTTCAAGCATCGAAACGATAACGATTACAGGTCACCATTGCCGGAACGCCGTCTTCTTCAAAGAAGTACACATTTCCCAGTCCTGTTACGATCATAGGTCGAGCAGTGGGCTTTGATTTTAGTGCTCAATCTGTATGTCTAAAATTTGAAACCCAATTTCGAAGAGTTTTGCGTTTGGGGACTGGATCATGTCGACCAAGCGCGAACCGAACACGAAATGCACGCTGGGTCGATATCAGTTTTTCGTGTATTCCTCGACGACAAACGCACGAAATTCTCGTTAGCTAAACTTAAGTGGCGGCCCTCGTTTCCAATACACTGATCGAGCCTTTTTCTGTAGTTATCTATGACTGTACGGGTCATTTCGGCCGGGACGGCTGCGACTACTCGAGTAATTACCTCCTTCAGGGCTTGCACAGTTTGGGGACGACGTTGACGGTACACTTGGCTTTTGAGATATCCCCAAAGGGAATAAGAAATGTATGCGGTGAATCGTTGTAACACATCCATCGGCGGTTGATTTCGGGATAGGATGTCGTATTTTTAGATTGCCGGAGGCGGTAAACGGTATACGGCGGGGCGGAAAATGCGAAAAATGAGAAGAAAAAAAAAAAAAAAAAATTAAATATACGTATATATAAAAATAAATAACCGCGAGAATTTCCCGTGCGGCCCGCGGAGAGCCATTATTATTATTTTAATATTACGTAGTGCGTGTACCGTATAACAGTTTCGGCCGACGAATAACGAACGGCGGTGCGAGAGAATTTTATTTTTTATTACTATTATTATTATTATTATTTGTAATGGAAAATAATTTACTCCCGGCGGATAGAGTGACACGCGGTGTTTACTGTGCGGCGACGCCGAAGGTGGTAGAGCCGAGTGTAGCGCCGCCGAGCCACGATTTCGAATTCTGATCACGCGTTGTTTTTTTTTTTTTTTTTTTTACCCGAGCTGGGTTTCCCTCGTCTTATTTTAATCCGTAAAAAAAAAAAAAAAAAAAACCCATTATCCCGGGTTTGCACAGTTTGGCGACGATGTTGGTGGTACACAAGGTTTTTGAGATAGCTCCAAAGGACAAAGAAAACCGCATGGGATCAAATCTGGTGGACGCGTTGGCCACCCAATGTCACATTATTTTGTCCGTACTCATTAAACAAATCGTTCAATTTCGGTCCAAGAAAGTTTTCAAGCATCGAAACGATAACGATTACAGGTCACTGTTGCCGTCTTCTTCAAAGAAGTACACATTTTCCAGTGCTGTTACGGTCATAGGTCGAGCAGTGGGCTATGATTTTAGCGCTCAATCTGTTTGTCTAAAATTTTAAACTCAATTTTGAATAGTTTTGCGGTCGGGGACGGCATCGTGTCGACCTAGCGCGAACGCACGCTGGGTCGATATCAGTTTTTAATGAATTCCTCGACGACAAACGCACGGAATTCTCCCGACCAAGCCATGATAAGTACACTAATAATGGCATAAATGAAGCTTTCTATCGAATTAAATTCCATTAGTTTATCTCAATCCGAACCCGGATTACGACATTATCATGCTAGGGAGGTATTTCTGGCGCACCCTGTACTTTGCCCGGTATCCCCTATCCCTTTTTTAATATATTATTCATATTTTGTTTGTTTTTTTTTTTTTTTTAATCCTTCTATACCCTTATATGGACGATGTTTTTACGCCTCGTCAGTTTTCTTCGTCGTTAACCAAACATTTTATTTATTAAACGATTACAATAAATTCCACTTTCATATATACTAAACCGAATGGTTGTTTTTATTGCTATATTTGCTAACTATTTCCTAATGTACCACTTTTAGCGGTACACACAATGGAAAATCCTACGTGCTCCGGGTCTCGGCCGCGGGTCGGCGACCTTATTATTCAAGCACGTCATAAAACCCTCGGTCCGGACCGAACGCATATTTCCCCGTTTGAAAAGGGCGCGAGACGTTACAAATATTATTTTAAAAAAAAAAAAAATATGTGCGCATTTTTTTATTTTTATTATCGAAAAAGGGTTTTTCGGTTTGTGGAGACGCTCCGGCGCTCGCTCGCCGCGCGTCAAACGGTGCGGATATTTCGGTCGATGATAATTTATTTGAACGATTTTCCAATGTGCCCAACAACTTTTTCTAGAACTATAAAAACGATAAAAATCCCGACAAAAAAAACCGTCTACAATACTTTAATGTTGTTCCGGTCGATATCCGGGCTAGAAACCTTACCGGTTTACCGAGCTCAGTTTCGAACCTTTCTACCGTTATTTCGGTCTCGTATATAGTGAATAATTCTATATTTTTTTTATACATTTGTTCTTCTATCAGTTTGAATGTACGTGGCCGGTTTTTTGTTGTACCTCGTAATCGTGTTTGAATTTATAGCGGAAACCCATCCGTCAGCAAAACAAGAGCACGGATTATTCAACGCAACGTCGGTTTGCGTCAAATTCGATTCGCTATATATGCGCCGTATAGCTGATTAAGGAATAACCGTTGAAGCGTCTTTGCATTTTCTAAACGTGCTGTAATTTTCGTAATGGTTTCGTTTTCGTTCGGTTTACGATTGCAACGTATTTTGGCCTCGTACAAATGTTCGGAATCAGTTATTACAGCTCAAGTCATTAAAAGAGCCTTTCAAAAAAAAAAAAAAATTAAAACACTATGCGCAACGTGACAAATTTTGTTTTTCGGTTGACGTTCGAATTTTAACTAACAAAAACCATAAAATATTTTGCCCCTTTTTTTTCAGCGTTGGCTTTACGGCTCGTCATTAGCCTCTGAGGCCGTTACAAAACCCACCGCGCATTTTTCCGTCTTCTTCTAAAATGTACTCTCCGTACAGTTTCCAAAGTCTCTTGCCGGACGGATTCGCGGTTCGGGTTACAATTTGTAATTATTTTTGTTTCTTTTCGCAACTCTCCGTCGTGTCTCGCGGACGGCCATGAATACAATTTCGAATTTAAATTTAGCGAAACAAAACCCGAGCTCTCGCTCTCGGAATTGTGTGTGTGTGTGTGTGTTTTATGTTTTTTTTTTTTTTTTTTTTGTTTTTACTCGCGATATTACCCGCGCGTAACAATACCAAATAGCCGAGAGGAAAAACGAGCGCGGGAAAAAAGATACTATATAATAATAATAATAATAAAAATAACGGTAATAATAATAATATACACTGTACGTACATTTCGTGTGCGCTGCCGGTCGTGAAATAAATTATCCGGTAAAAAAAAAAAAAAAAAAGAAAAAAAATGAAACGGAATAACGTTGAGAATTTAAAATATTTGGAGGTAGAGAGTAACCCCGGGTACTGTTAAAAATTATTTAAATTCCCATATGTGGTGCGCGGCGGCGGCGGTCCTCCGGACAAATACACGGAGGAGGCCCCGGGGTCGGCCGGGAACGGGCGGGATGTGGCGGATACGACCGCGGACATGCCCATTAGGTAAAACAGGATTTTCGGTACGTTTTAGTAAACGGATCTGCGCGTATGCACGCGTTTGCGAGATTCTGATTTTTAGACTTTCGCGCGCACGTGCCCTTTGTGGAATCCCTAATGGTCGTCGTCGTCGTCGTCGTCGTCTCCGCCAAAATACGTATAATATATTCGTTTTTTTTTTCTATGTATTCCAGTACTCTGGGGATATCGGCCGAGTGATCTATGTACCGTTGGGTCGTACGGCGAGCGCGCGCGCGCCAAAGCACTTTGCTTTTTATTCTAACAACAATTGCCGCCCCCGGCAACACAAAGCGAGAGTGAGAGAGAGAGAGAGAGAGGAGAAATAGAAAGAAAAAAAAAAAATAACCTAACCTAACCTTCCGTGCGGAATTTTTGTCGCGCGACGGCGGGCGGCGTCCGACCGGGTCCCGCCGGGAGTATCTCTGCACCGGCCACTGTACAGTCGTCCGCCGCCTACTCCCGTAGCCCGCGATCCGCAATATCGACCGGATATTTTGTTCTCGGGCGGACCGTAGTTTTTATAAGAATATTTTTTTTTTTTTTCACATTTTACACCTATTTTTTTAAATTATATACGCATATAATGCAATATATACACCTCGCTGTACGGCCGGTGGCCGTCCGCCTTTCCGGCGCGCCCTGCAGCCGCGCACCGTACGGTATTATTGTAATATTTACACGCTCCCGGTTACTGCGACGATCGTAATACGAACGCTATACGACCGACACCTCTACTCCGTACACTCGTAATAATAATATATTATATTAAAAAAAAAAAAAAAAAAAAAAAAAAAAACGTGCGCGACAGTCAAGTGACCCCGTTAAATATTCATCCGGTCTGTACGACGTCCGTACACACGGTGCACGGTAATAAGTAGCTCGCCGTGCCAATTTAACGCACGAATGAAAACCTCGGCGACGCATTCGAAAACCCTACAGCTAAACGAACAAAAATGGGGCGAGGTGAAAAAAAAGAAAATCCCCCAAAAGTATAGACGTAAATTTATTTTTTACACTTAGCGAAATTACGCAACCAGTCGTCCGTCAATCGGAGTAGAACGTCAAATTCGAAATCGACATATTCCATTTTAATTCACGGCCCTAGTGACTTTTTTCTTTTTTTTTACGTCCGATATCACCGTATCCGACTGTCGGTCTATAGGACTCGGTGTTGGAACCACACCGTGAACCGTATGATTTGTGGATATAAGATTTTTTTTTTTTAACATTTATTCGAAAATAATCATGCCTCAACATTTGACAATCACATAAATTGCATACGTAGTATTTGTATCTATATGATATGCGTTTTTCAGTTTATCGGATGTCAGACAGTGACGTATTCACAAATAAGTGTCGGCGAGGTATTGAGTGTCACGGTTGTAAAAACGGACTGTCCCTCCGCTCGAAAAAATCCTAGTCGCACCGCTGACCGGGACTATCGGGCGGTCCGAAAATAATTCGGAATAATTTATACGATCCGTCCGAGAAAATTAATAAATAAACCGGTAAGACGTACAGATATAGGCGAGTGCTTGAGATGATCGGATATCATTTAGATAAAATATCGAATGCGGGACGGAAAATCATACCGAACTCCGGTTCGTTCTACTGGTACAGCTGAAATCAATACTGTAATGTTATTAATAGTACGCGTTACCGTCCATATTTATAGGGGTTGCGTATAGGAAATTTTTTTATAAAATTGTTGAGAGAAAACGGTTTATCGTCAATTCAATAATATTCGAATTCACTATGGCAATAGTCCCGTGTAATTATCACAAGTATTTTACGTTTAATTGTGATATAAATGCACGCGGAATTAAGCACACGAAAGCAGAATAAAAATGCTCTTGAAGTGTCTTAAGAGTTATAACTACGGAGACGGTGTCATTTGGATTTGCCCACTGTTTAAATATTAGGCTCTGTATCGATGGTTAACAATAACCCTGTTTTATCCCCTTCATTTTTTAAACAATCGTAACTCTTTTTGAAATCGATATTTTCAAAAAAACGCTAACGATTTCGTTTCCTAAATATTGTTCTCTGTAAATTGCATTATAGTTGTTTTTCTCTAAATACACTTGAAAGGACCTTTTTTTCATGTTTTTACGGTCGATGTTTTCTACCGGAAAAGCCTCTTAAGGGGTAATCTCTGGAACCACTTATCTGATTTGGAAAATTCATTCATTAATAGAAATCTACACTATTCCCGAGTAGTGATGTATATGTCTGTATTTCCATTGTGATGGTAATTATTTTTGCCGATTCTCACAGGAATTGTGGTATTTTCGATACATAAATTACATTTTTTTTTTTTTTTGATTTATAGTTTACCTTGGACGATGAGAACGGTTATCATTAGTTGATACAACAGTGGTTGTCACGGTATCGGAAACGGGGAAACGTGGAGTGACATGTTTTTTTTTTTTCCGTTTAATATCTGTGCACGGGTAAAACATCGAGGGACAACCGATTATTATTAATGTGGTTTTATTTTCTGTGTAACCAACAAGAGCCTAAAATCCTCCGACAAAAATCCAAATATTGAGTATTAACCCGGGATTCTCGTCCATCTATCTGTATTTAAAATTGCACATATACCAATATGGTCTAGGGTTGGCCATGAAATCCGAATATCCGAATTATCCGAATTTTCGGATATCGAAATTCTGCTTTCAATAATATTCTTATCCGGATGTACCTCCTAATTATTCGAATAACCCGGATTTGCTTTACTCTTTAATTTTTTTTGTGCGACTAATAGTTTGCATTGTCACCCAGCAATATGAATTAAGGAGTCATATGGAATTGTGACAGTTATACAAAGAGCCTGACATAGTTGCAGTTTTCCGATACAGAATATTGTCATGGGTTGGTCAATTGTCAAGCGGTCCTAAACTGGAGGCCCAATTGGAAAAGGCCACTTAGCAGACCGTAATAGAGGTGGATGGACATAATCGTAGAGACCTTGGCGGAAATTGGAATACAGAACGGGGGAGCGATAGTCGGAAGCAGGTCTGCGCGATGGGCCTCAAATGGTGTTTGAGAAGCCGAAAAATAAGAAGTAGAAGAATTAGTTTAGACTGGTAGTCAAGGTGCGTCGGAAATTTGATATAAATTTCAAAAATGTATTAGAATTAAATTTATTAGAATAAAAACAAAAAAAAAAACGGATCGTTAAAGCAAAATTGAATAGGATAATCTGTGAAAGCCGAATAGGCCCCCATTCCTAATACAGACGTTGTCCACAACCAACGCGTGATGCCGATATAATATTTGCATCGTCGTTTTTAAACTTTTATAACTTTATGTATAAACTATGGCGTTTGTGACGAGGATTTATACGAGTAACGAAGAAGTGATAACGACGATTTCGATTTAGTTCTAAATTTATGTATAGTATTTTATCACGCAGCTAAAACATTTCCCATAGTGTTATTATAAGTACAATATTTATAATTTAAACGGATTTAAAAAAAAAAAAAAAATAATGTTTTTTTTTATTTTCAACACGTGGCTAAAACACACACAGTTGAATTATTAATTTCGACCATGTAAATGTACCAAGTCGTTTAGCACCATCGAATTTCACGAATTAAACGTGCGTGTATTTTATTAGATTACAATAAGGGTTGCCGTGTTTTATTTATTTGCACGGGTGTCCCAGGGGTGGCGAAACTGGAAAAAATACTTGCCCCTGGGATTTCAATTTCCACTATACTCGTATGATATATTTTACTTTTAATATATTTATGTTCTTAGTGTATCCAGCGAGAAATGCATTGGTTTCACTATGATTTTGATTTTTTTTTTTTTTTCTATTTCTTGTTTTTCCTGACGAACAACTTTCTTTTACAAGAAACAATCATCTGATCATCAACTTCAGGGGCGGACAATGGTAGTAGACATCGTCTTGTTATTGCACCGAGGAGGTTATTTCTTTCAGTTATCTTTAACATTGGAAAAAAAAAAAACGTCGGAAAAAATGGGAATATTTACAAAATAACGGTTTCTGTTATTTTCGATTTTGTATTTTTTTGTTGAATTCGGTTGAGAATAATCGTTAAAACGTTCAAAACATTCTGGCGTTATTTCAAGTTATAAATATCTATATATATATTTTTTTTTTTTTTTGGTTTCGTGTGAATACAATTTCTTTACTATCTGAAAAATGTTCAAAATTTTATCACAAGTTTAGTCGTAAGTTTTAAATTTGGGCGTATAAATTACACTAAAAATGTATTGTCAATATTATCGTTATTGCGTTTGTAGTTCAGATTTTGACGGAAATTGTAGAAACCACCGAATCTTCACGTATCGTTTATCGAGAAGTATGTCAAGAGAATATGTTTTAGCTCAGCGAAATGCTCGAAAATTTGACACATGGTTTAGCGTACGTGTTACATAGTAGTGAAATTAAGAGCATGGTTAGGTTTGATCAGAAAAGCGGATCATATCGTCCTTGTCGCATCCTGCAATCGCGTGGCGCAATAATTAAATCTGCTGACAATTCCGGTTGAAGAAATTTAGTTTTTTAACTTGATGGAATGCGGATTGACATATAACTTTTAGGTATGATCATATTCAAATTTGTCAAATCCAAATTTCACGGATTATCCGACTTAATTTTGCCGTTCAATGATCCATTTTTGTATTCTAAAGAATTCAATTCTACGAGGTGCGACAATAAAATAACAAGACTTTTTGAATAAAACCTAAACTATCAACGTTATCTATAAAACGATTATTGAAATATGATTATAAAACACTTATCTAATAGTACTATGAACACTGATGGTATCGATTCATTTTCTTATACATTAGTAGCCTTGTTATTAGTGCGAGTTCGACTATACTGCCGAAAAATGTTAGATATAAAAATCGAACAACATGTGTTAACATTAAATTTCTTGTTAAATTAAAAAAAACTCGTTTCGTATGTTATGTGAAGTTTATGGTGAAGAATGTTTATTAAGAGCTCGTGTTTTTGAATGGCACAAATGGTTTTGTAGTGGAAGGGAGGACGTCGAAGACGATGATCGTTCTGGACGTCCTACCACGTCTTCAACAAACGAAAACGTTGAAAAAATCGACAAAATTAATTAATCAATATTATTATAAAGAGGTATTAATTAAATTAAGAGAACGTGTCAGAAAGAAGCGACCAGATCTATGGAAAAATGGCTGGGTTCTTCACCAAGACAATGCTCCAGCTCACAGTGCATTTTCAATTCAACGTTTTTTAACTGAAAAAAAAATTTCTGTACTTCAACATCCCCCGTACTCGCCAGACCTTGCTCCTTGTGACTTCTTCTTATTTCCTTCTTATTTCTTTTCCCATTTTCAAACAGTTGATGACGTAAAAATGAAAACGGCAGAACTTCTAAAAGGGCTGAATGAAAGCAATTGGCAACACTGTTTTCAAGAATGGCAGCGACGTATGCAACAGTATATCGATGCTGAGGGAAGGTACTTTGAAGGTGATAATCATTAAATTATAACATTTTTAAAATAAACAACTTTTATTCAAAAAGTCTCGTTATTTTATTGTCGAACCTCGTATAATATTATAAAATATTCGATTAAATTCCACAATTCCATTATAATAAAAAAAAAAAAAAAAAAAACTAATAATTAAGTAAATTTAAGTTTAGTTAATTTATTAACTATTAATTAGTCAAATACAAAAGCATATCCATAAATCCGAATTATTCAGACAATATGTCAAATCCGGATAACAATTTGATTGAAATCCGAATTCGGATATCCGAATCGGGTTCTGTAACCATAATGATTTTGTCGGTTGTGGTCCCGGTTTGTTTCTTAAAAAAAAAAAAAGTCGGTTCTAATTCCGGCTAGTAACGGTTAATATTGGTTCTTAAAATTGCATAGTTTAATTTTTTTTTTTTTTTTTATTAATAAGACTTCAAACGAAATACATATTTGGTGACATTAATAAACTCTATTCTCATTATTATTATTTACTCTATATTATATTCAATTTCGAAAAAGTAGGAGTCATTTTCAAGTAAACTTCATGATGAATTCATGAATGTTTTTATAAGTTTTATCTGATTACTAGGACAGTCGGTACAGTTAGCATAATGGTTTTTTTTTTTTTTTTTTTGGTAGAAAAAACAACCGGTATCGAATCATCCTAACTATAATCGACAAAATATTATTATTCGTAGGTATTCCCGTTGGAAAATTTCGCCCAAAATTTCGTATAATTATGATTATTTCGAGTTAAAGATACCGTAGGTAAAAAAATAAATAAATTTATAAATATGAAAGAGAAATGGAAAGGATAGACACTTGTATATATTTTTTTTTTGACTAAAACGAAATCCGATTTAAATATAATGTTGAGTTTTTACCATGAATCGATATTAACCGCAAAAATTCGTATTTTTTTTTTAAAGGTTCCGGTTCCCATATATTCTTCAGGGACCGGTTCATTTAGTTCCGGTTCCTGATGAACCGACCATTCGGATAAATCGGTTATTCGGATTGCACGCCCGACCCGAATAGCCATGAATCACGTCGTACCGACCTACGGTCCGGGGTATCCTCGTTTGATGCCTTGTTAGGCATTACTAACGACACGCAAACATCTAATCCCGTAGTTTTACCGGGTTTACTACATCACGCCATTTTGCGGTGTAGAAAACAGTTTGTGAAAAAGTACAAACACGGTTTTTTTTTTTCTTTCTTTTTTTCGAACCGAGTGTTCGATTACAACACATCTATACAGAGGATTAGTGTCACAACAGCTGCTTGAACCGAGAAAAATAATATACGAGTATACGTATTATAAGTGTGTACCGAACTATCAAACTATTGCTCCCTTTTGGATATATTTCAACGGAACATCTACGGTTATTATTACGCGCCCGTCACATCGTTCCACCACAGTACTATAATACCGTATATAAAATATTTTTAATATACACTTTTCGTTTTTTTTTTTTTTTTTTTTATGTCGACGCATCCACCCCCTTCCGTCCCCGTCGTCGTTCAATAACTACTCGTTCGAAAGTTTTTTTTTTTTTTTTTCATTCTATAACATCTTATTGGGCGGTTATTGCGCAAGATCCCAGCTACTATAATATTACGTGCGTTTAGACTTTTTTTTTTTTTGTTATTTTTTTTTTTTTTTGATTTTGCGCACGAGACGATTAATAATGTTCGACTAACCGTGTCCTTCTAATATTTGTCTATACGACTTGACCTGACCCCGACCAAATCTAAAGTTAATAACGATAAAACTCGCCTAACCTACGAGTTTCGTCAAATCTATTATATAAAAAAACGTAACAAAAGCGTATTAATAATAATTTAGGTCAATTGATGGGAATTCGTTACTAAAATAATTCGCTTGGCGGTCCCTATACGAATATTTGAACTGTTTTATATGTGTTGGACGTATTCATAAAAAAAAAAAAAAAATTATTCTCAGTCAATGACGTCATGATGACGATGACGGTAACAAAATAAAAAAAAAATTACGTTTCATAAAGGCTTTGTGCAATAATTATTTGTAAGTATGACCCGTACTTAAGTATAAGTTAAAAAAGTGATCTATAAATGTAATTCAATGCATAACAAACATTATATTATTATACATTAAATATAAATCCAATAAAATAAATCACGATAAGCAAATATAATCGGATAATATGGTATCGTTTGATAGGAGTTATATTTCAAATTTTCGATTCGCATTTCAAAAAATATTTTAAAACGAAACGAGTTTAAATAATAAAATAGGATATGACAATTGCCGCTCAACAATTAATTCAATTGCCTGTCAAAATTTGTCATCATTGTGATGTTATCTATCTGTAGGTCATTCGTGTTATATGAATATGAAAATATTTAATCATTTTAAATTAAGATAAAAATAAATACTATAAAGCTTGAAAAAAAAATATTACGTCGTCCTAACTACAGAACGATAATATTATTTAATTTTAGAAATCAATTTCACATTCTCACAATAATTTATTTTTATAGGGACTGGAACCTTAATGATTTTTTCGGTTCTGGTTACGTTTCGGTTCTTAAATATGAAAATAAATAGGTTCCGATTCCAATTGTAGTTCTTAAAATTATAAAATAGAGTATACGGTTAACAACGGGTCTTAGAAATTCATAATTTCAAATAGCATTACCTATTACACATTAGGAATTTTGTTTCAATAATAATACTTCAAAACAAAATAACGTACTAAAAATAAGACAATGTACAAAATCTCGTATGTGTGACTGTGCCAATGTGTTCAGTTATTTTTTAGATCGGTATAAAACTAAAAGAACCGAAAATAGTTGTATTTTATTGTAAAGGTTCGCATTCTGGTTGCGGTTTCTTGAATTGAGAAATACGGGTATTCCAATAAAGGTTCCGGTTCACAAATTTTCACCGGGAGCCGGTTACAGTACCGGTACTTTCGGTTCCGGTTCCAGTCCCCGATTCCAGTAATATAACGCGTACCTATTTTATGACGGCAACAACGGTACGGTATAAATAACGAATGGTAGTTTAACGGTAAATTTGAGATTTCGATTTTGATTTTTGATTTTTCGGTAAAAGAATCTCACCCAAAACTAACTTTTTGAAAATATTTTAGATAATTTAGACGGGCGTTTTCTAGGCCGTTTGTTGTCAAATGTTTTAGATTCTCCTGCTCTCGTATATCTTATAAACTTTAATATTATTATTGTTTTACTGTTATAACTAGGCATTATATTTAAAATGAATCAATTATTTTTTTTATTCGATTAATTGTTAATAAATAAATAAATATCGTTAAATGAATGGACGTGTGACCATAAATAAATTTAGCCACTCAATGTCTTCGTGGACAAACCGTTGGTTTGTGTTTGTACGACAAAAGATAATTACACCGGGTATATTTTACGGTGTATATCCGTACACCGGTGATTAACAGACGTAATAGATCAGAAAATCAAGTGAATGTTTTTTTTTTTTTTTTGTGTGAAAATTACTCTATAACCCTATTGAAAAATACGGTTTTCCGTCAATCTATTTGAGTCATTGCGGCAAACTGTCGTGACGTTTCTAGTTATAATTTACACAATTGCATTTTTTTATTATTGTTGTTGTTGTTTTACTAGTGCATCTTACAAAAACCTTGGTCGCCATTTAAAGAACATTTAGCTGCTGTTGAAGGTTGTGCCGTCTCATAGAAATCGCACGATAAACGGAACAATTAACGCGTTAACGCACGACATGAAAAGCAAACGGGTTTGATTAATTTTTTATGGGGGAATAAATAATACTTAAAAAAAAAAAAAAAAAAAAAAACATTAAAATATTTCTTTTTCGGTAATAACATTGCTGTACGCGCATTACAAGTCGGTCGATTGAAAATTGTATTTTTTCGGTTATAAAAACAACACCCTGCAATCGCGTACTCCGTATCGTTCGTAATTTTAAAATTATTAATTGCGCTTATTATCGGGGGGGGGGCGGGGAGGGAAATTCAAAATTTCGACGGAGCCGATTTAATATCGTACATTATTATTATTATTCGAGTTATAGAATATTAGATACATTACGTACGATTCGTACAATGCGCAATACACGGATATTTTTCGATACGAATAAGAAAAAAAAACCCCCAGCATAATATTATGTAGTATGAATAGAAGCGGGCAAGTATTATTAAGTTGAACGGGTACCGGTAACTTTTTTTTTTTTTGAAAATAAAAATATAATATTTATATACGAGATTTTATTCAATGTGGTATATAATTTGTTTGCGATCTAATAATAATAATATATATATATATATATATACAGGTACGTACAAAGGTTTGAAGGGAATAAAAAAAAAAAATATATATATATATAAAACATTAAAATTGATTCAATATAATATGTTTTTTTTTTTTTTTTTTTTTTTAAATAAAATAATAATATCCTCGCATACTTTATAATAGTACGCAGAGTCGTAGCCGTACAACGCGGAGTTTCGATAACGAAGTCGGTGTTACGGAATTTTTTTTCGAATAATAATATTAAAACCGGCGGAACGTTATTTTTTTTTTTTTTACTCTCTCAGTAAACACCATAGCGCCGAATCGAAGGAAAATCCCTATCGCCGTTATACCGGTACGAAAAAAAAAAAAAAAAAAAAAAAAAAAACATAACTCCGCCGTACCGGTTTGAAATATATTTTTATGCGTTCCGATTGCCTATTCGGAATAAATAAATCAGCGGAAAAATAAACACCGCGGCGGTTTGTTCATTTTTTTATTATTTTTTATTAAATGAATATAATATGGTCTGTTAACCATATTCGTTCGCAGCACTTATTGCTACCCAACGTACGGCTCGTTAATAAACCGTAATGCGATCGTTGCTCGTCGAAAAACTATAAAACGCGCTGACTTTTCTAAAGGTTATATAGAATATGGTCAATTTTTAATGTACGGCGTGAGTAAAATTCGGTTTTACTAACCGCTAAAATGATAGAATTTCGTTAAAACAAAATATTCAGGCGGTATTTAAACTGTACGTAATTCGTCGAAAAGTTGCAAATCGTATGCCGCGGTTACGTTTTTTATTATATTACTTGTATTGATTACGGTTAATTTTTATGACAACCCCCCCCACACACACCACCAACCACCGAAATTTTTTAATTGTGCACGTGTCTGGTTTTAAATAACGTTTTTTTATTGTTTTGTCTGTTGGTCAGACTGAGACAGCCAACGTGGGTACAGACTAGGGGGGACCCCCTATCGTACGCGTAACTCGTGTAGTTCGTAGTGATGGGAAAAATTTAGATTTGCCGATGTTCGAGAATCTGGATTTTAATCCGAATCCAGATTTCGGCGTTTCATATTGTGATTTTATGTTCTCCAATTCACGTCTCACAAAACTAATATTATTATCTTATTGTCGATATCGTTCAAAACATTGAATACGTTTCTACAATAATAGGTTATCACAAATAGAAATGTATTTTTAAAAAAAAAACAATTATAACAACAACAAAAAAAAAAAATCGTACATACTACACGCTGATTTATATAATGCATTACTAGAAATCCCGGCAAACGTCGTTTTACATATAATAATAGAAAATTTCGCATTTTGCAATTCAAAACGTACATTAACGGATTTTTAGATTTCGAAATCCGAAAATTCGGAATTATCGGATGCGTGGATTGTCCGGATGTGTGTCAACATCACTAGTTGTTTGTATATACGTGTATTAGTTCATGTCCCGTTATGTTACACGCGTGTTAACAAAATGTTCATTGATGATCCCAAGACACATTAATGTAAGGAGTAAAGCACTGAAATTCTTGGATTTATTTATCGACGAAATAATGTTGTAATTTATCGACTAATTGCTAGGTAATTTTTTTTAGGTAATATAATTGCCAATTTCCTACACAAAATCAATATCGTGGTGATTATGTTAAAAATCGGGGTAAAAAATAAAATATATTTATTATTTAGGTACCTATCATTGCATTGTACACAATGTACGTAACACGCGATTCTGGAAACCATGTGATTTAAAATACACGTGAAATTTATGTTACACGATTCAACGCACGTGTAACTTTTTATTACACGTATCAATGGACGTGTATTTTTTTATTACATGAATCAATCGTCTAAAATCATAGCCTCTAACCTACTATAGACTTCTCTTAACACAATCGTTAGATATAATAAAAAATATTGTACCATTCACTATTATGCCAAATCCAAATATTTAATTATTTCGTCTGTCAAACAACACGATGTGCAAGTCATTTTTCTACAAAACTCGGACAAAATTTTTTTTATTTCTCAAAAAGGTAATACCGTTTATAAAGTAATTTAACTCGACGTTTTTAGTTTTAATAATGTTATTAAGTTTATTATTATTATTATTTTTTTTTTTTTAAAGCGCCTTGAGTCATTTTGTATCAGAAATCCAAAACATAATACTACTTTCTGGCTGTACTTGATGTATTGTATATATATATATATATACATAAAAAAAAAATAAAAAAATACCTGTAATATTTTACAGAAGAGCGCCGAATGACATTTGTTAACGTGCAACTATACGGGAGGAGTGGTCGGTCTGAAAACGGAAATTTTCAAGATTATCAGTTTTACAAATAATAACGATTCGATAGTCGGTTTAATACAGTGTTTCCCAAACCTTTTTACCACCACGGACCACTTCGACAATATTTTATAGGTCGTGGACCACCTCAATTTTACGAAAACTAGGAACCCCTATTGTTTTTTTGATCATTAACAAGAATACAAAAAATTCATCGAAAAATGTTCACTTTTATTATTTTACTTTACATTTTATTTACTATACTTCACTAATATAAAATTATACTTCAATTTATTACTCTGATACCTAGACACTTATAAAAGTGGAAAATGCTTATCGGTCTACAGCAGCAACAACGATAAGATAACCGTATAATATTATACGGTTCCTAAATAAATCGGCATTTTTTTCGCTATTTAAAAAAATAATAATAATTAATTTGTAATAGAAATCGAAGAAAAAATCTATGGGACCGCGGACCGCCTATGACTGGCCCAAGGACCACCGGTTGGGAAACACTGGTTTAATATGTCGATATTATTTATCTCCGTCAAATTTCAATTCATACAAAAGTTCACTATAAACGTAGATTGATTAACGAAATTAAATCAATCGTGAATATCACAACATATTTAACGGTCAATTTTATTTCACGTATGATTTAACGAAATAGTGCTTGAAATAGTTTCTAGTTATTAATGTAGCAATAGAGTGTTTTAACTAGGACAATTGTAATATAACGGAATAAATTATTATCGATCATATTTCACGTATAGTTTTATAGGTTAAAAAATAAAACCGTACGGTTATTTTGTTGAGGGAAAAAAATGTCGAGTTGCCCGAATGGAACGCCAATCTCCCGGGCCAGTGGCTTATTTAGGATTTTTTTTTACTGGTGGCGTCCGTATATTTTTTGTTTTTTTTTTTAAACCTAATAATAGAAATATCGTTATTTTATTTGTCTAATTGTTTCCGTTAAATGCGATTTATAAATTAAACGATAGGTATGAAAACGCTATAACAATAATTGTTAATCATTACAGTTTCTATAATAGTTTTTTTTTTTTTTCGTTTCCGTCGGATGAACGGCGATTAATGCATATCCGTTGAAATTACTTTCTTATCAATATTGATTACCAACCGTATTGTCTGTATTACCATAAAGTAATTAATGTTCACGTCGCAGTTTCCAAATTAAGCAATAAATACGGAAAAGCATAAGCGTAAAATAAATAATTATTAAGCGGATACAAATTGCAAGTTGCATAATATATGGATTAATGGCTACGTATTAACGGAACATGTTAAATTATCAAATTATTCTATAGAGAAATGATTGATTTGGCCAATGTTTTTTTTTTTTTTTTTTTTACTTTCGATAATTCAAATTGACCGAATAATTTATAATTATTATAATTTATTTGTATATGTATATATATAAAAAAAAAAAGTCTATCCCCGTGATCCACCCCCGTAAACACGACACTGTCGCCACTGCTCCCGACCAGAGAATTCAGTGTCCCCGAACATTACCTTTATCGACATTAAGTTCACGTGAATATCAAAATTTCATATCCCCTAACGTTTGACGGCTCAATATTATACTGTATAAGGTAAACTTCCTCAAATAAATAATAAATATCACAGTCATGCACCGGAATAACCAAATACAGTTACTATATTTGTATTTGAATTCCCCGTGATTTATATTAAAATAACATATTAAAAAAAAAAAAAACAAACACATCACATAGTATTAATGTTGTTAAAATAAAAACTCATTTTTTTTTTTTTTTCAAATTTAATATCTGCTGGTTAAATAGTTTATTAAACAAACAGAATTTATAATTCATAATAATAAAAACGCGATAATTACTTTATATGTTTACTCTATTTAGTGTTTTACAAAATCATATCATACCTGGAACAATTTATTCATTTATTTTAATCTAAACGTATAAAATTATAATGTGTGTATAAAGCTATGTTTTAAATGCACTTTTTTTTTTTTTTTTTTTTTTTGTACAACGCATTCCAAAATACACAATTATTCAAGTTCGCGTAACAGACACGTCAAAAGTGAAAAGGTTTTTTTTTTTTTTTTTGTTTTACATTATTTTGCTCTCTTACCACCTTTTAATTTTTCAATGGCATTACTGATGGTAAAAATGCACTTTTAATATGTTTTTTTTTTTTTTAGTGAATTTCTCTATGAATGACGTAATTTAATAACCTAACCATTTGTTCAGAAATACTTTTTTTAAATTTTTTTTTCATGGACAGTCGAACGAAATATATATTTAATTAATGATAATAGACAATAGATACATTTTATTTGTATTATTGTTCTAGTTTGTTTGCCTGTCTTTGTACGAAATAAATATTTTAATCGATATTTATTTTTTGAGTATTTTAAATTATTTGTCCAAATTGTTCAAAATTTAAACAACCGTTCGATATCGTTTTGAGTTTTTGTTTATATGTTGAACACAATAACAACAGGGACGAATGAAACCTATGGACATTTAGCAACGGGCACGCAGTCCCTTGGGAATATTTCCGGTTCGGCCGATTGTCCGCATTGTCAACGTTGTTGAGTTTCGGAGCATTTCGGGGTGTAACCTCGAAAATTGATTTGCGCGTCATTCGATTGGTGGTAAAAATCCACTAGAGAAAAATCTAGTGATTGGTGATTAAATTTCACTAGACGAGTGGGGTGTATTTTTCTGTATTAAATCAATTCGAGATTCCGAGTGTATTGGCCACACGTTTAAATATACGAGTAAAATAATTGTTTTATTAGTCTAACTATTGTTACTTTTAGTACTTCCGCCAATACGTTACCGGTATGAGGGAGGGCCAGGGAAAGAACATTATATAATGATGTTGGGCCAATCGAAATGTTTACTATAAATGAATTATTTTCGCTCGTGTAACCTCTTACGTATTATAAATACTAATTGCCTATTCCGTGTCTGTGAAATACAGTGCGTTTCAAAAACGATTCGTTCGATTTTAGTAGACTATAAATATTGTTCCTGTAGTCCGTGGTAAACGAAGCGCCAACAACCATCCGAATGGTATGGTTATCGAGTTTTTATCGATAACCGATAAGTTGCGATAAAGTGCACCTTTAGCCGGGTGGCGTGATTTAATTAGTTGTTATCAAAACGTCGGCCGAGCAATAAAAAAAAAAAAAACGTTTCGTGTGTTCCGTTTCGAAAAGTGCGAGTATGTCTATTACCGTGCAGCGTGATTTCCGACGAAAGTTTGATCATTGAACCTCCAACAGCCCGAACAATGCGAAGATGGCAGAAAACCGTCCAATAAACCGATTGCTTATGCAACGGGAAGTCATCGGGTCGACCAAGAACTTCGAATGAATATGTCGAACAAACAAAAAGCATTTCATACCTACAAACGATTAGATGATTGGCTATTCCCGCAACTACGAGCCAACGGAGACGATTTAATCGTACAACAAGACGGGGCACAGCCACATCGGTCCCCAGAAGTCCGCGAATTTCTTAACCGTCAGCTACCACAGCGATGGATCGGTCGCCGTTATTT
The DNA here is from genome assembly GCA_956483605.1 of Tuberolachnus salignus. Classification (NCBI taxonomy): domain Eukaryota; kingdom Metazoa; phylum Arthropoda; class Insecta; order Hemiptera; family Aphididae; genus Tuberolachnus; species Tuberolachnus salignus. Next base: position 10,799,494 of record OY101429.1, on the reverse strand, counting down.
TGTTCTCGGCCACCCCGTTCACCGGTCCTTACCATCTGCGATTTTTTTCCTTCGAGGTTACATAAAACGCGATGTTTATGTACCTTCCCTTCCAAACGATCTTGATGAGTTGAAAAGTCGCATCGACAGCGCCATCGACTTGATTGCAGTCGACATGGTTCATCGGGTTTCTGAGGAATTCCAATATCGCTTAGACGCGTGTCGCGCAAATAAGGCAAGTCGCATTGAACATTTGAAAATCTCAATGCAATCTGTATGCGTTTGTAAAACTTACCCTAACCCGATTAATCGAATTTTACAATAAATATAATTGTTTTGTAAGCGGATGAACCATATCATGAAACACACTGTGTTTATGGCCAACACGGCGGTGTTTTCCGTCGACTTGTGGACGGTCGGGAACGGGTGGTCGTCTGGTCAATCGTCGCGTACGCATAGCGGTTCCGAAAGGGCCTCGTGCATAATGGAATATACGCTGCCCGGCGGCCAGTGGATCCGGCGTTGTTCTTATTGTTTTTATTGTTATGCGCACGTGACTGTGCGCCGTAAACCAAAATAATTAATTAATTCGTGGCGAGAGGCGACGCTAAGTGGCACGGCGACGGCGGATACGAGTGGCGGGTCGTCGCCCGTCGCCCGTTGCCGGTTTTTCCAATAAAAAAAACCGTCGCGGAAATACCGTCGCCGGCAGTTGACCGACGTGATGACGGGACACCGCGGCGTTGGCGAGTTGTCCGGCCGGTCCGGAAGAACCGGGCGTTACGGCTCGCGTACCGTATTTCCGCGGTATCTAAAGATATTAATTTTTCGAAACAATAACTATTTTTATTCCTTAAAAAGTTGTGCACGGTATTGAATTTATATATTATGTATCGCTTGTTTGCTACAACAACGGCACAACACAAAAATCGTCGTTTTTGAGTTGTGTACAAATAATAATAATATTGGTGTTTTTTCTCTATACCGATTGAACGACATAAATAAACATACAAAATCAATCATATTACTAAATAACTCATAACTAAAAATCAATCTTTGCATCAATAGTGCACCATAAGTTAAAAAACTAACTCCTAATTTTATAATAATAATATTGTTGTAGGTGAGAACTGAAAGCATGAATAATAGTGTGTTACAACACTCGTCTTCCATTAAAATAAGTTTCTAAATCAATATAAACATTAAACATAATTTATCATCATCTCATTGTAAATTAAATTTTCAAATTTGTTTTGTGTAAAATCATGTTTTCTGTGTTATGTCGTTGTAGCAAACAAGCGATATATATATATTACAGATGTGGCCATAGCGTTTTAAAAACGAAACGATAACGAGATACTATGGGCGTGATCTCAAAATTAAAAATAAATTTATTATCAATTTATTTTGCGTAAAATGTCGAATTTGAGTTTGTTTTTTTTATATATTCGAACCCCTCGTATCCCAAAGTGCTTATTGCTCATAACCGACTATCCAATAGGGGCGGGTGTTGCGTGCTTATCAAGCATTCGGTTATCATTCGTAAACAACGCCGTCTATTGTTCGCTCGAGTTCTTAGTGGGTGTGCTCGAGAACTACGAACACACTCGTGTTATATAAAAAATTATAAAAATATAATTCGTGATAAATTCATTAACAAAACGTTCTTGACGAATTATTATTGTTTATCTATGGTATTTTGTATCTCGGGGTAATCGTGATAAAAGACGGTCGGTGCGATTATTGTCCACAAGCATTCGGGTCGAACAACGATTGTGCGTTTTTTTTCCAACGAGAACACCTCGTCCGTGCAGTGTTCGTGCACGATCGTACCAGGACTGTCCCGGTAATCGGATATAACTTCAACTGAATTACGTGGATGTATTCGTCGCGAAGTTTACACGAGCGAAAAAAAGTGTACCCTTTATAAGCAAACGGTAACGGTATTATAGGTAAACTGTGGGCATTTTTTGTAATATTCCGGCATTGACCCGGGAACCCTTGTTTTATAATTATTGGAACCGGAACCAGAACAGAAAGACGCACGATGGTTGGCCCCAGTCCCCCGACAATCGCCGATGGCGGAATTATACCGGCCGTTACACGCGCCACAGGTACGACTGTACCCCGGTCGTACCTGAAATAATATTTCCGCAGGTCGTTAACGGTAATAATGAGCTTAGGACGGCTAACGGACCGGATTAAAACGCCGGCCCGCGCGGCCGGGGGTTTAGCGTACCGTTTTTGCACGGGGCCCCGTATTCGTCCCGTGTTCCAAAACCGTACCGCGTAAAAAAAAAAAAAAAAAAAAAAAAAAAAAAGTGTAATTATATACCCACCGCTCCGTCGTATACGTTTATTTTTTCGATCCTTTTTGCGAGTTTAAAAAAAAAAAAAAAAAATGACGTTTTACGAGGTCGCCGAATAGAATTGACCGTGTGCGCGGTACGTTTTTTTTTTTTTTTTTTTTTTTTTTTTTTTAACGGTATTAACGTTGCAATAATTTTATTATACCCAATGTATTATGCAATGTTATGCACACATGCACGACGCGCGTTCGATCGTCGCAGTGTAAATGAAACAAATTGGGAAAATAAAAAAAATGAAAGAGACTTGTTTTTTTTTTTTGTTTCGTTTTATTGTCACTTGTCGAATGGTCGCGGCGGGGTCGCCACGAAGCGCTAAACGGTATTAAAAACGAACGTATAATCGAGATTAAAGCACCCTGTCCGAAATTTTTTTTAAATATTGTAACTATTGTTTATAATAAAAACCAATAAAAATATTTAAATCCAAAATTAATTTACTCGAAATATTCGTACGTATCTACCGACAATCGCCGGTTCACTGTAAAAGAATCGGGCGGGTTAATAAAAAAAATTGGAATTTATTTCGGCTTGTTCGGAGTATATTAACGAAATGGACGAAGGCTAGGATTTTCGCTCGCGTTATAGAATAATGGCTACGAAAAAGTAGATTTTAATAATATTTTATACATATTTTTTTGTATAAGTGCATTCACTAATAAAAATGCCATAAAAAAAAAAAACTTACTTGTACCTACGTAACAGTAATCATCGTGTTTCGAGCAAACTTAAAAAAATAAAAATTAAAAAAAAAAAAAATGGTAATATTTAATAATAAAAGTAAAATGGTTACTGAAATGTTCTAAAAACTTATTTTGCACAATGTTCGAGAAATATTTTATTTTTGTGTTCAATAAATATTACCGGAATGTTTTTATAATAATGTTGCGTTTGTTTTTTAAAATTTTTAGTAAAGTAAAATATGTAATTTAACGTTTCGTGTATGTCACTTACGAAACATTACAACTATTGATGATGATGGGGGGGGGGGGGAAATTAATAAAAGATTCGTTTGCTCTTGTGGTATTGGAACTCGGACATTCCTTAAATATATTGATATTACCTTCAGGCAATTAATAATAAATGTTACGACGATATAATATATATCATCTAAGAGTTATGACTTACTAAAATAAATAAACAGTTTCATAATATATTTGTACATACATTAATTTCGAGGGCGTGGTATTTTAAAACTTCATAACGCAAAATATATCTTCATTGATGTTTTGCACAGAACGTTATTTCAATATTGAAATTAAAGCGATGTAAAAATGACGCGAAAATAAAAATGATCGGAAATAATTTAACCGAAATATTGCCATGGCTTACGAGTTTACTGGAACAAATGTTCGTTTGCGTTAAACAATTTCAATATTAAAAACACAATCGAAATTACAAATATTCTGGTCTAAGACATTACTGGAATCATTGCAATAGGTTCCGGTGTCGCTGTCTGGCACAGTTTCTATTAACACTTTTAAATTTTACAACAAAAAAATGTCGGTATCTTTAACTGCAAATAGTATAAATATTTCGACGGCTATGTTCGAAAAATCGAACGCAGCCCGTATTTACTGGAATTTCACCGGGTCATGTCGCATTCGTCGTAATAACAATATACCGGAATCGCATTAAAAACGAACGTTGTTTGTTTGTTTTTTTTTTTTTGTCCATACTCTAATGTAATTTGCTCCGCGTCAATTTAATCGTTCGAAAACGTAATCACGTTGCCGGATTACTAAATTCGAATGTAATTTTTTTTTCGACACGACCGCATACATAACAGTGGTGCACACTGACGCATACGCATACGCAAACGTACACCGTTTTGGCGGTATACATTATAGTTGTCTCGTTTGTCGTGCCGGCCCTGTTGTTTCCAATGTCCGCTTGAACGTTTTCGGCCGTGTAATATTCGTGCGGGTCGGTCGGTCGGTCGGCCGGCCGGCCGGCTATCAAAAACAGTTTAACAGCCGCCCGTCCTCGGCCCGGCGTCACGTCAACAGTCGATTACGACGTCGTCGTGTGCACAGCAACGATAAACGCCGTTCGCCCGAAAGGGACCGCGACGTTACGCGATTTGCGTCCGTCGAGATGCAACCGGGTCCCCCGGCCTCGGCCGCGCGCGGTACCGTCCAGTTGTGCCGCGAGGCCCGTGTACAACGAGCACCGGGATTTCGTATTCAATCGTCGCAATAATCGCGTTACGTATCGTCGAACGGCATCTCCTTCGCAATAAACTCCTATGCCGCTGTAAAAAGTCCCTCGGAACCGTGCCAATGTCGAATCTATGAGTTCCGTTGCCGCGTTCGCTTCGATTTCCTCTGCACCGTGAAATCGCGTTGTCCTTTAAGCGCAGATTACGGTCGTGGGAAATGAAATTAATCGCATGGGGCCTGTTCCGGAGAATAGCGTGAGTCCGCGGGACAACGGCAATTTTTTTATCGGTCAAATATATTCGCGAATCGACAGCGCTAAAATGTGCCGGTGCATTGTCGCGGCCGCCCTTCTCGTTTGTACATGATCCGGTAAAATTGCATGACAACACTCAAATTGAAATTCCCTTTGTTGACTCGCGAACGGATAATCCGCGGCCATTTCGCAGTTTTTTCGCAAATTGTCGCCACACCGTGGTTTCTGGACGACGTCGAAGGTCCACCAAAACGTGAGTCGTCTTCAGTTGACCGCCGGCCGACTGTCCTTGACACGTTTAAAACTCTCGAATGTCACGGAACCACTTAATGAATCATCCCCAAAAGCGATTCTAATCGTTTCCTTTGCATCATTTTTACCAATTATCAAGCAAAACTCGATGCACACGCGTTGTTCGTTAATTTCGGGCATGTCGAAATCGGCGAACGAAAAAAACCGACTGGATTTAACCAACTGAGATATGATAGCGACTTCGGGTTTTGTTTAAAATATCCACTTATTCGCGGGAAATACATCTCGATTACAATTTGAATAACGTTATCGTGTGTAGATTAGCATTTGTAATAACATTTGTCCCGGTACTTTTTGAACAGACCTCGTATCCTCCTTTTTTTATCCAAATGTCCGATGTGATTGTCGTCTGCAGGGCACGTTTAATCGTGGCTAATGTTATTGGTTGAGTGCAGCGGTTCATAACGCGAGCGGTACCCGACCCTATGGTGCATTTCGACCCGTCGAAAGATTGGTTTGATGAGGGCGCCGGTTCAGCGTCTTTGACGAAACAAACCCAATCGGTTGGACGTTTGCAATAAACGTTATTTGCGTTCGATTTTAATCAACACCGAACCAGACGTCGCGAAACTAACAGCTATCCGTCAGGCCCAGGGCAGTTACCGAATTGGTATTATGAAATATATTTGTTTGTATAGTAAAGTAAACCAATTATACTTAGGTACTAAATAAGAGTTTTTTTTTTTCTTTGAATACTGATATCCTTATCGGGATTGTTTTATTAGTAGCATATATCGGTAAAGAGGTGCTGAACGGAGAAAGGTTAAGAACCACCAAATGAGTGTGTGCTATGTCACGATAGTTCAACGTTTTTATTTTACTGATACATAATTTTTAATATCCTCGTCTCCTGTAATTGAATTTTTCGTTGCAGAAAATGTTAAACTTGTCAATATATTCATACATTTTCGCTCTCGATCAATGGTAACGAAATTTTAAAAATCATAGTTATGTTAGTCTTTGGGTATTACGGATTAAAGTCAGATAGATCATTTCCGATCAGGATCAATGTGGACGGCCAATTACGCGACAAACGAGGTTCATAAATGAAAATTCGACGATATAATTCAAGCAAATCGGAAAATTCAGCCAAAAGATATTTTATCAGCGTTAGGAACTTCTAAAGAACTTGTTCAGCAACTTCTCTCTGAACTTGGGTACCGAACAATTTGCGCAAGATAGGGTAAAACATGCTGACAGAAGGAATGAAACACTACAGAGTCGACATTTACCACCAAGTAATTCAATCGCTGGGATTTCAAGTCGTTCTGCACCCATCATACAGTCTGGATTGAGCATCGTGTGATTTTTTTTTTTTCCCCAAACATAAAAAACATCTTAAAGCTTAAATTTTCGATACTGATAAGCAAATTAATGCTGAAGTCAAGCGATAGTTTGCTTTTTAAAATGAACAATGTTATTTGGCCAGCATTACAAAATGTGTTAAGCGTTGGCACAATTGCATTGACTTGAAAGGAAGTAATTTAAAAAAAATAATAATATGTAAATAAAGATTATTCACGTTATTACGCGTGTGTTTTTATTTCATTAATTTATGTTAACCAATTTTTTAAGTTATACGTAAATAGGCATTCCTTATCAGCCCCCCTTCGTGTTATACAAGTATTGTGATAATCGTAAACAACCGCTAATCGAAGCGGATTTTATCGATTGGTTTTCGAATATTTGACACCGTCAACCACCTGACCCGCGGATATCCTTCGTTTAAAAAAAAATGAGAAAAAACCAACCTTATACGGCTGTAGTATTCGTGTTATTTTTTTTTCTTCAAAAAAATTGGAAACACAAATATATCATTGTAATACATAAAAATATAGGAAAAACAAATAATGTCAAACGAAAACGATTAAATTAAGTTCTTCCGCAGACCCGTTCGTAAAAACTGAACGAAATCATTGTTACACGTATCCTTCCAAACACCGCTGTTGGCGCTATTTTACAAAGGCAAGAAAAATAATAATTTTCGTAGGTATGTATCGATAATTATAACCGATACGCAATAATACGAATTTTACAGACGGGCAGGCGTTTCGTCACGAAAATCGCTACAATATTTTTGTTGTACACGGACGCGAGTGTCCGCGTGATTATGTTTGGAAAAAAACCGCTAGAAGTTTTATTGATGGGCTCGTGCACAAGGTGACAGTAGTCGGGATTTTGTCTTGGGGTGGATATATGTATTTATCCAGAGGTCCGATGCTTTCATGCTTTAACTATAGAAGCTTATTAACACCATAAATACAAATATCAATTAGCATATAATCACAATGGCCCAAAGTGTGAATGAAACTATGAACGTAATAGTATTTAGTTGGGATGCAAAATAGTATTAAAAAAGATATTATGGGAGGACCTTTCGATAACCACTGAGTATTGTAATCGTATCGTAACAGTACACGGTGTAGACTAGCGATGGGCAAAGTACGCGGCCCGCGGCCCGGAAAATTACGGCTATGTTTGCGTCGTCTTATGTGTGCGAACAGACTTTTTCGACCGGAAAAACTCAATCAGAAATCGATTGACTGATGGACACCTTTTCACGCTGTTGAAAGTTGCTCCGTCACAGCTGGAACATGCTTTCGAAAATATTATGGAAAATCAAAAACAATTCCATATATCTCACATGCCTATTATACGATTTAATAAAGCTTAAACACAAAACGCATTTTTTCTATAATCCTGGCCCTCCTCTAGAATTTCTTAAACTTTGTGGCCGCCCCCCCTCCCCATTAAAAAAGTTTGCCCATCACTGGTGTAGATGGTATAGAACCAGTGTTCTATGGTTACCGGCAACCGAGGTTATAGCACGGTAACCGGTATCGTGTGTGTAATAATAATAATAATAAAAAAAAACGTTGTCAGTGATATTATATATATATATATATATATACCTACGGTATCCGGCCGCATAATTTATCGATTCTGGACGGCCGTTATTAATAACGTAATGGCCGGTTATGGTGGTGGGGTTATTACTACACGCGAGACCGTCAGCACGGTACAATAATAATATTATCGCGTTCGATTATAAATACGGGTTACCGTGATATACGGTCATCGGGGGATGGGGGGGGGGCAGGAGTGGAATTCGGGAATAACCCGCCGGAGTAAATACGCTGGGCGCCGTCGTTGGACACGACTGTTTTCGGCGCTTTCGAGACGGCAACGCGAACCGCGGAATTCGGTTCGGTAAACCGTTCTGGGCGCGTTCCTTTGTCTGCTTCCAATGCGCCTGCCGGACGAATTTTTTTTTTTTCGTCGGCGAGCAACGCACGCGGACAGCCGAAAAAACGCGGCTTCGGGTGTCCGTTCGAATGGCCGCGCAAGTTAACGCCAGTTTCAGTCAACTGTTAAAACGCCTTGTCCGGAATTTTACTCGTTCCCGGAGTCATTGAAGCAAATATGATCCGACGATAAATATACTAGTGTGTAGGTTTCTTTGTAATTATTAAATAGAAAAAAAAAAATGTGTTTAATAAATATGAATTACTAAGAATTGTAATTAATTTATTTTATTTTTTTGTTCCGTAAAAATTTAAAATTATGTAAGTTTGTTTATAATTATTAAAAAAAAAAAAAAAAAAATGGGTCGCCTTATGTATACCAGGGATAAACAACTCAAAGTTTAGCGGGCCGAAACATAGAAAGCAAAAAAATCAAGTCAATTAATATAACTTTTTATAATGGGCATTTATTATATATAATTTTTACAACTTGTTTAATGTGATTTTACAAAGCATAGAGAAGCGAAGCAATCAAAAAGAAAGAAAAAAAACACACGTAAATCTCTTTTGTAGACGAAAATTGATTTTTTCGAAACTCATATAATTCTAATTGGAGTGAAGCATCTTTTGCTTCTAAATTTTAATTGTTATGGCATTGTTAAACAAATTTATTCGAGGACGCACAAATTAAACTTCTTCAAATCGTCTTTTGAATTCTACAATAAATGCGTCCAAGTGGTTAAGTAATGCAATGTTCAAAATTAAGCTCATCATCCAATTCTATTTCTATGACTTCGGAACGCAGAAAATGTATAAATTGCTTGAAAATGTAAAAATTCGTTATATTTTTTGAATATAATATGAAAATAGAGCATGGGCTAGATAAAAAAGCTACGCAGGCCGCCAGTTGCTCATCCTTGGTGTTTCCAATAGTCGCGAGAATGGGGAATACGATTGCGTAAAGACAGGTTTTTCATTTATATTTGTTTGCAGTCAAAAAGGCATTAAAAACATAAAAAAAAAAAAGAATAAATCACAAAAAATTGTATACGGTATGGGAAATAAAACCGTTGAAATATCCTCGTAGTTTTAGCATAACTGTTTCATTTTTTCGGGCTGTTCTTCGGTTTTCGCTCAAAAACCGCCGATTTAACAGACGTTTAGGATAATAAGCGTGCAATTTAATATAAACCATTCAGTTTAACGTAAAAAATAATATTTTAAAATAAAATTTTGTCCACGAACACTTCTGGTTACTCTGTAGCAGGGACTGGAACCTAAATTATTTTTTCGGTTCTAGTTCCGGTTAGGTTATTGAAAAAAACGGTTCCGGTTTCAATTCTGGTTCTTAAAACTATAAAATAAGGATTCCGGTTAAAACCGATTGTTATAAAAACATAGTTTCAAATAAGTAATGAATTATTGCTTATTAGGATTTTTTTTTTTTTTTTATTATTAATAAAGCTACCAACAAAATAAATATTTGATGACATTAATGAACTCTATTCTCATTATTATTATTCGCTCTATATTATGTTAAATTTCAAAAAAAGTGGGAAAGTAATTTTCAATTAAACTTCACGACGAATTCAAGCATATTTTTAGCAGAAGTTTTATGCGATTACTAGGACAGTTGGTTAAATCGGCATAAAAATAAACGACTTTTTTTGATACAAAAAACACAACCGGATCGAATACTCTTAATTATTAACAATTGCATATTACTATGCGTAGGTATTCTCGTTGGAAATATCCATAATCGTTGTGCGCCCCCCTTTTTTTTTTTTTTTACTATTTGTAGATAAAAAACGCCGCGACAGTCGTATGATATGATTATTTCCAGTTATATAACATACCATAGATATATAAAAAGAAAATATATTTCTATTGGAAATTGACACTTGTAATTATTCGATTAAAACAAAATCCGCTTTGAATAAAATATTCGGTCGTATTTATGAACCGATAAGAACCTTAAAGAATCGCAAACATTTGAATATTTTTATTTTTTAAGTTTCCGATTCCGGTTCCGGTCCTTAAATATTCTTCGAGAATCGGTTCCGGTCCCCCTGCTCTGTAGTGTTTGCCGTAAATAAAGCCGTTGGCGCGTCTAACGAAACGGTAAACGATTCGATTAGTACGGTTATGGACAGACACTGTCGGCTGTCTAGGGATATAAAAAAGGAAAGAAAAAAAAACCCAAAAAAGAAAAAAAAAATGAAACGTAATATTATTTCGTTTCGCGTTCCTCCGTGGAGAACAATAATATCCGGAGTCGTACAAACAAATAACATGTCGTCGAAACAATTATTGCACTTTCGTCTTATTACGGGCGTTGAGAATAGAATATATATACATATTTTTTCTCTCCTCTCCCCGGAGACCAATTTTCTCGTTATATTTTCGTAACCTTTAAAATGCGCCGTAGAGTAGAAAACTCGTCGCCGTGCAGCGAACAACTAAGTAAATATATATTTATTGTTTTGTGTTTCTGCAGGAAAATATTATTACGGTAGATTATGATTAAAGGAAAAAAAAAAAAAAAAAAAAAAAAAAACAAATATATAAACACGCGTGGTGTTAACGCGAGTGGATTTAATACGGAATATTGTCGCTCGAAAAGTTTTTCCTTTGTTTTTCATTCACTTTAAAAAATACCGCAATAGTCGAGGCGGCGTATAGGCGTGTAGCTTAATACTTTTAAAAATGCGCACGGACATAATTTATTGAATTCGCACTTTTCGCGTTGCCATGTTAAATAAACATTTTTTTTTTTTTTATCGAGTGATAAAACCGTTAAAAGTAAAGCGCTGCAGTAATTTGTTCCAATTGAAGTGCGTTATTATTACTGTCGGCGGTGTCTTTTGATTTTTCTTGTTCCGATCACGTGGAATGTGTTTTATTTAAATGGTAACACGAAATATTTCAACTAGACGACCTTAGATTGAAACGGTGTTTTTTTCAGAATGGTCAGGAGATGCTTACGAAATACACTTTCTAAATTTAATTTTAATATGTTAACCTTTGCGGCGTGCGATTGCGCAACAAAACTTGGATTTACTTAAACGGAAACACCAAATTTAAACACTTTTGGTTTTCAAGCTTCATTGTGATCAATACAACTTTTTAATGTTTCAAAAATGTCCGAGATACAACCGTCTAAATTGACTATACAATTGAAGATATCCGATTACTGTTGTGTGGACGACTAAATCGTATTATTAGTAAAGGTAATCATAGTAAAAATGTACACATACATCCAAAGTATGGCTATTACGAAATTTTCAATGTAAAAAAAAAAAAAAAATGTTCATTTACAATTTACAATAATTTACCATTATTTAACGCACTGCACCATTCGTAATTTCCATTGGGCGAGTCAGTGTTTCTCTTCTTGTAATGCTTTTGGTACCTCTGTCGATTTCGTTTTTACAGCTACACCTGATTCGAAAAATGTCTCTTTTAACGAGCTTTTTTAATTTTCGAAGGAGCCAAAAGTCGCACGTAGCAAGTTCCGGCGGATATGAAAACGGGCGGGGACTTTTAAGCACGGCAGTTCGATTTTTGGCTGGAAATTGCTTTGTTGAGCCGTATGTTGTCCTGACCGCCCGTGAATCGTTTTCCCGTAATCCGGGCTGCTTTCTTCTTACTCGTTGTTTGATTGCTGGTATATAAAACTGTATTTATAAGTATAATAATGTTGATTAACAGTGTGTTCCTACGGGGTCATCATTCAGTCGTGATTACGCCATAAATATCAACAACAAAAATACGATCCACACACGGTCATTAGAATCGATCCACGCGATGACGTTCGTCTTCGACTTCATTACGACCTTCGATTAATCGTACGCGCCATTCAAAAAAAAAAAAAAAAAAAACACGCGAACGTAACATAACGGCATAACCGTACACGAACGAAGAGAATTTCCGTAGCAGAATTTCCGAGTTTCACTAAATTAATACTCTGCTCGATATTTTCGCCCCGCGTAACGTCGACGCGCAATACGTAAAATGTCAATTTAAACACCGCTCGTACGCGAACTACAGAACGGAAACCGACTTCGCCGGCATTGTTCGACGCCGCGTTATTCGTCGATTGTAAATATAAAATCGTTTTCGCCCGTATACGGCCGGTTCGATAGTCTCGTTATTTAACAGCCACGCCTCGTATAATAACATGTAAGAGAGACGCGTCTTGAATTGTTCGACAAATCAAAAACCATAATTTCGAGTTACAATGGTGAGGTAATCGAATGGAAAAAAAAAAAAAAAAAAACCCCGCCTAGTCTGGCGACAGAAATACGCGTAAACATTCGAACGATTACCGCGCGGGTTTTTGTCGCGGATCCCGGAGAACCTGGAAAACGATTATTTCGGACCGTCGAATATTTCGCGTTGCCGTTCGGCCGAACACACCGCCGCGCACGTTTTCGCGTTCGGCGCGCGGATATTTCCCGCCCGGCATTATTTACCTGCCGTACGCACAAAACACACGCCGTTCCGGGTTTTCTCGTAACGGGCTTTAGGTGTATTGAAATTTATGCACATTGCTATTATTATCGCCATTATTGTTACTATTATTAAACGCGTTTTACACGTTAAACGTACGCGCGCGACATTCGTATAAATAAATGCGAAACAATTCCTGCGCGTTTGGCGCACGGGACGTCGTGTTTCGATAATCCGTATCCGCGCGCCGCCGGCAATCCGTATATTATTCCGTTATTCATAAACCTAACGTCGAACAATAAACGGCAATATGCAATACGCAATATTATCGCGGGTATTTTTTATTTTTTATTCCTTTCGGTCGACCTGTACCTGGAAAATACTACATTATACAGAGCCGACTGACGAGTTTCGATGGGCTATAAATAACGAACGGTAAAACATAGAGAAAAGGTTTTTTTTTTTATTTATTTCAATCAGTATTCAATCCCATTTTTAAGAATTATTTCTTGAAAATTATATCTCCATGATGGCGGCCGTCAGCATTGATACAATGTTGTAGACCATCTCTGAAGCTCTCATATGATTTTCGGCACATTTCGACTGGTATGGTCTCGACTTCTACGGTGATTTTCTGTTTAATTTCTTCTATGGTATTTGGGCGATGTTTGAAAACCTAATCCTTAAGGTAGCCCCAGAGGAAAAAATCACACATGCTTAAATCTGGGGACCGTGCTGGCCAGCCTATGTCTCCTCTCCTCAGAGAGACTAACCGCCCAGGGAACATTTGTCACAAGACAGCAAGTGAAATTCTAGCTGTGTGCGCTATAACTCCATCTTGCTGAAAGCATACATCTCCCAAATCATGTTCTTCAGCCATTTCCTCCAACCTATGCTTCCAACATCACAACAAAACGAGCGGACGTGACAGTGACGGTACTGTGCTCGTCCTCAAAAAAGTAAGGGCCGATCACCCCAAATTTAGACACAGCACACCACACTGTCACTTTAGGAGAGTGAAGTGGTCTTTCATGGAGCTGCTGTGGGTTATTAGTAGCCCAGTATCGAAAATTTTGTTTTTTTACAGTTTCAGAAAGATGAAAATGGGTCACATCGCTACAGAAAAAAGTTGATATCGGAGGAATTTGCAGAAGAATTTGCTGACAGAGATTTTTACGGTTGCCGTAGTCAGTAGCATTTAACTCTTGTACAAGCATTAATTTATAGGGATGGAATGATAAATCTTCGTGAAGAATTCTCTTTTAAAGAACGGTCTGAGATTCCCAAAGATACATCGTGTTTCCGGGCTAAGCGTCTTGGTGACTGCTCAATTGACTCGCTAACCAACTGCACATTTTCGGGGGTTCTTTCCGTTCTAAGTACTCCGTGTCCAAGTCTACTCAGGGTACTTCCGGTTTCTTCCAAATGCCGTATCCACAATTTGATAGTGTTATCGGAAGGTACAGATTCAGTACGTGGAATGCCGAAGTGTATACGAAAAGCCCTTTTGTGTAGCGATCGCAGAATGATTATTTTCGTAATACGCACGCACGACGAAACCACGATGTACACCTGTCCAGACTGTGATTACGAATAAAAACGGCATTACCGTACAATTCAAAATGTACCTCTTATTAAGGCCTGATCTTATCTTATCACAGGCTGATGACCTCGTTAAACTCGTCAGCCGGCTCTGCCGCACCCTGTATATTTATATATTACCGTGACGTCGCAAACAGAACGATTATTTTTTCGCGAACCGGCGGTCGGCAACGGATACGATTCCGATTTCGTTACTGTTCGCCGGTATTACAAAAAATAGTCTAACTTTTTTTTTCATTTTAATCCTTACGATATATTTAAACGCCGGATCGAAACGATAATGCGTTATTCGAAAGAAAATGCAATATTTGAATTAATTATTTGCGTTGTTATTGGAAAATCGAAATTCAAGACGATTTACGGTCCACGTCAGCGGTTTTTGTATAAATAAAATAAACAACGCGGAGGGCCCACTAATTTCGTACCGTACAGATATAATTTAATAAATGTATTAAAAACAATTGTTTATATATATATATTTTAAAAAAAAAAATGAATTGTCTATTGTGTTCAATTCAATAACGAAAAAAAAAAAAAAAAAACAAAAAAACAAACTAAATGCGATTTTTGACATTGTTTGTCAGCCGCGGAGAGTCAATATCGAGATTGAAACCGGACGGTTTTATCCTCGGATCACACTCGACATTCAATTTATTCCTACATTTATTTTTAAAAGAAAAAATTACCTTTGAAAAGGCTCGTTCGCGTAGATTGACAGTGGAAACGCCCCTTCGAGTGTCTCGGTGCAATTTCGGCAATTGGCCGGACAGTGTAATTATGATTAACGTATACGAAATATACACCAACACTGCATTCAAAACAATTGTGAGGCGATAACTATTGATATAATATTACCCAATCTGACCAGAAATAAAGACGTTTTATAAGAAAAATAATAAAAAAAAATCTCGATCGGTATAAATTAATAATCGAACGGAACGGATTGGGCTCACGAACCGCCAATGTACCGTATAACGGTATCGTTTTTTTTATTATTTTTTTTTTTTGAAAATATTGTACGATAATATAACGACTGGGGAAAAAAAAAAAAAAAAAAAAATCAAATTTATTCCAATCATTCGTAGATTATACAAGTGGACCGTCAAATGACGATAGAGGAGTATTTATCACCCCCGGGCGTAACAGCCAATTCTGCTCGTTATCAATTATTAATCCCCGCCCCGTGATTATTTCGATTGATTTTTCATATACAATTCGATCGCGTCCACGATGGATTTCGAACCTCAGATTTGAGCCGTCGGATATTATTGTTAAGACCCCAAACGGACACCGTTCGAATGAAAAACGGTTAATTTACGATGCGGGTTTCGATAATTATTATTATTATTGTCCCACGCGAGTAATAATTAAAATTAATGATTTTTTTTAATTTTTTTTTTTTTTTTTAAATTATTTTAAACAATACTATTTAACGCTAGTCATCGTAGTCTGATTAATCGACTAAAAATGTTTAACGGCGTTAATATGTCTAACGAATATTGATTTACCAAGCGCATAACTCGGTGGAAAAAAAAAAAAAAATACCACAACTCGTAACAAGACCCGGCCGGGCAGAGACCAACGGTGATGCAACATTTTTTTTTTTTTTTTTTTAATGATATTTAAACGACGACCGAGATAATTTTTTTTTATTTATAAGCACATAACGAAATTAATTTCAACGATTAACCGAAATTAATACGGACATCACGAATACAAATTATATTAACCGTCAGATTTGTATTGTTCATTGTGAGCAAATTCCGATTGAACAATATCTGAAAAATACAAAAACAACTCAAGCAGTATTTTTTTTATCATAAATCATTTCTTCAACAATATAAGAAAGACACGCTCATGGCGGGCCACTGTTGTTGACGGGAAATCGGGAATAACCTATCAAAAAGTGTTTTTGTTGATGTTTTAACGGTTTTTTAGTAGGCAAAACAATTGTATCCAAATAGAAGCTAAAAAAAAAAAAAAAACTTAAATATGAAATAGATCAAACATCACCGGAAAGTATAATACATTTGATAACGGCTATAAACGGTCAATATACGTAATAGATTAAATATATTTGTACATTTGGACGTAAGATTTCCGGTAGAAAAGCTGGACACAATACGATCATCGTAACAAAACAAAACTATTCCTCGCCACACTCAGAAAACTCTAAAACCAACGTGTAAAGTTTTTTTTTTATATTTCTCAATGCTGTAATATATATATTTCTATTTTTAGCTGTCGCTGTTTTCCTCCACTGTCCATTTTCCGCCATTGACGAAACAAGACATTTTCGCTTTTCTAATAATAATAATTCGTATGTACCTACTTCATGTGTTCTGGCCAAGAATATTTTTTGACATTTTTTGTTATTTAAACCAATGGATGTTATTAAATTAACAAGTTTAGAAAAAGACTTTTAAATCGCGTAATATTTATTATGTTTCGCGGATTAATTAATTATATTTGACAGAATTCTATCAGAGTTCTTTAAAGTCAATTTGTTATCATTACACAACAGTAGTCGACCGTATGCCGGCCGTCGCCGGATAAAATTAAGACTTATTTATATTAGACTTTAGAATATATATTTTTTTTTATTTAATTCAATTTTAATATTTGGACGAGAATATATTAGTATATTGTTTTATTCAAACGAAATGTTTGAAAGATAATAGAATGATAATCGAATTATCGACAGTGTACGGGAATTGTGCTGCCCCTATATTTATGTTTTATTAAGCTACTCGTCGTCGGGCTAATTATTATTATTTATTTATTTATTTTTTTTTTTGTTAATTTACTACGAGTAAATGTTCTATAGTTATGGTTGTTATATTGACGAATTCGAATATATAGTGTAATAAAAAAAAAAAAAAAAAAAAAAAACGATTTTAATACGACGAAAACATGAAGAAATTAAAATCTAGTTGTTTACCCTTCAATGTTTACGTTCAAATACTGAAGCTGCTGGTAAACGGTTTTATCGTCACGATTATAGCGTGCGGGGTAGTAAAATGTTGTTTAGCAAAATGTACTCGTATCATAGTAATCGTAGTAATTATTATCGTTTCACCTCCACCGGCCCGGAATTTTCGAAAAATACCACCGGCTCGTGGTTTTGGCACGTATAAGTCGTCGTCACGACTGAGCTGCTGGGTATCGTTGACATTGCATCGGTGCGGGACGGAGGTACCCTAAATCCGGGGAACCCTGACGGTGTTCTCGCGACGCAAGATTTTTTTTTTTTTCATTTTCTCCCATTCAAATCGGACGGCGGACGGGGCATGATAAAGGTTATAAATGTTGAAAAATGTACGATAAGAGGGCATGCGGCGCAGTAATAAATAATAATTCTGAAACCGGGTCGTTTATCGGAACGGCGATAAAAAACATTATTGTTACGATTGCAGTGAATGTGTGTCAGTAATACGTTCCAATTATTATAATTATTACCTAATAGAAATTTCTAATCGGCGTACCATGTAAAACGTAATTACCAATGTCGAAGAACGAAACAATAAACCAGCGTTACTTGGGCATCGGGATTTCGTGCACGCGTTTATATGCCCCGGCGAGAATAATCACGAAAATTATAATGTTCCAATTATCTGTCCGTATTTACATTGTTGTAGGTTTTTTATGCTGTCGAATTGTCAAGGAAACAAATACCTACCAAATCGATTCTAAACGTGGTGTTACACGGTGTAATTAAATAATTTAAACTTAATCGTTTACAATGAAGTCGTTCAATCCGATTAAAACGTAATGGCCGCATTATAAATGGTACATGCTTTAAAAATGTGCGTTTCGTTACAACGCCCAGACCAATATTGTTCGTGCGTTCTTATAATTCGATACTGGGTTACTCGATACTGTTATCAACAGTACCCCGATTATATTATGTTCGAATATAAGGTTATTAGATTAGCAGACGATCTACAGATATTGTACGACAGGTCGTTGTCGGGTCGACGGGGGGGGTTTTCGCTGCAACGGCACATTTGGACTGCGTCGGCTTGACACGGCCCGGTCCCTCCCCGCGAGGGAGACAGTCAGTCGCCCCCCCCCCCGGGTATTAGCCGAGCATTCGGCCGAACTTTCGTTTATTTGCGCGTATATTATTTCTTTAACATTTGCGATTTACTCGATATTAAAATACAGTTGTATAATTTTTTTTCTAATTCGTTTGTGTTCGCAATGTATTTATTTGTTGCCGATTATTTTTAATGATTACATAACAATACTAATATGAATACTATTTATTTTGTAAGCTACAAAAACAAAAAAAAAATATACCTGTTTTTATTTTTATAGAATACGATTCGGGAATTAAAAATTATGCAAATTTACTATCGTATACGACAAAAAAAAAAAAAAAAAAAGAGCATAGATTAAGCCACTGTCGTAGGTGCGAAGTTGGGAAGGTTTATGATAGGTTAGGCGAGATAAATCATTAAGGGAATTGTACTCAATAAGTGATTCTGAGCGGAACTCTGTAAAGTGCCAAAGGTTTAAGTATTCTGTCCCCTTGTAGCCAAGGTTACCCAGAAATCAACAAAATAAAAACCGACGTATTGTCAAATTTTGTAGTTGTTTTATTTTTATTAAATATGTTCAGAAAATCTGTAGGAAAAGTAAAATAATATTTTTAATTTAGTATCGCCGAGAAGGAAATCTATTTCGAAAGAAAAAAAAAAGAACAAAGGACAAAACTGTTAATAAATTTGAAAAAATAAAAGATTTCTGTTTTTTTTTTAGTACAGTATAAAATATTTGAAGTACTAACCGAAAAAATGTTTTTCGAGAAAAAAAAAAAAACACATTTCAGTGATACTTAATGTATTTTTGTTGCACTCGGAATCTATAAATAATCGAAAATAAACGTTTACCTTTATCGACTTTCAATAAACCAATCACATTAATGTGGGGTTTCTCCCACTTTGGGATATCCGGTAATTGAAAAGCTGACAAAATCTTAAACGAAGCCTACCTACCTCGTAATGCCTTAATATTAAACCTAACCACATCCTCGGAGACAGGCAACATCATTGACCTCACGACTGCAAAAGCGCGAAAGAAATACTGGACTAATAATCTTTTCACAAACAAGCTAGGAACCGTAAATCCTTCTATCCAAAAATAGTACCTCCCTTTATATCACGAATGAAGGGACGTGGTACAATCACGCGAGTCAGAACAGGACACACGAATCTAACCCACTCCGTCCTCGTCACTAAAGAGCCCATCATGTGACACGTGTAAAGTGATCCTTTCTATCGATCGCACGGTGACCAAATGGCCAAATTACCAAGAAGCACACTCAAAAAAGTTCTCAACGAAGATCGCGCAGTAGCAATAATACAAATTTAAGTAAAAAAGTGTTGAATAATTGCAGCTCGTGTATTTCACCTCATACCACCTACACTCCTCGTCTAAATAGGCTAATGACAATCTTTGCCGTTGAAACATTAATATTCAATAAAAAGGAAAACGAAACATTTACAGTCAAACGATTTGCTCTATACCATAATAGGTACTCTATTATTTTATATTAAAAACCATATGTGATTTCGTCGTGTCCTGTTCTCAAAACTGACCGACTTCGACTTCGCGATAAGTGTTTATTATCATTTTTAATGCGCCGATAAACTTGCGCGTACAAATAATATTGTTATAATAGACGGACGAAGAAGTGCTGCTGCCATTTAATAATATCGGAGCAAATAAGTTATGCCGCGGGACTTTTACGGTATTGTCGGTCTCGGGTATAGCGCGGCGCATTAAACGAGATTATAACGTTTCGCCGTTAGTCGTACGGCGAAAATTTGGATTTTGAAGTTTTCCATTTAATAAAACGACTTAACGGGGGCGGGGGGGGGCGCTATATCCGAATTCCGACTACTTTGGAAATAGGTGGGTAGTCTAAAATACCCGACAATAGCGTTTCATTTTTAGTGTAAAACTCGGTTGCCGAAAGTTTCGCGTACGTGCATAAATTACGGAATCTGGAGGTACGGGCCCGCGGTTAATGCATTTAACAATTGAATATTTAATGCGAAATTCGAATTATCGCGGTATATAAAACGGCGGGTTCGTCGTGCGCGGGTGCTGCGTAATATTTGTACGGCCAATTATCGGAGGTGTAAAGAAAAAAAAAACACACATATATATATATATATTGTCGGAAACGTATTTTATTGGAATTAGTTTTATGCCGGTAACATGAATAGTTTTTTTTTACGGAATAGTATTTCGGGGCCGCTTATTACCGCCGGGTTGTCGTACACGACACGTCGGCTAAAAACGATTTCCCGACATAATAAGATTCCAACGAAATACTTTCCGACAAATTATAGCTCTCCGTAAAATCCGCGTTTTATACCCTTGGAAGTGTGTGTAACGTAACAAATATACAACCGGCGTATAGCAATTTGTTGTCAAATTTTTTATTTTTTTTTTTTTAGAAAAACTGTTGGTATTCTAAACAAAATTGTTCGGATAAATTGTACCATCGGGCGAACAAATACGGAACATAGCATTTTTACTTATCGGAAACACACCGCATCTTAGTGAAACCTATAGCTTCTTCGGTTTATCCGGAGTGTAAAATAAATTGTTACACGAATTTTTACGACAAACAGCGATAGAGAAACTATATCGATAAGGGTTCTAAACGAAAAACACCTCGCTAAAACCGCGTCGGTTGGATCAATAGAATTAAAACAGAATAATTCACCTACTCAAACACGATTCGAACAACAACAGCGCTCGTAATAATTGTAATTGCTATTGAAAATGTACACGGATAATTGTACAATAATATAATTAGTGTACGATTGGGATACAAGTACGGCAATCTGAAGCGTTGGGTTTTGAAAATTATTGTAGGAACACAACGACCAGTGATATATCGGATCAGTTACTGGTTAAAATAATCCGTGTAATTTACAATGGCATGGCAAAACATACCAATTTAAGGGGTCCGTAATAGGCTCACTTAAATTACACCGAGCAAGCGAATGTGTACGTATATAAATGTATACCTACACGTATAGTACAGACCGTATTGAGATAAAATCGTACGTGTCGGTTTACGGATGTCCCGGAGGCTACAGGGGGACTTTGTGGAGTGGACCTCTTGACACATCACGCGGGCAGACAGCAGGGGCCCTCTCGATGTCGACTTTTTTTTTTATTATTCGTCATGACAACCGAGATTTAGTTTTCGTCGAGAATTTAAAAAAATAAAAAAAAAAAAAAACAAAAATAATAATAATAATAATAATACAAATTGAATCGCGGATAAAAATAATATTATTTTGTTTGCCTTTATTCCGGAATCCGCCTACACGCTTTTGTCATAAACCCACGGTAAAATAATATTACTCGTAATAACAACGACTTTTTTTCTTTTTTTTTTTTTTTTTTAAACGGTACGGCGTCGACAAAAAAGTCGCCTGAATTTCTTTTAATTTATATAGGAAAAAAATGGCGTACCTATGACGGAATAACATAAGCGGATAAGCCTTATTGTTTTTTGCAGGCCGCATTTGGGCTCGAGTTTGTATAAAGGTACCCACCTACCGTGGCTTTCGTTGTAAATTTAAAATAATTCTTAAACCAATACCGAATAGTGTTGATTTTGTAATTTTTTTCTTTTTTTTTTTATTAAAAATAAGTACCCGCTGCAGTAGTAGTTGGCGATTTTTACGGTAAAATATACTGAACAAATATCAGAGAAAAGCCACGATAAATAATTTTATAATTATTTATTTAATAAAAATTTTCTTTTTTTTCTTTTATTTAATTTCATTATCGGTACACTTATTAAACATTTTATATAAAAATTAACAATATTAAAAACGTCCAACGTTTTGAAATCAACAAAAAAAAAATAAAAACTAAAATCTGAGAGATACGCAACGTAATCCTGAGCGAAGTTTAAAATGCCGTGAGTTTTGTGATTTTCATCATAATCTGAACTTTTGCTCACAGATTTTTGATATTCTCATACGGCTAAAAGACCAATTTATGATGAACCTGAGAAAGGTTTAAGAGAAGCCAAAAATGAAAAAATCACACGAAACCAAAAAACAAAATAACAAGATAATTTAAATGGCTATGAAAAGCTCAAAAAAGACCACGAAGTTTCTAAAATTTGACCACGTCTCGAAGGGGTTAATATAAGTAGTGGAAATTCCAGGCCTCTACGCATATTTTACCACTGAATTAGTTTATATTTTATAACTCTGTCATTACATTTCAATCGTTTTTTTCCGGTCCATTTCAATTTATTCCCTTCGGTATTTCTCGTATACAATATATTGTATACTTAGCAAATACGATCGTTTAATTTCCTCGTTTTAAAAAAAATAGAAAATATTTTTTTTCTTTTTCACTCTTTTCTTTTCCTAACCTAACCTAACCCAATGCCAGTGTATGTCGACACGATCAAGCGGCATATATTATATTTACGGAGCTATTTTTTTTTTTTTTTTTTATTTTATTTATCCGGCGAATAATGTCGTCTAATTTTTAAATAATTACCCGCGTGGCCGATCGCCGCCCGTTTCGGCACACCGCATTAAAATATTTACATCGATATAATATCGTTATTATTATTCAGTCTTGTTCGGCGATCCGTTTTTATTGTGCCGGATCGCGGCGTGGTAATATCATGATAATTCCGGTCACGTTCGTGTTACAGACACAGATATTATACGCATAGTAATACAATAATAATAATAATAATAATAATATGTCCCCGCCGAAAACGCCGGGGCCGTCGTAATATATAATATTAATTATCCACGAGGGTGTTAAAATATCTCCGATCTCGCGGTAACCGATTTTAATTATTGCTCTCCGGGTCGTACGTGCGCGCGGCTAGAAATTGTACCCGCCGCCGCCGCCGCCGTCGTCGTCGTCGTCGTCGTCGTCTGTTACAGACGTCTCGTATCGAATCGATTGTCCCGCTGGTCGTCGATAACAAATTATCGAAATACGAGACACGAGTGCCGCGTGTTAGGCGCTTATCGTACCCGGCAGACGCGTCTGACAATTAACGACGTTTAAGGGAAACTAATGCATTTTTTTTTTCATTTATTTATACGCTTAAATCGATAAATCGTATAAAAAAATTAAAAAAAACTCACATGACATTATTTCGACATGTTTTCCCGTATGATTCCGAGACGCGGTCACTGCTGGAAAAATCGCAGAAACGGATTTGTCTTTATGATTTAGTCGTGCGTTTACCCAATGGTTTACCCACCCAGTTCACCCGCCCAACTTTTCCTCCTAAAAACCTCTTTTTTTTTTTCTTTTTTTTTTTATAACTCTTGAACAGTTACCGTATTCGTATATCGACGTGTCACCACTGCAGTGGTAAAACGAAATCTTGTATTGTTTGTGAGATTATAAACGCTATCGTTCGATATGATTTTTTTTCAATGTAGAATATGCTGAGCCAAAAGATGACATGGAACAGTGTTTCTGAAACTTAAGTGCTTTTGTTTCAAAATATTAAAATCTCTACCAACATATACTACCGGAGACATCTAAATGTTTGTCTTGATGAGAATAAAAATCCCGTGGAACAACAGCGTTGGTATCTATACCAATAGAGCAAAGGCTAATGAGAGTGGTATTATATTATTGTAGCTGTCATCGTATTAAAAATATTGCCAAAAACTGTTCTTGTAGCCACTTCTACCACACTGGTTGCAAAAAAGTCCTCTACCGATTATAAGAATGTACTTGATGAGGTCGTCGAATTCATAAACTTCATAAAATCTCGGCCTCAAAGTAATCTTTGTTTGGATGTTTGTTCAACATCCTATGCGGGGGCATGGGAGGTGTACACGCGTCTATTGATTTACATTCTGAGATTAGGGAGTTGGTTGTCTCGAGGAAAGGTACTAACTCGTATTTTTGGGCCAACGGACGAGGTGCGTGCCTTTTTTATTCGAAACACAACTTCTATATTATAGAATAATAAGTACGACCCGGTAAACCTCGCAGAATGGGTATGAAATATTTTCTAACATAACGAATAATTGTAAAATAAAGAATGCGATAATAAAAACAGACGAGTATCGGTTAGATAGTAAACCGTATGGATACGGGTCGAACATCAAGAGTTCAACTGATGCGCTAATTTATTTTTCTGATAACAGTCCATACCCTCTTCTCGCTGACCTAACCAGAAGGAAACCGTAAATACGCCACTGCGTTTATGTGTAATTTAAAAAGAATTTCTCGACATGGAGGAGGGCGTGGCGAATAATTTATATGAGACCCGGTCGATTATTGCGCGTTTATAAATTTAAAATACTTAATAAAAATAAACCGACTAGTCAGCAGCGCGACACGATTACGCGTTCGTTTTATATCGGAAAAACTACCCGATAACAAATGGACTCGCGCAATCATTTTCACCGCGCGTTTTTTTTTTTTTTTTATCGTACACAATTCGATAAGCTTCGGGAACAATAGGCGACGTCGTCTTAGGTACCCGTACACGGTAATAAAACTTATCTTTATTATTGCTATGATAAGGGAAAACATATTATACGAATCGCATATAATATAACCGTTTACCGATTACGCATTTATTTGCATCGGATAAATTCAATAATATATTTGTCCGAGAGTATTGAATTTGTTTTATGGACGTACGCACCTACGCCGCTGTCGTTGCAGCGGTTATTTTACAGCGGGCTGGTAACATTATTTTTTTTTCCTCTGCATTTAAACGCATCGCGGCCGGTATGGTGTTGTTGTTTTTTTTTTTTATTTTACAACGGGAAAATGATATTTTGTTGAATATTTCGTCCCATTGGCAATACAAACATCTTTAAATTGATTATAATATATACCTTTTAAACGAACGAATTTTGTAATTGACTTAGTGGAAACGGCCGAATTGTTTAACCCGGCGAAATGAAATTATAGAAACGAAAGCTATATTTTTCCTGGTCGTACACCAGTCCTAAATACCTTAGGGATGGGGGGGGGGTCTCTTCAATAATTGTATTTTTCATTTGATATACGAATTCGGAGCTGAAGTACCGAGATATACGGCTACGTCAATGGTGTTCACAGGTGGAGGGCAGGGGTTAACTATGTAGTATTTATTTTGTAATTTAATCGTTAAGTTATATATTTCGGCAAAGTTTCAAGGAAAAAAAAAAAAAAAAAAAATCTTAATTAATTCAAGTTGGCTGTTTCGGATCCGGATTTTATAAATTCCCATTGACGGGTTGGGTAAAGCGAAAGATTTCTTACACGGTTTATTCGCGATTATAATTTACTGCATTCCCTCACAATGAAAATTCCGGGGCGGGCCATTGGCCAACGTTCACGTGCAATTCAGGTAAAAAATATATTACACTTTACCGGCGATCAAAAAAAAAAAAATAAAAAATAATAATATTATGTAAACCCGACGAATACGTGCGTGTAAGTGCGTTATTTTAATACCATTATGCCATAATATTTTAAAGGCCGTTCGATTCATAGCTGTTTTAAATATTATATTTATTAACTATTGAGGGGGGAAATAACCCAAAATAATACTAATAACCACGACGAAATTGCGTAGAAAATGTTTTACTTTTGTAAAACGTTACGCAATTCAAATACGGTAACGATAATTCTAGTCTGAAAAACAAACGCATTCAATTTTTTTTTTTTTATAACGACACGAGTGTAATTAAATAATTACCGTCCGAGTAATCTTAACATTCATCTGAGCGTATAATAATAGTTTTATAGCGTCCGATTAATAATAATTCGTTAATTTCTTTTTCGACTGAACCCGCCGCGTTGCTGTAATGCCGCGAACAAATAATAATTTGTTAAAAAAAAAAAAAAAAAATAATAATAATAATAAAAAATGTGTTCTATTTGTATTTGTAAGGGATTTCCGTTGATTTCGAGGTTTTAAATGGGACCAATGTTTCTCGGAACCGTACGTACTCGTTTATAGCGGGTGGCAGCTGCGAAGGTTTGTCTCTTGTACGAACGCAATAATTTAAAAAAAAAAAAAAAAACTTTTTTTTTTCTTTTATTTTCTTTAATATTCGATCAAGTGTATATACGCGGTTTAATATAATATTTGTCTATTTAGAAATCATAAACATTTCGTATTGCGTTCGACACGAACCGACGCGAAATCAACACGAACATTAATAACGAAACTTGTGTATTTTTTTTTTTTTTTTCGTTTTAAACGCCGTTGATATTTAATAACGTACAATAATCGCTTTACGTATTAGAACGTGTAGCAGTTACGTATACATTTTTTTAATAATTTCGAGCGCTTACTTTGTAAATTGGTTTCACATATTATAGTAATATATATTTTCGTATTTCAAGTAATATAGCTCCTACCGCTGCAGTTTAGCATCGGAAGCGACACATTAATATTCATTTTTTTTTTTTTTTTTTGTAGGGGCTACTAAATATTTAACAACAAAACAAAAACATTACGCTTTATTAAAATTTAACGGCGACCGTGCACTTTAATATTATACAGGGTGGACGAAGAGTATTCGATAATATTCTTCGATATTATGCATTTCAATGTAAAATATATTACTATTATTTTAAATGTGTTTTAGTAGCGCACGACAAATTGATATCAATTTTTTTTTTTTTTAACTTGATGTCCGAGGTCTCGAGGTATATAAAAGACAATACGTATTTTTTGAACTACATAATGTGTTTAATTACACCATAACATAACTAATAATTATATTGAAAAACGATTCTGAGCGAATCTTGGTTTGAAATGCAGTTATTTGTTTGATTTTCATCAAAATTTACACTGCACATTTTAAACGTTTCAAACATATTAACGTGGTAACAAAATACAAAAATTACCAATTCGCTTTTGATAGTTTTCTTCTCCTTCTACTTCGTAAAAGCTTAGCTGGCAATGGTGTCCCATAACCGCTATCCTATTCTATAATAAATTGGTCTCTATCATATTATGCTTCCTCTATTTGCAAATCCTCTCGAATAAACTCTAAATCGTTTATCATAACGTCGCGTTGGTGTTTTGCCGACGGTTGTTTCTTTTAATACTTGTTTAACTGAATTTTTACCGTGTGCCTACCGAACACGACCAAACAATTCTGACCATTACTATCGCTACACGAAAGGATATTGGGTTTCCCATAGTAGTTTTGTAAGTCGATATTGTGTCTTTTTTCGTATCTTCCCGTTTCTATATACGGGCTGATAAGGAATGCTTCTTTACGAATAACTTTAAAACTAGTGAAAATAAATGAATGAAATAAAAACACACGCGTAATAAACTCAATTATCTTTATTTACGTTTTATTATTTTGCAACATAACTTTCATTCAACTCAATGCCCTTAAGCCAACGCTTAACAAGTTTTGTAATGCAGTCCAAATAAAATTGTTCAACCTGAGCAGCAAACCACCGCTTGACTTCAGCTTAAATTTTCTCATCGGAATCGAACTTTGTACCTTAAAGGTGTTCTGTAAGTTTGGAAAACAAAAAACAATTGTCACACAGTAATAAATCCGGACTACATAGTGAATGCGGAATGCCATTAAATTCCAGCGATTCAAATGCTTATCTTTGTGTTATGGCTGCGTATCTTTTGTCGGCATTATAGGAAACCATTTTGCGTAAATTTGTCAATACCCATGTTCAGAGTGAAGGCGCTGTACACGTTCTTAACAGATTTTTTATACTGATGAAATATATTTTCGCTTAATTATCTGAATCATCGACATTTCGTTTATATGAATCACGTACCTGTCACCGTTACTGGCTGTCCACATCGATCCTGATCGGAAATAATGGCTTTCGCGAATTCACTACCTTTAAACCGTAATACCCAACGACGAATAGAACTAAGATATCTAGAACTTTATTATTATATGTATGTCGTCAGTTTTAACATTTTCTGCGACAAGATATTCAATTACAGCACGCTTTTTGGACCACACATCCAGAGAGTCCATTATTAAATATTACCTACGAATAAACTAAAAAAAAAAAAAACGTTCAACTATTGTGACTAAGCACACACTCCACCAATAACATGAGTTATACAACGCTCTACAAACGTCAATCTTTATCGAAATTTAAAAACGGTTACGAGAGGCATTTACTTGTCAGCCGGCTCGCGTATACGCGTATTTTATAAATTAGACGAACAGTTTTTCCAATTATTTTATATTCCGCCATACTTATGCAGTTTAGTAGTGTTTTTTTTTTTTTTTTTTTTATAATATTACAATACAGAGTAATAATAACGGGTACTTCACCATTTACGTCGGAACCGTACACCCTATCAACATTATGTAAATATCTATAATCTAAATGTGTACGCGTTCGCATTATTATCATTATTATTCAGGACACGGATATAGATTATTAGTAAATTCAATATTTAGCCGTTGAAAGGCTTCAAATTCCGTCTGTCTAGTCACTAGACTCTAGTGCATACATACGCACTCATGTAATATAGCATAATATCAATTAATTATTTATATCATTGGTTCAGTAATCGTATGTATATCAATACCACGTTTATTTTGTAATCGAATTAAATCGAATCAGATTAAATCATTGATTTAGATGATAATCATAAAATAACTTATATGAATTATGTACAGAAAACATATCTTGTAATCTATTGTATTCCGTAAAGAATGAACTATGACGTATTTTTTTTTTTTTGTAATTAGTTTCACCAATACGTAAATTAATCGACAAAGAAACGTAAAGATACATTTTTTTTTTTTAATATTTAATTATTGTTACAATATTAATTCTGTACAATTTCTCATAAAATACAAATTTACGTGGGTTTATAACAAACCGTGAAATTTAACGTTTTTTTTTTCCTTATAAAACGTTGTACATAAGTCGCCCACGTGTTAATTATGCTCGATCGGGGTCTAAACTTTACATTCACTATTTAATGACGCATCGGAACATATTCCTAGCTGGCGATCTCCAAAATTAACAGCTTTAAAAATAAGTTACATCTTAAAAATATATATATATACATATAAAAAACGTCTATATAATTAGTAATCGTATATACGTAATTGCGTAACAAATTATTCACGTTAATAAATTCCCATTAAACGAAAAAAAAAAAAACTGAGAAAAAACGCCGGGAAAACTGGAAATAATCACGCAATAACAGCGTCTGATATTTTCGGTTTTTTTTTTTTTTTTTAAATTTTAATTCAATTAGAAATATTCGTATAGATCACTGGCTGGACACGGTCCAATTTACAAATATTCTGGCGGTTTATATGTCATTTATTTACGCTATTTGAAATTTTCAAGGTTTCTTTTTATTAAATAATATTATGCGGTTCGACATTTTTGTTACTTTGTTTTTATCGGCGTTTTAAGTTCAATTGTATATTATTACAATTCGATATAAAACACGAACAATCGTAATTTATCTCGTAGTTACAAATTATTACAGTTATCAATTTAAATCCATAAATGCGTGTTTTACAAAATTTCGCGCAGAGTCGTTTTCGTTTGCATTTATATAACAAACCGTACAGATAAAAATCAATTGCCCTCCTCACACGAATATTAATAGCTTCACAACTTTCCACCTACAACAATAGCCCACCCGTGTAATAACACCACTGTTTTTAACGTTAATCCTCCGTATTTTTTAAAAAAAATCAAAAACTCTTGGTTATATCATTGTCATAGTATGCCAATAATAATTTTACAAAAATAAAACTAATTGAAAATAATAATAAATTAATCTTCGACTGTAGTAGATCGAGTCGATCACATTTTCAAATTAACATTTCACTTTACTCGGTTAATCAATTGATTAATAATTACAAGTATAAACTTTTTACGCGTTAAATCGTTAACTATATTCAAATTTGCTTTATTTAACCGAATTAATGTTGTGCATTACTTTCCCGGATATCTTTTTCAAACCACAATGTTGATAATATAATATCTAATAATTTTATGCCTAAAAAAAAAAAAAAAAAATAAAAAAATATATGTAGTACGAAAACTCTATCCGGACGCTACTGTAATCACAAAACAAGTTTTAAACCATTCCCTTGCATTGATTATACATGTGTGAACCTATTCTCGAAAAAGTATAATATGTATTGTGTATCAACTTTACGTACGTAGGTACCTTACAAGTTGCAACGTACTTTTTTTTTTTTTTTTATTCATATTGTTATAGAATTTCTCCAAAAGTTTCTGTTTATTTGTCTTCGCCACCGCCTATATATAATAACACAAGTTCGTCCGTCTGACAGCAGCAGTGGACAATTTCTGCACTTTATCAATGTCTTGTTTTCACCCTCCCCCTCTAAAACTTTACAGAACATTTTTTTTTTTTTTTTTTTCAACCGAACGGGTACCCGGTTAATATTTATTATTTTTAATTATTTTTTTCCTGTACAAAATCTCTTGGGCTATACAGAATCGGTATTGCGTCACAATCAAATGACGTTTTATCGATAACAAATCGCAATTCAAACAATACCCGTAACAATATTGTTCGACTGTTGATACGAAAACGCTTAAAACGGATTGCCCGGTTATCGGATTGTTTAAGTAAATTATTATCACGCCCCAATGCCACCGTATTTGTTGCTATAATCACAAACTGCATACCGTTCACGCGTAATAATATTTGACATAATTATAATTTATATATATATAAATTTACGTATGCACCCGCGTTGAGAAATAATAATATTGTGCATCGTAACCACCGCGTCCTACGTGAAATAATCGACACACGTAAATTGTGGTGCCATCGCTGGAATACGATTTATTAGCGGGTCGCGTTTCGCTACGGAATCTTTCGAGAAAAACAATAAAAAAAAAAAAATTAAAAAAAAACTATCACTAATATCGACAGACTTCGAAATGTTCGGTCCGAATTTATCGATGTAACCGTGCGATTCGTTGCCGGTACACGTACACTCGTCAGAACGGTATTAAGACGACAACGATCGGTTTTCGATCTACTTTATCACGCCCGACCGGCATTTTTATATTTTTTTTTTTTACTTTACAAAATTCCTCAACGCCTTGATTGGCAAAAGTGTACTTATACATAACTTACATACTTATATATGGGATTTTTAATTCCTAAAAAACGCACATTTTCGAAAAGTAAAAATTAGATTCCCAACAGTTTTTTTTTTTTTGAAAAAAAAGTGATAGAAAATGATTATATTGGTTATGATTTTGTGGGTTTCTAGGTGAACATTGCGATCCAGGCGGTGGGGCACAACTAATTTTGTATAACTTTACATGTTTTCGAGCTCTGCCCAGAATTGTCTTTTTTTTTTTTTTTATCGAGATTATTCCTCGTTGTTTTCAGTAAATACGATTTTGCTTACCTCCGAGCTACGGTCCGAACTGCAAAATATTTCCAGTTTTTTTTTTTCTTTTATTTTCGGTGTAAAACTATATAAAAGTAATATTACGACGGTTTATGTTTCTTTGACAAACAATAGTAGTTAACTAGTCCGTAATATTTTAATAGGTAATAACATTAATCCTGTATGAGAATCTCAGTTATATCAGCCTATATTATCACAGATTAAATAATTATTTAAGGTTACATTAGGTATTATATTACATTTTATATTTTTAAAGTTCTGTGTAATCGTTCCAATCGGTACAGTTGCAATAAAGTAACGATTTTAAAATACTCGTTACACTGGTACATCGGTGATTTAATTGATTTATATCAAAAAGTAATTTTTTTTAAACCTATTCTTACTAATTTTTGGTTATGTCTAGACAAGAATTAAGATCCGAAATGAAAGTTGACAACAATTGTATTACAAGTTCTTGCACGAAAAAAAGGAATTTAAACAAATAAGATATAAAAAATTATATTTCGAAACAAGTTAATCCAAATGTATACAAATTGTTGCAAGTGACATATCATACTTACAATTAGCTCATAAACATGTGAGCGTAGTTTTTCTGCCATGATATCTTTAAAAACATGGTTAAAAACATGTATGCTTTAAAATCGTTTTAAATCGATCTTAAATTCTTAATATTGAAAAAGATATTGCGAAAACTATTGACAGTGACTACATAGTTGGCAAAGTTGCATGAAAAAAATAGAACAATTGTTTTACAATATTTTGAATTAACTATATTATTTTAATGGTCTTTTGTCGGTGTATTTTCGTGTACTTACAGCATACACACTGCTAAAAATTGTTTATGATTATTAATTAAATTGAATAAAATATGCGATGTAACGGGTATTATGTTTTGACTTGTTTAATCATATTATTTGTATTAGGTAATTTTTTTTTTTCGTTTAGTAAATTTAGCCACCGCAGAAATTTCAAATGGCTTTCTCCCTATGTTTATAACGATGCGAAATTATAGTCTCGGGGGGGCGAACAAGGCAAATGACGCTTAAACACGAACGATAATATTATTTTTGTTGCCGATAGGCACAGAAAAAAAGTGTTTAAAAATGAATTCAAACCGTTTCCCGAAACCAAACGGTTTCGTCGGCCGTTCGGAAAGAAAATATGTGTTATCATTATTACAGGTTCGAGATGCTTACAGCCAGCGGGGATAAATCGGTCCGTCGTCACAGCGCGTCGATATATCAAAAAAAAAAAAAAAAACGGTCGGAAACGGG
Source organism: Tuberolachnus salignus (assembly GCA_956483605.1). Lineage (NCBI taxonomy): Eukaryota > Metazoa > Arthropoda > Insecta > Hemiptera > Aphididae > Tuberolachnus > Tuberolachnus salignus. The sequence goes on along the minus strand of OY101429.1, from coordinate 10,766,429 downwards.
GTGTCGCGTTCAAGACGAAATATTATTATTATACGACGGTGTAGGCACTATATGTACTTATATTATATAAAATGTCTACGGGAAAACGAAAAGAAAAATAACCTACGACCGGGATTCAAAATTTATTGTTATAAATAAAAAAAATCAAGTACACCTATGCCGCCGGTAAGCCATTTTGAAGTATTATTATAATATTAAAAGCGAATGTTTTTTTTCTTCGGAGTCTTGTTTTTATACACCTAATATTATTGCGTAGTGGTTTTTTTGTGCGGTAAAAAATACAAATAAAATGCCGGGAGAATGCCGATGCCCCCCCCTCACCTCCTCCCCTCCAAAAAAGCTATAGCTCGGCGACCCCGTTCATAATTAACTATCCCGAGTCGTAATAAATCAAAAACAGTTTGAAGCCGTTTCCTTCTATACCGTCGGGTTCGTATTCTTTTTTAATTTGACGTTTTCATCAAAACCCATTTATGGTTCACGGGCCGTAACTCGTCGATATTCCGATATCTATAATATATTATGTATTCAGATAGATAAACGAATATATATATATATATATATAGTATATTATAGACATTTGTGGCAGATACCGTCCGGGACACGTTTCTTATAATAAAACGTTGTATGTGAGCATTATAAAAAAAAAAAAAACTCCCACAATATTTGGGCTCTAGTCGCGCCCGCGAGGAAGCTACTGGATCGACATTAAGGGCGGTACACGGGTCAGATGTTCAAGTGCCGTTAATGAAAAGAAGAAGAAGAAAAAAATAGAAATATAAAAAAAATAAAAAAAAAATAACAATTGTAATTCGGATTAGGAACGGGAACGGACGCGCGGTAAAAATTAAAAAACAAACAATCTGTGGCCGGCGTCGCTCGACGGTCGCGCAAGGTCGCCGCGGCGCGTAACTTTTGCAATCGCCGGCCGTCAGATGGCGGGGCCGTCGTTCCGGCCGCCTGTCGTCGGTCCCGTCGACGGTCGCGCCGTCCCTAGAAACGCGTGCGAGTTCCAAGTGCGCCGCCCGACCGACCGGACCCGCCGAGCACGTCCGTTATTATTACTAATAACACACGAGTCGTTCGCGTATATTGTCGTTAATATTTTTTTTTATTTTTTTAAGTGTTTTCGTTTTTCGACTTTTTCTCCGCATTGTCCGCCGCGGACGTTCATGTTGCCCGCGCGTTTTAAATTTGAATTTTTCTCCTGGAACGTACGTACTTTATGATATTTATTTACGGTCCGGACGCGCGCGTCAATAACAATTATCAATTATAATACGCTATGCGTTTCCCACGCGAAAACCCGAAATAATAATCTAAAAAAAAAAAAAAAAAATAATTAACAACTAGTCGGGCCGTGACGAATTATTATTAAAAAATTAATAAATCGCGACAGTGTAATACGCGAGCCGATTCCAATCGAACCGCCGCGACGCCGGTCACAAAAATCATTTCACGCATTTCGGCGATAAACCGATAAAGTTCGATTTTCGGGCAGATCCTCCGTGTAAGCGTGTGATCCCGGAGTATATTCCCGACGATGGCGGACCGGAGAGCGACGTGGTACGCGGCCACGCTGTCGGCCATCATTATTTCTTCAGTTGCCGCCGGAATAGGTGAGTGGTTGTTTTCTTTATTATTATTACTATGTTTTCGCTCGACAATATCCGACAAGAGTAATAACAATACAAATATATATGAAAAAAAAAAACGCCCGAATATTACTGGTCTGGTCGGCCGCCCCTTTAAAATACGTCTGGGAATCGATATAACGGTAAGATTATTGCGGACAATAACGGCCTTTTGATGCCCGCCGACAATATTCCGTAGAGGACGTTTTGTTTTTTTTTTTTTTTTAATGGTATTCGAATTAAAATGCGTGTTTTTTTTTTTCTTTTTCGTAAAAGCACGCGGACAATATTACCATTATTATATTGTTGTAGTCGCGTGTCTTATTCGCGGCCGACAATCGTATATTATACGAACAATAGGGGAAGAATCGCCGCGCGTCGACAGACACCGCGAGAGATAATATCTCGGTTTTTCCGGCGGGTTTCGGCTTGTTATAAAATTATCGCGTAATATTTCCAAGAGAGTAGAAAAACGAGAATTATCATTACGGATAGTTATGTTATTGTTGTTGGTATAAAATGTGACGGCACGACCGCCGCCGGGCGGCCCGGTTCGGGGGATCGGTGGTCGGTCGTCGCTCGAAAAGTTTAACGCGTTTTCCGTTTTTGATAACGTCGCAATAAAAAGTTTCCGTACTGCTGCCGTCCGTCCGGGTTTCCGCGAGACATTGTAATCGTTTTCTTTTCCCGTGATTTTTCCTCGTACTTCCCGGCGGTGTTCTCGCGTCGCCGATCGGTCCGGTATCCGCGGCCCCCCGGGGGGCCCCTCTCGTAACTCGATCACACTGAACCCTTGTAACTGTCCCCCTATCATTATCCGCGTCCGTCATAATTTGTTTCGCGCCGCTCTCCGCACCCACTCCGCCGGTCCGTCGCGGCCCGACCGCCTGCGTCCCGTCGTCCGCGGCGCGACGGACAGAGACGAACCCTTACCCTCCCCCCCCCCTACCCGATAGGTTTGTGTGTCCCGCCGGAATTTGTTTCACGCCACGCCGGAGTTCGCGTTTTTCGTTTATTATGTTTCGGCATTTCCCGATTCGCAAACACTCCGTCCCGCCGGCCCCCCCCCCGGATCACGAGCATTTTCCGTCAGCGCCCGCCGCATTTCAAAACTGCGTCCGATTTTATTTCGTCCACCGATCCAACATTGAATTTAATCTATTATAAATTCTCCGCGAGAAGTTCTGTTTTTTTTTTTTTTTTTTTTGTGTATTTCTTCAAGTATTTTACCCGAGCACATGCTCATCATCTAGGGCTCGGCCTTCATTTAGTTCTTAAGACTCTGTTGTCTACACGTGGACTTTACGCCGAGCTTATTTGTAGACAAGAACACTGGTGTCTAGTCGTTTGCGCAAGCAGCCGGATTAGGCCATTAAAATGGATTATTTAAATTATTAAAATTAAATCCGATCAATTACCCCCGATAACGGCAAACATTATTGTAAAACTAGTAACACATTTTTTAATACGCGTTTTTATTGGTTAATGCAAAGGCTTTTATTGGACATTTACTATTGATAGGATAATGTAGAAAGACTAAGGCGGAACGGAGTGCTAAGGGTGTCTAGACGTGTTTTAATAGAAACATATAAATCGTTTGATCTTGTTGATCTTGTTGGTTATAAAAAGCGCACAAAGACTGTGTTCGAATGTTGACTGACCGTTTGAGAAATTATCTTGTAAAAACAAAAAAAATAAAAAATATCATCAAGATTATTTGTAGAAGCTCAAGTAAATAATAATAAAAAAAATAATAATAAATTGCACATAATTATGTAGGTCGGTTATGTTCGTGCATACGATTTCTAATAATCAATATGGTTTCTCGTGTTGTTTGTGATATTTTTTTGGTGTATCAATCCAGACCAAAAAATAATTTCCAGTCAGTCAATCGGCCGTAATTCGACGAGTTAATAAATTGCGCTTACGCTATTTACGAAAATGAAACGGCGAATTGGAGAAAATGTTTCCTCGAACTAGAAATATTGTATTTACTGATTATGTTCACGGTTTTTTTTTTAAATTTTTTTTATATATATATATATAAAATCGGTGTCTCGGTTCGTAGACGTTACTCTACGCCACAACTAGATGTTTAATATATTCCAATGAATTTACGATAACATAATACGTATAACGTTAAGTTGGCATCGCCCTCGTTTAGTATACAAATATTGTAAAATTATGTAAAATATTGTCGATATTGTTAGAGAGATTTAATGCCACGTAGATTAATTATTGTACCTGACTCGATTTTATTTCAATATAATCATAAAATAGTTATGGGGTCATATATATATATCACCTAGCCAGCTTAATTTTGCGCAGAATTTCTCTTGCGGAATCACCCCGAGCTTGATCGTTTTATCAATTCGGAATAAAAACGGATATTGTTTCCCGTTATCAATAGTAAATAATTATTACCGTTTCTCCTTGGTAATAATTATTGTTCGTTAAATTATCATGAAAATGATAACGAGTACGACTAAACGGAGCGCCTATATAATACTTGACGTGTATTTACTTCGTTTATATTTGTAACAATTCTGTTACATTGCACAATAAAAGCAACCAACCCGTATCTTTAATAATGCTCGACGATTATTTTCGCCGTAATCGTCGTCAGTTCTGCGCATTCTTGCGTTTCCCAGGAAATACGTGGCTCGACAGCCAAATAGAATTACTTTGCACAGTAACATGATTTGTTATAAACCCAGCATTTGGGCACAACTGAACTCTTCTTAAAACCAACGGACACTAACAACATACGTGGCAACGTTCAATTGTTCCAAATGTAAAACGTTTTGTTTTGCCCTACTGCTCCGGCGAGCGATCGAAATAAATTCATCGGATTTTCAGTAATCGTCACGTTAATCTGACGGGTATTACCCGCATGGTAAAGCCGGAATTAAACTATGAATACACGGCAGAAAATATATGGCCACGGGCAGAGGCAGCTGTGAATACGAGCATATATAATAGTGTTAGAAATCGGATCTTGTCGATTACCTATCGTTCTCAAGAGACTCCCCGGGACCGTTTTTCCCTCGGAGCCGCAGGATTTCGGGCCCAATGTAAAGGATTTGCGATTTAGTACCGTTTTTATGCGGCCTAACGTCCTTTTATGTCGATTATAGTGGTCGTTGGCGCATTTTTGTTTCGCACAGTTTTCGCGAATAGTGTTTACGTGGGTATACCGGCCGAAATTCATTATTCATCTGATCGGACGCGATGTATCCGGGCGGGAAAGATCGGGAATGAATAGAGTACGGTGAACGCGACGAAATAAATAAATAACAATTAAAAAAAAAAAAAAAAATGAAAAAAAACCCCCAAAAACCATTACTACCTACTGCGATTTTAGTTTAAGTATATTATTTCGGAGAGTGGGGTGGACGTTCGGACTTATCGCTCAGCGGGGATAAAACAATTTTCGTTTGTTTTAACGATTAATTGTTAAAATTAAAAAAAAAAATAAATAAATAAATAAAAAAAAAAAAAGGGTCGAATCGGAGACACGGAATGTCATACGACAATGTAAATTATTATTATCGTTTACCATCAACCCGAATTGTTACGGCATTATAATAATTTATCGACGATCGCTATGCACCCCGTTATAATATTATTCAAGTACGACAAGACGGTTACATTACATAATACAATATCGTAGGAACGCTTTTTTTTTTTTTCATTTTTTAATGGGGGCCTTGAAAAAAACAAAAACGAGAATTCGGCAAAGAGCGTTTGAGATTATTACCGAATTTAATTGTTATTAGTATTGTTGTTTCGTCTTTGCACCCTCCCCACCCGGTAGAATTATTATTATCGTTATTAATGTTTTAATATTATTGCCTTATTTCCGTAGCGGACCGGAAACGATAAATAAAACGCGCGAATTTCACATAATGTAATAATTATAATATTTCTAAAAACGATCTGTGTCCAGTGGGTTCGTCGTCAATAATTTACTGTTAACGCGTAAAAACAAAGCGGACAAAAAAAAAAAAAACAAAAAAAACTCCTCCCTCCCATTAAACGCACGATACAATTATATAGGCACAGGACGCGAGTAAATGACGCCAGTGGATTTTTTTTTTCCAAATTAATATTTCGGCAATAATACGTATATATATTCGCCGGATTCTATATCCCAGGTGTCCGTTTAATAGTAATCAAATGTCTACTGACGGCCGGCAAATTATTATTACAATATTCTTCGTTTGCGCAAAAGTAATAACGATTCCGTCATTCCCTCTGCCTGTGACGGTGGGAGGAACGCTTCGCCCTCCGACACGTAAACCGGAGGGGCACCGGGGAATCTCGTATAACGAACGAAAACGAAAAATAACGGGAGTTCGTAATTTCCGAAAAGGCGGAATTTTTAAATAAAACTAATATTTGTAATGTATATTTATTTTATAATTGAAAGCAAATAATAAATCGCCTCGGGAGACCATGTCGCGTTGGCCGTCGTTATTGCCTCTAAAAGCCTTTATTCTGCGGTGAAAACAAGCGCGCGCTTAAGTGTCACGGAAATGAATAGAAACAACTAATATATACCTATATAATGAATGGATTGATTGTTCACCTCGTCGACGAAATTTTTTTTAACTTTCCTCCCCGGTGTTAACTGGTTGAATGTTTCGAGAATATTGTAAAAAAAAAAAAAAAAAAAAAAAAAACGACGATTTCCCGACATTGTGTCGTCAACAATAATTATTTATTAATAGGTGTTCGATATCATCTAGTTAACAATTGCACAGTAAAATATTTGCGATACACAGCACGGGGCATATTTTTTGAGTTGATATTTTTTCGTTTTTCCCCTCTGGAAATTACGTTACCAACACGAAATCTAACCTTAAACACCGGCCCTGTCCACGTCCTATCCGTTATGCATAGTGTTCTGCAAAAACCGTTTGTATCTTTTATCGTGTCCAATTAAATGGCAAACAAGTTATCCTTGTCGTTATCTGAGATTAATAATGTTTATCGTTTTTAATTTTTTATTAGAAATAATAGGTCAAATATGCTAAACGAAGATTCAATAGTTAATAATTATTACGTAACGACAATCGCATAACCTATGTGAAATTTCTATGATATAATGGGAAAAACGATCATTTTTTTGTTTTCGTTTTTCGTCTAGATGAAAAAGCGTCGTCGATTATTATTTCCATCTTAATACGCAATATCTAGACAATAAAACCGGCGTGTATGTTTGTTTTATCTGCATCCGGATAGTAATTGTCCGTCGGTTGCCTCTCAATCTTTGTCCAGATATTTCAAAATGCGTCTTCACGCACCGCCGAATTGCTCGCCAGCCCGGGGGCGAGACGTCAAAAATATAATATTTATGAACTATCGTATTTTTTTTTTTTATTTTTTTACATCTGGTGGGTTCGGGGGAGGGGGGTTGTCGTTTAATGCAATATATAATGTGCATTATTCTCGCAAGAACAACATCCCAGCGTTCGCAATACTCTAATAATATACACTTACATAATATTATAAATTATTCGATATCTGCGCCGACCCCCCCGTCGTTTAGTGCGCCGCGCGTTATCGTCACAGTGGTGACATATGACCCGGTCGGCTTATCGGGGGCCCGGGCGTTCGGCAATGACGGACGCGCGACACGACGCACTGGCAATAACAATAATAATATCAATTTATATACTGACGTACGTGCACCGCGGGTAATATCGTCGTAATGTCCACGCGTTGTATAATTATTATGATGCCGAAGAGATTTTTTTTTTTTTTTTTTTCTTTTATCGGGGGCGTTTAAATTGGCGATATAAAAAAAATATAAAAAAAAAACCCCTCCCCCGTTAAAACGTTTAGACTTTTCGCGGTTCGAACCGACGACGTTCAAACAACACAACAGTGTGACGGCCATGAGACTCGGCGAGCCTTGCATTAATAAAACGTCAAATGTGTACGAGCCAAGAGCAAATGAAAACAAAAAAAAAAAATATAAAAAAAGAATTGCGACTATCGTAAAATACGATAAACATCTCACAGAATTATTGCGCTAACACAACACATAATCCAGTCTTCGAGAAACGCACAAAAAAAAAAAAAAAATAATAATAATAAATAAAAAAAAATGAAAATTCAACGAATACTTTAGAAAAATGACCTATAAAAATATTATTAATTCGAAAACTATATATTTTTTTTTTATTGTAAGAACAATTTTCGAATGTTTGTGTTTATATTAATAACAAATGTGCGTGCCCCGTAAGACACGAGCTGCATGAGTCAACGATAAGAGCCACAATTCGGCCACGGCCGTTATATATTTAATATTTGGTACTTTTTTTATTCGGTTTTTCTCCAACGGTCAACTGCAGGGAATACACTACGATTTCATCCCTATAGCATAATATGTTCATCGTCAAAAGATTAAATTTTCGGATAACGCATCATTTTTGTTTTCTTTTGGTATATAATTTCTTGTCGTTTAGCAGTTTAGCTCGGTCGTTTATTTTTTTTTACTCTTATTCTTCCATAACCTACATCAACCTATTACCATTATTACACAAACCGTGTAGGTATAGGTGGCCCAACATTTATGACGCCAATTAAACATTTGATTTCCATTCCGAATTCGTGTCCAATAAAATTGATTCCTCTTCTCTGCTGCCTAATTGTAATTTCTAAATTTCTTCACCTTGTTTCGCTCTTCGCATAGCAGGACATTTTGTCACATCTTTGGGGAGAGGGGTGGGGGGTTGACACGATGATAAATTATTGAAGAAACTGTTTAAAAAGTTTCGATAATTTTCTACAATTGTATGTTATATGTGTAGTAGAGAGATTAATATCTTTCTGGGGGGAAGGGGTATGATAAAGTTTTGGAGCGTTTAAAATCCCTAAAGACCCAATTCCAATTTCCCCCAATGGCTCTTCAGTTTCATTTCGCATTCCCATCGACACCCTTTCTAACTTCTTAATAAATATCTACATGTTCTGCCTCATCGCACAACATTGACCCAATGATGAGGGACTAAATGCAGGGCTTAAAATTGCACACCGAGAGTGTACCTATGCATAATGTATTCGGCGTAATCACGGAGGGAATTTTGGAGTGCCCTTGATTATTCCGAGAAATCGCAAATGTTAGTTTTAGATGTTTATATGTAACTTTTTCATTTGTTCAACTTGACTTTATTTTTTGATTGTATCTACGGGGTCAACCGTATCCAATCGCGTTGAAAGGGTGTAGTTCGGAGCTTGGGGACCCGCTCGGTTTGCCCCAGAGACTGTTTTGGACCTACCAGAACCATAAAAATAAATTTATTGGTGGCAAAAAAGCAGTCGGTGTTAGGTGGGGGGGGAGGTGCGTAAACTTTTTCCGACACAAAAATGTTGCCAATGACGAGGAGGAGGGCGACGTAATACACACGCAAATAGTGTAGTGATATTATAACAACAATAATGGCTTCTCGTACGACGGAGAAGCCTTTTGTTCTCCTTGGCGGTCTGAGAGAGGACTGAGGAGGGAAGCGGTCACGAGTCATCGTAATCGTCGACAAGGCCGCGGAGAAAATGCTGTGCACATTTGCGTTTTCGTCTACTTATACGCGTTTTTTGTTTGTCCCTCCGCGGGACCGTCGTAAAAATCTCGGCAAAGTCTCCGATTCCTAGGGTTTTACGCTCTATCTTCTCTCTTCCCATCCGCAAAAAAAAAAACGGCTTATAAACTTTAGACAACAAATTTACTAAAACGCAGTGAGTAAATAACCCGGGCGTCCGATAAAATAATACACCGGTGCAAAATATGCGGTCTAGCGGGTTTCCGACCGACGACGACGGTTCGTTCGTGGGCTGCTCTTGGCGTCCGTGTCTCTCGCCGCCCGACCGACTCTGACGTCGTCACACCTGTAGGGTTCTCTACCGCCAAGTGATAACAACAATTATAAAAAGGTTGTTGTTGATAAACGATATTTGTATTTTTGTCAGTTGCTAGGATCTCTGGTACGGACAGGTACCGTCCAAAATTCATTATCGTATAGTTATTACGAGTTATAGTAAAATCGTCTACAGCCAGAAATTTCGAGAAAATCATGTCAAATATCTAAACAACGGCTCTCCGTCAATATTATACTAAGGACTGTCGTTTATACACATGGTGTTTACGTTTCGACGTTTGTTACGGATTTTCAATGATTTCTAATGTTGTCGTTATCATGATACGAAACATTAGAAATTATTTCATTATTTTCGTTTAATAACAATGTAAAATAACATTTACGTAAACGTTTTGCACTCGATCGCCTCTGAACATTACTATTTAAACATTTTTGATAAGCAAATTTATATCCGTTAATACAATATAATTGTTTGTTTTTTTTTTCTACTGATAAAAAACTGATTTATAAGTGATCATTCCATTATTATATTGTTGCAGCGTAACTAATGTTGACACGAACAAAATTAATATTCATTTTAGATGGTATTTACTGATAAAGTATCGACAATCGATAACACTGGCTAATAACCAAATATTTACGAGTATACCACCAAACATAAAGAAATAGAATAACCATTGTTATTGCGGACTCCACTCGGTAAAGTAACCGAAAAACCGTGGACGCAACTCGGATGTATTGTGAAAAAACCACGGACGCTATATTCGGTTGTCTGGACGTATATTTCATTTTTAGGGACGCAATTCGTACGCAGCCCTATACAAATGTCAGTCGTGTTCAATCCATTAACATCGAATAGGTATTTTTCGAATAATTACCAAGCTGTTTTAACCGTGCGGTTTTTCTTTATTAAAAAAACAAAAAAAAAAAATTGTTCTTTTTCCGGAATCCCGTTCTACAATAAAAGTCAACGTGTCCCCCGATTATCCGAAAATATCGTATTTCAAAAAATCGTGTATTACCACGAGCCAAAAAAAAAAAACTACATATATAAACACAACCCTATACATATATATATATATATATATACGTCTACCAAACCTTCTCTGGACTCAATTTTATATGGGTTATTTTAGCTCTCTCGCCCTCCGAAAAAAAAAAAAAAAAAAAAAAATCCACCAATTTCCGCCGTCCGTCAATAATATAAATATTGATATAATATTATATTTCATTTACCCTCGCCGATACGGTTTTCGCGGCGGTGGACGATGCCGAGGGGCGAAATAAACCGTATACAAACATTGTGCGAGTGTGCACATATTGATTCCGTCGGTAAGTCCGTTTTTTTTTTTGTTTTTTTTTTTTTTTTTAGAGGGTATGGGTGGTAAATACGGTAGTTTTTCGTTAGCCAGTCAAATCGCACAATACTTACCCGAATTACCGGTCGGCCATTAATTGTTGAATTGGTACGTTGACCGCAATTATTTTTAGTTAATTTTTATTCTTACTTTTGCACGAAAATATCATCGTTGGGTTATTTGATCGTCTTGAAAACGTCGGTATTCGCGTACAAGTATTGCCATCCGTGAATACAATGCGATATTATAATCGAATCGGACGGGTTTCTATTTCATTTCTAATTTGTCTCCAATATTCGTTTTATGTCCCCCTCTCCCCTCAAAGAATAGTTATTTACCAATGTATTATTTTGTCTATTATAATCGGGGCTGTAAATTCAATGCACTAAAAAACTGTTTAATATGCATTAAATGCATGCATACACTAAAAATAGACAAATTATGCAAAAAAAGATTTTAAAATTCGACCTTTAGCGTTTGTCGTTTCATCAATTGAGATTAAAATTTTTTCTTATTTCATCTATAGTTTCCTGGTAACGATTGTTGTATTTATGTTTTTAATTTCTAAAAGATTACGAATTTATATACGGACAACGAATACGTTGATATCGGAACAAAAGTGATTGTGTTATTGGGTAACAATTTAAGTTAAATAACCGACCAAAATTTGAATAGTTTCATCGAAACTTTAAAAGGCATATTATGTACAAAAACATTTAGACCAATTTAGATCAGATTGAATGAAAAATGTAAATATTAGGAAAAAAATTATTAGTACGATAAAATCACGAAAACATGTAATTGTAAGCCCTAACTCGTTAAATATGCAAAAATATGCTGAAAAAACTTTCGTACATGAACGAATTTCGGCCGAATCCATTTTCTTATACGGTGAAGCAAAAAAAAAAAAAAAAATGTGCATACGCATTAAATTCACAACCATGTTTATTATATATTATGTATTTTAGTCATTTAAATTTGATTTTTCCCTTTAGATTGTATTACCCGATCGTTATTAGGAGGGCTCGGGTTATACAACGCAAAGTGCGTTAAATAAAATCCGACCGGAATATTTCCGAATCAAAACCGTCACAAATTCGCTTATATTCAAATGGCTATCGATTGTTCGTCCGTATAAGCTATATGGTAAACAATATAAATATAGGCGCAGTATTAAAAAAAAAAAATATATATATATATGTATGTATATGTATATATAATGTGATAAAACACGACGACCCGCAGATGGAGTCCCTAAGGTGTTTTAAATTTGTTTTGTTTTTTACGTATATATTTATATGAAAAAAAAAAAAAAAAAAAAAAAAAAAAAATACCCATACGTATAATAATATATCCTTAAACCGCGAGCCGTGTCATTATACGACGCGACACATCCGTTTTGGTCGGTAAAATAATGGGCCGGTGCCATATATTATAATAAAACGCAATAGCCGGTGGTATTCAAATATAAATCAAGCGGCGACCGTGGTATTACTATATACTTATTTCCATAGTAATGTGTACGAAAACGAATTTATCTATAAACGCACGAAACGATAAAATAATATTTCGATATCAGCGGCGTACTCGAAAAGGAGAGCACACGCCTAATATATATTGACATCATAAATAAACACTATTTTTGGCGAGTGAAACGCTCCGAGAATTATTCGCACCGTCGTCGCGTTCATCAAATATACGGATTTTTTACGCCTCGGTGGACTGTGTTTTTTTTTTTCTTCTTCTTTTTTTTCAAATTATAAAAACTCACACCGAACGATGCGATACGTCCGCGTGGTTTTTGTTAATTTTCGGATTACCCCGGTCACAAAGGGGGGGGGGAAACACGACAGTGTATTATGATATCCTACGCCTTCCCGACAACGGCCAAATTTAAGCATTAAAACACTGAAATTTTAAACAATTTTTTTTCGTCCGAGTCCCCTCGGTTACTAGACGCTTCTCAATAAGTATTGGAACGTGATATAATTGAACGCCGTTTTATTTTTTTATTAATATTCTCAAATTATTCTACTCGGTTAGATATTATAATAAATAATAGTACAATATCTATATATTAGGGTGGTCTATATCAATAGGAGAAGATGAACAATTTAAATATTTGCAATACGGGCGCACCCTCATATTTAGTACGGTCATGTGCTTTTCAAAACGAATTTTCGTTATATTCGATAACGATGTCTCGACCCCTTCTCGTGTCATACGAGCGTTGAAAAATGACAGAATGGGTAGTTTTATAGGGGTTTTCTTTTTTAAATTTAAGTCTAAAATGAAAAAGGCAAAATATAACATTATTTAAGCTTTATTGTAATCGTCTATTAAAAAAGGTCGTTACAATATTATTTCCCGAGAAAAAATTAAAATGCAAACAATTAAATATTAAATCTCGAAGGCTTCCGTGTATTTTTTTTTAAAAAAAATTTAAAAAAAACTTATATCAAAATATGACGCGATACGTCGGCTTTATATTTGTTGATTTCTGGATTATCTCGGCCACAAAGGGAAAAAACACGATTATAATTATTTCCTAATCGCCTCTGGACAACGGCGGCCTACGGCCATTTCTAACCATTAAAATGGTTATTTTGGACACTATATAGATTGAAATTTGATCATATTTTTTTTCGTCCGGGGTCTCTCGGTTACTATAGACCACTGGTTCTTAAAGTACTGCTCACTTGGGGGCATTTCGGCCTCTTGAGGTGGGGTGATAGGTTTGAAAGGGGAGATAGGCGCTGGTTCAGTTTTTGACAAAGCAAAGAAATCGATTGGATATTTGTAATAAAAATGATATGCGTTTAACTTTCACCGACATCGAACCAGATATCGCAAAATTAGCAGTTACTCATCAGGCTCAGGATATTTACAGATGTGACATAATGAAGTGTTCATTTTTTTTTTTTCTAAATACTTAAGTAAACTAATTTTTGTAAAGTGGAGTCGATTAATGCATTTATTTACTTAAGAGTTTTTTTTTTAATCTGTAAATTTAGAATACTGATCCATAACCTTATGAGAGTTTTGTGATTGGCAGGAAGGTGACACGCGCAGTCAGTTATTTCAGTAATGAAACAGACCAAAAAAATAAAAAATAAATTAACGCTCCCATTATTTTTTGTTAATTCTTGTTTTTTTGGTCATTCAAGTTGTCAAATATTACTTTCCCGACCTTGCCTTTCTGATTCTAAAAATAAAAACATTTTTTTCCCCTATATATCTATCGTTCCAGGATATATAAGACGTTCAAATCTAGGAATTTTAAAGTTGATAATAATTTCAAAAAGTGATATTTCGTTTCTAATTTTATATTTCTCGAATTCCTCTTTAATTGTTATATTCAATTTCAATAGTTTTTTTTAATTCGTCTTTTTTTCGTCATTCAAGTTGTCAAATATTACTTTCTCGTCCTTTTCTTTCTGATACTCAAATAAAAACATTTTTTTTTCCTATATATCTATCGTTCCGGGATTTAGTATAAGACGTTCAATTCTAGGAATTTTAAAGTTGTTTATAATTTTAAAAATCCATATCTCGAATCCAATTCAATATTTCTCTGGCATGTTGGGTGTCCAAATACTCAGAAAGCTCAGTGCTATCACATCATTTCGTTAAAAAAGGGTAGTTTGCACCGTTTTTTTTTTTTAAAATCCTAAATTATTGCGGTTACACGAATATTCCTTATTTAAAAACCGAACACGGTCGGATTGTGTTTCGATACGTGACGGTAAAACGACGGTCTCTGCAAGTCGAATTCCCTAGGAGTTATGGGCAATCGAAAATTTGAGCGGGGGAGAGGTTGACATTTTCAAATTCCTCTTTCGACTGTTTCGTCGTCTGGTAAAACTGTTGCCGTAATAGTTCTATTCATTTTCGAAATTTTCGATTATTTTTAGTTAATTATTGTTTATTTGGTCAATCGAGATGTATATTATTCTTTTCTCGTCCTTGTCTTTCGCATTCTAAAATTAATACTAAATATAAGCTATAATTCATTCATTATGGAATCAATTAGCGCGGACGAGTTTCGTTTGTCAAAGGGTAGTTAGCACGGTTATTTTTTTTTTTTTAAAATTCTAAATTATTGCGGTTAAACGAATATTCCTTATTTAAAAACCGAACACGGTGTTTCGATACGTGACGGTAAAACGACGGTCTCCGCAAGTCGGATTCCCTAGGAGTTATGGGCAATCGAAAATTTGAGTAGCGGGTAGCTGGTAGATGGAGAGGGGTATCCGATAAGTATTTTCGAATGAAACTATTTTTTTTTTATTATTTTTTTTTTAGCACGCTCGGTGATGTAATCGACGATGGTCACGACGAAATATTAATACCAATAATCGGTATCGGCCGAGTTTACAATTTATATATTACAATGGTCCGCGGCGTCAGGGTTTTAAACGATAACGATTTATCTCGTCGAGCGCCCGGGCAGAACGGGTCCTCGGGCAAACATAATAATAGTTTTAACGCCCGTCTAAAACCAACAATAACAGCAACGATAACAGCAACGATAACAGCAACGATAACAGCAACGATAACAACAACAACAACAACAACAACAACAACAACAATAATAATAGTTATAATATAATAATTATCGCGACGAGATTATTAATAAAAACCGAATTTCGCGCAGTAGGGAAAGGGGCGGCACGGAGTTCTTTATTAATCAAAAGTAAAACGTAAACGCGAGACGCGGGTATATATTTATATATAATAATATATAGTCGTAATATTGTTACGTTCAAAGTTTTACGCGGATATCGCGGCCCGCAGGTAGTTAGGGTGCCTCTTATACAATATATCGCTGAAAAATAATTAATTGAATGAAAGTGCAGTGTGTGTATACGCGGACGGAAATGTGCGTTGCATGCGCGCCCTTTGATGCGGTTACAATATACGCGTCTAACCGAAATTAAGTCTGTGTAAAGGATCATCGCGTATAATATTCTCAAAAGAATTTCACTCGGTTAAAATATATATATATATATATATTATAATATAGTGTCTAAAATACATTAAGGTCGTCTCCTCTTTATCAATAGGAGAAGACGGAACAATTTAAATATTCGCAATACGGGCGCCCCGTATATTCCGCAGGGTTTATTACGATTTTACGAAAAGAAATTTTTCGCCGTATTCCATATTTCGACGACTCGACCCGTTATTGTGCCGCACCGAAAATTACCGAAACGGGGTTGTTTTATGGGGGGATTTTTTTTTAATTTAAATACAAAAGTCAAAAACTAAATTTCCGACAACGATATCGTATATTAAGCTCTATTCAAACCGCCTATATAATAATTTTCAACAAAAAAAAGAAAGTAAAATGCAAACGTTTAAAAATTATATAATAATAAACTATCCATACTAAATGTACGCCGCATCTCGAGATATGCCAATTTTACGCTTGATGTTACTTTATTCGACAAGTTTTCGAAACATAATTTCCGGTTTGATATATATTTATTTGATCACTTAAATACTTCGATTTTTTTCACGCGGTTCCTACCATAATCGAATGGAGGTAAATCTTTTTATTATTCTTGCGCCTTTCGCTTTTTTCACACGTTCGGTTGATGGATTTGAATGATCTGGTCTCGCAGCGAGTCCAAAAAAAAAAAAAAGGCGTCCACTGTATATATTTGTATATGGACTTATACGCCGCATTAGGTTGCGATGTGCCGAGAAATTGTTAGAAAAACATGCCTGGCGGCTAGTCAACAGCAAGGCATATTTAACGACCTCAACTATGGATATATTAATCTAACGGTGTTATCCACCTGGACATTTATTTCTGTTATCAATCCATTTTTGTGTGTAGATCTGTGTTTATTTTCTATCGATTCTACGCCCTAAAAGCACAGAGAATCCCAGTGTCCTAATCTCCAAAATCGAACTACCGGTCCTCGCGAGCTCCAATAAATTTCCCACGGGGATTCCAGAAATCGAAACAAACGAGATTTGGAATTCCACTCACACCTACCTTAAGGAGTCGCTATACAGTTCGTCTACATCAAACATAAAAAAATCTGCAAATTTACCTAAAAGCCTCGTAGACAGTACAAATCGGCTCGATGAAACATTTTATTATATAGGTGCATTCAGTTTTTATGTTACGTGCGTAATATAATCTACTCATGCTTCTACTTTTTTTTTTTATTGAAAAGTAACGACGAACTGATATTTAATGTTATTTCTCCTTTTTTGAACGTGTTGTGAATAATAATAATAATAAAAAAAAAAATTATACCGTTTCTTTAGTTGCATTAAGTGAATAATATTTATTAATTAAAGAAGTTTTCTTTATGTTTGTTCGGTTAACTTTTCAAATTAAGTCTGTACGCAACAGAAATAGTTTTTTTTTTTTTTTAAGGACATTTTTTTTCATTCACCGAGATTTATTGAAACTAAATTCGATTTATTTTATATTATTATAGGTAAAGCGATTATATATTATGTATTATTAAAAAAAAAAAAAAAAATACTTTTATTCCTGACGATAATAATGATAATATTCTTTTGCAGAAAATTGTTCGTACATTTATATTACGTTACACGCCGTCGTATTTAAACATTTTATGAGCAATATGATTTTTTTTTTTTTTTTTTTTTTTTTTTTTTTTTTTTTTTTTTTTTTTTTTTTTTTGATTTTTGATAATTGTCTGCTTGTAATATAATAGAGAAAAGAAAATTACGTTGATAATAATAAAACTATAATAATTTCGCACCTATAACTACCGGAAAAATATTAAATTTCGATAAAGAAAGAAAGGAAAAAAAAAAAATCTTTAAAACTGTTTAACAAGATATTATTATTGTCACAGTATCATAATATTATTATAATATATTTTCTATTCCACACACATTCATTATTTATTCAGTTTGTATAACAAGTCCGGAAATTGAAGAGTATTAACATATATATAAGGGACTGCCCGAATATAATATTATTATTATTATTATTATTATAATACATCTCGAATACTTTTGTTGTCTCCGCCGTTATTTCCGTACCTATAATATACTCGTACGACAGTTTCTATAATAAACATAATATATCCTCGTGGACACTAAAAACGTAATCAATCGTCGTCGTCGTTTTTTTTTTTTTTAAATATTTTACTTTTTACACGGAGAATACGTTTCAAAACGAACACAGCGGTTTTCCTAGTTGACCGCCGTCATTGTAATTATATTCGTATTGGTGTACGTTTATTTTTAGATTCGGTTCGTTTGATTTGTACACTTCACAATAATTAAACCGCATAACATTTCGTTCACCAGCATTCTAAAAATAGATTGATGATATTAAATTGTAAATATGAAAAAATAAAATATAGATAATACTAAAAGCACCTGTGTATCTACTCGCTACTGATAACCGCAGCTCTCTTAATTCGTGTGCTACGCATGCGTTCTACGTCCACTGCCAAGTGATAAAATCTGACAACATCTGGTAAGCAAAAATATACTTACCACGATTGTTTCCTATGTAACCGTTGACTCATCATAAATACTCGTAGTGTTATACACAACGTATTAAATTATATTCTCTTTGATACAACGATGTTATTCATGGAAAAACAATAAATCCATTTTTTTTCTCTTTCCAGATATTTGTTCGTTGATGCCGATTCGTAGATGTTTTCTGACTAATACTGACCTTTTTTTTTTTTTCTAGGCTCAGCCCACTAGTAGTTAATTGACTAGGTCTATAAACGAAATTTTTACAATAAGCTGCAATCAGCAGGCGCACAGGCGAACATTTGCCATAACCGTAGAGGAGGGGGGGCGGATATTTTAAAATATTTTATTGTACATAAAAATCCGCTCCCCGCGCTTGCAAAAATCATCTTACCACGCCAAACCTATGTATGACTTATTTTAGATCATCCTATATCATACACATACGAGTAGGTATTTACGATATTTGAGTATATTTAAGGGGAGCTAATTTATCTGTATGTGTAGGATCTCTCCCCCCCTCTAATATTTTCCTATAATCAGGATATAAATCGACAGTGAATAGAATAAACAGTAACGATTATATAATAGTTGTTAAATATTTTAGTCCTGAGCTCTTCACATGAAACGTTTACTATGTTGCACATTTTTTTTTTTTTTTTCAACTGTTGAGTTATCTATAGTAATTTGAAATTAACGATGTCTTTTTCTTTAATTTTCTAACAGATCATTGGTTGAAATTAATTAAAATCACGTAAAATGATTCGCGGTAACTTCCAGGGCGTTTGCAGAAGTGTTCCGAGGGAATAAATAACTAATTTTAACGCTAATTTTATATATTCGTTCGCAATGTACTTTGTCGTTATTAAAACCGTCACGCGACGGCCGAGATGGAAATTGCATTTGCTATAATATTATAATAATTAAACGTGACTAACGGTGTTGGGAACGATTCCGGAATGAAACAAAAAAAAAATCAACAGTGCACCACTTATTATTCGACAATGCCGAAACAGGACTCAATCGGTAAAAGACCCTTTGGAAGCCGGATGATAAGGCGGGAAGACATAGTAAAAACGGACATGGAAGTTTTTAGAGGTGAACACAATCGGACGATTTTAGCGACGGATCAACCCAAATTACCAAGGCGGGGGAATATACTATAGTTGAAAAGTTAATATTTTATATACATTTTTACGTAACCTCGTAGTAAATTACTTTTATCGTTTACTTGCCAATTCAACTATTCTATTAGTTTACGTTAGGTAAACTTAACCTTATACGGTATATATTTTTTATAAAAATCCAGTTAAGTTAACGCGTTGAAGACGAATGATTTTTTTCAAATTTATTGATGGCTGTTTACACTGTGATTCAAGTGTTCCGTATAAATTCTCTTTATTTCATTTAAATCAAAGATTATGTGTTGTCTGTTGCTTTATGCCTAGGTATGCAATATACATAATATTATGTTATCAAGAGATACATATATTTATATAGCGATACACATATATATATAAAAAAAATTTCATACATTTCTATTAACAGAGTTAATTAAGTACACTTTGTTGCATTTTAACTTTCGACTTAACTAGTTCAACTTATTGTATTGTTAACTTTTAACTTTCTTTTGTTTCATAGTGTTTCAACTTGATTAACTTTGCCGAATCAAAATACTTACGATTATTCGAAATTGTTCATAAAATTCGTATGGAACGATTTTTTGAAATTCAAAAATTTTAAACTAATTTTTCATTTAAATTTGTGCATTATGTAACATTGATTTAGTCGCTTATTATGTCCCGTCAGATTATATTTTTGTCAAATATTATCTTATTTATAGATTATCAAAAAAACTTTCCTGTTTTTAACCGACTACATTAACAAAATTCGTTATCGAATAATTTCGAACGTTTGATAATAACACGACTTATTTTTATTACGGGAATACGATATAATGGTTAGTAAATGGGTGTTGCAAAGAAAGCAAAAAAACTAATAACAATAATAAATAACATAAAGTATGTTATAAATTAAAAAACACGTATAAACGATTATTGTTTTAGCAACAATTGCGACTGACCAATTATTGTAAAAAAAAAAAAAATATACATTTCGATTTGGCAATATTTGTTTTTATTTTTTATCACCCCGGAAGACCCTTTTCGAGACTGAATAATAATCATTATTCCGTCATCACGCAAACATTATATTTAATTCGCGGTATTAACACTTAAACAAATAGCAGAGCGCGTCGGTATATAGTATTATAGAGACATTCCAGTAAAATATTCAACTATTCGTTTTGAAGTGTTTCTCTTCATTTATTTGTTATTTCGTTTGTTTGTCTGATTTTTATTAAACGCCAAGACCTATTCGAATTCACAGTGCATTTGACGCCTTTTGCGCGTAATCTAATGAATATAAAACGATACTAAAACAAAATACGAATTTAAGACGGGAAAGTAGTGGGGATTCGGTGAATACCTACTTACTTAACTCCGGTTGTACTTATCGTTTCGCTGATATATTTCAACAATACAATCGAAAACGCATCGATTGTTCGTCATTTGTATGGTGCCTACCGGAACGGAAAAGCGACTGTTCTAATGCTATCCCCCCCCATCAACAAAAAATGTCGGAGAACATATAACTATATGTTTGTTTTTTTATGTTTCGGAAGATTTTCGGATTCGTGTTATTAGCCGATCGAGTTTTCCGTATCACGCGCAATAACTTTAACTAACATATCTATTGGAAATAAAAAAACCGGCTAATCATAAATATTTATGTACAGATTATCTATTGCACGAGTAAAAACTACACAAATATTGCTACCATTTGAAATGGAAATAACCAAGAGAGGCATACTGAATAGGATTGCGCGAGAATAAATAGCTTTTTACAATTAAAATCATTAATTAACTACGGATGGAATATTTACAATAAATTCTTTACGGCATGAGAATGGCATTTTATTGAGAGTTTGAAGAATTTACGATTTGACTGAGAAGCGTATATAAGCCAACCGATCGTGTCAGATTGAACAGAATAAAAATATAAAATATAAAATCGAACATTACATTAATTATTTGCATGCATTTGATAAAAAATAAAAACATTAAACAATATTACAACAATTTTTTAAAACGACGTATCGATTGTGTACGGTTTATCGAACGCTCCATCTTAGCTCGCAAGGCCATTAGTGCCTTGCAAGCTATAGGGGTCCCGCCATTTATCCCAATTATTGGTTACATCCTGTTCCATATCGCTCTCGGGTGTCTTTTTTTTTTTTTTTTTTTTTCCATCGATTTACTCGTCGAAAACACCGACAAATGTACCGGCCGAAAAACAATTTATATTTAAGCACGTTGTATTATTTTAGCAGCAATACTTTATGGGGTCCCGGCCGACATGACGTGACGACGCGCAACGGTGAAACTGGATCGGTGTCGGGTCGGGGCGTCCGGAAATTCGCGTATTATCATATTATATTTTGTCGTCGTGCGACGCGTCCACTGCACGACCTCGCACGGGCATATTGTCGACATATTAATTAAATAATTTGAATACGACAAAGCGAATGTCTTAAACCGGCGACGACTTGACGGCAGTTAACGGATAAATTGAGCGATGGAGAGAGAGAGAGAGAGAGAGATTGAATCCGAGTCAATTGGCCGCCGCCAAATTAAATCGCGTCCGGCTAAAATAGGACAACGTACTGTAGGTTTGAATTAATATATATTTTTTTATTGTTGAATTGATGTCCGATGCTCTTTTTTTTTTTTTTTTCTAGTTGTGCCGTCGTAGAAATAAATAATATCTCGTCCTATACAATATTTTATCGTTGTCGTCGTTATAAAATATGCATACAGACTGTTCGTCGAGTTTTCCGGTTATGAGGATTCGCCTTGTTTTTGTCTTTAGTGTTTTTTAAACGCCGTCTACTTTATAACCCAATTAAAAACGATGCATTATAATTTATTTCCATCCGAGCTAATCTTTTTTCTTAACCAGAGAATATATATATATATATATATGCGCTACACGCGGTAGACTGCAACCGAATTAGTTGCATCTATGCATTTTCGTTTTGTTTAAACCTTCAAAAAATGCCAACAACGTTAAACCGGCGGCCTCGAAACTTTATCCAAAGATCTAGCATAATACTCGAAAGACAACTTAATTGATAAAACAAGTTGATTACACTTATTACAATTGAACTTGATGTTTATCTGTGCGTTTCTCGTAGTTCGACTGAACTTGCGTAATTTAAACGATCAACCCCCCTAGTACGGACATCAAAATGTTAGAAATATCAAAGTATATAAGTATATTTGTCCTCGGATATTATTTCCCAGCACTTTTACCACCAGCAATTGTAGTCATTTTTTTTTTTTTTTTAAATCTTTTAACAAACAATTTTGTACCGGTATCGCATAGTATTATATTTACGGTTAAAACACAAAAATGTCGATATATATTTTATACAGACGCGTATCGAATACATATTATAACGTATTATCTAGTTTGATGTTTTCGTTTTATATTTTTTGACTTGAATCCCGTAAACAATTATGTTTCACAGATATTTTTAGAAAAAAAAAAAAAAAAAAAAAAAAATAGCCTACAAAGACGGAAAGGGAGCGAAAAAATACGATTTTCAACGATTTCCGTGCGAATTACGCACGAACGGCACACACCGCCTCGTTAAATAATTGTAATCAAAAGCCGATGTACATTTTACCGTGTGTATTTTAATTAGACGGGTACTATATTATTATTATTTTTAACAGGTTTAGTGTTTTTTAAGCCGTTAACCACAGTCGTTATGTTATTATAATATCATTATTGTTATTCTTTAACGAACAAAATGTAACTACGATCATCCGTACTCTCCGTTGATATCGCGATACTGTCGGTACTGTAAGTCAATGGACGTAGTGCCTAAATTTCAATCGTAAATAAATCGTTGAATTTCCTTCTGTTCTTAACCTGACGACGACGGTGGTGATTAAATAATCACTGGATCGAAAAATACCAATTCGTATTCAATAGACAAGTACCATTATAACTCGGGTGAAACGTACACGTTTCGAGGTTAAATCGCCGAACGAATTTTCGTAGTCTTTGTATTTTTAAGCTAATTGGTGGTGGGTAGGGCGGAGGATATAACCATCTCTTTTTTTTTTTTTTTTTACTGTCCGCAAATCAGTTTTTAACTAGAAGACATAATGCTTCGGTCGATGATGTCGTTGATATGCCTCGGTGTAGATCAATTTTGAAATCTCTTTGGACTTTTTCCTAAAATGGCGAAAAACCTAGGTCCAAACAGAATGGCATTATGATTGCAACGAGTTTTTCGCCACATTTTAATATTCTAAGCGTATTTATTGGTTTTACTCTAATAGGTTTTATTCGATTTTGTAATTCATTTCTTCTGCAAACAACTTTTCTACCGAATATTTCGCACCGATAATCGTAATAATGTGATTGAATACGTTGTAATATAAGTTTTGCATATTTGTGCATTTTTTGACAAATTTACCCTAAATGCATTTTTTGACGGTTTTACGGCATTTTTTTTTTAGTTTTTAGAGCATTTGTTTATAATTGTTTAATACAGTGAACGTATATTTGCGATTATCATTATACAGTTAATATCAACGATTTAGTTCAGATAATAACCAACAAAACAAATAGTGAGAATAGTAAAAAGTATTTTTTAAATTATTGTTTCAGAATGAATTATTATTAATTAATTAAGTCAGACGATATATATTCACCAAACAGCGTAAAATACTAGTTAAAAAACAAAAACACCGGAAATAATACTTACTTACATACTTGTAATGTATATTTTTTTTCTCTTTAAGCTATTATTATTATAAATGAATTAAAAGGCATTTTTGGAGTATTTTAAACGGTTTATACATTTTTTTTTTGATTGATTTTTTAGAGTATTACAATCCCAATCCTAATAATGACTGTTCACATTCTCACTCTCCGAGTGAGTACTAACGCGAAATTATGCAAAAAAAATACAATGTTCGTTTAAATACATTTAATGCTCGGCAATGATTCGATAGGTTTTTATTTCAATGGTAATCGGTATACATTATTATTTTATTATAGATTTTAAAAAACAAATTATAGACACAATATTATATTATTATTATTATTATAGGTACGTATACTAATCATCACGACAGTTATTTTTCTTTTTTTTCGTCACTTTACCCTACAGATGGTATCGGAGCACTACTGGAGTTATAGTACGGCATGTTTGGGTTTATCATTCCGTTGACCGAGTTCTCGAATTGGAAGGTATCATCGAGGTATTTCAACACTTTCTTGAACCACTGATTTTTGGTTTTGGCCAGTTCATTCTGGGCGCGCACTACGGCTGAATAGTCAACGCTTCCGGCCATATATGCCTTTTGCACATCCGCTAATTTCTGCGAGTCGTTCATTAGGTTGTATTCAGACTCTTGGATGTCGTACAAATCTGCTTTGACTTTGCTGAAGTATTGATCTATGATATTCGATGGAATTTCGTAACCTTGGGATCCAGCTATATTCACGATGGCGACAAACTGAAAATGATAATACGCCCAAAATTACAAAAAAAATATATAGATAAAACAGGATCATGTCAATGTCATAGGCTGGGAGTCTGAAAGGTATAAGATACGGGGTAAATTTATTTTTACGACGAAAACAACGATAAATAATTAAAATCAAAAAACTATTCTGTGCCGAGCTTGGCAATCTATTGTGGTAATAGTATTAGTATTGGTCGTGTTTTTATCTTGTAGTTGAGGTATTCTAGAAATCAACAAAAAATTACCGATTGTTTTTTTTTTTTTTTTTTAAACTTTTTAGAAAATCTGTTGAGATTCTAAAATAAATTACAGTTGAACAAAAAGAAATTTAAGTAGACTAATAGCTTTATCGTTACACTCAGAATCCAAAATATAATAAAAACCGATAGTTGAATAATATTAATAAAATTTGGCGGATGAAAGAAAAAATGATGTTAGTTTGGCGAAAAAAATTCTAACCATTTTGATTTTAAAACAAAAACGTAATAATATTTTTATAATTTTTATTTTCGTCGTGTACAGACTAAAAATAAAGAGGAAAAAATAACCCCGAAAGAATGTATTTGTAATATTATTTTGATTATAGTTTTCACACAAAAATTGTTCGTGTTATATTTTCTTGTTGTTGCAGTATAAAGTGGTTCCGGCAGTAATGGTGTTTATTTTATCTTCTTGAACCACTTACTTTATAAAAGAGAATTCTTACACGGGGCACCCGCCGTATATTATAAAATAATAATGCTGTTTCATCGAGAAATATTTTGAAAATCTTTTGGAATTATTTGTGTGTTATATGTATGGATTATAATCACCGTAAGTGAGTATAATCCGTTTCCAAAATAATTATATTGTATTGGATTTTTTTTTTTTAAACTAAAATATTTTTATAATTCATTTTTTTTTTTCTGTCTGTCAAACGAATAAAAACGAATCGAGCACACAATTGTGTACCAATCATCGACGTATTTCGGCACTCTTCTATGTGGTAGAGTAGCATTATATAATCTATACACTTCAAAAAGTTTATATAAAACTCAAAAAACACTGGCAATTTTTTTTTGAAAATTATACCACGTCTAGAATGTACAGTCTAATATATGTAGTCGGTCAAGTCTTTACGGTTTACATTATTACAACGAAAAGCAAAATAAAAAAATTATGAAAAAAAAAACCGTGAATAATTGCTTAAATATTTCCGGTTTGCCACATTATTAATATAACTAACATAAAAAATTAAAAAAAAAAAAATCTCATCCCTCGATGCACCGTCTAGACGAAATTTGATACCACCAATTGTTTAGACTGTATAATATGATTAGGTCTGGATTCGTACTATGTAACAAGAACTCGTGATTAACGGAAGAAAATATAATGAAATAATATTTATTTAGTCATAATAAAACGGTTATTTACGTAAGAATAATATTATAATAATTGTTCATTAGAAAATAAAAATATATTTTTTTACCATTTCATCGTTCGACCAATAATTTTTCAAAAAAAAAACCAAAATAATTATGGCGAATAAACGATATAATAATAATAATATGTGTTTGACTTGTACCTACTGTTGCATCGAACTGAGATGTATATCGATTTATTTGTATCATGACGTATTTATTAACGCTGGTGATTTTCGAAAACGAGATACTATTATCGGTCGAGATTCCGTTCGATTACTCTGTTGATTTCAATAAAATTACGAACTCGAATTTCGTACGCACCGATGTTTAAAAGTTATACGAACAAACAATATAGAACGTTTCGTCGCCGTGCGCATCTCGGAAAATATATTATTTTTCAATATACGTTATATTTAAACCTGAGCTTTTGAACGAAAAAGAAATAACGAAAAATGTAAAAACATGAATACTTTACTCGGACATCCGGTGTATTGGAACACTTAGTCGGACAATAATAATATTGCAGACGGCGCAAATATAATTCGGATTTTAATAATAAGGTTTGCAATTAATTTACTTGTATCCCCTGTGTTCATCATATTATTATAATATAGTGACGCTGTATTCATAAATAGATATTCGAATACGTAAGTACAAAAAGGATGGCGAAAGATGAAAAAAAAATAATTAGAAAAAAAAAAAACCACTTAAATTAAAGCGAATATTACATGTATTTTTTTTATTTTTTTATTTATTATTATAATAATAATAATCCGGTTTAAGTATACACTTAATAGATTTGAATAAAAAAAAAAAAAATTATAATTTATTCCGTTCGTTTCGATTTTATAATTTGAACATTTGTTTATTAAGATTATTATCGTATATATATAATACAATGTAAAAAAATTAATAAAAACCACAGATGAAAAATTTAATAACGATCTGAACGTGAAAATAATCACGCGGAAAACCAATGTACTTTTGGAAAGGGAAAATAAGACCAGAATATGCAGAATATGGTGTGAGAAAAACAAATAATAGATCAAATATATGAAATAGTTAGGTAGTAGCACAGGGCAACGACGGGAGAAATAAGAGTAAAATGATAAAACGTCTTCGTCAAGCGAAATGTCCGTAGAATTGAACAACAAGAAAACCCTAATTGCTTCGGAACACATCGGTCTGAACGTATGAACAAATCTATTAATGGCACGAGTATGGACGGGATAGCCGGGTGGTATACGCGGATGTGCAGTCTGGACGGACAGGAAAAAAAAAAAAAAAAAAAAAAATCGCAAGTAAGAACATCGGAAGGGAAGCTGTGTTGCGGACAAATTCGGTCGTAGAGTCCGACGCGACGGACTGTTAATACCGACGACGGACGAGAGAACGGTGGAAGTGTCATCGCGGATGGACGCCAAGACTGGAAGTTTGCACTCGACCGAATGATGAAGGGCCGAAATGCGACTAGCGCCGTCGTACAAGTGCAAAGGGAACAGGACGGCGGAGACGAACCGAACCAACGGCGGATTGAAACTTGATATATATATAGAGAGAGAAACGGTTATTGGAAAATGTATAACGTACCACGAAACAGGACAACACGGCGATTTCTTTGACGGCCACCATTTTTGCGGTTTAGTATTCACGCGGACGATGTCTGTGTACGGGCGACGGGCAACTGTAGGTGCGACTGCTGCGGACACGGCCGGCGACGTGTATATATACCAATTACGCGTCCGCCCGATACTCTGTTTGATCTCGCGGATTTATTGACGCAGGTGGACGCCGACGCCGACGACGACCTGTTCGAAAAGTCGCCAACAACCGTACCGGTAGCAAATATTATTTTGACGGCGGTGCACTGTTTACGGGTACGGGCCGCGTGCGCAAACAAAATCAAATGATAAACGAGCGGGCGCGGAAAAAAAAATTCCCTAAAGTCGCCGCAAATTACTGTAATACGTGTTTTTTTTCGATCGGTTTTACACGGTGTTTTTTTTTTTTAATTTTTTTCCAATATGTATTTGCACAACGACAACGGCGTTTTTACTATCAATACATTATTAACACTATATACGGTTCCTCCGCATGCCGCCAACGCGTATTCCGGTACGCGACGTGTTTTCGACAGTCGACACTAATGATACGAATGGAATTATAAGAATTTTTTTTTTTTTTTTTATTAACTCGTCAAAGTAATAACAAATAGTGTCAACGATAATGAAATTTAACAGGCGGACCGTAATTACTCTCAATTAACCCGCCGCGACATACGTTTGAAAACCGTGCGTTAAAAACAAAAAAAAAAAAAAAACAATATCGGTACCGCGACTGTTTTCGCGGTCTGCGCCAAAGACTGAAATCGGAACCGAAAGCACCGGTTCCCGAAGTAAATTTGGGAACCGGAACCTTTATCGGAGCCCTTGTTTCTCAGTTCGAGAATCCGGAACCGGCATCGGATCCTTTTAAATAGGTTTGCGGTTTTTTTAGGTTTTTATCGGTTTTCAAAAATAACTGAACGTTTAATTTAAATCGAATTTTATTTTAATCATATAAATACAAGTGTCTAGTTTTTATAAGAATTTTTTTTTTTAAATTCATAATTTGTATAACTATAGTATTTTTACCTCGAAATAATCATATTATAGAATCGTCAGCAATGTTTATTTGCAACGACAATGGGTTTTTCAAATTAGAATACCTATGGATGATATTATTTAGTCGTTTATAATTAAGGCGATTCGATACCGGTTGTATTTTTTTTTTTATCAAAATAGACCTTTATAATTATTTCAACTTTACTGACTGTCCTAGTAATCGGATACGACTTCCGATAACTTGCTTGGATTCCTCATGAAAGTTTACTTGAAAATGTCTATATCACATTTTTGAAATTGATCATAATATAGAGTGAATAATAATAATAATAATAATAATAATAACAGAGTTTTCTATTGTCACCAAATATATATTTTGTTATTAGTTTTATTATTAAAATGAAAATCGAAATCAGCAAACAGGTAATAACTAATAGATAATGCTATTGACATTTATGCTTTATTAAGAACCGGAACTATTATTTTGTAATTTTAAGAACCAGAACCGATAAAATCATTAAGGTTCAAGACTCTAGTTTGCACTCAGTACGTTGTATTTATCCGGTTATATGTATACCTATATTTTTTTTTTTATTATCTCGTCTAGATAAATTAATTTATGCGCTAGAAAAAAAAAAAATAAAATAAAATAAGCACTTATGCGTATGTACTAAAATAAGCAAAAAAAAAGGAAGTTAGTAATTATTTGTTTATTATTATTAAATACGTGTTTACAAGGGAGTAAACATTAAAAATTTATAATTGTTCAAAAAACTTTCTTTTTTTTTTTTTTTAAATTGAAATATAGTTGCTTAGAATAATGTCGATTTATAATTATATGAATTTAGTAAAATATACAATACACATCTTTGTATTTCGATTGTATAAAACAAATCTTGGTATCGAAACAGATTTTGAATACGTAGCTGCCTATATACGACGAGATAAATGCGAAAAAGGTTATCCGAGATCAATAGTTAACGGTCGTATTGATAAATCTATATCTAGATAAATTGTTTTAAATCAGAAAAAATGGGTAAAATAATTAATTTGTTTATTAATATATATATATATATATATATAAATACTAGGCTCTGCCATCGCCCGGCATTACTCGTGTCAAGTTTGGTTAACCCGAAAAGTTGCTGAATAGTACTAAATTGTCAAAACTTTTGTTTATTTTTTTATTCGTTCAATCGTTTTAGTCTGTTTTAAAAAACGGGACTCCCTTTCGTCGTGACAACTTAATTAAATAGGTAATAACAACTGTTATTTTTTCGTCCGTATCACCGAGGTAACCCATAAATTAACAAAAACAATTAAATATCCGTACTGAAAACAACAATAAACCCGTGTGAGCCGCTTTTTGGTTTAATTCCGGAATAAAATATCGCCCGTGTTCTAGTCGGACAGTGTGGCATTCTATTAGTGAAAGATATTTTAGAATCGGTTCAGTAGTTCCGGAGATAATACACCCAGCATACGAACAGACAAATTTTACCTCTTTGTAATATTAGTGTAGACAATGGTTAATAAATTATAAATATTATTATATTATCATCGAGCATGCGGCCATTTTGAAATCTAGACGTGTACCGTACCAGCTGGTGGTACGCTTTTAACGCTTAGTTTTATTGACGATACGGAACGAAAAAGACATTTTTTTTATTTTTTATTTAGATATAACGTCGACAGTAACGTTTATCTTGACGATTATATCGTTGTGTATATTTTATCTCCATCTAGATATATTTATATTTAATCGAATATTGTTACTAGGTAGATATATTTACGTGTATTCGTATACAGCACATGATCGCGTACCAAAATTATTAAAAAAAAAAAAAAAAATAATCTATAATCGAGTTTTAGATCGTATTTGCCGGTAGATTAATGGTAAGCAGGGGTTCCTTTGTCATTTTATCGGGGGTTTTTTATTTCCCGGACCAAATCCCCCGCGGATAGGTCATGTGTCCCGCAGACATATTCGTATAAAATAAGATCTCAAATGTGAAATAATAACAATGTACTGGTACACAAGCACAGTGTGTGTGAGTTGGCTTTTGTTATTTAAAAAAAACGAATTTTACCTTTTTTTTTTCTTCTTTTTTTTATCTTTAATAATTTCACCTTATAACTCTGAATAATAAAACAGTCGGCGCGCCTATTATTAGGTACTGATAAATTGCCGTGCGATAATATTATAATAATATTATATCAGATTTATAGCAATTTTTTAATGAAAACACCCGCTTTGAAGCAGTCCAAAAAACTTCAATCGAGTTATCGGATTTCTCTCTCTCTCTCTCTCTGTAAATTCAAGTTTTCACTTGTTCCGGTTGAAAATGTTATAGACATTTTTTCGCGAAATAATAACAGCACGGCCCTATGTACCGGACACATCATTTTTTGATTTCCCTCAGCTTTTGTAAAAATTGTTTTTTTTTTTTTGTTATACGATTTCCAAAATATTCCGACTGTTTTCGAATTACCCGTAATATTTTAGATTTTCAGTCCGTACGGCCAAGTCACCTGTAAAAATCTTCAATCGTAATTCACAGTTCTCGCGGTCCGGGAAAATAGCCCGCCGACGTTTCCGTTTAAACAAAATCCGGCGGACAATAAGTTTTCTATTTAAAGGACTATGTTACCCACGATGTACGAAAGTGAACAAAAAATAAAAAAATCGAATACACAAAAATAGGGTTTACTAGCCGGATGAATCGTTTGACCTCTTATAATATTCTACCTCATACAGTAATTATCGTAATCGATCCGAACCGGTACCTTTACCCCTGCGCGGTACACTATTGAAGGATAATTAATTTGTGTATGCAAATCGCTATTACTCGTGGTAAGTAATACGCAGTTTTCGAACTCGTGTACTTAGATAATTAATAGGGTTTTTACATGATGAATGGCTCGGCATATAATTTGCAGTATTAATACGTAATAGATTGTTTTTTTTTTTTTTTTTATATTGCCCACTTAAAATAATTTTGTTTCGCGTGTTACGTAATCTTATTTTAATATTAATGGAATATTAAATAGAAACCTCTGTAGATTGTTTTACTATAAATAAGAATATGATTTTAATAATAATCGTTAGGGGGGGGGGGCGGAGGAAATGCACCGGTTATAACCGTAACGTAAATAATAAAAAAAAAATAAATATTGCCGATTATGAAAAATTATATAATTCTATATGCGAACATTAAGCGTGTATATAAAATGTTAAAAGTAGAAAAAAAAATAAAAATCCGCATAATCCGATTAATTCGAATCGATCGTTATATCTAGAAACACGGGACGTTGTTGTTTAGCAAATTTAACCGAAACTTCGTATGCACGTCATTCGGAAGCGATGACAACAATGTTTTATATAAATTTTAAAACGGAACCATTGGGTAAAGACTTTGTCGGGTAAATGGTTGTTCCGGTATAGTAAGTTCCACTCTTCATCAAAAAGGATTAATATTTTTATTTTTTTTTTTTATTTTAATCGCTTGTGCGGTTTTACATTATCCGCACAGCTGAGTAGCGATCCTTATTTGCGGGATAATGCGTTTTAATATGGTTACCTATGAAATACACTGCGGTTTTTGGGGGGCGTGGACGACGACGCCGGGTATCGCAGGGCCCCGGCCAACAAAATACTATTATTGCAACGCGTAAATATTTTTATACTCCGATGACCTTGACGTACCGGAGAAATCTGTGTCTATTATTAACAATAATAAACCCGTGGTAGACGATAGTTATTGCGCTAGATTTGTCGGAAATAAGCTTCCGGTAGACGAAAAGAATCATGCGAGTCATCTATAAAAACTATTTAAAAAAAAAAAAAAAATACACCGTCGGAGAATTTTTAGATTGCGCGAAGCACACGCGATTTGGTCTTAGAAACGCTACGGGCACAAGATAGGCGATTTTCGATCTACAAGTATTATTTCAAAGAGGAGGAGATGTTAATTTAAGATATATATATATATATGCGTGTTTTATTGATTATCAATAGGCGTTTGACAAAATCAAACACGAACAATATATAGAAATACTAAACACAGGCAGAATTGATACGGGAAATTCGAGAATAATCAATCAGTAATCCATATTGGGATTAAACAGCAGCAGACCCATTGTTGGAGAAATATTGGATAATGGCTCAATCAAACGGAAAGTGTGGCGTAGTAGTGTTTTGTCACCGCTGTTTTACAACTTATACACGGGTTGTTTAACTATACTTAAAAATCACAAACAACTCGTAAATTATGTTGTAGTTAAAATTTATTTTCAGTTTGATTGATAACATCAATGCTATCAGGTAGTGTCCTATTTTGCGTCTAAGTTCACCGCATAATCTATACCAACCGTATAAAAGTCATTAATTCATCACTGTACCTCAAACAACGCGACTGGGTCTAAAACGCTGGAAATTTTGCACATAGTTTTCCTAAATAATAGGCGATAAGAAGGAATTTTCGAAAATTCGACCCCGTAAGAGAGGTGAACACTTGGTTGGGTTAGGTCTTGTACTTAATTCGAAAATTATTAATTTTTTTTTTTTTGTTTATCACTCCGTGGCACGGGTGAAAAAAAAACATGTATCAATTTTACTATTAGTCACGCGCATTTTATTTGTCACGGGCAACGGTGTGCTATATTATGTATATACATATATATATTCTATAGTAGAAATTTAATTTTCCAGGCGAGCCGTGAATTCGGGAAAGAGCGAAAGGATAATAAAATACAGACGGGACTCGTCACAATTAACTGCCGTATGAATTTATTTTAAAAAAATAGAACAATATTGGATTATGACGTTTGTAATATAATGGCATACTATAGGTCGATATAATATATATATATAGTTTAAGATTCAATTAATATTTAACATAAAGTGTTCCGCTAAGTATTCCTAAAGCGTCGAAATCACAGCAATAACGCATTGTCGATGGGGACGTTGTCTGAGAGCGACGGCATTATCGACGCCAACTCATTTTTAAACATATTCAGAATCTGTTGGTATTTCGCGTATTGGTTCTCGAGGAATTGCTGAGCTTTTGTGAACTTGTCCATTTTATCGTCCAGTTCCAATTGGTTTGTGAGCTGGTTCTTGTACAGTGAAAAGTAATCGAACGCTGACTGGGAATTGAAGCACACGTTTCCTAAACTCTGGCCCAGCGAGTAGATAGCCTTCTTCATCTCGTTGTAGATCGGCGTGTCCATCGGATAATACCCCAAAGGGCTTGGTAGGTAGGCAGGTGGGGTACTCTCCATCTCGGCTTGAACCGATGCATTAGCGATAAACTACAAAATACAGTATGATTTCAATTACAAACCGTTTAGTGTAAGCGTGTTTTTTTTTTAAAGAAAAACTGTCGCGTTCAATACGAACGATCTGCATTTCTGCGGGATAAAGTTACAAAATGCCGCTCGGAAAAAAAGATGATGATATTTCGTTGGAACAGTTGTCGCACAAATTTTACGGTCAAATATTTGATGTCCAACCCGATAAATCGAGACGTTTACACTATGGCGAGGTAGAACACTGTAGCGGGTGGGCCATATTTATTTAAGCACGCGATCGAGCAAGACTCGATATGGAAAAATATTGTCTTTACGGAGAGCAAGGTCAAGGCGGGAAGATTGTGTCGATAAAAAGATATTAAAGCGGTGGATCCCCAGATACTCAACGGAATGAACAGAAATATGGGAATGGTTAATTCCGAAGCCCGAAAAGAAGATAATAGATGCGATAGAACGAAATATAAGAGAATCGGATGCCGTTTTCGATTATAATAATATATTATATTACAGTCGGATAATATTGTACTGAGACACTGTACGTACCATAGCGAGAAGGATAACGGCCGTTAATTTTGCGTCCATTTTTGCGATATGTTATTCCGGTATGTTATTGTATTGTTAAAAAAAAAAACCGTCGAGTGCGCGCGGTGGAATTGCTTACGATTGACGATCGACTCCGAAACGACGGGTTTTATACGTACGTTTTGGTCCGTCGTCCGGCCCGCGCAAA
This sequence comes from Tuberolachnus salignus, assembly GCA_956483605.1. Taxonomy (NCBI): domain Eukaryota; kingdom Metazoa; phylum Arthropoda; class Insecta; order Hemiptera; family Aphididae; genus Tuberolachnus; species Tuberolachnus salignus. Next base: position 10,731,409 of record OY101429.1, on the reverse strand, counting down.
TATTGTTACAGGTGTTCCGAATGGAAAAGCGATTCGATTGTCGACCGGCAGTAATTACACAAAACAAACAGTGAGATTTTTTTTTTTGAATTTTTTTGTCGAATACTTTTTCAGGTCGTTTCGGTGGAAAACCGACTAAGGACCGATCGTTTGTCGACCGTTTGCCCGAAAACCTAACCCGGCCGCCAACCAAGCCTAACCAAACCAAACGGCAATTATAATTGCGTTCGGATTCTCAGTGCAAACACAGCAAAATACTAGTACGGTCTAGTCAGTTGCATAAACACGATAATATTATATTTACACACATTTCGCGATATGCGTAACATGTGTTCGCGCGTAAAACGTCCGAAATTCGAATTCGTATCGTTTTTTTTTTTTGCGCGCCAAAAGCGTGTGCACAAAAAAAGCCGGCCCGCCGTGGATTTGACAGGCCGACAGGTCCGCTCGTGTTTTACGGGTACGTACAAAAGTTTGGTTCATTAAGAAGCCGAACGGACGGGACCCGTTCGAATACGTAAATATTTGCGAATAATTATACGGGTTTTTTTTTTTTTGTTTTGTTTAACTATGACGTACACATGTTTTGGCACGGAAAATCGGAATAAAACGTACGAATATTAGTAACGAACTCGGAGTTCCCGAGTCACGATTTATCAAATACAATAGATTAATACAAACAAAAATTCAACAAAAAAAAAAAATAATAATAATAACTCCCCGTGAGTTACTAAAATCTCGTAGATACGTGTTCGTATCGGGGCAACGGCTCACGTTTGATAGTTAAAATCGGAAATTATCAAATAAAAAATCACATATTACGAAACGGAAAGAAAATAAAAATAATAAAAAAAAAAAAAAAGGTTTTTATTGTTCCCGAACAATTTCGAAAGGCGTAGTAATCCGGTTGTTGTCTCGAGTGCTTCAATTACTATATTATTATGTTGTTACCGGGCAGTGTCCTTCGGGAAAATTTTCGAATTTCCGGTGAGCCAATCAAACAGCCCCCTCCTCTCCCCCCCCCGAATCGGTACAATTAACGAACAGTTTTTAATTCTTCTACGCGAGATATTTATTGTCGGATAGGGACAGCGATACACGAACAACGTACAAATTTATTATTATAACGATTCAAAACATATTCGGAAATACGTATTGATACCATTTACAGTATTGAAGTGTAATGGATAGAAAAAAAAAAAAAAAAAAAAAAAACTAAATGCGACTCTATTAAAAACGTATGCATTCTTACGGACGAATTCGCATTGATTAGACTGTATTGTTTGTGCAATTTTATTGACGACGATAAAAATGTTTTTTTTTTTTTTTTTTTTTTTTTTTAATTTGTTTTCTGTTATTGAATAAATTTTTTAATAACAATATTGCGTATAAAACGTGCAAATAGATTTGTGTATTTAATCGTAAACAATAATAATTTTTATCTAAATTATTGCATTTTTTTTTTTCTTTTATTAAACGATACAATCTACAATAATTATCGGCATATTATTACTGGGAAAAAAAATCAAAAATCATATGAAAAAAAAAACTGGGTATTTATAATGGCAAAAACGTTTTATATTATATTTATTGATTGGCGATTATGGATTTTAGAAAACATAATCACTATAATTTGTTCGTTTATACCAGAATTTCAAACGAATAAATTACAGTGATTACAATAATTATATATTACTCTTATCCTCAAATTATCGACAATCGTATTTTTTGAACTATTGACATAAAAATAATATCGAAGCTATTTTATGTTAACCTTTACAAATTAAAAAACATCTATCAACGTATTCTCTCAAAAATATTTTTACTTGACTAATTTGTAGTTTTCGTCGCATTTTACATTTCATTTTCGTTCTCGAAACCTTTTACGAATCATCTGAGCGAGGTTTTCTACCGGAAATCTTGCTCAGGTTTTCAGGAAGAATTTTGGAGCCCCGAAAAACAGGAAAATCTAAGGCAATAACAGTTTCTGTAATTCGGTTGAAAAAAATCATTAATACCGGAAATGTTCACATAATAATAATATTAGATCTTTTTAGACGTGCCCAAATTTTTAAAACATTTTAATTTTTGAGCTATTAATAGGCATTTTAAATTGTCAATTATTTGTATTATTATTAGTTATGAGTGGATACAATTGATTCGAGTACGTGCATACAGATATACGCCAGTTTGAGAGAAAAAAACACAGACAATTGTAATTAATTTTGTTGTATCAAAAAATGTTTACCGGACTTCGCTCAGAATCGTGTTTTTGTTAGCAAATGATTTTTTTTTGATTTTTTGGTCGCATTGAAACCTTTAACTTGACGCTTTAAAAATGTTTCTTGTTTGATAATTTTCAGCTGAAGGTTTTTTTTTTTTTTTTTTTCTGTTTATTTAACTATATTAACTCAATCGAATTTATTAACCGTTTCCTGCGTACGCTACTGTGGGGGAACATAATATTTTTAAGCAATTTTGTCAGATTAGTTTTTAGATTGTTTTAATATACGCCATTTGCCGCTATGCACTACGCATTTCCAATCGTTTACATTTTGTATGGTATGCAATTATTTTACATTATGTAGCACAATAGTCAAATAATTTACGAATTACGCACAGTATATTATCGAAAATATATTTTATCGTTTTACATTCATAATTATTATAACATTCGTGTCGCGGTGTTGTTACTGTTGCGATGATTACAACCGAAATAATACAATTATGACAGGCACCGTGTGTAATTATTAGAATTGTTGGTTTAAGTTTATATGACGGATTTTCTCGGTTATTGCGTAAAACACGCGGAACAATAAAAATAATAATAATAAAAAAAAAAAATAAATAAACAGTGATTGTAATACCGATCGTCATTCGGGTTATGAATAATTCGTAATTTTGTTTTTAAAATAAAGCAAAAAAAAAAAAAAAAAAAACACATAAAAACGATACGCCAATTAGTCGGCGACAAAGTGTTTTTTTCCCCCGTTTTTCCGATCGGAAACAACACTTTTGAGACAATAAAAATGTTCGTAAAGTTCGACCGGACGACTTCATATTACGTATAGATTCAAGATCGGTAATTGAACACGGAGTGTACATTAAATTTAATGGAGTTGGACGTCTCGAATTTCCTCCCCCCCCCCCGTTTGTCCGAAAAATGTCGAACGACTAAAGGATAAAAAAAAAAAAAATTAATAAATAGCATCCGAATACGGAAATCCAAGTTTCAGTGTTATAATAATTTCAAACGGTCCAATAGATAATCCAATGCGATATTCGGCGACAGTCGTATAATATTAAATAATCGGACGTCGATTTATAACGTAATTTTTCTTTTTCATTTTCCCTCCCACCACCATCACCACGAAATCACGACAATACGATCAATCATTAAAAGTCGGAAATTGAGTTATTGTACCGGGTGCTTGTTAAAACTTCCGCGATAATACAAATTCCGTGGATATCTCGTGGTATTCGATGAAAAAAATAATAATGTGGCAGCGGCCGGACGTTTGAAAGACGAATCGTTCCAGCGAAATAATACGTTATCATAGATGTAATTTTTTTAATTTATCTCTGACCGTTATTTCCTATTTGAACAATTTTTCTAGATTTCCGATGGTTTTTCTATAAAAAAAATTTGACAAAAAAAAAAAAAATAACCGAAATATTATAACAAATTATGAGGTACAGGTTTTAGACAAAATCAATCGGATTCCGATTATATTTCGATTTGAAATTTTGGGTTTTTGTTGGTTTTTAGTGTTTCTAGTTCCTTGCGGAGGAAAAAAATACGAATTTAATTAATAAAAATAAAACGTAGTATCTATGGTAATGAGACACCGTGATGTTACTATTTATATTCTGACCGTATCGCGGTATGTTTATTGATTTTAACCTAACCACTTGGTTTTTTTTTCTGTTTGTTAAAAACTTTTCTTCCAGAAATATTGCCCCGATGATTATCAAACTCAAGGACTTCAGTCTCCGTGAGAAAATATTGTCAGTTGGTGTACACTTTTTTGATTTTCCTAGTGGTTTTTTTTTATATCGGGGAAAAATCAGGATTATTCACGCAATATCGGTTTTTGTTATTTTGGATTCTGTTTAAAAACAGTTTTTTAAATATACGCAAAACATTTTTCGGGCACTTTTATCTTCATTTTCTATACGTCTAAAACGTACTGTCGATTTTTTTTTAGTTATTTATAGATATTTAAAATTTTTGACCATTTTTAGTTTTTACTATGTGAATACAATATTTTTCTCTGCTCAATAATGACTGGATATTTGGTACAGTATTCATCGTGAGTTGTTGAGTAAATAATAACCGGAGAGTCTTAAAAATATTGACTATAACCTCGGTAAAAATTTCGAAATATTCTGTTTTTTCTCGTCAGTAATCTAATTCTGGGGTCCCCAATATTTCTATAACGACAGAACACATCTGAGATACGCTTGGATATTGCGTACCAAATTTGTATGCGATACAGAGGTAATTAAACTGAAGATAAATAAGAATGATTTTATTTCACTATAATCTTACAAAGGAAAAAATAAACGTATTGCGATAAGTTACTGTTAATTAATAAGAAGTTTGGAATTGCTTGTCAAATTCGTTCCGCGATTGTTCATCACGACAATGCACCGGCACATTTAGCGCTGGCGATTCGTGAATTTTTGGCCGATAAAAAAATTGCTGTGGTCCCGCGGACTCTCGCTTTTCTCTAGATCAGGTTCCATGTGATTGGTTTCTATTCCCAAAACTAAAATGTGCGCTTAAAGTATTACGATTTACAGATGTAGAGGAAATTAAGGCGAACGCAGCAACAGAACTCATAGCTTTAACTTTGGAACAGTTCCAAAGGACTTTTGAAAAACGGCAAGATCGCCGGGATCACTGCGTATCGTCTGGAGGAGAGTATTTCGAATGAGGTATCTTCGAATAATTATTGTAACTATTAAATATAAAATCCCGGTACTTTTTGAATAGAGCTCGTATGTGGGTCGTATACGTTAATTTGACGTTTTCGAAAAAGTTTGCTGGTAGTGCTAAATATCGAAATCAAATTACACGTGCACGATTTTTTTTTCTTTCCGAAATTCGGAAAAGAATTCACTGGGAACGCGGCGGTGAAATATTGGCCGTCTGGTTTTCGCGGACCCGTCGGCGGTTAACTCGACCCGGGACAAATCCCGCCGACGCGTTTCGGGGCCGTGTACGTTATGCCGACACAGAGCCGTACACCGTGGCAACGACAGAACAGATTTACGGCCGGGTGTTTAGCGGCGGCGGGTACGTTGAACGCTCGTCATCGCGGTGCGCGCACAATAAACGGAATTTACCGCACCGCCGTCCCGGTCAGAGAGAGAGAGAGAGAGAGAATGAGAGAGAGGGTTTTTTGCTAATACGGGATTCGCGATATATTGTATTGTACGCGAACGTAAATTATTAGGGCGTGTGCTCGCCAGGAGCGAGACCGGCGGCGCGGTAACGCGATAGGGATTCGTGTTCGGTTTTAGTCGAGTTGCCCGGTTGTTCTCACCGAAGAAAACCGAAATATACAACCGCGCACTTATCAGTTTCACACTCAACATCAGTTGTAAAAAAATGTCTTTTTATCGGATGACGATATGACGTTTGTGACGTTCGCGATGGTCACAAAACCAAGTTCAACAAGTAATAAGACTAGTGGCAAAACAAATCCGGGAAAAATCTTGCGATTGTTCTATTCCATAACAACGGAATACTTCGAAAACCAATAAATAGTTAATGGTAAAATATAATTTAGTTAATTTCGAATACCTGTTCGACAAATTATTTTTCATTTTTTTAAATTTTATTTTGAGTTATTGATGATATACTATATTTATAAGTTTAATATTTTTTACGTAACACTAATTAATACATAGAAAAAAAAAAAAATCTACTTACTAGAATCGTGTGTTATTATTGAAATGTCATACCGCGTTTTTTCTTCGATATCTCGCCGTGCATAATTTATACGATGTCGTATCATATATAGACGCGCACGGTTTTCTAAAAACTTGTACAAAATCGACATTTTTTTTTCGTGTTCATTTGCCATTATAAATAAATAAAAAAAAATTAATGCGATACAATACGGTGAACACGATTCCGGCGAGCGAGCCGCTACAGGGGAAGCGACTGCTAACGGAGAGACTGGACGTGCACGATTTGCTTGAAACCAATATCCGGAACAGTCGGAGTTTTCACGTCTAGTCCTGTTGCTACCGGCGAGAACGCGTCGAATCCAGTAATCGACGGCGCGTGGCCGGCAACAGTCGCCGCTATCGGCGAGAACACGGCCTATTCTATATACGCGACGACGCGATAATGTCGGGCCGCGCCCGCGTATCGTCGCCGGTACGAAATTTAATCGGCGGCGATAACGCACAATAATCGTAATGCCGTTATTGATATTGTTATTACCGTTGTTATATTATCGTCGTCGTCGTCAACGGCCGTCGTTTCGAATCGATAACCGAAACGGCGGGACCGTTGTAACGCAGGTACACCGGCGCGGGTACCGGGCCGAGGATTACACGCGTTTTAATGGGGTTTGTAGCGTATTATATTGCGCCCGTACGACGCATACGACGCCCGAGTGCCCGGCGCGTACGCGAAACCCGGATGCCGCCCGATCGGCCCGCCCGCGGCAGGGCTCCTCCGGCGTACGGCCCGTACGTCCAGCGCCGGACGTCGGCGCCCGCTCTTGTGATTGTTTTTTTTTTTTTTTTAATTTTTTTGTTGCGTACAATATCACCGGGACAGGCTCTCGTCCGTCAATCGAACACCGCTAAAACGGATAGCCCGAAACATTTCTATAACGATCGTTCTGGTTAAAAACCGTGCCATCCCACCCCACGGGGCACACTTGGAGTTATGTAATCCGGTCAACTTGTTTACAAAAAAAAAAAAATTATTTTACATTAATAAAACGTTCGATAATCCGATATTTTCGGCGTTGTCGCGTTATTTTTATTTTTTTATTTTTTATCGACACGGTTACGATTTCGGGGTGGAAAATAACGTAAAGCTCGAAATACCCGGCAAAGCGGTAGTTTTTTTTTTATAAATTCCATATCCGTCACATTGTACGGTCGTACGATTCCCGAGACAATAAAAGTACCTATAAACAAATTTAATATTCTACATTTATTTTTGACCATACGATTTTGGTTTGATCACACTGTGTACACCAATTTCACACCCGGTACACCGTGCTGGGAGAATTCGTATAGCGTGTCGTCTGCGCGCGCGATCCCTATCCTTGACCCGGCGAAACCTAATTACGGATTAAAAATTTAATAAAAAAAATAAAATAATAAACCCACAAATATTGTAGTTTAACCGATACAAGTATAGATACTCGTTTCGAATCCGAAATTACTGATACGAAAAATAATTCAAACATCGGGCAGCCGAACGCTCCCGATAAAAATATTGCAATTTATATCGTGAATGAAACCGTTGAAAAACGAAAAAATAATAGCTTCATTTTGACGTGCGACCGTTATACGTGACGAATCAGATAACGTACGCATACTAGTGATGTGACATAAATCCGGAATATCCGAAAATCTTATAAATCATGATTTTGAAGTCCGAACATTTACGTTTCGAATTACAAAATCTTGAAAATTTTGGATTTTTACGCGGAAAACCGCAGTCGCCGGATCGACTGGTATTATATCGTATAAATTAGAGTGTAATATGTATGATTTTTTATTTTGTTGTTCTTGTTTTTTTTATAATTAATTTCTATTTGTGATATTTTTTGAATTGTAAAAACGAATTTAATGTTTTCAACACATTTATTGCTAATAACATTGAGTTTTATGAGGAAAAAGTTAAAATATAAAAAAATCACAATTTTTGAAACCGAAATTTGGTTTCCGATAAAAATCCGGATTTACAATAAATGTCGGATTTTTAATTTCAGCATTTTAAAAATTCCTGATCGTTGAACTTCGGCAAGTCCGGATTTTTCTCATTATTTATGTTTACTCGTCGAAATAGATTTGTCCACACAGTGGCGTAATTGTTGTGAGAGGCGGGCAAATACATTTAACTACATTTTATTGGCATAAGATAAAAATATTTTTTTCCCTTAAATAAATGCCTAAAAATTTTGTATGTTTCACGTACTCGTAATATATTGACGTAATGTCAACGTTATCGCATTATACGGGTAACGCATACTCGTATAAGAAAACTAACATTAAAATAAAACGATGTATTATTATTTTTATTTTTTTGGTTTTGTTCAATTAAGTTTAATTAAACTCAAGTCATTGATTATTTTGTACGCCCATAATACAAATATAGAGTACACTACCCCTTATGTGGTTTTGATTTTGGTGAATACATTTTTTTACCCCATCTGCAATTTTACCCAGTTAAATCATTGGTCCCGCACAGTGTCGTATATACAGGTGAGGGCAAGGAGGGCACTAGAGGAGTTCATTCCACCGGCTTTCACTCTGTAAATCTGTTCGACGATTGAAGAAACATTATATAATATCGATAGAGATAGTTTTTTAAAGAAAATTTCGTCGAATGACAATCATATCGATATCAGTTATGCGATATATTCAGTTATAATTCGTGTAAAATCAAAATTACCGGAAAGTCACGAAATATCTTTTTGCACTCTTTTTGACGACTTACAGTCGTAACTTGTTAGAATCTTAAATACAGTAAGTAATTATAATTTAAATCATTTTTTTTTTGTTCCCCCGAAATCTGTTATTTATATATTTTAATGTTATACAAACTGACGACTATAAATATTTTACATCGGTTATACTTGATTTTTTTAATGTACATTTTTCTCTCTAAAACTAAAATGCAAAATTAAAAAATAATAAATGTTCAATTTTTAAATATCAAATTGACATATAAATATTGGTAACCGAATAGGTACTTTTAAAAATGTATTTGTTATTTATATAAACAAAAACTGATACGGCATTCCGGTCTCGATTAAAACTTTACTGTTTAAAACGTCGATTTGCATTATATTTACAAAACGTTTTTTTATTTTAATTTTACAGAACCCTATATTGACGGTTTCGTTTAGTTTTATGCAACCCGCGGAGTAGAATATCAATCACGGAATATAATATTATATGCAACAACTGTGATTTACGTTGGCAATGTTACATGACATTTGTTCATATTTTAGGTTGGCAACCGCAGTAACCACGACAACACTGTGTTTATAAATTATATCCCCTCGGAATAAGTTACCAGTTCCACAGCGCCAAAATTTCCCCAAAAATTGTACGGTTTTTTTTTTTTTTTTTTTTTTTTTTTTTTTTTTTTTTTTTTAAATAATATTTATTCGGGCACATCCTCAAACCATATTTCTGTAATAAAAACCGAGTTTTCGGTTTCGATTTGGTTCGCTTTCAATGGCAATGTCTGTTTTTTAATATCGTATTACGTCGAATAATAATTATAATACAATTGTAATGGGAATTCAACGGCGTATTTGTTATCGATAGAGTTCTATGTTTAGATAAATGGTGAAACAAAAAGACGGGACAGTATTTCATAGCCGACGCAATTTAATAGTATAAATACTGCCATGTATTGTACGCCAATAAATTATTTGCAACTCTTATGAATAATAAAACGACCGCTGAAAAATCGGTAAAGCAAATTCAAGATGACGATTGACCTAAAAAATCAACCGGCCAAAGTTCGATATTTATTTTTCCGATAAAAATACCGCGAGAATAATAATGTTTTATTAAAAAAAAAGTGTAAATAATAATGGAAATAAAACAGTTTAAAAACACGAAAACCACAAATGGTTTACGGTACAAATGAAACGCCGAATTTCTATATAATTACATGCAGCAGAATATTATTCCAATCTGTAATTTTGTGTAAGACTTATAGCGTTTAGGAACCGTAGATAGTCGTTGTTATTTTTATCTTTTTTAATTGCTATTCACGGGGAAAACTGAAAAATGTACGTAACGCTGCGGTATTTGTAAAAAATCGATTCTGTTGACGCTCTACGAGATATAAATCCAATACATCATAGCGACCGAAAATGTCCACCGAACACACTTTTGTTTCCTAGACGAGAAACATTTTCATAATATATCAAATATTTCGGCTCATTTTTGGATTTATTTACGGTTAGGTGATTAACTGTCACGGTTTTGAATTTCACAACTGTCGTGATCGCAACTTTATCGTCTCGTGGACTAGGCGATATACGCGAAAGAAGGGAATCGCCGGCGTATTTGACTTTTGCAAGACTTTTCCATCTATTTATTATTATTTATTGCGCACACGACGACGTACATAATATTATATAAAACTATTCGAGAAATTCCGAAATGAACATCCGTAAGCCACGGAGCTCCCCGTCTCTTGGCTCAAACTTTCCGTTCATAAAGTTTAATATTTTTCTTTAGTTTCGAAATTTTATTTTATTTTGTTTTTATAACTAAAATAACGATCCGTTATAACTGTGGACGGTGCCCGGAATACAATACAAAGTACATTTTTATTTATTTATTTTTTTATTATTATTATTATTAGTGATCCGAGATGTTAATGCTTTTAATTCGTGTAACAGACACTTCAAATGTGAAACATTTATATTTGCATTTCTCGCCGATTTTCTAGAATTCGTTGACCATTTTGTTAGTTTAGAGTGCACGTTTTTGCGTTTAAATTTAGGCCGAATTTTTTGAAATATTTCGGTTTTATTGTCGAGTTTTTCGATTTGTGCGATTACGATTTTTGTTGTTGTTGTTTTTTTTTTTTTTTTTACAAGTATCGTATAAACACGACGTTAAAATTCGACTAAAAGTATATCGCAGACCGTTCGATACCTAACCCGGAGCCTTTGCGTTTTGTCGCAATATTTTATTATGTCCGTGTTTCGTGTACACGGGGACATTTTGATAACCAAACGGACGGCGCGCGCACCGGAATCCGGACAGACAATCCGGGAAAACGTATTGCCACAGTTACGTATACAAATAGGACGTGGACGGAGTAAATGCCGTCGCGGTGTCGGCGGGCTGCCGGCGACTAAACTCGGTAGGGGGCGAAGGGGGAAACGCCGGCGACCGGAAAGATCGCATTGCAGTATAAAATGCAAAAAGAGGCGATTGCTAAAAAAAGAACGGTTAGGTTAGACGGCGGGTAAAGAAACGAAACCGCAGATTTAAAACAATCTCGGACCGGAGAATTTAATAAAACGCGATGGGGGGTGGGGGGGGCTAGTCGGCGAATTATTTTCGCGATTTCGGACGGACCGTTCGACGACAACCGCCGCGGCGGCCGTTCTTCAATCGTTGCCAATCTCTTCGGCCGCGCCGGAGAAGAGATTACGTCCACCGCGGAGTCGCCGTCGTCGGTCGGTCGGCGGGACGATAATACTAATAATAATTATTGTCGTTGTCGTTGGGTTTTTTTTTTTTTCTAGCTTGCTCGCGCGAAACACCTCCCCCGGGGTAGGTCGGTTAGGTATCACTACACGGAAGTATTAAAAACGAAAAAAAATACTTACAAAAAAAAAAAAAAAAAAAAAAATAAAAACCCGACACCGGTTTAAACGTTCGACGCGGCGGAGGACGGGATTCGGGTTGTAATTAATTTTAAAGCGCGCGGTTTTCGATTAGTTTTAAGCTGATTTGAATTGCGCTTTGGATCGTTCAATATACCCGTAATATTATAATATTCTGCGGTCTCCGTAGTAATTATTGCGCGGATTAAATGCGCGTCGTCGTCTTCGGGAATAATAAAATATTATTACATAATAATAATAATAATTATTATGGAATCCGTACACACTCGCGCGAGTGACGACCGTCAGGCAATTTCGAAAAAGGATTACGAACGTTTATGTTCTTTACCGGATGGGGAGGGAGGTATATGCCGGTCACGGGAATTCAACTGTTTCGACGGAAAACGCGAAATTCGATTGTATTTTTTTTTTTAATAATTTAACCTCGGGGACAGACACGAAAACGTTGTGTCGACCACATATGTTTTCGACTCGGGAGCAGTGTGATTTTTCGTAAAACATTACCTTGTGACGCGACGAAAAGTCGCACAATTTTAACGGTGGGGTGACCTTTTTCTAATAGGACGTGTTACCACCGCGTATTTAAATGGTGTGTAGGCAATGTTGACGGTGTTTTTGAAGAGAATAAAAAAAACCGTATCAACCCTGAAACTCATAAAATACACTATCAAACAACAGGCACAAGTAGGCTCGCGTCGTTATCACGAGTATTTTTTTGTGTAACTTACGATAATGATACAAACCGAATTGCTCTATTTGTACTCTATAGTAGAGTTACCGGAATTTCGTAACAAATTAAGAACCGGAATCGCAGCGTTTTCGACTTTTGCGGACATTATTCGTCCGTTCGTTATCGGACGATTACCGTGTACACGAAGACGCGCACAATATAATATCGAATTATTCGTGAAGTTCCTCGGTCACTTGGACTCGTTCGGTACACAGAAGTGTAAAAAAATTTACGCGGAAAAAACAGATGGGCCACTGAGACATCATCCGAACTCCCGAAAACTAATGTTCGATTCGTTGTGAAATAGATTTAATAATGTTCATTCCACCACGTTCAATTCGATGATTTATTCGATACAGTGAAATGTTTTCAATCTGTTGTCGACGAGCACACGGCAAAACACCAGATATTTTACATGTAAACTCATTAAAATAACAATAAAAAAGCTGACGGAAATCCACAGTCGGCCGTACTTACATTTGTGTTTCGATAGCAAGCGTTGTGCCCCTTAGATTAAGGGGTAACCGTATCGTCCGATTCGTATTGCTCTCCGACGCGTCGCTTTTCACATCACGACACGATCTCCTCCGATAACCACGGCGGCCCGTGGTCGTTTCCGCTTCCGGATCGCCGGTTCCGAGCGTGCAGATCTCGTCCCGGGGCCGATTAGTGGTGCAATAATATCGGCGGCAGCGGTTTAAGGCGAAAAGATAGCCGCAAAGACGCGGTCCCGGAGAAAACCGCTACGTAGTCGTAATAATCGTAATAATAATATCCGCGGGAATTACTTTCGAAACCGGGTTGGCTCGGTCGTTGCGAATTTCGCCGCCACCCAACGGCCGTTCGGGTAATCCCCGGCGCGCGTAAGTGGTCGGAAACGGCGAATATGCTACCGGGAAAGGAGATCAAAAGATTTAGCGCCAAATCGCAGTGTACTTTAGCCGAGAACGGGTTCGCTCAATATTTCGGTTTAAAAAAAAAACCGCGTACCCGCCGCAAACTGAATCCCCCGGGCTTATGATATTTTATCCGGATAGCGGACGAAATAATATACCGTCAGGAGGAATCAATTTGTATCAACGAAATATTTAAAAAAATATTAAAAAAAAAAAAAAATGTTAACAATACTAATACGGTTTAAATATTATGGTTTTGCGTATGTTAAATATTTTCAACTCGGAGGATAACGTTTTCGTAAATCAATATACGATCGTTTTTGAACGCGTGTACCGAAAAAACTCAGCACTAGTTTTACTAACGACGAGCTTTTTTTCTAGGACAAATGTCGAATAAGTAAAAAAAAAAAAAAAAAAACATCGCAACATACATTGAATGGTGCGGGTTTTTTTGTACGGCCGGGTATTTTATTCGAAATAATGTTCTAAAATCTCAACGGTTTTTCTAAAAATTAAAAACCGATTACTAACGACGGTGCGTTTGTTTTATATTCGTCGATTTCCGGTGTACGATAACGGAGAACGACAAACCCTATCGGTTTACCGGGCTCTGAATCGTTTTTTAATTGTACCGATTTATCAACTACCTAACCGTACCCATGCCTCTCCGACTTTCCATCCACAACAGTGACCCGCCCTCATAGCGTGCCCGGTTTTGTTAGTTTCGCACGTAAATTCTCTTGCGATATAAATTATTTCAAGATATTTTATATTCGTGTGGGCAACGTTTGAAAATTCCCTTAACAAATATTAAGTCTTTACACATGTAGTTAACCGATTGCATACCTCGGAGGTGCAGCCGATGATTTATTATCGCTATCAAATTTACGATATAATAATACGCGAAATACCGGATTTAATAATATTACGCCCGTAATTTATTTATTTTTTTTAATTGCTCGCGGGCTCATTAAAACGACGTTTTAAATAATAACCGTACATTTTTCATCGCGTTCAAGAGTAGATTACCGAACTTTTTTTTTTTTTTTTTTAGAAAATACGCGTATATCCATAAATCAAAATATTACATTACATTATAATACCAATACAATTATTATTATTTTTATTTATTTTTTTTGTCCATCGATACTGTTCGGTAAAAACAGTAAATATCCATCACCTCCATCGCCTCCATTTACCGGTAATACGACTGCTCGCGTATTTCGTATAGCTCTACAAACTTCTTACTACCTCCGTCTTCAATATTCTTCTGAAGTTAAATGTCCGTACGGTAGATTGTAGAAATTCGTCAACGGCAACGGCGGGCGAGTAAATAAGAAAAAAGAAAAAATATTTTTTTTTTTTTAAAACTTTCAAACCTGACTGGTTAATGTTATTTGTGTCGTTAACTTAATTGATTGTAATTAACTTAACTGTAGTAGTTTAGTTTTAGGTTGTGTAAACTCTCAACATTCTACTGCGGTATACGCGTAATGTATATTGTGATAAATGTATAAATGTCTACGGATTTAGTTAATTTCAACGATTCACAACTGACGTTGAACGTTTTTTACGTCGGTTATTCGATAGGAAATTAAATACACGTTTTTCTTACGGAAAACGCTTTTTCGGTTAGTATAAAACCGTTACACGTTTTTCACAACGCACTTTATGAATATGCGGGATTTTAGCCGTTTGAATCATTTTTCTAATGACAAACGGCGGTTTTTATTCCGAGTTCTGTACATTGGTCTGGATGAAAAAAAAAAAAAAAAAAAAGGCTTACATATTTCGCATCGTAGATGCGTGACTGTTGTAGGTGGGCCGTTGAGAGGGCAGTACATAGATAGGAATTGAATTTATAACTGAATGCAAAGATAAATTGCATACGAAAAACGATTCTAATCGATGAAGTATTAGTCGTGTTTTTTCGTTGTAGCCATATAGGTAACCCAGAAATCAACATAAATAATAAAAAAATAATAAAACTCGAGTTTGACGAAATCGTGATTTTGCCGTATTTTTCTGCTGCGTTAAAAAAAAAAAAAAAAAACTTGCAGGCATTTCGAAAAATTACCAATCTAAAGGACCAAGTAGAAAAAATTTTCTTCCGGAAACAGTATGGGAGCGTATAGATCGGGGACGAAGTCTTCTGGTAGACAAAGTGTTTTTCAGAAAAATACGAAAAACAAATATATTTATAAAAAAAAAAAAAAAAAAAAAAACATCGTTGTAAAACCACAAGACCCCTCGTTGTTCCGCTAAAATAAAATTTTAGTATTTTATAGTAGCCATACACGTACGGACATCCAAAACCGGCGGGGTCGGTTGCCGGATTTTCGTAATCCAAAAGCTTTTTTTCTTTTTTTTTTTTTTTTTTTTTTGTAACCGTTCGACACGGCTTAATCGATAGCCGGTCAATTATTTCCGATGGTTTTATGCGGGACGCGGCCGTATTGAAATGTATTTAATTAAACTACCCCGGCGGCGACGCAATCGCCAGCGTTTTGCTTTCTAACAATCGCATTTCTCGTGTTCCTATAATACTGTCGGCCGTCCGTCGGATTACGGGGCCGTTTGTGCGGCGTGTCCACCTATGCTAATTTCGCGTTTGACGTTCGGGTTCGCGTACCGATGTCCTTATACCGATTATTATTATTATTATTATTATTATTATTATTCACTGTCAAAAACGACATGCACACGGCGAACAATACTGCGACGACGGGCCGCTAATCGATCCGTTTCGCCGCCTCTCGTCGGACGTCAGTCGGCGGAATCGCGTCGCGGCGACGGCGACGGCACGTCGTCCGGGCGGAAATGCGGACGCGGAAAAACTTTCCCAATGGGGGCCCGGCGTCGGAACTTCTTCGCGGGCGCGCGCGCGCGCGATTTCCACGGTATTCGCTGTTTGAAAAAAATCACATTCCGGAGTCCGTGTTAATTATTGGTCACAGTGTACCAATCGGTATACACGTACGTGGGCTATTAGACGCTATCGTACCGTATTTAGTGTAGGTCATTACTTGTTACGTGTTTTTCAATAGGTTTTTTTTTTTTATCTCGGTCTGCCCGTTAAATAATTCGATAATATTGATTAGATGAACGAACAACGCATTATGGCGTGTAACCTTTTGATCAAAAAAAAAAAAAAATAATAATGAGAATAATAAAAAAATTAAAGGTTTTATAGTGCGTAATTAAATTTAAAATTTACGTTTTGTTTTTTTTTTTAATAATTTCATGATAAGTTTCACAATGAAAACATGAAATTTAACATCTCTGTGTCAACCAATGGCGTGACTATTTGACGACAGTGTTGGAAAATAGCTGGACTGATAGCAGCCCATTCCACGAGAAAATTCTCTTCGTTTTAGCACCCCCCAGACAATTTTCTAGTTTTTTTTTTTTGTTTTATTATTATTTTGTAATAACCGTAGATTTTTATTTCCAAATGGTTTTAGATTCGAGCGAAGCGACGGATATATTGGTTTTACGACGATGTACGTTTTTATATTTTTTTATTTCTCTGTATGAAAACGACTTTTCTTCCAGAATTCTCGCTCTGATTTTAAAATGTAATACATTTTCTGAAAGAATTTCATACTTATAGTTAGGTGCATCGAAATGGTCATTTTTTTTAATTTCCGATATTGTTTTCTTTATAAATAAGAAAAACGATAAAATTTAAGCCAATAATAGTTTATATATTTTTGATTTTGTTTTGTCGTGGGACAACATGGATACGTGCTCGACATAAACACAACACCGTTATTTCGGTTGAAAAAAACGAATTAGGTCAAAAAATCTAAAGGAAATTCACTCAGAAACAAAAATGTCAAATTTATATATATAAAAAATAAATAAAATACAAACTCGGACTTACGACTTCTCACCTTAGTTCACCGTGTTGAGTAGGTTATATACAAATTTTTTATTATAATGCATTATCATAACTTATAAGTATGATAAATGTATTACTTTTCCCACAACCTCCTGTCTATAAATTCTAATCTGCTGAAATTTGTAAATGGTAAATCCAATTTTAATGCTATGCATATCAAAAATGTATAGATATTTATTTTTTTACGAATATTTTTTAAAAAGGTGGATTATAATAATAAAAACAAATGTGAATACTTATCTAAGGTATAAGGAGTAGGGTAAAAAAAAAAAATTGATAATACTGTTAAAATAAGCTTAAACAGTTCCATAATGAATTTTGCCGAAAATCATCTGAGAAATTCACTGGATTATTACTGATAATTTCCCTGTACAAATACTGAAATCGCCACAAATAAAAATAATACAAAGTTGACAAATTAATTTTTTAAATAATTATTGTCTGTTCCGCCAATAAAAACTACAAATCAACAAGCCAACAAATTCATTTGTTTTCGTATTCAAAGTTAATAAATCGCATAATACAAATTGCGGCGACGACGAACACTAATGTATTCCATCTAGTGATGTAAATTTTCATGAAAATCTTCTAAATAGCTTTTCAATTCAATATTTTATGTTCTAACTTTAGATTGGGTTGTACGTGTACGACGATTGAATTGGTTTTTACTCTGACGTGTGAAATATATATATACGAGTATATTTGTTTTTATCTATTGATCAATTTCTACTCAAAGTCTTGTTCAGATCGTCAACTTCGTCGGTGGTTCCTGGTTAAAAATGTATAAACAAAAAAATACACGAGCTATAATTTACAATAGGTTTGTGATATTCATGATGTTCATTATTAAGTTACTAGTACTTACTTTTGACATTTCGACCATAAGATGCTTGATGGAATTAAAATGTACGAGAAGACGAGACCCAATATCACTAAACGAGTTATAACTAATGCCAACCATTGAAACAATATCACAAAATAAAATATATTTAAAAAAAAAAAAAAAAATATTTTCTTATGAAAATCTTCATGATTTTATCCCCAACCTATACTCTACCCTATACAATACGTAACGTATATATTATACATTAAGAGTATCGTTATTTCTTATTAGTTACATTATTCTGTAACATTTCCAACCAACTCGGATTTATTTGCACGCAACTTTTTATTATAATTATGATTAAACAATTTACAAAAAAAAACAAAAAAACAAATTGTTTTCACAGTGTTCGATCGTAAAAATATCGTTTTTACGTGAACAGATTTATCGCAAAGATTTTGCGGGCGGTAGTTTTTTATTTATTTATTATTATTATTTTTTTAATACAAAATCCTGTAAGTTCCTAAAGAGATACATTAAACACATAATAATTATTTATGTGGGTAAGTTTTTACGATAAATTCATTCACCGGGAAACGTATGATATTTAATTGATAAACAATAATTAATGCTTAATATTTCGAAAAAAATAAAAAATAAATTTATTTGTTCGTAAATATTTGTATCGCGTTAATTCACGAAATATAAACTTTATAAAATGCGGTACTATATTTTGTGTTTAGCGTTAAGCCCATAAATGCATCGTATCCATTAAATTACGAACAAATACTATATAAAAAAAAAAAAAAAATCTTTTATATCCTTTTATATAAATATTTTTTGTAATGCTTTTGATATACATCATATACAAATAAAAATGATTTAAGCCGGTGTAGCTTCTTTTTGTTTTCCACTATAGAAACGGTATAATAATATGCGCAATATCAACAAAATATTTTTACATCTTTTGTTTGCTAAACGATTTCGATTCGTTGTTCGGTTCGTTTTCCTTGTTTATTCCTTGTGCGTGTTGTTTTTTTTTTTTTTTCTTTTGACCGACTCGAGTAATACTACCGCGTTTTAATATTAATCATGCAGTTCGATACTCACATAATTATATAATTTATATCTAAAATTAAACGTTAATTCCGTGTCGTCTACATTAGTTCTACGTTTTCTTCTCGACTGTAATAAGCAAATATAAATTGCCCGTATAATTATACACGAGTTCCGCGACGATAGCTTGTAATTATTCCGAGTCGAAAATATTACGTCGTCAGTATGAACTAATCGAAATTGGCGACGTCGTCCGAATAATTTTCTCTCTTAATCGACCGTCTAGAAAATGTCTAAATCAGCTCGATTATTGTCGAATATTATATTTCGTATTTTTGGCATAATCCCGTAGCCAATCGTGGCGTTTTTTTAAATTGACTTTTCTCTAACGTTCTTATTGAGTTACTTTATTTCTTTTTTTTTTTGGTCGCGTCGTTGGAATAAATGAAAATACACAAATATAAAATATAAAACGACAAATGACAATTGTCAGATTTCGACAATTTTAACAAGTAAATAGCCTAATCTCAACGGTTTCGTGACTATAACATAAAAAGTTAGTTTGAGTTTGTCAAGACGAGTTTTTCATAATGGTTTTCGATTTTTAGACCCTTTAGTTTTTGAAAATCGAAAGTCGATAGTAAAAAAAAAGTCGCTATGATGTACGGTTAACATTTTGAAAATATTGTTTAGAAAAATAACAACCGGCACGATCCGTAAGTTTCACATTAACGATCTAAATAGGTGGCGCAACCAAAGGTTTTTCGAGGAGGGTGTCCGCCTAACACAAACCCTCCCGCGTTACTTATTTCCGAATACGCTATTGGTGTCTGGCGTTCGACAGACTGAAGAACGAATACGAGTATATAATTCGAAATCTCGTATAATTTATGCAATCGTAAAATGTTGACGTATAGTAATGTTTGAATATAACCTTAAAAACAAAATTGTATTTCCATAAATACAGTTTGAAGAGGAGTAGGAGGAGGAGAGATGTTCAAATACCCGAAACGCCTCACTTGGTCGGATCACTGTTACTGCATACTGGGAAGCAATAAAAACGGTTCATTTTCCCCACTAGTGTTATTTTGAAACATAGTGTTTATAAAAACCTACGCGTATCATTAGCGCTAATATATAGTAGCTAAGTAAAAAAAGAAAAAAAAAACGTAACTATCGCAATCCTATTCGGAAAAAAAAATATCATATTTTACATATTTTTTTTTTTTACCGTTTTATTTTTAGCGTTCGTGGCCGATCGACAGTAAGACGTAATCACCTCGGTAATCGTATTATAAAATCGTCAGATCCATAACGTGTCTAATATATACGGGGTACCCGTGTAATTATTCAATCATTAATTTCACTGCCTACGAATATAATATTCTTACACGACGAATGTCGTCTTGAGTGTCGCGTTATTGATCGATATTAGATATTTAATTTTAAACGTATCCAAAACTGCGTGCATACAATCTCTCGTATATTACAATTTCGGCGTCCGTACATATTGGCGATTAAGAGAAATATTTCTACATCAAACACAGTAAATCAAGACAC
Organism: Tuberolachnus salignus; assembly: GCA_956483605.1. NCBI lineage: Eukaryota > Metazoa > Arthropoda > Insecta > Hemiptera > Aphididae > Tuberolachnus > Tuberolachnus salignus. The sequence goes on along the minus strand of OY101429.1, from coordinate 10,710,849 downwards.
CGGGAAATATACACATGAGATACGTTTTCTGTGCAGTGCAGTGCTCTACATGGTGGAGCAAATGACTTGGACTATACCGAAGGCCAAGAAAGCCAAAATAGAAACGTATGTAGCGTATGGCGTTCGAGTAGAACGTTAAAAATTCCACGGACACAACGGTTAATAAATGTCGAGGTTTTAAGGAGGGTAAATAATCAAAAATCGCTCAGATCGAGAAGAAAACCATGGGCCGGACACTTAATAAGGATCAGTCGTTGTATAACCGCGGTAATAGAATGAAAATAGAAGGCAAACCAGGAAGGGGAAAGCTTAGAAAACCGTTCTTGAAGCAAGTGATTAAAGATACCGGAACATACAGACGGCTAATTAGAAATATAGGCGATAATAAAAAATGGAGAAAGACATCAATAATCAATTATTTTTTACCCAATGAGTTTTTTTAACCATTTTACATTATGGAATGTAAAATAAAATAAGGCAATTTTAATCAATTTAATTCAGGTGCGTGGTTTTTATGTCCTATTGCCAGTATATACTCGCCGGTAAATAACGTCCACATTTTTCTATGCACATAATAAAAAAGCAAATAGACCAACTATATTAATCGATTGAGTTAAGGCCGTCGGTCTGCCTTATAAATTCTGATGTCATATTGGTTCCTGTGGTTTTTTTAGCTGTTTTATTAATCATTCAAATAGTTAAACCTTACCAAAAATCCGACTTAACCTCAACCTGTCGAACCACAATTTTAGAAAATCTAACAATTTTTCTATCGGAAGGATATTGAACACTGCTCGAAAATACCGTACAAGAGTGTTTTTGGGGTATATCGTATTTACTTGGTGCGTTATTTAAGATTAATCCTATACGGTGTGTTTTTTTGTTTAATTTTGGCCTTTTAACAACCATTCAATAGCATTTTGAATCTAGATACAAGAAAGGAATTTCTTCTCTTTATTTCCTTATTGTTTTTTGCAATAATGAAGAGAAATCGCGAATATTCACGCAAAAACGGTATTCCGTTATTTTCGATTTGGTATATTTTGTTGCGGTTAAAATCTTGAAATTTTAGCAATCCGAAATAATCGAAATTAAAACTAATCGCGTTTCGTTTTTTAGATTTTATTTGGTTTTAAGTGAACAGAATATTTTCAAAGTCCATATTTATGTTTTGCGTGAATCGTTTATCGCGTTGCATCCAGAGGATATAAACTAGATTTTAAACTGTTTTATTCTCGGCGGCGAAACGGTTTTGTTTTTTTTATAAATAATTTTTACCAAAGACTTAAACCACCGAAATTAAAAAAAAAAAAAAACCACAAAAAAACAAAAAAACGTTTCATCGGCGATCGCTGCCGAAATAGTCGCCCCGTTCCGTTTTCCGCGGACGGCGGTTGATTGATTGAGGCCCGGCGAGCTGTAAGACCTTTTCTCCGGTTCCGTTTTTGAGGTCGGCGGCCGGAGGAGGGATGTGGTCGGGAGTGCGGTTTCCATTGCTAATTGTGGCCCGGAGGCTTAATGGAAAAATAATACATTTTACTGCGGGGCCCCGGTATAGTCCCGATATATATATATTTATAATAATAATAAATGGCCGTGGTTTTGTTTTCGAAACGGTATAAAACGAAAAAAAAAAAAAAAAACAACAAAAATAGTATAAACCGATGAAGGGCTGGCGGGGCGGGGGAGGGGCTCGGATGGTAAAGGTTGTTTATATATATATATATATGCGTGACGAGAAAACAACAACGAGAAAAAGTCACGGGGGAAAAAAAAAAAAAAAAAAAAAAAAAAAAAACCGAGAGAAAACGCGAAACTCTCCGAGGAATAATATAATAACCTGGCGACGATTTTGTGGTCGTTTTTCCGCCTTCGTCGTGTGTGTGTGCGCGCGCGCGCGCACGCCCCTCGTCGTCACACTTTTCCGTCCCGCAAAACTAAAAGGTCACCGGAATTAACGAGTTTCGCGGCTATAATTAATTTCCCCCGGCCGGCCGACTACAAAGATCTATTACACGCATTTTTACAGGCGGTCGAAAAACGCGATTACGGCGCGCTCGTGGAAATCGCTCCGGACGACAATCGGAATCACGGACAATATAACGCCGAACAATGTTGTGCCCGAACACGAATTGTGCGCGTATACAATCTCAGTCACGTTTCCGCGGTTTCGCTTGCAAACTTAGAATTCTGTTTCAAAAAAAAAAAAAAAAAAAAAAAAAAAAAAATGTGCCAACTCCCATATTAAAGGGGTCGCGTATAGGTTAATTCGATCGATATTTTCACGAAACCGCCGAAACATTGACCACTCAAAAACTCATTTTAAAACAGAAACTGACGTTTTTATGATTTTATTTGGTTCTCGTTTTACAGTTCGGTTCTTAATATTATAAAATAATGTTTCCGGTTAATAGAGGTTTTTAAAATTGCATAGTTTCAAATAACCTATTGCTTATAAGGAATTTTTTTTATTATTTTTTGTTTTTTAAATTAAAATACAAATAAAATAATGTACTAAAAATAAGTGTACAAAATAATGTGTACAAAAAAGGTGACTCGTAAGCGTGACTGTCTCTGTGTGTTCGGTGATTTTGTAGAAACGATAATCGATCAAAAATAGAACCTAACATATTTGTATTTTATTAAAAAAGGGTTCCGATTTCTCGAGTTAAAAAAATATGGGTTTCAATAAAGGTCATGGTTTGGAAAAATTTTCTTATGTTACCGTTTCCGGTTCCAGTTGCCGTTTTAAAATGTATTCACAAGTAGTCGCGTGTCGTCGTCTCTCATATTTATCGTGAATATAACAGCTCTGTTCACCGAGAGGTCGTTGGTTCGGGGAAAAAACTTCTCAGTCAATAAATCCCATTAAGGAACCAAATGTTCATCATAGGAAAACGGAGAAGTTGCACTGTAGTTTGCCGGTATCGCTACTGCGAAATGAGTTATTCGAGTTTGAAAAATATACAATTATTAAACTTTAAGAACAACGATGACTTTTTTTTTTTATTTTTTTATTATTTCCGGTATCGGAAAATTACATTGCAGGTTCACATTTTTTTTTTTTTTTTTTTTTTTTTTATAGTTAAAATTTGATTTCTTTATGGGGTTTCTGTAGTTCGAGTTTTTTTTTTTTTCATCCGCGTACAACAATTCTTACGGTCGATTTTCGGGTGATACCACGCCCCACAAGAGACACGGCCGACGTGGCCGCGAGCCGTACGACAGTAATGCGGACTTATTACACCCGTCGTTTCGGTATAGGGAATTAATTATTGATAAAAGTGAAACTGCAAAGGACGCCGGCGAGGATAACGAAACAGAATTAGATCTGCCGATGAGTATTTGGTCACGGCGTGGTTGTGTTCGGCAAACACAAATCTATCGCGTTGCAAACGAGATCCCGCCGAGTGGAGTTCGGCCGAACATTTTTTTTTTTTTTTTGCTAAATTTTTCGTAATTTTTACGTCGAATCCGATCGTCGATTGTTTTTTGAAAAACCGCTCAAACGATATTAATTATATATTTGACGACTCGGCAAATTGTGATAAAAAAAAAAAAAAAAAAATAAAACGCGCAGTTATAGGCATCGGCCCCACGTTAAATACACCGCCGGTCGGCCTAGTTGACTGTTAGTATTTCGTAAATATATTCCGCGGCAGTTTATAATTAAGTTTAAGTACATGAATATTTATAGACGTGAATTTTGAATACCTAATAATATTCTATTATAATAACACCGTCAACGGTGTAGGTACGCAATTAATGTTTTTTGCTATGAAACTATATACAATTACGTATACGATATTGCGTTTGTTCCCGTGTCTGTTGTTTCAAAATAATTATTCATTGCCACGGCTGTGGGGTTCTGATGCAATTTCATAATTTTTTTTTTTTTCCGGTGTTCCAAAACGTAGGTCCGAACGTAGAAATTGTATTTTGGACCGACCATACTGTTTATTTGAACGTCGTTTTTTATTTATACGTTTACATGTATTATTCGGCACATTTAGTCTATAATCCAATTTGATTTTGGAGCATGGTTTACAATTTGTTTATACTGTGTACCTAAATTAACGATTATTGGCGGGTCCCAAGTCAGACGAGCACCACCGCGATGACCAACCTGCACAAATAAAACGGTTAAAATATTAAAATGTATTTTTTAAATTATTATTAAGAAGTAGTTATGAATGTAATTAAGTTAGAAGATATATCCACCAAATTACGTAAAATATTATTTTAAAAAACAATAAAACACATGAAATACATTTATTTTACCGTTAAAGCCATTCAAAGCAAATAAAAACGGGCATTTGTATAGTTAACCTTTTGATTTATTTTTAGTATATTTTCACATTTCTTTAAGGGCATTTTTTACGATATTTTAGAACATTCAAATCCCAGTTCTATTCATTGCAATCCGTGGGCGAAAAAAAAAATTGTATTACAAATATAATAACGTCATCGAATTATATAAAATAATAATATGTTTATTCATATAGAACGAGGGCGGGTTTCGTAGACGTCTGAGGAGAAAAAAAATTTTACTTGATAAAAATAAATTCTTTCTCTATAGCGGTGCCGGAACGTGGGCATATGAAATATTACGCACTTACGTCGTACGCTTATTTCGACTTGTGAGAGAAAGAGATAGAAAGATAGAGAAAGAGAGAGAGAGAGAACATTTAGAGGTTCGAAATACTTATATTTATTTGATTTTTTTTTTCTTCTATATTGACGATGACGTTGTTGAAAAAAAAAAAAAAAAAAATTATTGCTTTCGTTTATTTATTTTTTTTTTGTCGCGAAGGAATATTATACAGTTGGAAGATTTCCGGTGCACTGTGTAAGTGCCTATATACTTCTACTCATAATATACCCACCTTAACTTTTAATGGATGAGATGCTTGGAATATGCGTGTATATTTTGTAAATAATTAATTTCGAACACGAAAACGGTACCCACCTCGGTATTTTACGCGAAGAAAATTACGACCAGTGTAAAAAGCAAAATCTGATTGCGTTTCGGTAATTTCGCTATTGGATATTTTTCATTTTTTGAAAAAAAATCGAATTTTTCGTGTAAATTTCTCGCGTTTACTTACCGAAAAAAAACATATTGGACAATAACGTTCTATTACTATGGAAATATTATCAGATATTAAAACTTTTTTTTTTTTTTTTCTAATCCGAACAGTATGAAAATACGCTAAAACGTGTAAATGTCGTAAAACCTGATGATTTTTTTTATAAATTTGTATTCATTTTAAAACGTTTCGTTAAACGATAAAAGGGATCGCGACATCATAAATAATTAATTATCGTTCAACTTGTCGTCATCTCCAGGGCAGGTATCTTCGGCAATTAAAACCGATGAGGAGCAGACGTGTAGGGGTAGCGTGACATCGTTGGGTACTGTTATTTTAGTCCGCGTACGCACACACAATTATATAAATCAGATTATATATACGGTAAAAAAACGATGGTAAACGAGACGAGATACTAATAGGTTTTGATAAATTAACAATATTCTAATAGCTCGGTGTTGTGTTGCCCCGGCGAACGGGGAAAACCAAAAACCACCCGCGAAGAAAACGCGTATCGAATCGTTCGCCGTCCCGCCGAATAATAAAATACGGTGAACTCTCGTTATGTCGAATATCAAGGGGAACAGGGAAAATAACGAAATATCGAAATACTTGAGACACCGGGTTTTATTAGGAATAGAAATAAATAGTAAATAAATTGAATCGACGTACTACGATATTTAATGCAATTGCGCATATTCGTTGGATTTTTCAAGTGGAATTGTTTCGCTTACTGCTATGTTTCTACTTGTGCATTGAGTAAACCATTTCGTTAGGCATTTATCGACGTCCGAACAAGGTGTCATCCTCATTTTTGTATTTTTATATTTCCACGATTGGACTATTAGAAATCTTTCCGTTTCATAAATGCCGATAAGGTGGAATGTTGAATTCATTAGTGATTTCACCGTTCAAGATATTTAACGAACTCTGTCCGAACATGTAAGGGAATATATATTTTACACTGATCATTTTCCATTTCACGATTTCATATATTGTACGATCGCGTACAATCACAATTACTGTACCGAATGTGCTTCACAGTTTTCTGTTCTTACCTTATTAAAAATGTTATTTGTGTATGCGAGATAAAATTTATATTGAGTTATCAAGAGATGACCGCTATTAAATGTAATGGTAGCTTCAAAGGGATTACATTATTTCGAAATAGTGACGTTCGATGTAATAAAAATGTATTTTATGTAATATTGGGATGTATAATCGCGTCTTTTAATTCAAACCGTAACAGTGTGTTTAGAAAAAAAAAAAAAAAAACAGGAAAATACGGTACTGAAAACAATACGCCGGCCGGTTTTTGATAAAAGGGTTCTTAATCTTCGGGCGTTGAGGGAAAAACGCGGAAATACGGGAAACGGCTGGGACAGGTCGCGCGGAGAAAAAATACGAGCGAAGAATGGACGGCCGTCGAATGGAAGTCGGGGTAATGTAAGCCCATTGAAGGCCAAAAAAAAAACAAAGGGGAACGGCCGGAGTTCGGCGATTTCCTGAGAGGTTGGAAATTACAGTATAAGAGGGAAATGATTTAGGACGGCGAGTTTACATACAAGTAGTTGTAGTCGTAAGACCGTACGATGACTTAAACTTTGCTTAAAATTACATTCAGAAATTGATTGCGAACGTCGGTCAGGTCGACAGAATGCATCCAGTCAGGTTTGTCGACAGAAAATTCGGTAAAAATTACCCATCTATCGGAACGTATAATGGATTATCTATACCGTGCCGTAGTTATGGCGTGAACGGTTTTTTCTTCTTATTTTTTTTTTTTTTTTTTTTTTTTTTGATACCTTCTCTAATCAAATCTCTCTTAACGTCGACTTTAACGCGAAATAAATAAACCTACAAGAATACTCGAGCGCACCAGTGCCCTAGAGACTTTAAACAAATTCAATGGTGAGCATACTGTACTTGTAAAAAAAAAAATACCGTACCGTATAATTTCCCAAAAATGTAAAAAAAAAAGAATACAACCTCGTACCTAAGTACCGTTGCTGCGTAATTTTTTTTTTTTTTTTTCCTGTCGTAATTAAATTCATACTTGTTGTACCTCCCGTCGTATATTATCTCGGTGTTTTTGATAAAAATAAAAACAAAACGCATACTGGTTTTTTTTTTTTTCTCGTTATTTTCACCCGTCAAAAACTTACCGTACAACAAAGTTGTCGGGCCGAACATACACGCCGCTGCGGTCATAAATATTTCAGTTAAATATAGATTACAACGACGACACAACTGAAGCCATTAAAAATTACCTCAATGTACACCCGGGTGAACTTTGTAACATTTATTATATTTTCCGAACGCCGGCGGTTACTACGGTAAATTCTGACGTATAATTGATACGGTATCATATAACGGGCGCGGCGTGAGTTGCCTATCATTTGGAAAATGTATCCAATTTTGGATAACTCGGCGAAAAACGAGACAAATTTCAAATTTTTTTTTCCCCCATTCGCGTTCACGAGGATCTACGAAAAAAATCACATCGGCCGTGTACGGCTACCTCCGGGGTATCGGCCGGCAGTTATCCGATCGTTGAAATCGACGATCGCTCGGCCACGGCCGGCCCCCGGTTAATTTTATCGATCACTCGTCTGATTGCCGTCTGTAGGTCGGCAACGGTTCGCGGTTTGTTCGCGTAAACTTGTGACCCGACATATATCGTCATAAATAAAAATAAAATCACCGAACGAGTCCGGATAGCAAGACCTGAGGGGGTCGTCCTCGTGAATGTAATTAAACGAACAAAAAAAAAAAAAAAATTGAAATTCGGTTCGTATTTTACCGCGTCGTCCAATGATCAGTGTGATAGTAACTCACGCCGCGCCCAACGGTATCGCCGGGTCCCGGCGGATTCGTAATCCGGTTAATTATCGACGATGCCCCGCCGACGAGACGTCGTAATTTCGGGTTTGCCGACGATACCGTCTCATAACCCACCCATATCATATACCAGCAGGAAAAAAAAAAAAAAAACTATTTCACGCTCGGTATATTAACAGAATACTGTTACGCACCGGCGAAACGTACGTAATCGTTTATCGCCGTCGGATTCCGAAATCGGATTGATCCAGCGGCCGACGACGCGGTTTGTGCCCGCCCCGGTTTCGGTTTGTTTTCCCGGTGCCGTGGAATAATTCACCGCCCAACGTCGAATACGTTTTCGGTCGCGCCCGACCGCCGCCCCGTTGGCCGGCAGACGACAACTATAGAGTACACAGTGAAGTGTATACGACCCGACCCCGGGGACCGGACGATCCTTTATTTCGGACCCGACCGCGCCGCCCCGACGGTTCCTCCCCCCCCCCCGATTCCCGGTCGCGGTACAAAGGCGAACCGGGTCTCCGTTGGATATTCTCGTCACGTTCGCTTTGCGTCCTAGACGACGCGGCAGCGGACGGTACGGGCCGGCGGAAGAAATCTCCCCGATATCCTGTCCCGCGGCAATTTCCCGTTTTTCCGCGTTCGCGAACCCCAAAAATTAACCGCTTTTTTTCCCTCGTTTTTTTTCACTCTCTCTCCCGCTCTCTCGCTCTCCGGTCCCGTCACTCCGAATAACATCCCTCCTCCGAACCGCCGGCCCGCGCCCGCTCGAATATCCGTCACCTTAAAACCAATATAAACAGGGGTCTGATGCCGAGAAAACCCGCGACCGTTATTGCGGATTACCGAGCGCCGTATATATATATATATATATATATATATAGAAAAAGAGAAAAATAAATAAAAATCACCGCGAGAGAGAGAGAGAGAGACCAGAAAACGATTGTCGTTATTATATTATTATTATTATTATTATTATACGTACGCGCCGGCAGCTGTATAGAAAATGTAATTCGCGTGGAATTATAAACGTATATTCTCGTCCGACCTAACGGAGAATAATATTCGTAGTATATACTCAGAGTACACTTAGCCGCGTTTTTTCCACGCGTGATTTCGTGAAAAATAACATTTGACACGTTTTTCGCTTCAAAAACAGAATTATATTTAATACAGTATAGTTTTTTTTATATTCTTTTCACGAATATCAACGAATAAACAGATAAAACTCGAACGGTGTTTATTAAAACGTCACGTGCGATTCGAACAATGATAAATTAATATAATGGTACGCCCAAATTAGTCTTACTGAGATGTGATTTTTCTCGAGTTTTCGGAAAACGCTATTACCGTTAGTAAAACCACGATGTAGATTTTTCTCATCCGGCGGTAGTATAATTGTTATTTGATACATTTTCTGGTTTCTCAATCGATTTTCCAAAAAAAAAAACATACAACGAAATAATGTCGATGCACAAGTTTTATTTACGAAAATGTCGATTATTTTCAACTACGGTCTTTCCGATAAATTAAAAAAATAATAATAAAAAAATCAATCCTGTTACCACAATTTTTTCAAAACATACGTTGGAATAATTCGATAATACATTTGTTTACTCTTGCCGTCGTATAAAATGTCTGATAACGTACAGTAAACTTGCTAAAGTATAATAAATCGTCTAATAATACGCCAATCAGTTCGAAATTATATAACTTCTAACGATAATCCACATAAATAATAATAATAATAAAAAAAAAGTGGCAATATTATTTACACGCAATAAACTGAAATTATCATTTACACGCAAGTACATCCGTGATAAGAATATAAAAAAAAAACATTATTTTATGGTATAATATTTTGGGCACGACCCGTTCGATCATAGGCATTCCAGTTTATTTTAAATAAAGTTGACCATGGTTTTCAAATATATTTTAAACGCATAGAAAATAATTTAAATATGCGTATTACAAATTATTATTTAATAGAATTTTGACACAGGATATACCTACTTGTCCGTATAAAAAAATGTTATATTAAATTCGTTTAAAAAGAATATAGTCAATTATACATAATTGTAGTTATAATATAAATCATTTTTGAACACACTCATAACTAGTAATAAATTCCATTGTGTCTATGTAAAAGTATTTGTTTCTACTATATTCTTGTATTTCCTTCGTTTTTTTTTTTTTTTTTGTGTATTTATTAGGAATATTTACGCTATTATTTTTTATATACGTTTTTTGTCTGTATTTTGTTGCGTTTAAACTCAAATATGATTGTTATTATATTATTTTCTATGTGTTCCAAATTATGTTTCAAACTATTGCTGACTTAATTTTAAAATGATTAAAATATGTTTGGTCTAAAAGGGTCTGCCCGATATAATGTACGAAATGCTTAATGATTTGAGTTAGTTTTTCTACAATTCTCAACCAGGAGATTTTTAAATCAACCGAAAAGCGTATTCGATTAAAAATTATAATACTAACGATTTATCGAAAAACTTTTGACTCTAGTCGAAACGTTTCTAAATGGACCAAGTTATCTGCCTTGAAATGATTATTGAATTGCATTTGTAGACTTAATAAAATGTATACTATCATGCTGTCGGAAACATCTGACATCATTTTAAAAATTTATATGATCCAAAATAGTCTTTGTACAATCTACGGCCACATTTTTCTATCACATTTCAATTGTATCGCATTCTAGACCGAGTTAAAAACAAATATCAAAAAAAAAAAAAAAATACATTTTTCTTTTCAATCGTCTTTCAATAATTTTGCGCGCTTTATACGCAGCCAACCGTTGTGATTCTTTAGAATTATTTAATTTGTGGTAAAACTCAAAAATACGCATTTTCGGATTATATCAGCTTATGAAAAAGTCATATTGCGTGCCGTATACAAACCGTATGTCGTACACAACGTTTTGTAATACAATGCAAAAAATTAATGAACCCGGTCAAGATTCGAACCCGGAACCAGATCGGCCGAAGCGTGGTTCTGGAATGCCATTGCAGTATTCCAGAGCATTTTCGATAGTACGTACAGAACGATTTCGGTCAACCCATTAATCTTTTGAAGTTTTGATCCGGTTTATGTCATGCTTGGGCATTAAGACGAATCCAATGACGTCTCGTTTATCAAAATCTATCAAGCCGTTGAAGTCGGGAGATGCGCCAAAGGAACTATACAATCTTAACACATTGCCGCCCTTTTCCCGCGGTTCAGTCAGAACCAATCAACGGTCGATCGAAATCAATCAATCGATAAAACGATTCCGGCTTTAGTTTGGCTTTAATCGTTTTAAACCGAAAACGCTTTTCGAGAAAATGTGCACTGCCCACTAGATATTTTTCGCGTCTCAGAAATCACCTTTTCGATTATAGTAAATATCCTCGGAATCGAATGGGCCGATAGGGAGGTTTTTTTTTTATTTTTTTAAATTTGGTTTTGCGTCACGTTACAAGGGCGAATCACACGAGCATTACAATAGACCGCCGACAGTTTACCGAGTTAATTTTCTAAAATCTAAAATTCTAATATCGTTTTCCGATTGAAATAGTCTAACGTTGATGCAAGTGCACCGACTAATAATTAATAATTCCTGTACATTCACAATATCCCGACTACAACCCGTGGCCTACCCACGGTGCAATGTATAATCGGTTTTTTAATATTTATACGCGTTTTTATATTATAGTAAGTTTTTCGTATTTCAACATGTCGAGTTTATTATTGCGTAACGTATTTTATAATAATAACGCGTTTCGTGAATTCGTTCGTAATTAAAACTTTACCGTAAAACCGTAAGACAATAATATTTACGTTATTATAGTAAAATAAATGCATAATTAATTTTTTTTTTTTTTTTTTACGACAACAACGCATTGTTTTTTTGGATTAAATTCTCGTATTTTTTATAACGCTTGTTTTTTTTTTTCGTTTGCGACCCTGAGCTGCGCAAGGAATGTTTAATGGCGCATGGTTCACTTTTTATTTTTGTTATTTACACCTGTTTCGAATCAAAAACTTTTTTTTTTTATGCATTTTGCAGTTGTACTGTTTGAAATAACGGGAGAAAAAAAAACCCCCCGAAAAAGTAATATTAATTTCGTACAAATCGATTGTTTGGATTTTGCGGTTAGCCAGTACGAAATGAACCGGAAATTTCAAATTCCAACGTCACTATGTTCTAGACACAGTAACATGGAACGGTATCATTAATATAATAGTAGTTATTTACCTTTTTAGAGTGTTAAATAATTAAAAAAATAAATCGTGTTCGAAAGATTGATTAAAAAAATCATCGTGGTTCCGTTGAATGGGACCTAACCAACGAACAAAAAAAAAAAAAAAAAAAAAGGTGAGAACCTTTGTCCAGCGGTGTGTCGCGATATTAATATAATTATTATTATTATTCCATAAGCGTAGTAAAGTTCAAATTTTGAATTTCTTTACGCATTAAAAATACAAATGCAAAACCGAGCGAATATTCTTATTAGGCGAAAGACCAAAGGAAATTCGTGTTTGATCCGGGCGTAGAGGGTCGCGGCGACGAGTTTACATTTTTCGCGAGGTCCGCGTCGTAACCACGGGCAACGTCGGAAAAGTGTTTTTCTTCTTTGTTTTGTTGGTTAAAGAAAAAAAAAAAAAAAAAATAAAAACATAATAAAAAAAAAAAAAAAGAAAAAAAAAATCGTTAGCGGTTATAGGAGACTGTATACGTATATTCCGTTCCTAAATCATTAGGGTCCCTTAAGGCGGAAACCCTCATAATAATAATGTTTAAGTGCATCGCAACATTATTTAGAGGTATTTCAGGAGCCGTTGCCGACGACGACGACGACGACGACGACGACGCCGCCCGCCGCCACCACCGACGGGGGCCGCACACACTAATAAAAGTTTATATTTTTGACTAACGGTATTATTTTATTTTCACAGTTTCGCCGAGCCTTCGCCGCCGTAAAATATCCGTGTAAATATTATTATTGCCGTATACACACACACGCGCGCGCGCACACACATATATATATATATATATAATATCGATCCGGATATTATTTGATAATTTATCGCCGTCGAGGCGCGTAAAAAAAAAAAAAATAAAAAGTACCATTATTGGATAATATATTGTATTATTTGTAGTATTTTTATATTCGGCGCGTCCCGGATAAAACGCATTCTTTATTTTACGTGTTCTACGCAGTCGGAAGTCGACCCGAGTTGGTCCGTACGCTAAATATACTCGTAAATCGGTTAATAAACACAAACGCACGGAGAAAAGTTTTCCGCCCCCAAAAAAAAGAAGAAAAAAAAACAAATAAATAATAATATTATTAAGTATGTTCAGTGCGATCGGCGGCGTCGTTTGTGATCGCTGGGGCGGAGCGGATGGGCAGGATCGGGCCTTAGGTTTTTTTTTTTTTCTTTTGCTGCCCTAGACAAATCTTATTTTCGCTGCCCGTATTGAACAATATGCATTTGTATTGTCTTTATGGGAGGGTAGGCGAGAAGACTGTACAAAACATTCCGTGAGATCCTTATTTAGTTAAAAAAATAAAAGTGAGACTATCTGAGCGATCTTAGTTTTATTTACAAAATTAAATTATATTTCCAAGCGATATAATACAGTGCTCCTAAACAACTATAATACATTTAAAAAAAAAAAAAAAAAAAAAATGAAATAAATACGTTGCAAAATATAACTACAATATTCAAAATATAACGAACGAGATTTATTTTGCAAGCCTTTTCTTGTGCAAAATCAATCAATAATTACTCAAAATCACTTCTCTTTCAACATAAATTATAGCGGGATCACTTAAACTTTCTCGGTTCATATCGAAGATCTCAAACGGTTTTTTTTGGTAATATTTTATTTTAAAAACCATCGTTCGCCTTGTGCGACCGATCATTGTTAAAACGATAAAAAAAAAAGTGCTATCGGCTTCGTTTAATAAAAAAAAATATTCATTATTTACAACTGTTGTTACGTCTTCCAACGGGGTACAATTGAGTTGAAATAGTTTGGATACTGTTATCAACAATTCATCCGTCAATTCTATTGCATCACAGGGTCTGTTTTACAAACATCTCCGTTTAATAAAAGCTAGTCGAGTTTCATTTATTGGATTTATTTATTTATTTTTTTTGTATTTACTGAACAATGGACATCGATTTTACTATACCGGATAATACAATAATTCAATTTAATTTGGTTTATTCGCAATCAGCCGGTCTTGGGGATGGTAGGATGAAATTATATTCGTATATTTACACGGGTGATAGGTCTTAATCCGCCGTAAAAATAACTAACTTTTTTTTTTTTTTTTTTTTTTTTTTTTTTTTTTTTTTTTTTTTTTTTTGTTTTTGTTACTTTTAAAAAGAAAATTTACATATAAATAAACGTTTTAATCGTCGCGAAACTCGTCTTGGCAAATCAATCGATTTCCCGATCGACCGGAAAATTCGATAAATCAGCCCGAGAAGAACCGAAAAGACTCGGGGATTATGATGTCATTTGCTACTTTGATCGGTATACCGACCGTTTCCGGCGATGAACTAATATTATAATAATAACAAATTGTCGTTTTTGAAAAAAAAAAAAAAAAATACGCCATTCATTTTATTAATATATTTTAATTTTTCTAAAGTATGTTTACTGCGTAATGTTGACTCGAATCGTAGGTATTATTATTATTTGTTTTTACTACGATTATATTTTAATTAACTCACTCGAAAACAAAAATACAAAAATTAATAATACAGGAAATGTAATTATATGATATTAAAAAAAAAAAAAAAAAAAAAAAAACCGAGTAAATATTTTACCTATATAATAATATTACGAATTTGTTTGTATTTTTTTTTTTTGACCATTTCTAATAAATAATTTTAATAATATACGGTATTCGAGTAATAGGTGAGCGATACGAGTTATTCAGTATATCGACTGAAAGACAATAAAAAATAAAATAAAATAGAACAATATAATACAAATAAAAACATGGTTTTATTTTACAAACAATGAACTATCAAAAAATAATCATCGACGCTGTTCAAAAAATATTATTCCTAGGTTTTTTTAAATACATTTTTTTTTAAGATGTTTTATAAAATGAATATTCATGTAAGGGCGGAAACTTTATTACCAGGCATGAGTTAAACAAAATAAATTAAGTTGGGATAGCCCACTATGCTGAAACCTTAATAAAAATTCAATATGTTAATTTGCAAATAATTGACAGGACAATTTTTTTAAATTTTTTAGTACTTGTTTTTTTCGGTTAGTAATTTTTTTAATATTTGTTGGTTAGTGTGGTTACTACGAACAGAACCTTTATGCAATTATTTATTTATTCAACCTCAATACTAAAATTATTGTGAAGACCTCAGCAGTCGGATATATTTCGATTTTTTTTAGTTTTTTTAGTTATAAAATTGTAACGGAAAGTACTTTATGTTCCCATTACCCGTGTAGTTTGTGTAGCTGATATACACGTGCAATAAAAAGTACACATCGAATAAAAAATATATACGTGTACACGAAATTTGTGTATTCAATATGCACGTGTATTGAATTGGTGTTATAAAAATTGCACGTGTACTAAATACATGGTTATGAATGATACATTTATGGATATTTTCATGTTGACTTATATGATATACGAGATTTTCGATAAATGTACACTGCACATTATGCAGTTTCTATAATACAAATAAATACACGTGTTTGTTTTCTTCTTATCTTCGAATACACGTGTATTTTTTTATTACACGTTTCAAAACAAGTGCATGTGACACGTGTATTTTAAAAAAATGCACGCGCGAATTCGCCAGCATATCACAAAAACCGTCCCGCCCTATAGCCCTGACGTAGATGAGAAATTCCGGTGGATATTGAAGGAATGACAGTGAGTAAGACCGACTTATTTAACGTCGAGAATTCGAGGGTCGAGTGTTTCGAAACTCTTCTGATTGCCGACAGAACTATGCCGGTTACGTTATAGATCAATCTACGAAAAGAAAATTCGTACACGTCCGCGTTGTCCACCAACGTTTAAGCCAATCCGTTTTAACGAATTATCAAATCTAATCGAACCAACGGGAATGGTTTAATGGAAAACGAACGAGCGAAAAACCCGAACCTCCGTACGGAGTTCGATTATAATCGTTACACAGTTTGTTCGCGGTATCCGTAAATGCCAATAATCGCGGTGGTAAAAAAAAAAAAAAAAAAAAAAAATTCTAACAAATCGGGAATTATTTTCGGGGGAGGGGTTGGCTGGGCTTTCCGCAAGCAACGTGTCATCGAATATCGTATTTTGAGTAATGGACTGTCGAAAGAAATATTGTTGCCGTTGTCGTGCGATATAGCCGTAAAACAAAAACAAAAAAAAAAAAAAAATTATAATTAACGCCGGCACGCAGGTTAAGCATATTTCACTTTGACGGAAAGTATATAAAAACACACCGTATAACGGGCCCCCGGTCGGCACGCGATCGGAAACCCGGTAATAATAAGCTTAAGTACCTATGCCGCTTTCAAATTTCCTGTCTCGCGCAAGCATAATTATTATAAAACCGTGTCTTCTGTATATCAACGAGGCTATTAATGAACGAGACTATCACAAATAGCCACTAGACTCGTGCAAATATGATCGTAGTGTCGTTTATATTCATCGTCGTCTGCGGATATCACCGTATCCCGGACATTACCAGTTAAATGAGTGGACACTATTCGACAGTACGCGCGCGAGCGTTGTTAAAATCGACTCTTCCTGCGTGCTTTACCTTGAAATTACGCCGGACGAAATAACCGAGCAGCGTATTTATATAGAAATTTTCGACCGAAACTCGGATAATCTGTAACGCAATCGTTTTCGCTTATTGAAAGATGCATAAAATGACGCTGTTATGTCAACGATCACGTGTCTTTGAGTGGCACAAACGATTTTTCAACGGGTAAAATTGAAGTTGAAGGCGAACGACGTGTGGGTCGAAACATAAGACCATTTATTTTCCGTACTTTTTGATATGAATTATGTAATTATGACTGAATAGGTATCCAGGTAGCTAATTGCCAATCAGCATTTTTATTTACAATTCTTAGCGATGTTCAGAAAACGATTTAGAACAATTCGGCCCGAATTGTGGAAAGACGATTTATGGACCAAGACAATCTCGTCTGGCCAAAAATCAAACCCCGGTGCAAAAATTTACCGCCCCTCTCCCCAGCCTTTTCATCAGACCTCGCTCTGTACGACTTTTGAATTTTTCTATAAATTAAAAAGCGCGTTAAATGGGTCACGTTTTGAACCAGTTGAAGCTGTAAATACGTAATCGAACAAGGCGTTAAAGGCGTTACAATAAAAGGATTTCCAACAGTGTTTCAACCAATAGAAAATACGAATGGAGCGATGCGTTAAACACGGATGGGGGTGCAAAGAAGACGAGAAACGTTAAATTATAATAAACTGTTAACGAAATGGTTTTACATTGAATGTCTCGTAATTTATAATTACCATCCCTCGTACACCGAGTACTGTATACTTTTTGTTTCCGCTGCAAACGTACTAATGGTGACATTGAGTTGTATGTACCCGATGCACTGTACGATATTTCACAACCGGTCGTTTCTGATAGTGCGCCTTATTTTACATTTAAATGATATCTTATTGTCTATACTTGTAAAGGTATTGGTTTAAAAAAAAAAATAAATAAATAAATACATATTTAAGTAGTTCGTTAAAATAATATGCGAATACCGATATGGGTAATTCAAAAAAATATATTAATATATGCTTTAAAATGATTATTTTTTTTTTTTATACATATTGTCCTTTGCGATAAGTGAAATTGTTAGTAGTTGTGTGGTTGTTTTATTTCTTAACGAAACTAATACTTAAAAATTATTGAAATACTTTCGATTGAACAATTGCCCTATCCTGCGATCATCTCTATTCGCTTGATTCGCGAGTTCTTGTTGGATCTTAATTGTAAAAAAAAAAAAAAACCATCGATTCGTAATGGAAACCACGTCGGTAGATTGCGGTGGATAGAATGATGAAAACTTTGTGTCTCCTGATTGTCAGACCCGATACCGAGAAGGCCGTTCGAACGGCCCATTAAGACCGGGCACTGAAACCTAAATGACCTTATTAGTTCTTGTTCCTGTTCGGTTCTTAATGAAAATTCGGTTCCCGTTACTGGCCAATTCTTAAAATTATAAAATTAAGATACCGGTTTGTACTGGTTCTTAAAAAATGCTAAGTTTCAAATGGCATTACCATATTGCCTATAAGGATTTTTTTGATTTTTAATAATAAAACTTCAAACAATATAATGCACTAAAAATAAGACAATACCCAAATAAGTAACATGATAACGCTTTACGTGTGACTTTATCCGTGTGTTCAGTTAATTCCTAAAATCAAAAAGAAGAACACAAAAGAACCGAAAACTTGTGTACACAATTAAAACAATCCGGTTCCGGTTCCCGTCTCTTGAACTGAAAAATTTAGGATCCAATAAAGGTTTTTGTTCGCAAATTTTCTTCTGGTACCCGTTCCAGAATCGGGTCTTACGGTTTCGGTAACAGTCGTTGATTTGAAACGCAATAAAAACGTCCGATAACAACGTGGAAAATATTATGTACGCAATCGCTATCAATATTCAAATCGGCCAATCGGAAACAACCGGTGAAATAGTTTGAATAGTACGGGGGAAACCGAGTATTTCTGAAAAATAATAAAAAAAAAAAAAAAATACATTTGTATTATTTTTATGATTTCCACCCCTGTCTCCCCCCCTCGCCCTACCACTATGTCGTAAAACGTTCGCTTCAACAAGAAAATAATATAATCACACGACTGGCAAATGTTTTCTGCCGCACGTGTCTCTAACTTTAAAAACACACCCATACACACGACGCAATATTTGTGTTCGAAACTATTAGTATACGGTTTTTTCCGCCCCAGAAGGAAAAACTATCAACTAAGAAATGACAAATGTGAATGATGTTCGGAAAAGTTTTAATGCGTATTTCTAGAAGAAAAAAATCGCATATAATAACGTAATTATATATATATATATATATATTTTATTTTTTTCCGACGACGACGCGTCGAACGGGAAAATATAAAATATAATTTTAGCTTGTCGAATTTAAAAGTCATTTTTTTTTTTCCATTTTTCTCCGCGAATCTAAACCCGGAAAATTATCGTTAATTAGATATTTAAGCGACCGTCGGATGACGCATTGACGGAAAAAAGTTTGTTGGAATTTTCAAAACAGTATTCTATTTTATTAAAAACATCTTCTTCGTCTTACTCATTAAGCCACCTCCGTCCGGTGTTTGTGCTTCCATTTTAATCCTCCTCCTAGATTTTTGCACACCGTTCTGGACTAAGTCATCCCGTCTCGTCCTCAGTTATCTTAGAAGTCCCTAGCGGATAACGTCCGAGAAATGTACAAAGTCACGGGTATAGCCCTCTCCGAGTGTTCGTTGCCCATCGTGATCTATTGCTTTGGACGAATTCCGCGACATCCGCGCGGTTACTGTTACGGCGATTCATTTAGTTCCTCGTTACATCTCATTCTCCGCCCGATAGTCTTGGTTTCTTCGACAACATCCAAATGTTTCCCTGTTGAACGAGAAGTATTATTTCGTCGGTCTTTCTTATTCCCCGATTGTCTGCATTGTTTGCGACGATAATCAGGTGTAAACCATACTATGAAATATTAAATATTTTCAAATCAAATTCAAATATCTGTATGAAAACAAAATGGTAAATGTTAATTTGATTAAAAAAAAAAAAAAATTAATTTTCAAAATATGTTAAAATATATCATTGTATTTCTAGTTAATAAAATAATGAAATTTTCAGAATGTCTAATAGATTATTTTATCTACTTAGTGTAATTAAAATTTGAAGTTTAATTTTTTATTTCAAAATAAACGTATAATTAAAGCACATAATTAAAATGTAAAAACGCAATTTTACTTATGGACTGTTAATTACTGTAAAACAACCATTGAACGCAAAAACAAATTTTCGATTTTTTTAGATTCTGAGTGCAACGAGTAAGAATAGCATTGGTTTTACGAAGTGTATGTGTGGGTTTTTATTATCTCTTCATACGCAACTTTCCTACTAGAAATATTGTTTCGATCGTCGACATCGCTGAATTCCAAATATATTGTCATTTATTAATTTTCCTTGATACCGGGGAAGAAAAACGAAAATATTTACGCAATATCGTTTTCTGTTATTTGAGATTTAGTAGATTCCCGTAATTATCCAGTTTAAAAGAATCGTAGAAACGTGTCGTTTTCACCAAACCTTTTCTAGGTTTAGTAATATTCTCAAAACACTCTGGAAATGATTGAAGTTTGTTTAGTTCTCATTTGGTTCATTTATGCGAATAAAATTGTCTTAGCCCATCGAAAATGCACGGAAATTTGATACAAGTTTTACCATATGTTTAACATGCTGATAAATGTGAACAATGTTGAGCGTAATGCAATAATATTTTCTTATTTATTATTTGTTTAAAATTAAAGTTTTGATGAAAATCGTAAAAATAACGGTATTTTGCGTACCTGCTATTTTCGAATTATGTACATGAAACTTTTTTTTTGGCTTAATAAAAACGCTGAAAAACCCGAGACAAAAAAAAAAAAAAAAAAAACACGGACGATTGCAATTTATTTCGTAGTTACGAATTAATACGATTTTAAATTTAAATTTATCAAATCGTGTTATGACGGGACATTGCACAGAATCGTTTTTTTTTTGTCCCCAATCGTTGTGTACTGTTATTTCATAGCTCCTCAACTTTCCACCTAAAACAATAGCCGACTCACGGGCCAATATCTTTTCGTATTTCGATTAGTTAGTTTTACAATTTCACGTCCATTTCGGGTCGAACACTCGAGCGAACAACATTTTTCATTTGCAGATAAAAATAATATTTTACTTAATTAAAAACCGTCGTCCGTGTTCCGCGCATCTTTGGCCGTTTCGAATATTACAATACACTGTGGTCATTATTGCGGATATCGTAGGAAGCGTTCGGTATCGCACACAACGGAATCGGTCCTGCGAGAGAACGGGGACACAATCATAATAATAATAATAATAATAATAATAATAATAATAGTAATAAAATAGAACGAAAAATCCCGGGGACGAGATTGAAAACGGCACAACGTGCCCTTTTTTGTAGGCGAACAGATGTATATAAAACCTGAGGGAATAGCGTTTCGCGCGCGAGTCGGCTATACTTTTTGTGGCTGTATTTTTTTTTTTTTTTTTTTTTTTATCTAAAGAAAAAATACCGTGAATCATTCCGCGTAATCCAGTGCGCCGCATTTTACCGTCTCGGATTCCGTAAAACGAACTATTTATTTACGCCGGTCCCGGGCGTGTTTTTAGTAGGTACCCAGGTACAATATATAATATACGAACAGACGAAATTTGCTCTGTGCAAAGTTTACACGCGAAAGCTTAACAAGGAATATTATAACGGTATTGTATTATTTCTGCATACTCGTTACTCGTGTGGCGAATGCCACGCATTCGAATTCAAAAAAAAATATCTTTGGTCTTGTTCAAGGGCACATAAAAGTCTGTTTAAGTCCATCGCCGCATCAACAACTCCATTCAACCTCCACTCTGCGTATCCGTTGTCATTTCTTCCGGGTTCTCTACTCCAGTCATCCCGTGATTATCTTCAACTCTATCTGACGAACGTTTTCTGGGTCCTATCGAGTCCGGTCGCCGTCTTGTTACGGTTCCCGGTACCCCCATGACCACTTTAATACTACATTCTACCTTCTAAAATCCTCATTTGTCCACATTTTTAATTCGTCTTCTCCGTTCTGTTTCGATACAAAAATTGTCCTCGGTATTTTAAAACACCAAATTCCGTCCGCGTTAGTTGTTGCCCGAGTCTCGTACGCGTATAGTGCTATGAGTCTAACCGGGACACTGTATATTGGTATCGTCGATCTTCATGAAAGTAATTTTGATTTGTGCAGTATTAGCTGTTCAAAGTAGCATCCGTTTGCAAATTATCATTTTTTCTGTAATTTTCTCGTACCTATTTTCCTTCGTGGTTAACTGGCCAGAACACTGCGCAAGACACGAACGTCAGAAATTATATATTTGAAGTCGAGAAATATTTCAATTAAATCGGCGAGTGGACGAACGAAAACCTTAAAAAAAGGAACTTCGGTCATTTGAAAATTACACGGGCTAGAGAAAATTTCTTTTGCAGTGCCGCAACTTATGCAACCGACGTACCAAAAAATGCCTACTATTACTATTCGATAATGACCATCGATAAGTCTCAATAGCGGCCAATGGGTGTCTTGCTTCACCCCAGCACCCGGTTGTTGTGATTTCGGCTGACAATTTTGCAAAAAAATTCCGACTTGGCCATCTGCAGGCACATATATCACCTGAGTTCTTTACGTTACCGTCGACCGATAGCGATATTTTAATAATTTTGCCACGTGAGTCTGAGTCACTTGAGCGTAGGTGCCGATACACACGAAAGCACATAATATACGTAAGAAGAAAAAAAAAAAACAGAGAAATCACACGTTTCACCCCGAGTACGTCCTATCGTTACGTGACTCGATGCCGTTCGATACAACCGTGTAAATAATAAAACGATAACGCCGTGGACGACAGTCCTTGCCAGTGAAGTTTATCTGTGAAAGAAAGAAAAAAAAACCATTCATTTTTATTTTTGTATCTATGTATGTATTTTTTTCGAAATTGTCTCGACGTTTATTCGTAGATACCGAACAGTTGCGGTTTCCTTGGACCGTTAGAGCGAGAGAAAAAACGTACGATGACGCGCGGCGTGCGACGGAAGTCGGGTACAAAAATTGTCAAACACAAATGAGATTAAAAAAAAAAAAAAAAAAAAAATGGAAAAAAAAAAGAAAAAAGTAATTATACGGAGTAGGTCTACCCGCAAATCGTGCACCGGACGCGTTTTTTTCTCATTTTTTTTTTTTTTTTTACTGTTTACCTCCCATATTATCCTTGTACATAATACCGAATCACCTCTGGCGATCTCTGTTTGCGTTTCTCTTTCCGAACTCTCGTCCTTTCACGTCAATCCCCGCAGACCGCTCGTCACCTACCCGTCCCCCCGGTAAAATATAATATTATAACGTCCCGGTAGCCCGTCATCCGTCCGAAAACATAATATTTTAAACGTAATTTAATCGCATAGGGGTTTTCACCGCGTGAAATTCGTTTATATGTTTAACGCACGCCAGCCCGAGACGGGAAGTTTTAAAAATTTTCAAAAATTTTTTTCCTTTTATTTTTAGTTCAACGAGAAATCCATTTGTACTCGTTGCGCTCGACTCTCGCCAAAATACATTTCCCTCTGCCCTCCCGAAAATTACTCCGTTGATTTATACGCGAGAGGTTACGGATATTAAATACGAAGACATGAAATAATTACAAGATAGAAATGTAATTAAAGTTTTTTTTTTTTTTTTGTATTCAACCCGCGACCACAAGTATCCCGTGTTGGTTATTCGAGAGGAAATACGGCTTGAATGCGCAAAGGGATATTTATGGTCGAATATTAATCGAATATGTATTTCCGCAGTAAATATCTTTTTAAATATTTATGCTTTGTGTATGTCCGCCAGTAACTGGAACCTTAATTATTTTTTCAGTTCTGGTTTCTAAAATAATGAAAATTGGTTCGGATTCCAATTCGGCTCTTAAAATTATATGAAAAAAAAAAAGGGTCCCGGTTCCAGTTCCGGTTTATACGGCCTCTTAAAAATTCAGACAATGTACAAAATAAATTACATGGTTCCTCGTACACGTGACTGTGTCTGTGTGTTCAATTTGTTATAATTAACTAATATAATCCAATAAGAACCTAAAAGAACCGAATATATTCGTATTTTATTGGTATCGATTCCGGTTCCGGTTTCTAGAATTGAAAATTATGGGTTTAAATTATAGGTTTCGTTTTTTTAAATTTCCTTCGGTTCTAGTACCAGTCCTTGATTTTTACTGTGTATTTTGTACAAAACGCCTACTGGTATCATAAATACCTAAAAGTTTTGCAAAAATTAATTTCTTTATGCGTTAAATATAAAATTTGTGCGACGGCAAGCGGGTGTTTTAAGCTCGGCTGCCTATACCGAAAATGTCGTCGGTTAATTTTCAAACTATTGGTACTCCGTAAAAATACAAATCGATATCAAGAAATTGCAAACACCATTTCGGTACAATACGGCGTTTGTATAACGATTTCAATTAAAACTAATAGAAAAACGCTCCCGCAGAGCGCACGTTCGCAAGATTTTTTTTTTATTCATTTCTGAATCGTTATTCGAATATTGTGAAAATCATAATTTTCTTACATGGACACCGCCAGAATATTGCCGAAACCGATCCACGCTCGACCGCAATAATATTCTCACGGACATTGAACGTTCAACGATTTTCCGGTGATATTTTGATTAATTCGTCTATAAATCGGCAGACAGTCAATCGACAATCACAGTCACTATGACAACAAAATACGAATTAGATAGATGATATTATTTCGATTTCGTCTATTATTTCGAATTGTGTAGAAAACGTATCTAAATGTACCACCGTCGGCAGATAATTCGAACTTTTAAGATAACGCGTATAAAATCGGAGTATTTTCGATAATCGAAAAAGTTTTTATCCGAGAAAAAAAAAATCGACTCGTCTAATAGTAAATAATTCGGAATCTAAGACGAGCGGCGAAATGTTTTTTTTATTTTCTATTTATATAGAAATAAAATACATTCGAAAAAAGTATTTGGAAAACACAGTATTAATTGCATTCGGAAAAGCAGAAAAAAAAAAAAACAATCGGAATACTCGAGAACGATATGGAACACCTGCAATTCGTTCGGAATTAAAACTAAACACGTCCGAGATTCGTGCGGAATGAAAAACAGGCGCGAGACGACGATACAAAAACAGACGGGAAGTTAGGTGGAGTTTTTCGATTTCTTTCCCGAGTATTAAATTGCCAGGTGAATATTGTGATAAAAAAAAAAAATAATAATAATATTCTCTCTCACGTGCGGACCGAATATTGACAGTTTGCGCCGTACCGCGGGGGTTATACGTAAAAAAAGACAATAAATTATTATGCATACGTACGACGGGTCTTTGAACATCGCGGACCGAACGATTACGGCCCGGTTCGATATAATCGTCGCGGTACGTATTTTTTTATTTTTTTATTTTTTTTATATGCTCGTCCCTCGCGGTTTATTTATATGTACGTCAAAAACACGTAAAGGTGATTTTTCAACTTTTGAAAATAACCAAAAGTGTCACTTTGGGATAATCTTTTTATTTCCGAAAACGACCTACATACACGGTAAGTGCGTTTCGAGAAACCGGTAAAATCGTTGTAAACTGCTGCTGCTGCGCTACGGCAGGGTTTTCACATTACATTTTCATTCGGTGTTATTTTCTTCTTCTTTTTTTTTTTTTTTTTTTTTTTTTTTTACAGTACCCTCCGGAGACCGTTCACCGGAGAGAATTTTTTTTATTTTTTTATTTCCCCCCAAGCCCCCCCCCACCCGCGACTTTCGTAAACTTTTACCGCCGGGCACGACGCCGTATACGTAAAGCGTGTGCAGTTATATATCGCGTTGTAAAAATGCTCGAATGTTCACGTTTAATAAACACCGTTCAACACCGTCGAGGAATCGGCAATTTTTTCGAAAAAAATTATTTTCATTTTTATTTTGTTAATTTACAGAGATTTTTGATTAAAGAAAAACATTACTTTCGCAAAACTCCGAGTACAGTCGATTCATCGCAGGAACACGACTAACGCAAACTCGGTTTTCCTACAACCAATAATTGCACAATATATTTTACAATAAGAAAATATGTTTACTCTTATACTTTTTTGTTTCTCAACGCAACTCTCTCACCCTCTACTACCCCTTTCATTTCGGATCCGTGTTTAGAAATATTAAGTATAATAATAAACGTGTTTTTTCAGTTAACAGCGCAGTACTATGTTTATCGAAACAACAGTTATTGATTTTAAAATAACACAACTATACAATCGAGAATTAACTTGTAATATAAACTAAACAACGAGCGAATGAAAAATCGTTGTTAAGTTGTGTTGGTATTGGTTATTTAATAAAAAGTTCAAAATTGATTTTTGAGATAAAACAATGTTTGAATCAAATAATCATCGTTTAAATGCACTTTTTGCTTTTTTTCATTATTTCAGGGAGCAGTGAAGCTCTACTAAAAAAGATAATGTATTCCAAACACGTTTATCGATTGATTAATTATTTTTAATTGTGTATTTGGAGCAACGAAATCCGCATCGATAAAATAATACTCGTGCGTTGCGTAATACATCTACCTGCTGAATTAATCTAAATAATGCAATTTTTCCGATTTCGAACGAGAGATTTATTCTCAAGCCCGAGCGGCGATTTTTAATCTCACTTTTAAAACTCAACGGAGAAGACCGACGGAATGGAGTAGTTTTATAAATCGGTGTATTACATTATAAAACAAAACCAATAACCGTATAGACCAATCGAACGTTTTTATATTATGTACATTCGAGACGATATTTTACAACCCGCACGGCCGAAAACTCACTCTCGACAAAATAACAAAAGTAATCATAAACTAATCAATTGTTTTCGTATTGTTGAAAACTATATATGAAATTCAATCGAGTGTTTATGTATCCCGCGGACGTTCTGCACACAGCGATAACTGAAAATACAAAAATGTTAGCATAAAATAAGAGTTTTATACGAATTCGAAACGCGGAATATTGCCAATATCCGGCATGTGTATTCGCATAATTCGATATAGATATCGCGACCAAGAAATGAAATACGTTCAACAATTATTAATGTAGATATTCGGACGAGATGAAGTTCATATAAATCCCAAATGTAAAAAAAAAAAATTGCGTATACGGTACTCGTAATCAGTAAAAAGTTTCCGACCATTTTATGAATAAATAAAGATAAAAAAAAAAAAAAAAAAAAAAAAAAACGATTCCAAACGGAACTCGGCGGAACATTTTATTACTGTTCACAGTAAAATGTAGAAATATCCGTGAGACGTAGATAACGTCGTCTGTAAATTTAACAAAAATATAGAATACACGAGTAAAGAAAATTTTGTATATATGTATATTTGATCCGCATCAATTGATAAAACGATGATATTAAAAGCTCGACAATTGTTAGTTAACGACAAAAAAAACTGACGTTGTTCTTAGTTACATCTTCGCTCCATATGTTTAATTTTTTGCATGCGTCTCCAACATAAAATCTCCGGTGTTTCTAAGTGCATTTCTATCAGTTTCATATATATACATATTAAAGTTATACAGCCATAATATGTTATGAATTAGATAAATGATTTGTTACGAGGCACTTCTTAATATTGATGTTTAATTAACTATAGATGTGCAAAGTCTGGATTTTTAACAGAATACCACCTTTGCCAGTCCTATGAAGAATTTCACTTTCCGAGTTTCCTATACCATCTGCTGTAATCATGAACAATATCTCAGTTCTTTATTTATTTATTTTCATTTTTAATGTTCCAAGGTTAATTATGAAGTTATCAAACCATCAGCCTTTTCAGACCCTTTTTAGACTTCCTCCGAAATGTCCGAAATAGTCAAAATAGTTATTGGCAATATGAGAACATCGTCGTTCACGGTCAGATAAAGGGTACGGCAAAGTCGACTGACGAGTTTTGATGGGCTATAAATAACGAACAGTAAAACTTAGAGAAAAGGTTTTTTTTTTTTATTTAAATCAGTATTCAATCCCATTTTTAAAAATTGTTTTTTGAAAATTATATCTCCATGATGGTGGCCGTCAGTATTGATACACTGTTGTAGTCGATCTCTGAAGTTTTCATTTCGACTGGTATGGTCTCGACTTCCACTGTGATTTTCTGTTTAATTTCTTCTATGGTATGTGAGCGATGTCTGAAAACTATATGCTTAAGGTAGACCCAGAGGAAAAAATCACACGTGCTTAAATCTGGGGACCGTGCTGGCCAGCATATGTCTCCTCTCAGAGAGACTAACTGCCCAGGGAACATTTGTCGCAAGACAGCAAGTGAAATTCATGCTGGGTGCGCTGTAGCTCCATCTTGCTGAAACCATACATCTCCCAAATCATAATCTTCAGCCATTTCCTCCAACCTATGCTGCAGATAAATTTCCAACATCACAACATAACGAGCGGACATGACAGTGACGGTCCTGTACTCGTCCTCAAAAAAGTAAGGGCCGATCTCCCCAAATTTGGACACAGCACACCACACTGTCACTTTAGGAGAGTGGAGTGGTCTTTAATGGAGCTATTGTGGGTTATTTGTATCCCAGTATCGAACATTTTGTTTTTTTACAGTTTTAGAAAGATGAAAATAGGCCTCATCGCTACAGAAAAAAGTTGATATCGGAGGAATTTGCAAAAGAATTTGCTGACAGAGATTTTCACGGTTGCCGTAGACAGTAGCATTTAACTCTTGGACAAGTATTAATTTATAGGGATGGAATGAGATAAATCTTCGTGAAGAATTTTCCTCAAAAAACGGTCTGAGATTCCCAAAGCTACAGCGTGTTTCCGGGCTGAGCGTCTTGGTAACTGGTCAATTGACTCTCCAACCAACTGCACGTTTTCGGGGGTTCTTACCGTTCTGGGTGCTCACCGTCCATGTATACTTAGGGTACTTGCAGTTTCTTCCAAATGCCGTATCCGCAATTTGATAGTGTTAGCAAATGGTACAGATTCAGCACGTGGAATGCCGAAGTGTATACGAAAAGCCCTTTGTGTGGCGATCACATAATGATTTTTTTCGAATCAAAACGGCATTACCGTACAATTCAAAATATACCACTTGTTAAGGCCTGCTCTTATCTTATCACAGGCTAATGACCTCGTTAAACTCGTCAGTCGGTTCAGCCGCACCCTGTACTATTGCCGTTTATGTGGTTTCGACTGTCGAGCTATCGATAGACCGTACACCTTAGTGCTAATATTATCTTACCGTGTTGTCTCTAAAATAATAATTTTTACGGTTTTGGTCATATAATTTTTTTATTTTTAATCGTAAAAGCATTTTATCATTTACGATTTTATACGATCCGCCGCTATCCGGTGAATATATAATTACGGTTTTGTAGCACAAAGTTTTTATTGCCCCGTGTCTCGTCCGTATGCGGGCGAACAGGAGGGAGAAATTTTACAACAAAGTAAATCATATTGTATTTGTTTAAAATTAAATTAAAAACTACAAGTATATACTTGGAAAACATATTTACGATACCTACCGTACTATTTTATTCACTCGTTAATTATTATTATTATTATTTTAATATTATATTCTTTGAAAACATAAGTAGGAATTTATTTCAAAACGTAATATATAAAGATATTTACGCATTATTACATTTCGGTATTAAGTTACGAAGAATAAACTCTCCTGTACCTCATATACAAATAAAAAAAAAAAAAAAAATATAAACGATGCACAATAAAATTTTTCAAAAATAATACTGAATATAATTATTTTTTTATACCGCGTCGAAATAAGTTAATAACGTTACAATAATCATATTTCTTAAACGCAATTTAAATTTATAATACAACACGAAGTACGGAATCTGCGCCGTATACGAATTATTATAATATTATAATGTAAAACTTACACTCTAATGATAATCAAATTAAAAAATTATCTCGTAGCGCGTTAAAACAACGTTTTTTTGACAGATTTATTAAAATAAATTTATGTATTTTATACGCGATTTTGCGGTGCGCCGTCACTACGGCGGGGAGTTGAGTGCAGATTTAGTGGGTTCGTTTCCAGGCGGGGGCGGTTCCCTGTAACTCGTCATTATTCGCACAGCATTTTTCGAAAATACAATTTTTGTCCTTTAAATCCAATCGGCGTCGTGTTATTCGGCCGGTGCCGAAAATATAAAACCGCTATTGAGCCGGTTGTCCGACGAATATAAAACCCAAAATCGATTTCCATTCGAAACGTTCGTAGCCTATAATCGATGCATGATGATGATAAAATGGTAAAAAAAAAAAATTACAAAAATCATTCGGCTTCGGTCGTGCATCTAAAACAATAATAAATATAAAAAAAAAAAAAATCGACGTTAATTTCCCGTCGAATGCCCGGGCGTACTTTTATAACTATGAATTTTCACGTCGTGGTATTATTGCATTTAAATTACTCGTGTTCACGTGGTTTGGGATTTTATTGCGGCCAATGGATTTTCGACAGTCCGAATTCACTCTGAACGAATTATCGGAACGTCGGGCGAACTCGATGGCGGGTCGTAGGTCGGACACTGGCCGGTCTATGCCCCGTGTACGAAAAAATGTGCGTTTTCCAAATCACGTTTTCACGGGGGAATTGACGTATTGCCCGCGGTGTAATTACGTATACCGGGCGCCTACGGAACGATTTATCGCGTTTTATCGGGGGAGCGTGCTATGAATATACGGCCACGGACGCCCGAAATTTACGGTTAATAATGCGACGACGGCGACGACGACGACGGCGGCGACGCGGACGGCCGGGCAGAGAACGGCGTCGGTTCCGCCCCGTGAAATTCCTGGGCGCGCGGTCCCCCTGAAACAATCGCGCCGATTGCGCGCCGATTCGACGTCGAAATTCCGCGTCTAGCCGCGGTAGGTATTCGGGTACGGTAATAACGTCGCTGCACCTCGGTTTGCGTACATTTTGCCTATGTCAAAAATAATGCATAATATTTACTGAAAACCAGTACCCGGGCACGGCGTCGATGGCCGACACGACTATACGTTTATTATACAATATTATTACTTTGTCGAACACGAGAAAGACAGGCAGGGATCGGAAATACAAGGACCACCATCCCCATTCACCATTCTCCATTCCCCTAGAAATATCGGGAGAAATTTACGATCCGACCGGTATAATTTGTCGTTATTTCGGACTCCCCCGTGAGATTTACCGAATGAAAATAATAATAATAAAAAATTGATAACTCTACGGACACGTATTGGCGGTGCGACGTCATGCCGAACTATTCGATAATCTATTTTGTCCGGATTTCGAAAGCCAAAAAATTAACGTTTCGAAATGTTTCAAAATCATGGACATTTTATATTTTAACGAGTAACGCAACGTTAAAATGTAATACGAAAGGTTGTTTTTTGATTTAAAAATAATTCTCCATTTGCGATATTTTATGTAAAAAACGTACGTTAATGTTATCAACACCAAAGCGATAGAAATTTTTTTATGAGAAATTAATTCGCGAACAATAAAAACACAATTTTAAAATCCTGGTTTTCGTATTGAGATTGGGGAATCCGGATTTACAGTTAATGTCGGATTTAAAACTTCAGAATTCCGATTTTTTCGAACTCCGTTAGGTTCGAACTGTTCTCATCATTATTATATTTATATATATATATATACGTGTTCCTAAAAAGTAAAAAAAAAGAATTCTCATTTATGAATAATTTACATTATACATTTTATAAACCCCACTTCCCTTTTTGCCTAAAATTTTTGCTTTCTATCGCCCCTTTATTATAATATAACGAGCGAATATTTTTAACGACGTCCCTCGTCTCCGTCGTCAGATATTTGTCGAAAATTGCGATTTCAAAAAAAAAAAAAAAAACAAAAAAAGCCACGGAGGGCGTATATTGTAATAATAATAATATTATGATTTGTTTTAATAACCCGGCGGATTCGGACGGATTCGGTTTGTTTTTTTTTTTAAGGATTTTTTATTTTTTATTTTTAATAATCATATATAATAATTAAACTCGAGGGTCGACCGCTGCGGGGCGTGTCGTTGGCGGTGGCGGCGGCGGTGTAATGAATTTCGACCATCACGCCGCCGGATCTGCCGACAGTTTTTATTTTTTATCGCTTTGTAGAAAATTATTGTTATTATCATTATTATTATAAGTGACGAATAATATTATGGACTAGTGCGTTGTATCGGACCACCGAGTTTTAGGATTTTAACCATAGCCAAAAAAAAAAAAAAAAAAAACGTAATTATGCTGTAAATAATGATAAATCTCGCCAGTTTGTTTTAACTAAAAAATAATAAATAAATAAATGAACGAAATCGAAAATAAATAAACCGTTATTGTTGTAATTTGTCTCGTTTTTCCTACGATTTTTCTTGGTTTTTCACAAACATTACGAAAACTACGAGAGATATCAAAAAAAAAAATATGAATTCTGATAAGTCGTTGATGGAACGATGGCAAATAAAAGTAGGCATCCTAGTAAAACCAATACATTCCACGCGAGAGATTCGAAATCGAAATATAAGTTTTCGTAAATGTCATTCGCTAGGCATCAGCAACCGTACGGTACAGACGTGCAAATGTCACCGAATACTATAAAATCCGGTATTTTCTTGACGTGATATAATTTCGGGTCGTTCCGAGTGACTTAACTGTTAGTTAGGCAATTGACATTTTCGTTTGGTTTACGTACACGTACAGTATTTCGTTTTTCGTCGGATATTTTATCGGGCCGGACGTCAAATTTTCGTTTACCGGAACACGAGACGTGGGGAATGCACGTTTCGGTCCGATTTCGACGGCGGCCAATATAATTTATAGTGATATTATGCACAAACGCGTACCGTCGTATAATATAGACGGCGATCCAGGAGTTGCTTATCATTACTAGAGATGAGAAGTAAGAGTAGTTATAGGATGTGAAATTGGCAAAATATGTAAGAAAAAAAAAAAAAAAATGCAGACAATCTGTTTATATTATTAAACGATTAAATATTTATTATTTTTACTAAACGTCTATTGGACAATAATTTTACAACCTAAAAAAATAAATGTATCTATGAAAATAGATAAAATTTGTTGCACTGGACCGCCAAAGCTTTTAGATTATGACTTTCAACATCTGACCGACTAGCGATTGCCCGACAGAATATTTTTTCAAAGCGGGAAAAACTCCTTTCTACATCTGTTGATGTCATACCGACGTACTTAAAGTTTATCAAGTCATTACCGATCAAATCCTCGGGCGGTCCCTCCACAGATGTGATTTCTCTAGGTAAAATATTTCATATAAATTGTAAACTGCTTAAATCCAACATTTGTTTGCAATACATTAGTTAGTTTTTGATTTATCGTCACACCTATTTCACCAATTAGTTCATCTTATTTATTTTGCACGATTTAATGAGAGTAATTGAATCAATAAAAGAAACATTGTGTCTTTCAATTTGCATTGTCGTTAATGGTAAAAATCGATAATTTCCGTGCACAAAAACCAAGTAAATAAACTAAAAAAAAACTCGTAAACTTATTCGTTACGTTAGTAAATAATACTAATAATATATATTTATATACTTTTACATTTTCTGTTTTTGAAACTACGGGTTCCGTGTTCAATTATTGTTTTCTGCGATAAATTGTAAATTTACAAAAAAAAAGAAAAAAGAAAAATTAGATCTCACTGGGTCCGATAGGAAGGTATTTCAATTCGGCCAGCTACGGTCAGGTGATATGGACAAGAAAATTATACGATTTCTATAGCGATTTCTCGTCTCTAATTGTAACGTATCGCCCGCCGGCCGTCCGTCGGCGCGCGAATTGTCGCGCGCGTTTAAAACGAAAAGCGGCCGCCGCCGCCGCCGATACGGGCGCGCCAACGCCGGCCGGTGCGGCCCCGCCGGTCCCGGGCAAATTGAATCGCGACACCGTGACGCAGTTACGGTAGCCCGCGCCCGCACCGCCGTATCGCGAAACTCATTACTTATTACACTCGACACCGTCGCCGTCCCCGGGTCGTTGGCCCGGCGCGCGCGGGCACGCTAGTCGACGCGGAATTACGGCCGGGCGATAGCGATTCGCCGGGACACCGTCAATGAGTAACGGCCTCGAGACTCGCGGCCGTCGTAAAAGTCGCTAGGTAATAATAGATAATAATTTGTGTCCTCGCCCTCTCTCTCTGTCCCACGCCTTCACTCCGTTTCGGCGGTTAACAATACAGGCCGCGGGCGTGCCCGATACGGGTTTGATCCCTCGTTCCCACCCGTCCCACCGTTCCCGACCGCGGCCGCCCGAAACTTTGAAATTTACGGCCGTTATCGGCCGTACGCTGTCGGTTTACGGACCGCGTAAACTCCGGAACCCCTGACGGTATCGTGTCGGTCGCACACTACGACAAACCGACACCTGTAACCGGGACGTCCTTGCCAGAAATCACCGTCCGATCGGCAAACGACAAGTGTACGGTTTGTTATGTTTTGTTATATGTCGGATCCAGTCGTTTTTGTCGTTTTCACCTCAATAGAGGAGATGAACGTTTGTTTCCGTTGGTTTTGCGTTTTTCCATGTTGTCGTTGTAATTTATTCGAAAATATTTTTAATGATTTCTATATTTATATATATATATATAAACTTAATTACCTTTCACGTCGTATATTGTCAAATTCAACAGAGGAATATCCTTTTTTTACTAAACATCGAATTTTCAACAATTAGTATAGCGATAAAGTTATGTATTTAATATTTTCTACTATTTTCATTATATTTTTATTGATTATGTATGTATATAAATATATGTTTTTTAAGGTGAACTTCAGATAGGTAAACGACATCGCCTTATAATATACAATTATTAGCTAGATAAATTTATCTAGACAATTCTCAACACCGGTGATAACAATGAGGAAATCAAATTTGCCCCGCTAAATTGAAAACAAAATTAGATATTATTACAGTAAAAATATGATAAAACTAATATGAAAAACATAAAATATTGAGATTTAAAAATTATAAATATATAAATTATAAATATAAGAGTTATAAAGCTTGTTATTCGTACTGTTGTGATATCAACAAAACAAAAACAACGGTTAATAACGTAAAAACACACGAAAATATCGTTTTTTTTTTTCGCGCGAGCCATTGTTCTCGTCCCGTCAAGGGCTGTCTTGTATTTAATTTTGTTATTCCTTTATTTTTTTTCCGTTCAAAACGTCGAATAAGCAATAAACGGACGGACACGTAATAGGCGTATATACCTGTCATTCCACGGCGATACATGATCACAATATTAACGATTTATTTACCGTTTACGTATACACCGCATATGGATATATTTGTCGACAATACCGACTGCGGTGAGCCGGACTGGGTAGTGCCACTCAAAACCGTATAGAGACGAAGTCACCGTTGGCTGGCGGCCTTTCAGTGGACGTTGAATAGAAAAAATAAGTTTTGAAGACAATAGAGAAACACTTAGAAACAATAAAGTCACGTTATTGACTGAGACTCGGCAGCCCGTGGTTCACACGAGTGTAAGGCATGGTACCATCGGTCTGTCTTAATCGACACTAAGCCTGAACTAAGTCTAGAAAGGTTACGGAAATCCATGTCTGTATATATATATATATATATATATATACCCAACTATCCAAAATGATAGTAGAAAGCATTTAATTAATAAATAAACGAGGCGTTTTAAAACTACTCAAAAAATAACCGTAATTCTTAAAAAAATTAACAATTTATTATATTTAAACACGTAGTAACTAAATCAAAAGACTTTGATCAATATACTTATACACAAATGCACACTATGTACAGAGCAGTGATCGGTTTGACCCGATTACTACGCGACGATACGAGCCCTTGAGAAATTTACACGTCGTCGAGAGTACGGAATGGTATCCGGACGGTGTGGTCCGGCCGGTGTGGTCCGGCCGGTGTGGTCCGGCCGGAGGCCCGGCGTTATCGTTGGAAGGAGGGCCCCCGGTATGCCGGGCGGTTATCGGACGGGCTCGTCTAGCGATTTATTTGGCGCGCCGATGGTCGCGGCCGACGAGCATTTTGTATATATTATCTACGAGTCAAGCCACATTGCTTTTTTTTTTTTGTTAATACTAAGTCAATAAATATACGGCATTCTAATGCTAGGAAAAAATAAATCTCGCGAGATTTTTACTACGCGTAAAGAGAGCGCGCGAGTCTAAATATCATATTTGAGAAACCTACTCATCAGAAAATAAAAAATAACAAAAAATAATGTGTAACTCGCGCCGCGCATCGTTGGTTTTTTATTTTTTTTTCTACTAGATACCGCATATATGAGCACTCACAAAAAAAAAAATCGTTGTAATCGTTTGAAACATATTTAATGACTTATATTGCAATACTGCGACGTCGAACATTTCATAATTATTTTCTGCGGTTAAATTTTGGTTTTTCAATTGTTACACAATCAACACCAGATTGTGATACACCCGACTACTCGTGAACGCATTTGAAATTCAATTTTGAACACTGTGAGCGAAGATGAATTTTCATTTTTTTTTTTTTTGTTTTTATTTTAAATGTTCGAGAAATTATTTGATACGAAATCTATCGCGTTCCCTGACGAGCAAAACCGATGCGTTTAAATCACCCACGAATTTTTACAACATAATGTAAAAAATGCCGAATAAAAAATTACAAATAATTCGTATGAAAATTATTTAATTTCATAAGCTGAATTATTATTTAAAATGAAAATAAATATCGACGATATCGTCGTAATGGCATGCGATTGTTTTCCTGTCCCGTATATACGAGAACAAAAAATAAAACGGCGTTATTCTTTACAATATCCTATCCGGGAATATCGTAATACTATTGTATGTGAAAGAAAAAAAAAAAAAAAAAAAACATAAAAGAAAAAAAAATATATATATACGTATATATAAATATAGTGGTAAGTATAAAATATCGGATACGCATTCGCCGTTCCCCGGCGCACTGGTGTAGTGAAATTGCCTTTCACGAACGCCGCGCGATCTTTTTTCCATTGTTTTTCTGCCGCAGGAAGCCCGCAAACGATTATATAAATATATATTTCTATACCAATATAAATACAAGTATGACGATAACGATAATTTAATAAAAAGCGATAGCTTTGAGATTTTAAATTCCAACGGGGTTGTGATTGGTTTCGTTTGCAGGACGGCAAAAGCAACCGCTTGAGACCGTTTTAAAGTAGTTAAACGTGGTGTTTTTTTTTTTTTTTTTTTTATTAATAATTACGATTTCCCAATGCTTGAGGATAATGTTCGTGTCGTTATGCCGTGGATCCACATCATGCGACACAGCAACCACCGAGTTATTTCATTTTCCGAAACCAATACGTATATGATTTTCGAATAGCGAGCCATAGTAATATAGATCCGTAAAAATGTACGACGTTTATAGTCTGCGGACGTTTAAAAACTAATTTAAAATGAAACTTTATCTATAAACGTAACTTGTTGTACGAATAATATTACGGGCTATACAATCGTCGAATTCCGGTGGTGAATGTCGCCCTCCAGCCGACACCGAGAACAATAAAAAACGACTTGAAACAACGGTTAAGAAATAAAACATTCAAAAGCGTTTTTGTTTTATCGATTAATCAGGATAAAAAAATTATTTATAATAATTGTGTGTGTGTGTGTGTGTGTGTGTATTTCACGATGTTATTTTCGATCGCCCTGTATATCCGCAGACATAACCGTTTTAACGGCGAATATACTGCATAGGCGCACACAATGCCGAATTTCTCGTTTCGGACTGTATCGCCGGCGCGCCAGCGATCCGTCGTAATGGGTGACATTAATCGAGTTTTGTGTCCTCGTCGTCCCCGTCTGTTTGGCCCGACCGTCGCCCGTGTACATTCTTTACATTTATTTGCACCCTTTTCTTGTTTCTATTACTTTTTCCGCCGTTTCTCGTTGTTCCATCACGGTTTTTCCTGTGAAAAGTGGCCGGAATACAACCGAGTTGCGTTGTACCGTTTCGATCGAAGCGCCGCGTTCGCAGCGTTCGCCGACCGCCGGGCTCCGGACCGATTGCCGGGACACACGGACACCCGGGCACTTGGGTTTTTATTTCGATCGGTCGGCAAATGCGTTTACCCCGAAATGTTTTTCGGGAAACAATTTTGAGAAAACAATTTCTCACTGCGCAATACCGTATTTTACGTCGTATTCCGTAGTTTTAGTTTATTTTGGATTTTTTTTTTTTTTAAAACGTAACCAATGTGCTAATCTCCTCATACCCACAATGACGAAATATAGTCGTTCCAGATTTATATATACAACCGGGCGAGTCGATAAATTCATTACCCGAGTATCGATTATACAAATAATATGAAATTTTCCATTCAATTATAAAGTTTTTCAATACATCATCTATTTTTTTTTTTTTTTTTTAGAACATATTTGAAGTTTTTCATTCGAATGTGTATCCAGTAGATGTTGGACATTTTATTATTTTTAATCGCAGTCTTCTTTAATAATGGGGTTGATATGCGTATGCACGTATAACGGAAATTTTTTTTTTTCCATAATGTTGTTTTAATTATTTTCAATACGGTTTTTCTATTGTTTCTCGGTTAAAAATGAACGTAGATACCGGAATAATTTACCGAAAAACTGCACTTGCGCGACGTAAATTGATTTTCAAGACATTCTGGCGTATTTCGCGTTGTTTAAAAAATGTTGTGGGTCGTCAATTCTTGTTTTTTTTTTATTATTATGTAGACAACATTTTGTAATAAATTCCTATCCTGTTTAAAGAAAAAAATTGTAATAAAATAATTGCACAACACAATCAATTGTTATTGATTTTAGATTTACAAATTCATACTGTTTTTAATTTTAAATTTATCGGTATAATCGAATTTCGCACAGAATTATTTATCGTTTTTGACAGAAACCTAACGTAACCTTACCATCTACAGCGACGGCCCACTCGTGGTGCAATGTATTTTGATTATTATTTGGGTAAGGTGTCTAAAAAGAACGATGCGGTGTTGTTTTTTTTTTTTTTTTTCTGGTGATCGGGTGCCAGTTTACCCGAAAATAAAACTTTTTTTTTTTTTTAATACCCCCCTCGTGTACGATTGAATAAAAAACCGTTGTTATTAATCAGCAACAAACAAACAAGGTCCCGGTAAAATTCGGTTTTCGCGTCTTGACGCGGGACGTATTAACATGATCGACTTAATGTCGACTGCAAGATAAAAAAAAAAAAAAAAAAAAAAAATAATATTGATTCGAGATATTTTAATGTATTCGATTTTACCGTCTCGTAGGTTTTCGCGAACGGGCCGTTTTAAATTTCGAATCGTCGCTCACGAAAATCATCAATCGCCGCGTAATATTATTTCATTAGGTATTCCGTGAATTTTGATTAGTGTTTTTTTTTTTTTTTTGTTTTTCGTTCTATTTTTTCGTCGGGTTCCGGCTCGCGTCTTAATTACGAAACATTATAGTCGGTCGGAGAAAAACTTTAATTTGTGAGATATGAAAACAATAATAATAATAAAAAAGGGTATTTCAGAAGACTTTTAGATTTCTTATATATATTTTTTTTTCTTTTCGTTCTTTAGTTTTCGTATAATTTTGTGCGTTGAGATAATAATAGTGCAGCCATCGAAACATTGTACGATCGCGGGCGTCGAACAACACGCCGACGTCGTCGTGAACGAGGGAAAAAAAAAAAAAAAAAAACCGTCTACATTTATTTATTTATTTATTTATTTATTTATTTATTTATTCGCTACACGCCGTCGGATTGTTTCACTTCTGGCCCCGAGTCAAAAACTCACGCCAAGCGTATCATATAATTTTTGTATTTGATGTCGTCGTAAAAAAAAAAAAAAAAAAAAAAAATTGGTTATACAAAACGATACGCGACTACTATTATTATTGTTCGCCCGTGCTACAGAACTCCCGCAGACGAATAATTAACGAAAACCGCATTACGCGTTTTTGCCATTATTGTTTTAACGAATTTACCGAATCGAATCGTATTTGCAACGGAGACGTTGCAATAATAATATTTTACGAAAATACGTCCGACCCTGCGGCACTACAGCGGCGTGTTTTCTCTGGACAATACAATCGTGTAGTCCGTCTTGTCCCGGATAAATGTGCAATTGTCGTACGTAGTTATCCGAAACGCATATAAATCGTTTCGGATTACCAATTGACCGTTTAATTTTTATTCATAATAAACACTGTAAATTATTTTTGACGTTTTTTTTTCTTTTAATCGTTCGATTTTATTGAAATCTACGCGCGTATCTGTATCCTATAGTTTTGTGGCGCATTAAAAGAAAGAATAAAAATGATCTTTTCTTTATATCCACAATAATCGATTATAATTTATCGGTACAATCGGGTCAATAAAATTGTCATCGTTTTCGTCTAGGTAATTATTAGAGAAATTATCGCTTTTATCACCGTTTAGATATTTAAATATTAATCGATTTTTAATTTGCACTAAAAACGTATTTCGGTAAATCGCCAGAAGTCGTATCGTTTTGTTCGAAACGATAAAAAAAAAAAAAACAATAAATGATTTTTAATAATGATCCGCTTTGTACGAATGTCGTCCGCGTTTACAAACCAAATGGATGGCGCGCAATTCCAAAAAAAAAACCTATAAATATCCTCGGAATAAAGAGTAAATTTTTTTTTTAAACCGTAGTAACCGTACGGAAAACAGCCGACTATGAATGGTAATTTCCGACGACACTGCAGCCGTGTCTCCGCGCGATTGTTTCTTACCGAATAAGGCTCGCGGTATCCAAAAACAAAAACCATTATAACCGTATAATATATATATAATTATTTCGTACCACACCCGAAACGTTTATGCCGACTAACCTGCCTACAGTAAAATATTATTATACGACGGGTCCTCCCTCGGTGGGCGTATTTACATACAAACACTATTAAAACTTCAAACTGCGTGTACATTTTAACATAATATATATAAATGTAAGTGTGTGCGCGTTTATATATATATATATAGTATTCCGCGTGTGTTTTCTGCGTGTCCTTAACGTTAGTTTCCGGGACTCGGAGGTACGCGATTATGTGTTTTTGAGATTTCGGAATACGAACAGTCGAGCCTACAGTACGATGTCGTTGTTCGTACCGTACGCGTCGCACAGTCGGTCCAAAAAACAAAAAAATATATATATATATATATAAAAATCTCCGTAATACGAGTCGAATAGAAGACAATTCGGTGTCGTTTTAACGTGTTAACCGAATAGAAAAAATAAAAAACAAAAGCCATTTTAATGTATAAAACACTCGTCGGGTATGTACAATGTCGGTCTTCCTTTTTTTTTTTTTTTTTAACTGTTTCCAAAGTCAATATTATTATCCGGTTTTATTGGTGGGAGTACCGGATGTTCGAAAAAAGGAAATCACGAGCCGATATCGAAACCAACAGTAGATTTCGGTAGAAAATTCTATTTTTTTTTTTTTTTTTTTTTTAGTGCCCTTTTTTCATATTTCACAGATATGTTTTTTCTCCATAAATATCGGGTGAAATGTCGATTTTTTAAAAAAAAAATCACCCCGATATGTTCATTATCGGCGGATCAAGGACTGTAACTTTAATAATTCTTTTGGGTTTTTTATTCTGTTTGGATTTAAAAAAAAAAAAAAATCGGTTTAGGTTCCAATATTGATTATTAAAATTACAATATAAAAGTTCCGGTTCCGGTTACGGTTGATGGTGGTTAA
The DNA here is from genome assembly GCA_956483605.1 of Tuberolachnus salignus. Classification (NCBI taxonomy): domain Eukaryota; kingdom Metazoa; phylum Arthropoda; class Insecta; order Hemiptera; family Aphididae; genus Tuberolachnus; species Tuberolachnus salignus. Next base: position 10,669,242 of record OY101429.1, on the reverse strand, counting down.
TTTTTAAATGCATAATTTTGAATAGCATTTTCTATTTGTTTATTACCGGTTTGCTTATTAGGAGTTTTTATTTATAAATAACAATATACAAATATTCGATGAAAATACTAAACTCAATTATTAATATTATTCACTCAATATCATGTTAAGTTTAATAAAAAAAAAAAAAAGTGGGAAAGTCATGTTCAAGTATACTTTATGACGAATGCTTGCCATGTTTTTAGAAATTTTCTACAATTACTAGGACAGTCAGTGCATTGCCATAACAATGGTATTTTTCAATAGAAAACACAATCGGACCAAAACCTCTAAAATATTTAAAACTAAATATCATTATTCGTAGGTATTCTCGTTGAAAAAATCATAATCGTCGTTTGTACTATTTGTTGATAAAAATTTGCTGACACTTTAAAAAAGAATCTTTATATATATATAAATGAAAAATGGGTACCTATACTTAATTGATTTCAACAAAATCCGATTTAATATAAATATTCAGTTATTTTTAGAACCGATGAGATCCGGAACGAACCGCAAACATTTGTATTTTATTTGAAAATTTCCGATTGTGTTTCCGGTTTCTTAAATTCGAAAATACGAGTATCAATAAAGAATCTGGTTCAAATACATTCTTTGGAAACCCGTTCCAGGGCTGGTTTTTTTTTTTTCAGAATCGGTTCAAGTCCCAAGGGAACGATATACGGGTATAGGTTTATGACGGTATTCGCCACTATTTTTTTTTTTTTTTTTTACATTTTAAGACACGGTTTTTTTTTTTGGCGGTAATCCTTTAGAACGTACCGTGTTTTATACTGTCGGACAAAAGAAAAATGGTTTTCCTATCCGGCACGGCGCGCTATCGTCGTTTATTTATCCGCGTGTACAAATAATTCGCATATAAGACGTACATGACAATAAATGTCCGGCTCACTTATTGTATTTCCAAGCACGCATAAAAACAAACCCGAAGACATTTTTCGTTCTACGCCGGCCAAACACAATGATATTTTACTGGAAATGCAGAGAATCCTACAGACCCACCGCTGGCAAGCGTGACGCGTAATACACGGGCGACCGACGCGACTATGACGTCTGTAGATTTGTCGCGATTCCTCTCTATTCGAAATTGCCTATTCGCCGTACACCGGCGCGAAACCGTACGGCAACGTCATATTGCTCCTTATATAATATCGAAAGTGCCATTGATGTTGTTTTATTGTTTTTCCCGTGTATCGTAATCGGATAATTTACGACGGTGTTGTAGAAGACAAGATTTACCATTACAATTCCGTATTGTACAAAACAGTGAGTTACGTCCGAACGGTAACGCGAATCGCATTTCGGACTCGGACCGAAACGGATTCGTTTTTAAAAATTAAACGTTCGAGTGTACCGAAATGATGCACAATTACGTTTATTTTTTTTTTTTTTTTCTAATCTCGCGCGCGCGCAAAAAATCTTTACCGTTCGACACGTCTAAATTGTCGAGACCGTGGAAATTAAAGGAATTCGATTGTCCGGTATTGTCTGGGAGGAAAAATTATACGTAATGAAAAATTTGCCGTAAAACGACGCGTACCGGACGAAATGTTACATTGCAATTTTTGTGCAATTAAATGTTTAGATATTTGTACGCCGGGCGATTTACGAGACGGAAAACAATAATAATATCGGCGAATGTCGCTAGGAGGGAAAAATGTATTCGATTAAGAAAATGGACCTTTTTATGGGACGTGCGCGAGAGTCGAAGCCACGCAAATGTGCTTGAAATATGTATTTTAGAACATCCGATCGTCCTGAAAATGTTAAAAATATTAAAAAAAAAAAAACCCCCCGTTTCAATCTATAAATCCGTCCGGCGGAAATGTTACGCTTTACTGTTTCGGTGAAACAAACCGTATATACGACCACAAAACCGTCGTATAATCTGCCGTCATATATTATTTGCGTTTCGTTTCGATGCGGGAGAGGGGAAAAAAAAAAAAAAAAAAAAATGAAACGATTAATCGTCACACGCGCGTCCGTTACCGCATCGTCCGACAGTTTATTATTAGTTCTTTTTTTTTTTTTCCTTTTTTTTTTTTTTTAATATGGTAATACCCATTGGAAATATTGCGTTCCGAACGCGGTAAAATAACGATTTAACAGTTTCACGGGCGATTTTAATAATATAACTATAACACACTTTAGTCGCGTAATCGTTCGCGGGTCACGTATTACAACGGAAAGCGCACCCGGGTCGCACACCCGGGAGAATTATACACCCGCCGTCGGGAACTTTTTTCTTTTTTTTTTTTTTTAATTTACAGTGAATTATCGTTACCGATTTAATACTTTAATATGGGTATTATATTAGACCGTTGTACTCGTCCCGGTCCGCGTACCGATCGCGGATTTCGACGAAACGTGCACTTTTGTCCGAGTGTCTCCGTCCGTGCGTTCCATGTGCGTAATATTCGATTCGCGTACAACAATAATAATTATACACTTCAAAAGTGAAACGTATCCCGTTTTCACGTATGGTTTTTATTGAATTCCCCGCGGATATACCGTAGTCATTTTATTCCAACACAGTTCACAGGAATTTATTTGTTGTTTTTTTTTTTTTTTTTCGCGTCCCTTTCCGTTTCGGACGTTTGATGTCATATGTTGTTCCTGTCGAGTGATGCCCCCCCCCCAAAAAAAAAAAAAAAAAAAAATCGTTTGATGTTTATCATACCGGCCGCAAAAATTCTTCGTCTATGATATCCTTCTTCGTCCCACATTCATATTTCCCTCAAACTTTCCTCGTAATCAAAGCTGAATAATTTTTTATTGTTGCCTATTCCTCGTGTTATGTATTCGAATTTCCGAGCATTTGTTATCGTTCTTTAGTTCCTGTGACTTCCCCAACCTAACCGGTTGCACTCTTCGATTAGCAATACGATATAACCATGCCATTTTCAGTGTACGTCTATACACATTAATAGCTTCGCGTACTATCTTTGTTTGACTCTAAGTTTCGACTTCATACGACAATACAGAGACAATATAACACCTTAACAGTTGGATTTTGGTACCAAAAGACAGGGTCGTGTGTTCCCCGACCTTCATTTATTGTTGTTCCTAGGTGACTAAACGTTTGTACCCGCTCTATACGTTGGTTTTTAATAATTATATGTCTTCTTAAATAACAATTATTTGATATTGTCAAAAATTTCGTTTTCATTGTATTAAGATCCAAGTAAGTATAACACTCGCTAACTTCAATTGCATTATCCACCGAGTATTGTAAACCAATAACGTTGTTTGTAAAAATCACCTTATCATCCATAACGTACCTTTAATTAATTAAACGATCTCCATCAATCTTAATTGGTATTTTCGCTCTCCTCTGAGGCAAGAATTCATTTCGTGTATAATATGTTAAAGAACAATGGGCGACAGAACACAACACTGCCTCACTCCTCGTTTGATTGAAACATCCTCTAAGAGTCCTCTGCCAAAGCGTATGTCAACTGTTGATTCCAATATGGGGATTACTTCTCTTTCTCAAATCATCTTGATCATTTCCGACCACGTCCAGTATTCGATAACTACAAACTTATAAGATAAATCAATTTGTTATTATCCTGATAAATTGGTTATTCTCATAATACAATTTGCAGCTTTATATAATATAAACCGTAAGGTATACTTCGTTCGCACCGACAGTTAATCTTAACGGTTTAAATTTATGTATTTATTTATTTATTTTTTTGCTCCAGAACAGGTTAGGACTGCGAATTTCCAAAAGAGGAACTTTTTTCGTGCTTATCTTATGTATTTTGCGTTGGTTTTTTTTTACTATTTCAATAGTTTTTAAATCCGGGCTCTAATATCGCTGGGTATTTTTACGTGCATAGATAGCAGGGAAGCCAACTCCAATCCAGATATTTAAAATCTGGTTAAATCAAAAAAAAAAAAAATCGATATCCAACAACCGCAGTGGGTGTAATATGTAGTTAATTTTTTTTTTTTTTTTTTTGAAAACCGCAGTATGATGTCATGTGTGTAGGACAGATTTGTTTTCCTACAAAATGTATAAAAAAAATACGGATTTTAATACGACCCTTTGAAATCGGCGTTCTGCCCCCACCACAACACGATGTTTTACCCGTTTTAACGGCCAAATCGATAAAAAACAACAACGACGTGTGTTATAATACGAGATCTGTCCAAAAAGTACCGGGAAAAATGTTATTACAGCTAATCTACACACGAATAAAGTGTGCAATTTAACTACAATTTGTGCTAAAATTAGCAACGTTACATGTTTCGAATGATATTCGCGATTTCCGGATATTATAATTTGGCCAAAAGAGTCACTCGCTGTGTTGGTTTGTTTCAAATTTCCGAACATTATTAACAATACAATGAATCCGCGTAGAACAAAATCAATTCTACGTTATTGGCGAATAGCTGATAAATTTGCCCTCGCAAAAATGTACAAAAATATCAATTTTAACGGCACCGTTGTTAAACACACGCAATGCCTACCTGAAAATCGGTTAAAAAACGGTTCGACCGGTCGTTTTTGTCAACGATTGGGGTTGCCGTGTCCGGCGCTTTCGTTCGGTCGGCACACGAAACACGCGCGCCGGTTTTCCACCGCGTCCGAACCGGCCGGCTGCGGCCGCTGTTGCGATATCAATAAAAAAAAAAATAAATAAATAAATAAATAAAAAAAAAAAACTAAAACACCCGGGGTTTTTATTTTTATTTTCCGCCGTCCGCGCGCGGCAATAAAACACGCATTTGTTCGCGGGCCGCGCGACTAGGTACATTATTACTGGGCGGTAAGGGCGCGCGGCGGTCATTTACCGTTTGACGTGTCTATTCGCCGCCGCCATGTTTTATTCATGGCTTAACCGTACACATGTACGCCGGTACGGGAGAAAAAAAAAATCGAACAAATGTTTTTTTTTTTATATATACGCGGAACGGACACGCGAAAAGAAAGCGAAAAGATGATAATAAAAAAAAAAAAAAAAAAAAAATAATAATAATAGGAATAGGTGTGTGTGTGTGTGTGTCGCGTGCGTCGTTTGTAGATAGCCGGATCGTATCCGCCCGGCCGCCCGGCCGCACCGCCGAGACGAGTCTTCGCCGTCCCACGCCGCCCGTTCCGATTCGTTTCGTACCGGCGCGCCCCCGTCACCGCGCGCGGTGTTATTCCGCCTCCATTCGGAAACGTACGGCGCAACGGTTCCGGTTTTTCCACAGTTTTCGTTTGATGAACCGTCGCCCGCGTTCGCGCCCGCCGTTTATTGATATAATATCACCGTGTGTACGGCGGTCACCACGACCAAACCGTCCGTCCCACAAGAAATCCGCGGGCAAGTCTTCCGCTAATCGATTGCGCGTCCGCGGACCCCTTTCCCGGCCGACAATATCGTTCGACAGGCGTCCCCGAACGCGAGACTCCGGCGCCTCGTGGTCTCCCGGGTCTCGAGTCTCCCGGTCCGAATCCCTCGGTCTTGTCCGTCCGGACGCTATCCCACAATTACCGCGGTTGTGTGTTACCTGTACATTTATACGCAAGTTTATCGTTTCGTATCCGATTCGACGGCTAGAAATCATTATTCCACGATGAGAAATGGACAATCGCAGACTTCATAGTAACATTTGAATGTTCAGATTATCAAAAAAAAAAATAAAAAATATATATATATGCTCGTATTATTGTATTAAAAAATAATCTTAAAAAAAAAAAAAAACCAAACCGAACCGGCGATCTGTATACCCGGGTGCACAATGGATTATTAGTGTAAACTGTTAAGAAAATCGATTAAATGAATAGTTTTCATCGTAAATAATATTCACGTGGACAAAAATGTAAAAATGAAATATATACTGGTTTAATAGATTTTACCTTTTTATATTCTATTAAAAATGTAATTAAAAACGATCACCTCTATTACCCCATTCATTTGTACCGGTATTCGACCCCCTTTCAACAAGTTATGAGAAAATAATTTTAATCGTTAAACCATTAGGTAATTTCGTGATTTGAATACAGAAATATAATACTTACACTTTTTTTTTTTTTTTTGTTCACCACGTACAACCATAAAGTAGAAATAAATATATTAAAGTTAAATGTTTTCTACGGTAATTTACGTAAAATGAAGCAATTTCCTTACACCAGGGATCACCAAAAAATTAACAAGAACATTATAAACTGGAAAACGTTTCCTAATAAAATATTTCTACATACATTTATAGTATTTTCGTGTAGACAAAACAACAGATCGGTCGTTTTATCATGATTACGATCAAGTAAATTTGTTTTTTATTTTTCGAATCATATGAAAAACGTATCGTTTTATTCAATTTAAACAAATTGTTGATTTTTTTAAATTGCACCACCTAAGTAAACCAGGTCCTGACTGTTCAAACATGTATTTTGTATTTTAATTTGCAATTTTCTCCCTTCAATTCTAACAGGACAATCTACGACGTTCCGCGAATGCAGGGAGAATTCTCGCTAGAAAAAATATTTTCTTGGTGTTTCCTTCAAGTCATGTTTACCGGATACGAGTGTACCGATTTTTCCACTCGCTTCGTCGAACGCGACTGTAATTATTATTCGTCGTCATCGAATCCTTTGCCTGTGGCTTACACGACTCAATACGATTTTTTCCTGCTGGTATTTTGCGGAAGTCCAGTGCCTCGTGGAAATTTCCGGGATTATATCCTGTTATCGGTACCCGTCGACGAGTTTTCCGGGATTATCGGGACTCCGCCGCAAATGTTACGACAGTAATATTCGAATTTCGTACACTCGTAGCTGCCAGAGACGGAGGACGCTTCTCTTGTACAACTCGTGATTGGGTACGATAATAGTCAATTACGTACTCAATGACACCGGTGCCCAAAATGTGCCCCGGGGGCAGTACGAGCCTAATACAGAGGTACCGTGGCCCACACGAAAAATAGTTTAAATACTTACCATAGCCTAACTTGGCCTATCCTAAGCGCAGGACGTAATAGTTTTACCATGATGTGTGATTTTTATTTTCTCTGTTTGTAAATAATTTTTTAATCATCGGTTCAATCATTAACATCATCGGGAGTAGTTTCTGGTGAACGTTTTAATTGTTATAAGAAGTTAAAAAAAAAAATCACCGAAATACGTTTGACCGGCCACTTCATCTGTAACTACACCACTGTTGGGCGTTGTCTAGATAATTTTATCTGAAACAAACGTAAAACTATTAATTATTTTGCTTTTTGATTCCGAGCAGAGTGATAACATTATGACGTGGGTGTTTTTTTTTCTTGTCTTTTATAACGATACGGACTAGATGATTCGCTTTTCTATTTGGTCTTCTAGCCAATTAAATCACTTTATTTGGTTAGACATTTTTTGTAAATTTTCGTGTACAACGAGGAATATCTGGAATATAATATAAAACGCAGGAGATACTATTACCGGAGAAATTTTCATCAAATACGTATTGTCTATTATAATGTTATTTATAAACTATTTGACATTGTCAACTTTTTTCATTTCTTCTTACTGTGAAATAAAAAAAAAATAAAAAATCTTTTTAATATTATGACGAAACAGCTAAAATTTGTGAATTAATTTGTAATTAAAAAAAAAAAAAATATTGTCTGTTTAAATTTACACTCTGATACACATTTCATCCGCAAAAATTTCTCTCTACGTCAACAAAATTAATCCCTGCACCTTTCCTATCTGCCGTCTACAATAGCCGCCTACTCATCAACTGTATCAGCTTTCGTTTTTGTTTTCGGTGTACGAATGTTTTAAAGTTTTTTTTTTTTTCCAAAATTCAATTATGTACTCGGTAGGTATGTTTGTTTGAGTGTTTTTACCATGAACCGAACATACATTAGGAAAATTAACGATCGCGAACGTTTCGCAAATGAAAACGTATATATTTCAAGATAATTGAAAATAATATCGTCGAATGTCTATAGCGATGATGTGTTTCGCCGAAAGTAAAGAGATATATAACACTAAAAAAAAAAAAAAAATATATACATTTTCCATAGTATTATTATTATTTCCACCAAGGTTATAATATAAACAAAGTAAAAAAATTACCAGAGACATTATTCCGTAATGTATTGTTTTTGACGCCTCGTGCACAGTACCCACCGCTACACCCGTCCAAATCAATTCTAATATCGATAAAAAAAAAAAAAAAGGGTCGTCACGGTTCTCATTAAACCTCGTAAAAGAAAAAAAAAATTATTCCTTCTCGTCGTATCTTATAATTAATTTATTATACTTCACGATAGTATAAAATAATAATAATAATAATAATATTCGATAGTTAATAAGATAATTGAGAGCGTGTCGAATACAGAATAAAAATAATGGAAAAATCAATACGAATATATAGGTGGGTATTTGAAAGTCAAATGTCTGCAACGAATCTGTATACAGGACGATTTGTCGATTACAACCGGGCGATTATCCATGCGAAGATTTCGTGTAAATTTTATTTCCACCCCCTCCCACCCATAATATTAGGATCTAATTTGCAATATTTGTGAAGTTTTGTCCTTACTTCAAAACCAGGATTTAATCATTGGTAATATTTTTCGAAATAATATTTTCTATTCGCCTGTAAAAAATTACATTATATGCATATTAACTGGATTTATACCCGTAGATTGCGTGGTACGCATAATATTATCTCGAAAAATATTTTCTTTTCGTGTCGGTCGGAGACAATTATAATACGCGATCGATCCGGTGGCCACTTCTTAGGCGTTTATCTCGAGGGCCGATAAAATTCACACAGATAAATGTATTTGGAATCTCCTAGATTTTGGGGACAACTTCTATACAAATATCAGAATAATAAAGTGATTGCTCCTATTTCCCTATCAAATGCGCCACTGAAGAGATTGCGTTAAACCGTAATTTACACGAAAATTTATCGTACAGGCATCGACGAACGGAAATCTTTAATAATATTAACCAAAATAGCAGTCAAATTGAAAAAAAAAAAAAAAAAACATTAAAAATATAAAAACTAAGGCATAAGTTATTTCCAGATTTACAATCGGCATTGTACAGTTGTGAAAACGATTGATCAATTCAACGTTAGGGCGTAATAAATTATTTAGACAGAATTTAGTTAAAACAATTTTACCGATTATTGTTGAATTAACGTAAATATGTATTTGATCGAACAAATTTACCGGTATTACGGAGGTTTCGTTTTAAGCGTACACTATTGACGATATAATAATCGTCGGTGGTTCGCGAATCACCCTGTATACATTATCCGTGTACGGTAAATTATTGCGTTCGGCCTCGGTATAGTTTCGCAGTTTACAATCGCAGTGGTTTACTTTAGAGTAAAAAAAAAAAAAAAAAAAAAAAACATTAAACAACATAGAAACGAAATTTTCGTACACGCCAACGTATTTGACAAAAAATGTATCCGTACGTATGTATTATAATATATGCAAAATAATATACATACGCGAGGTCTGATCAAAAATTACCAGGACAAATGTTATTACGGTTAATCTACACACGACAACGTTTCAAATCCTAAACAGATGTAATCCCAGCGAATAAGTGGACATTTTAAACAAAACCCAATGTCGCTATCCTATCTCAGTTTAATATTACACGTGGTAGAATCCGGACAGTTTGTTTCGTTCGCCGTTTTCGACATGTCCGAAATCAACGGAACAACGCATGGTGTGCATCGAGTATTGCTTGGAAATTGGTAAAAACGATGCAACGGAAACGTACGGAAATGACTGTAACCACTTTTGGGAATGATTCGTTAAGTGGTGCCGTGACTTTCGAGTGTTTTGAACGTATCGAGGACAGTCGGCGGTCAACTGAAGACTATCCACGTTCTAGAAAACCATCGACACGACGTCCAGAAGCGATGGTGTGGCGACAATTTGCGAAAAAATGCGAAATCGCCGCCGATTAACCGTTCGTAAGTCAACATAGCGAATACCGATTGAGTATTTTCGTACAATTTTACAGGAAAATGTACAGATGAAATGGGTCGCGCTGCCAAATTCGTTCATGAGGACAATGCCCGGTACATTTTGGGCCGTCGATTCGTGCGTTTTTGGCGGATAAAAAAATTGCCGTGGTCCCGCAGACTCTCTCCCTATTCCTCTGATCAGGCCCCGGGTGATTTTTTTTCTATTCTCGAGACTAAATTCTGCGCTTAATGGACAACGCGATTTCAACACGTAGAGGAAATCAAAGCGAACGCGGCAACAAAACTCATAGCTTTTAGCTTTGGAACAGTTCCAAAGGACTTTTGGAAAACGGCGGGATCGGTGCATACGTTCCGGAGTAGAGTAGTTTGAAGGAGTTATCATTAAACACTATGTAACTTCATTTTTGTAATTATTAAAGATAAAATCCCGGTACTTTTCGAACAGACCACGTATATAATATACACTTAGGATATAAGTATGTACCGACACATCCAATCCGTATGCGCGTACACAAAAGGGGGCCCGGTGGATATTGAAAAAGCCGAACAAAAGCGGGCAAAACACCTCGGCGCGGACCGTGTACGCAAGACGATAATTGGAACTCGCGTCTCCTGCACAGCAGACTGCCGTCCCCACGCCGCTGCCGCGGCCGCTTTTCCTGCATTTACACGCACACGCACACACGCCTCGCCATTACATATATTGCGTTATATTATATTAACTTCTCGCCGTAGACGTTCGATAAATCTCCTCCGTACCCGGCCGTGCACAGGCATTCTGCAAGCCGTTTCGGCACCCGGTCGTTTTATGCCCGGACCGTTAAAAATGTGAATTCGTATACCGTGTCCGGGCGCTGTGCCGTACGGATCAAAGACCGGCGCGATTGAGACAGAGGCGCGACGCGACGGCCGCGCCGTTCGACGCGCGGTCAGTGTGATCGGGTACGGAACCGACGGACCAAATTGTTTGCGCGTTTTTTCCTGTTGTTGTCGTTTCACTGCACACAGAATTATTGCCACGGAACAATAACAGATTTGGACAGCCGTCAGGTACGTTATGTCGGCGGTCCTTTAACCGGCGGGTCGCGGTCCGTGTTTGGGTCGCGTGAGCTTTAAAAATCGGATCGCGAATAGACAACGCACTTGAATCTCACGGCGAGACTTTTTTTATATTCAAAAACGATTATAAATCCGAAATAGGATTAAAATAATTGTACATAACAGTAAACTAAACTAATAAATTAATTACAGTTTAAATAATTTTACGGTGTATAACCATTTGCGAATAAACCGTGGACAATTTTAAAATGTCCAAATCGACCAAATGTAAAACCGAAAATTATTTGCTGTTTTATAATCGAGTATATCACGTCAAATATCACATTCATCGTATCGTTAATAAATATATCGCAATAATAATATTTAAATACTACATAGAAACATTAATATTCGTATTGATTCCGTTATAATAACACTTCTACAAAGATAAATATTCAGGTAATAGGCGATTTTAACTTATTTTTTAATTTTCATAGCTAATAACGTTAAAACGGGCCGCGAAAAATGTATAGTAAAAAAAAAAAGTGATTTATATTATAGTGCATCGATTCGATAATCGCTCGCCAACTCCTAAACGAGGGTCGCACATACGTTCGTAATTTGACGGTAATTTTGAATCGACCAACCGGCGACGGCCGGGTGCCAAAACAGATCCCAGAAAGTCAATATGCTTCCCGGCGCCCGTCGTCGACGCGTTATATCGGCGGGGTCGTTGGCGACGGTAAAAGAGGTTATTTTTTGCCCCTTTTTAATACTTACTTTTTTTTTTTTTTTTAACCCGTCGAAATCGGATTCGACAGACTCCCACACCCCCCCGCAGTGTAGTTTATAATACGGTCGTGGTACACGTTTGCATTCGTCTTTGACAGCGGCGGCGCCGGTAGTATACACGAATGCGGTTAAATTATACACACGGCGTCACGAAAATCACACGTAATGCAAATTATTTTTCAAAGTAATTTTTAACAACACCGGACACAACTAATATAAAATGGAGATGTGTATTATAAATTAAAACAAAAAACGTGATCGATACGGACGAAAATCGGGAGAGAATAACGAAATTGATAGGATACCTCTTAAGAAACAATACATGGGTGGACATCTATACTTGAAAGGAAACCAAAAAGAAAAATAACCAGACGGTCTTATACAAAGTAGATATTTTTAGATTAAGGAATATGATCCTACAAAGACTTGATGGATTCGGCAATGGATGGAGAAAAGTGGAGGAACAACAACATCACTGAATCGATCTATGGATTAAAATATAATATCTTTATAATATTTGTATAATAATAAAAATAAATATATATTTATGTATAATGGTACTTGTAGGCGTATACAATATTTTAAATTATTGTAGACAGTGGTTTGAGAGTTGTGACCTCCCAAGAAATGTTTTTTTAAATGTCAAATTTCAAGTGATATGTTTTTGTAAACCGTACATTTTTAACATTTTGTATAAGTATAATTATGTATAACCCCACATCTCACGTATAAATAAAAAATTCTATTTTTGCCACCAATTTTAGCTCCTTAGCAAAAAAAAAAAAAATCCTATCAAATATTTAAATTTGATAACCATGATAGTATTGATATTTCATTGGCTATAATTATTAACTTTTTGGATACTGACACTAATGAAATATAACGCGTTCGTTTTGAATTCTCGTAGTTTTTATCGCGATATCAAATTTAAAATCCGTACACATTATTTGATTACCGTCATGTATACACATTGAGTAATTCGGTTTGTTCTGATTTTATTTTTTGTAGTTTTTTATGGTCGTGTATGCAAGATGATTGCCACGTGTGTTTTACAGTGTTCGTTTTTGTTTTCAAAAAAAAAAAAATCACACTCGCCAACCGAATGTTAATAAGTTATTTAAATTTTCATATAAACTTAACTAAACGATTCGTATGACCTACTGCGTTTACCAGTCGCGTCTATTAACCGAACTCAACCGAGTCAATATTGTTATTATTAAAATCACTTGTATCCGATAACTCGCGGATGTACTCATCCTCGGAAATATTTTACAAAAAATTCGTACCGTTTAACCGAGACGGAAGAACATAAAATTCGTCAAATTGTATTATTGCGACGGCCTATCCAATATCAATTTCCTCACTTGTACGTTAAAATAGAATCGCGCGTATCCAATAAAACGCACGTACGTTATCGTTGGTATTCCGCAATAATATTACTGTAGTGATAGGGTTTTTAAAACGTGTAAAGTACCGCGTTTTTTTTTTTTTTTTTACTGTTGTTTAATGCCATCGGAATATTTTCGAAAGAAAACATCTATATATATATATATATTTATAAAAATATATGTATTATGAGATTCCGCGAGTCGAGAGCATAAGAAACTATTGGGTTTTTCAATAATGTGTGTGTGTGTGTGTGTGTGTGGGCGTTTTATCTGTTAACACATTTTCTAACGTATAAGAAAAAGAACGTTCCGAAAGTTTCGTGTTATAAAGCGACTCGGTAGACTTAAAATGTTGAAACAGATGTTTCATTTCGACTAACGGATTTAGACGGTTTCCCGTCAGCTTATTTTCGTAAGAACTGCGGAAAACGTTATTATCAATACGAAACGAAACATATTTTACAATGGCGTACACACTCCCGTTCAATGCGTTATTATTCCGACGGACGTACAATCGATTATAGAGAATACACACGGTAAAAATAAATAATAGTAATAATAACAATAAAAAATAATGATATAAAAAAGTTAAATTTTATTTATTTAGCTTATCGGTTCCGTACAAAACCGTTGTACACCCCCGAATTAACTTTGAATTGTTTTTGTTTTTTTTTTTTTTTTTTTTTTTTTTTTTTTTTTCAAACACTTAAAACCAACAAAATATTATTTTAATATTATTTATACCCTTATTCTACATTTAATACGAAACGAATTAACTCTGTGTGTTTCGAACGAAATTTCGATTTTCCGTGGCCAAAATTTGCATTTTCGTCGAGTTTCGTTTGCAAATCAACATTTGATAGGAAATACCGTGAACTGGTCCGAATTTTTTAAACTTCCGAAAAATACCATTGTGCACGTAGAACTCGAGTATAAAACAATTGTTTTCTTTTTTTTTTTTTTTTCAAGTCACTTTGAATAGTATTCAAAATATTAAAATTTCGTAAAGAATTCAAGAAAATCGAAAACCATCGAAGTAATATCTAAATTATAAGCGAGTGTAGTATATTTTCTATATTTTTATTTTCCGACATATTCTATAAGAGATTTTTCCGACACTATTACGCTACGCAGCCTATCTCAATCTTGTTCAAATTCCTTCTGATTACAACACCCTCGCTCTCGAACCACCTGCTATACCATCATTTTCTGGGCCTTTACGTGGCATTTTCCCTAAAAGCACAGAATCGAAGCCTGTTTTTTTTTTTTTTATTATTTATTTAGCACACTAAATCCTCCTTCGGTCCCATATCGGTCAGTCCGCGTAACTCGCTGTTCAATCAACTTCTCCAATATCCTGATACCCATTACTGAGGACCGGTCTACAAATTGTCTTCATAACGTGGCTTTCGTGCGACCTCGACTTCCATTCCGCTGTGCCCGTCGTCGTATTAGCCTCGCGTCCAAACTTCGGGAATAGTGGATTTTTTATGGCTACACGCCGTTCACGTTTAGTTGGTCTAGAACAGATTGAGTAGAGTTCGTGGACTTCGCTATTAACGCGTAGAATAACGATTTTTCCGGTGGACTCGATAGGATGTTTGTTTCTCTTGGTCAGTGATTCGTTGTGCTGTTTGTTGAAACGTTAAATTTCGTTAAAATTGTTTTTTAAATTTAAATTAATAAATAAATTTGAAAATCGTCTCACCATCCATCCCCCATCTCGGGTGTACGCAGAAACCGCACAATAGCCCCGTCTAACGGTAATCGTATAATAATATTTCGCTTGCATATTTGGCTCGTTAGAGACGCACCGCGCCGGTATATGACTACTTCCGTTAAATAACGACATCATTAGTCGCCGTAAATAATTATTTAACTAGAATAATAAGAATTTAGGTACTGTATTGAATTCGTATTATTAGTCTGGATAATGTTTACGAGCTGCCCGATAAAATTTAACGGTATGTACACCGCCATTTAGTACGGGCCAAACCGGCCCCGGGCCTCACGAGCGTTGGATTTCCGCTAGCTTGAAAACGAATACCGTCTCCGAGCCCCGAATTTCATAACCTATCCCGAGGTGTGTTCGTGTGTCGTCCTTTATTTGCAAATTTACCAATTAGGCGTACGTTTCTATCGACCTTTTTTTTTTTTTTTTACGAGACTCCCAAAAAATTACACAATTCGTAATGTTTGCATATTTCGTTTTCTTTGCTTCAAATATTTTTGAATTTTTATTTATTTACAGTATTCGCGAGTTACGTAATTTTCTCAATTACGATATTATTACCAAACACATTTGACCCGGGTCCCCCCACTGTTGTGACTTTTAATAGTCGTACTATTGATTTTTACCTTCCGTCGGGCGTGTAAGTAATCGTTCAAAGGTTTTTTTTTTACAAGTGGTATAATATGTACTTGTAACGGGTAACGAGGAGCACAAGCTGCGGAAGAATACAGAAAATAAAAATACCGTATAATATAAAACTACTGTTCAAGAAATATTGTTAAATTAACATTCGATATCGAAGTACGGTACGAGGATATTTCATTTTTCTTTTCTTTTTTTTTTTTTTTAAACAGTTTATTCTTATTAATTTAACAAATATTTAAGAAATTAAGACAAAAAAAAAAAAGAAAAGTTTACACGTTGTACCGCAGTCGTGTTGTTAGTTTTATTTTTACTGTAATTAAAATAACATTTAAAAGTCGCGTTTAAAACAATGAAATTCCTTAGAAAAATATTACTACAAAGAACCATATTATAATTCCCGTATAAAAAAAAAAAACCATTTAATATTTTTAAGCATTTATTATCATACAAATTTTTACTCTGCATACACATTAAACATAAATTAAATATCCCAAGTGGAGAGAGAAAGAGTGAGAGAGACTGAGAGAGAGGGCTATTAGTCTAACAATGATTATGTGTTTGGAGAGAGTTTTTTTTATTTTTTTATTTAACGTGTAAACAATCCGTACGCATTTTTTTTATTTCCCTGTTGCCTGTCCACGAGTAACATGCGAGATCTATTATATCCTATGTGAATTTCGTTTTTTTTTTAATTCCTTGTTTTTTTTTTTACAAAATACGCAACGCCGGTTTTTATCGAAATCGAATCCAATTTATCATGACCTGTTGTTTTTTTTTAAAAAAAAAACTTTTTCTTCGGTCAGTGAAGAAGTGTTTTAGGCCGAATCACTTGTACCAAATAACAATTCATGGGCTACTAGAGTTTAGGTCAGTGATACGTATCGTCATTATCCGAATAAGGGGCGAATACCGTGAACAAAAAATAATACAATCTGGGAATATTCTACGCAACGTAGATTTTTTTTGTTTGTCAATATAATAATATATTCTCAGATACTCGAAAATTATGTCAATTTTGTTACGCTATAGATTATTCTATACATGGTAAAATCTCAAAAATAACATTTTCTCTTTGTGGATTGTGATTATAATTATTTGAGATATTGGTGCACTGAAAAGGTCATTTTTTTTTTCATTTTTTCCAATAACGGGGGAAAAAAAAACGAATCTGTTATTTTCAATTTAATTGTTTATAATAATCGTAGAAGCCTGAATTTCAAATAAACACCTATAAAATATACTTTTTGACATGTGATAAACATTTTTAAGACATTTTAGTAATTTTCGAGGCATTTACAGCCGTTTGAAAATTCGCTAAGTCATTATTTAGTTATACGCGAATAGATTTATCATATATTTATCTTTCGGCGGGCATAAAAATATCGAATGATCGTAGGCACATTTTTCGTCTGCAAGCGTTTAAATTAAGTTTAGTTTTTTACGGAAAACATAGAAATCACTGTATTCCGAAAAAACTATTAACCGAACGTGGCCCAGAATAGTTTTACGTTAGCGCCGATGTATCGTTTCGCACAGATAATCGTTTTTTTTTTTTCATTTTTAACTTGTGGCCTACATACTGAGACTATTGGTTACGACGATGTACCGAACACCGGCATTTTTTTTTGCTCTTCGATTTATGTCGAAGTGATATAAATCGTCGTGTTCGCGATTTAAATTAAAATCTTTCCGTTCCCGTCCACCGCGTGTAACAATGCAAACGATCGTTATATTAATTTTACATTACAATATCGACGTCGTCAACTCGGGAAATAATATAAACGTTAATTAATTCGTCTCGATTGTCCCGATATCAAAACTGCGGTAAACAGTTATAAACAGCGACGCGCACGTTCCGCGCAACGTACCGCCTCGGACTTTGCGGGGTGCGTATTGTTACGGGTACGCGGCGCGTATTGATTGTAAATCGCGCTTTTTGCGGTCGCGTTTCTCGCGTTGAAAAACCGAATCGGGGAAATGTTCAAAGCCGTATGACCGCGAACGCAGAGACGAATGCGGCACGGCCAGCAAACAGCCGTTCGCAAATCGTCGATTTTGCCACGGGAAACAGTAACTGAAGGCGCTACCGGGAGTTTTTTCGGCGGGCAAAACGATTCCATTGGAGGAGACGATCGAAATACCGCTATCACAATGATCGTATCGATGGCCAATAAGAGATTTGGACGTCCGACACGACATGCGCTGTGACAACATAACGTATAATTGCCGTGTAATTGTCATCAGTCTACAAACACGCCGAATATGGATATCGGGTTTAGATAGCGGAACCGAGTAAGATTTGCCGATTTAATGCTGGACGGCTTTTTTCTTTTTTTTTTGTCGGCTTGGAAAAAGCCTCTACAGCCTCTCCAAAACTAGCCTTTGTATTGTACGGCGTTTGTATCAGGAATTTGGCTATTGTGACCTGTACACTCCGTACACACGGTTTTTGCTATTTGTAACACTCTCAAACGCATTCGAAATCGAGTAACGGCGACAAGACGGCCCCGAGAAGTAAATTCGATTCTATGACGGGGCTCGGTTTCTCACGGGATGTTTTATCTGAGAGGTTTTGGGGGGGGGCGGGGCGGAAGAAACGTCGGACACGGAAAAATAATTAAAATCTAAATCCACGCCCGGATTTTCGAAACGCTCTCGTTATCGCGCTGCGGGACGGTACGGGAAATGGGAAAATGAATACACGGACCGAGCCCGAAGAAGAATTATTATCCGCCGCCGATGGATTCGCGATAATATTAAAAGGCAATCGTGTTTATGGTCGCAGAGTATTACTCGCGGCGACTGGAATACACGACGTGCGCGTTGCCGAGATAAATCCGGACCGCGAGTGTGCGGGGCGTACGGATGCGGAAATCTTCTTAACGGGCCTTTACTCCGGACGGGGTCTTTAGTGTCGGTATCGTTGGAGGATGCACGACGAAAAACCTAAAAAACAATTCACGCCCGATGTCGAGCGGCGGTTTTTTTTTCCTTTTTTTGTATTGTTATTATTATTGTTATTTTTTTTTTTTTTTATTATTTGTGACGTTTATTGTTTACCGATTCTTTAAGACCGCGCGACAATTTAGATTCGATCGGGATTTCGGTCTGGCTGCACACAATCTAATCCCGGTAATCCGGAGCGGACGGACTCCTTCGCCGCCGCGGCTCTTTTGTTCGTATTTTTTTTTTTTTTTTTTTTTTGTTCCCTTGTCATCGGCCACAAAGTTTGTGTTATGCCATATTTTTTTTTTTGTTTTTCTTCTCTTTCTCCGGACACTCGATCGACCGTGTAACGCTTTTAAAACTTTTGACAAGGTCGCGAACTATAAAAGTAACATTAAAAACCGATCGACGACTACTGTTGCACTGCTGCTGCTGTCGCCTCTGTTCGCTGTTGTTGTGACTTATAATAATTTTTTTTGCTTCGACCGTCCGGCTTAAAATTTTCATTTCGTTTAGTTATATATTCTTGTGAAACTCGTAAAATATTGAAACAAAACTAAAAAAAAAAAAAAAAATAACAAATCATTGTTATAAATTGTCGGAACACGCCGCGGAAAAAAAAAACTAACGTAGACATC
Organism: Tuberolachnus salignus; assembly: GCA_956483605.1. NCBI lineage: Eukaryota > Metazoa > Arthropoda > Insecta > Hemiptera > Aphididae > Tuberolachnus > Tuberolachnus salignus. The sequence goes on along the minus strand of OY101429.1, from coordinate 10,650,080 downwards.
ACTACAGGGATGTATTCTATAGTGTGGCTCTATAGTGGCGTATATGTTTCGTTATTATTTATATCGAAGTAAAAAAAAAAAAAAAAAAAAAAAAAAAAAATAGTTATACTAACAAAATCGCACGTACCCATTGTACTACGGCCACCGCGGCATACGGGTTTTTATTATTAATTTATTTTCGTTTTCATTAATATTTCGGTGCCGTCGAACACGCCGTCGCCGTCGCCGTAACCATACAAGGTTTTCCTTTTAGGTTAAACTTATATTTTATAATAATATCCAAGTGATTTATCGAACTTGAAAAGTATTTCCGCGTTAATCCAATAACGCGGCCCGTATAATAATAATACGGTGTTCATTACTATACGATCGGGGCAGAGGAGAGGGCACTGTATTATTATTATTATTATTATTATTATTATTGCACATTTTCCCCTTTAGTATTACGTATACGTGTATGGATTATACGGACACCTGAGCCAATTATCGCGTGCGTTACACGTGTGCGCGTTTTGTTTTTCAATTTATTTTTTATGTAGATTGGTAACCCGCCGTAAAACTTTACGGACTTTACAGGTCATTTACACGCGATCCGCGCCCGAAATTAGATACTTCTGATGCGACGCGCTCGCTGCAATATAGAATGTACAATATATAACGACGGTATTCCAATGATATTCGTCGACGATATTTACCGGCCGAATACGATGAAAGTGGCCCTTTCGGACGGGCCGTCGTGTTCCGAATTCGAAACGCGGCCGTCCGCCAGAGGCGTGGCTATCGAATACCGAGACAGTCATGGAAAAAACAAAAAAAAAAACCTTTACATTATCGTTAAAATATTAATTTAACACTTTTCCATTCATTGTTCACTTCATTGTCCCGTGTTTCACGCGTCGCACCGTTCGCATTCCTGTCTATTGGTCGGAACCGTGTTGGCAATCAATTCCATGTATAACGCCTTTCCTGCCTCTGTCGATTACGTCGCTTTACCGTGTCGCGGAGGCCGAAAGTCGCGCGGCACGAGATCCGGTGTCTACGGGACAGTGTAGTAGCAACTGGAGTTTAATTTTTGGCCAGAAACTGCTTTACTAGGCAGTTATGAACCCGCACGAGTTAACTTGATCCGTGAATCGTTTACTGAGCGTTGCTAATACTCGACAATTATATTGCTGATGAACAGTGTGTTCTTGGGGTCCCCGCTCGATCATAATATCACCAATAGTATCAAAAAATTAACCTGGCCTTTAGTTTCATCAGCTTCAGCTTCATTACAATTATCGATAAATCATTAGCGCCACTCATAAACACGTGATCGTGACGGTCACATCGTCGCTCTATACATCTGTAAATAAGCGAAAACTTTTCGTAGCACATTTTCCGAGTTTTGCTAGAAATTCAATATCAATACGCTGCTCAATTGTTTAGTCGGGCAAAATTTCGACGTAAAGCAAACAAGAAGACGATTTTAATAACGCTCACACGTATACTATCGAACGGGCATAGATTTTACTGGTGTTGTTCGATACGGTGATATTCATAGATAATTATAAGTATAAAAACATTAAGCCCGTATTTCCCCAAGTCTGATCGCTAGTTTGATAGGCTCGTTGTTTAATAGCCACAATTCGTACGTTTGAGCGACATCCGTTGCATTTGAATTCCGTTTTTAGTTGGTGATTTTAGTTAGGCGGTACAACGCATATCCGGGTTTGATGATTGTTGACTTTTAATAATTTCTACGAGACGGAAACGTAGGTAGCCGGTCGACCCGGTATTTGCTTTAAGTCTGAAACGGGTCGTGACTAGAATTTTTCCTAACCGATGACGACCAAGAGGAGCAGTGGTATCAGCTCAGACATTACCACAGACCTCTGATGGCCGAAGTAACACGGTCAGGTCGTTCGACTTTGGTGAAATGCTAAGGTTTCCGGGGCTCAAAGGTACAATGGCAACATATTCGGTTGTGCCTTTAATACTGCAGAAAAACAAATCTCGCGAAAACTTGCATTTATACCGTATGCACAAATTGTATGTACGTAAGCAAAAGAGGAGAACTAATAAAAGTGGGTAAATGAAGCGAGGAAAATCCCGTGTAGAAAAATATACCTCCACGAGGCTTAAGAGGAAGTACACGATGGGAAGATATGATAATAATGGTTGTAAAAGGCGTAGGTTTTGACTGGAAAGAAAAAGCAATGAATAGAATACGAAGCGGAATGAATGAGTTTGATGTGGAATGCCCTGTATTATTGTCCTATGAATCATAGAAGAAGAATACATCGCCGCATTCATCGTGCGCACGCGATTTTTTTTTTTTTTTTTCATTGGTAATTGGTAACCTCACAAAGTCCTGATCAGGACGGTCAGAGTCGAATTTTTGTTTGTCGGGTTGGACGAATGTTCCGGTCGATTTTTTATAACGACAAACGTATCTGTGACGATTTGCGTGACGATAATAACGCCGAGTTTAAAAAAAAACCGTACGTATATAGAGTGCGTCATACGAATACGGAATGTAAAAAAAAAAAACGTATTTATTTTCTCTCTCTCTCTCTCTCTCATTGTCTACGTTGTTTCGAGCGATATAAATCGTCTACTTAGTTCCGGGCGGTTTGAATTCATTAGGTATACTTTAAGGAGTCGACGAGTGGTGGGCGGCGGGGGGGGATACGTTATGCGAATTAATTGAAAAATATTTTCCCGCTCGTGCATTTATATATAAATATATATATATATATATATATAATTATTAATTATACCACTCGATGTTTTTGTACACCCTTTACGCTAATTAATTCAATAAGCTGCCGCCGAGCTACAACATAATAATAATAATAATAATAATCATCGCGCAGAACGCCTCGGCGGAGCCGCCGCGACACCGTGCGGGTTATTACGTAACGTGCCGTGTATGTGCCGCCGCCGCCGCCGCCGCCGCCGTTCCGTCGTCGAGAATACGTGCGCCGTATTAACAAATAAGAACAAAAAAAAAAAAAAAAAAAATAAAAAAAAACACCTAAGCCGAACAATATTATAACTGTAAATCGACCGTTAAAAATTCGAGACGAGGCCAACGGCGTCACGACGGGACTTTCGGAGGATTTTTTTTGCGTTTTTCGTCTCGGCGGTACACCGCGCGTAACCGATTACGGGCTAACGATTATCGACAAAACAAATACAATCGGTTCCGGGACATTTTTTATTAAAACTGCCACCCACGAGATCTTTGCTCGACAACATGCGATACATTTTTGTTACTAACCGCCCGAGTGTTAGTACTGACGAAATTCTGACCTAAACCGTTTGGAAATTTGTATTTTGAAAATCCAAGTCCGATGACAAATGGTCGATCTACGAGGCGAATGGGATTTTTCCTCTTATATTTGCGTGTAGCAATAATAATAACATGCCATGCGCAGGATACGTTTAATCCTAATCTCAATTTTAAAAATATAAATGTTGGCTCAAGAATATTTTTTATTTTTATTTTTATTAGAAATAAACAATCTATACAATATTAATTACATTAGTACAATCTATCTTGTGCGTCAAGAGAAGACAGAACGTGAAAAATTGAATAACAAGCCGTCCACTGGCAACGCTCAACACGAATTATTTATATTAGTTATATTTGTTTTGTTTTTCATTGTTAATGACTGGAATTGTATATATATATATGTATATTTTAAATTGGAAGTAGTATGAGGTCACGACACCATTTCCTTTTTTTAGCCTGCGCCTAGGATATCCTGGGAGAGTTAGAGAAGAGGGGTTTTTAATAAGTGGATAGAAGTCGCATACGGAAGCGCACATAAAAGAATTGCGCTTCTTCGTCGATGGTTTCTCATGTGGGAATCGTCATGTAATGTTAGGTTTGATACGCACGGCGGTGCATTAAGATAGTCGTCGAAAAGCTAGGTTTTGGAATACTTGGATTTTATTGGTATTAGATTTCTTCGCTGAACCCCAGAGCTGTATGCCACAAGTCCAAATAAGGTTTCAGGAGGGTCTTGTGAATTAATAGTTTGACTTTTAGATTGGTATTATTATTTCTCAACATTAGAGGACCGAGTATGCGAATAATTAATGTTTATTTTTGTTCATTGATTTTAATATCGTGTGACGTTTGTTTGGTTCTTAACATAGCTTTTTGAATTATACACAAAAACGGTGTTTTTCCGACGATATTTTGACCAACGAAATCATTTAATATTTTAAAACATTAAGTTGGTAATCGCATAACAAGGATAGTGTTGATGAATCGTCACGATAAATATTAAAACACACAATAACATCGATGACATTTTGTTAGTTAAATGTTTAATTTAAAACCAAAAAAAAAAAGTACTATTTGAGCGTTAAAAGAAACAGGAAAATATTTAAGAATATGTAAGTTTTATTGCGTACGCGAGAGTCGAGATATTTTTTTTCTCGAAAATTTGGCTTAACATTTTTTTTTTTTCGGATTTTTTCTAAAAGGAACACTATTTCAGGCCATGTCCGTCCGGAAGAAATACATCGTGTTATTTATAGAGTGGATACACAACTGTAGACGCGTTTCAAGCCCGAGACCCTCGTTATTTTATTTATACTATAAAACTGAACGCTCTAAAACCGTATCGCGATATTATAGTTTACTATACCGAGTGTATAATAAAACAATGGAAATACTAATTAATTCACGTGTTTTGTTTACAGGTAAGGATTATGATTTAATATCTGAATTATCAATCAAACACGACGGCGACAACGACGACGGCGACGTGAACATTGCATTGCCTGCATAAGTAATGATTGTTTACCGTCTTATTCGCCTAACCGTGGTATGGTTTGGTATTGAGTGTTACGTATCAATGCCGGGCTAATAAAATAGAAAATAATAATACCGGGTGGACTTTTTTTTTTTTTTTTTTTTTTTTTTTTTTTTTTATCGTGGTCTACGGAAATTTAGAGTAAAATTAATTTCGCTTTTTTCCCTTCCACTAGTCATTACGTACAGGGCTTTCTGACCCGCTGCTCGGTTCGAGCACACCGAGCTATTTGAATCAGCTGCTATGTTAACCGATGCTACGTTGATAATTCGTTTTGAGTGCATTCGAATTCTCGAAAATCCATTTACAGTGGAATTTAAAACATTACCAGCGAAGCTTCAGCGTGAAGTTATCGATAGGTCACATCAAAAATCTAGATAAAAAAACTATTTCAAGTAAACCAGACGGCAAAAATGTAAAGCTCAAATGTCTGGGGATTCTTTTAAAAATCTCGAAAAATGTGAACGTAACATGATATCAATATTGAGTATCATCCACCTACGCGAACAAACTTTTTTCATTAAGTAACGGTAACTTATCATAATGATACAATTTATTCTTATGTTAAATAAAATAATTCTAATTAATCATCAGTATCATTATCTTTCTATCACTTTATAAAAACAATTTGGCCGCGATACCGGAGCGTATCTCACCAAAAGCCTACCCTAGAAAAAGGTTAGGGACATCTTATCTAGTAAAATGAAGAGGTCGATTATATCGTGTTTACAATATTTTAAAAATATTCCGTATATCACTAGCATGCATATCGAAGTTTAAAATTCAGACCAGAATAATTAAGAAGGGTTAAATAATAGGATATTAAAATTAAATACTTGTTCAAGGTATAAAGTGTTAAAGGTAATAGTCTCAAAATTAATCTAAAACGATTCCATAACAATAGAAAAAAAAAAAAGCAGAAGTCAAATTTATTAAAAATTCTCCGAAAAAATCAATGGATCATTAAAAAAAAAACGCACTGTATATCGTCGTCTGTACATAAGAATATTGTCCAATACAATTCGGATTGATTTCAGGTAACTGTATGAGTGCTCATGTCCTCGAGAATTTCGCTTTAGGCGACTTATTTCGTCGAAAACTTTTAACAAGATAAATCATGTGGAATTTTGCGTCGAATTATTGCTTTGCGAGTGAGCCGTTAAAAAAAAAACAAAAAAAAAAAAAAGTTTCACCCATACTTATGGGGAAAATTGAGAAAAACAATTCGGAATAACGGACATAATATGTAAAAAATACTCGAAAATTCGATCATCCGTCGTTCTTACTGGTTAAATAAATTTCAAAATACATGTTTTTCGAATTCAAACTATGACGGAATTCGTTAATTTATAATTCGGCTACTAATCGTTGTCATCAACCGGCCAACGTCCGTTCGATAAAAATAATATTTTACTTTTGTTTCGCCGGTTCGCTTAGTTTTTTTTTTTTTTCTTCTTCTCTTTTTTCCCCCGTACGAACGCGGCGACCGCTGCGGTATTTAAAACGACTTTACTAGACGAGAATGTTAAACCGGGGAATGGGGTTGCGGGTAAATATATCCCTTTGTAGCCATTATACGAGGTGGCTTATTGAAAGTCGCGGGGCCATTGCGGGAACAATGTCCGCCTTTTTTCCCGCAAAAGAGTCCGGGATATTATAATTTTACGTATTTTATAAGGCGGTCGGCGTGTACGGGTAAAAGTGGTCGTGACCCCGTAGAGCCCACGACGGCGACGACGGGGTCGTTAACAGACGAGATCCGGGGGAATTCACCGTGGAGATTACCGCGGAGATTACGTTTGTTGTTATTATTATTGCGATTATGATTATTTTCGTTTTGGAGAAAACGCTTTTCGCCGGACAATAATAGGCCCGGGCCGGCGACAACGGTCGAACGCGGTTAAATCGTATTCCGACGGGTACTGTTTTACCGGGCGTCCCGCGGTGTCGGCGTACCCGCGTCCCGCATGAATATGGATATTTTCGGACACTCCGAAATCCGATCGGATCGGGCCGACCGGCCCGGATTAAACGTTACGAATACCGTATTGTTTTTTTTTTTTAATTTTTTTTTTTTTTTTTTTTTCGTGTATTTTACACGCCCTGTTGCCCGGTGTCCCGGGAACGAATATTAACGCGACAATCGGCCGCGCACGTATATTGTAAATTTCAACGTTGAAGGCGACCCGGCGTTAATATACACGGGGAACTTTGCCGATCGAAATGCGAATCTCGCCCGGTGTTATTGCGGCGCCGCCGAACACCGCCCAGCTACAGAATAGTGGTAATCGTTTAAAACAACCGTATATATATATATATATATATATATATATATGTATATATCAAATACGTGTATAATATATTCGGCGGAATATATTATACGTACGCCGAGCTCGGAAATTACCAACGACTTGGGTTTTACAATAATATTAATTATATATTCGCGACGACTCCTCCTCGTTAAATTCCGTTTGCGAAAAAAAAAATCCAATAAAACGTTTTATTGTAAAGGGGCGGCCGGCGGGGCAAGAGAACTATTTACGTCGTTTTTTTCCCAAATCCCCCCCCCCGTTATTTTTTTTTGCCGCGGGTTAATAATAAAAAAAAAAACGAAAAAAAAAAAAACCGTGCTCGATATCGTTAACAGGGCTACCGGCGATGAAAGTTAATAAATACTACGGAGTTATTTTTGAATTGCCGTCGCCTCCTCGAAAATACACCGGCAATTAAATAATATAACGTCAAAGGACTCGACTTTTATACCGTAGCAATTATTTTACCGTTACACCGCCACACGCCTAGAAAATTTGATCGCGAGTGATTGACGTTTTTTTTTTTTATTTACTATATTATTATACGCGGTTTCATTTTTTATTTTTCTTCGAGTACCTAAGTGTTTACTATATTTTCGTAATTAATTTTATTTATTTTTTTTTATACATATTTATTAAAACCGTGTCATACGTCACGTTATTCACACAGGAATAATTAGTTCCTGTGCGAAATTTAATTCATTACATGTGAACTATACGATACGAAATAATATGAAAAAAACCGCATATAAATAATTTTATACGTATTTAAAAAAAAAAAAATAAAAATAAATTTGTTTGTAAAATGTGACATTTTTTTTTTTTTTTCTATAGAACGAAATACGACACCGCCTACAATAAGTGGCGAAAAAAAAAAAAAAAATTAAAACTCTAGTGTTTAAAATTTAATTCTACCTATTAAGAATTGTTAACTATCTCGATTAAAACGATTTCGAATAATCGAACCGGAATTTTAATAAAAACCGTAACGGACAATATTACAATATTGCATTCTAGTGTCTATAGTTTATGTACGATTTGTCCATTATGGACTTTTGTAAATGTGTATTGTTATTTTTATTAAAATGTATTCCGTCTGTAGGATAAAAAGCGTTTTTCCCGAATAAATACGAACTTATACGTTTTTACTACTTGCGTTGAAAGGGCGTTTTGTAAACCATTGTGCTCCTGTGGCAGTTCTCCCACTCGGGACGTAAAATATTTTACAAAAGACGTAATTAAGTTATGGAGAAAAAATGACGTTTCGACACTTTAACGCTTACAGAAATGGGTGGGGCAGGGGGAACACATATGGATAATAGAAAAGTGGGTAGTAATATTCACTGAATTCACGAGATTCGAAATAGGTTAATACAATTTTCGCTGGTTACGTGATGCAGAAATCGAAACGAAATTTTCGGTGCACATATCCTGTCAGTATTGTCTTCGACGTTCGTTATTCCGGTAGAGTAAATAATAATAATATTATGTAAAAAAAAAAAAAAAAATACAACACGTTTTCGAAGTGTCGTCGTGTACATGACGGCAAATGTGATGTAACCCATACAGGGTGATTCGTTTTTTATTACGGACCGTAGGATTATTTATGAAGACTTCGAGTAAATCTAATTTTGTTTTTTTTTTCTTTTCAATCATTATCAATAATCATGTATCGTTTTATATGTAATATGGCCTTGCCTAAGAATATAATGGAAATTTATGCCCCAATATACCAACTATATTATAACACATCGTTGCCGACGAAAACCGATTCTGAGCAGTGTTCGGTTAACCAAAAAAAAACGATTTACAATACAATTTACACTCGGCTTTTTATCATTAACTACAACAGTTGTGCTGAACGAATTGCGTTTACATAAATCGGATAATAGTACGAGACGTATTATAGTTTTGACGATTTCTGTTGAAACCAAAATCTCCGTTAAGATTGCATAGGCACGCGAAACGTTCAAAATTCTACACATTTTGGGAAAATTTCAGATACACGCCACGTATTAATAATCTGTTTATTATTAATAATTCCAAAAATGAAGTTACATATTATTTAAAGATATCTCCTTCAAAATACTCTTTCAGACGATATACAGTGATCCTGGCGATCTTGCCATTTTTCAAAAGTCCTTTGGAACCGTTCCAAAGTTAAAGCTATGAGTACTGTTGCCGCGTTCGCTTTAATTTCCTCTACATTTTGAAAACGTTGTCCTTTAAGCGCAGATTTTAGTTTTGGGAATAGACACTAATCACATGGAACCTGATCAGTAGAATAGGGAAAGTCCACGGGACCAAAGCAATATTTTTTTCAGCCAAAAATGCACGATTCGACAGCGCTAAATATACCGGTGCATTGCCGTGGTGAACAATCGCGGAACGAATTTAGCCACGCGACCCTTCTAATCTATACATTTTCCTGTAAAATTGCTCGAAAGACTGAATTGAGATTCGCTTTTTTAACTCACGAACGGTTAATTGGCGGCCAGTTACGCATTTTTCTCGCAAATTGTCGCCACACTATCGTTTCTGGATGTCGTCGACGGTCTTCCAGAACGTGGATCGTCTTAAGTTGATCTCCGACTGTCCTTGAATCGTTTAAAACACTCAAAAGTCACGGAATCGCATCATGAATCATCATGATACTACCTCAAAACGATTTTAGTCATTTCCGTACGTTTCCGTTGCATCATTTGTACCAAGTTTGAAGCAAAACTCGATTCATCGGACTTGCCGAAAACGGCATACGAAAAAAACCGACTGGATTTAACCTCGTGTAATATTAAACTGAAATAAGATAGCGTCTTTGGGTTGTGTTTAAAAATATAATTTTAAACGTAATCGTGTGCAGATTAGCCGTAATAATATATGTACTGATACTTTTTTAAACCGACCTAAATAAATGTATAAAAATTACAAAATTAAATGTTCAATAGCGACATACGTGGTTTCGGGAACATCCGGATCCAGATGATCGTTGCCGGTGCGTGGTTAAACAAACACCCTGTACGTCATGGCGGTGGAAATGTGTACAAACCGTAAGTTATACACGACACGTATTACTAAACTACTGGTCTGTATAATGATATTAAATTAAACGGTTATTATATATTTTAAAGTTTTTTCTCCGTCATCCCGAGAAATTGCTGTCCCGCATACTGTACGCGTCGGATGTTTCATTTCAATGGATACACGGCCAACGACCCGCGGTAACGACCGATTCCGGATACCCCGAACAAAACCTTGGTGGAAAACTCGTATTCTTATGGGCCTCGTCGGGCGTGTGTATGAATATTGCACCTCGAGGTCTACGGACATTTTCGTTAACGGGGTCAGTCCTGCGGGGCAAGTGGAGTCGAAATATTAAAAAAAAAAAAAAATAATAACCTATAGACGGAAGACTAGATGCTTTATTTTACTTTCGTATGAAACGTATCGTCACATGATATTATCGACGTTGGAATCGTATCGCTTAAAAATAGAATAATTTTAAAATCGATGAAAAACAAAAATTTTCGTCTGCGAAGAATTTTATTTTATACACAAATTCGTCTTAAACATATTATTTATACATATAATTGGCTGGATATTAGATATTAACGACAACGGTTATAGACGTCAACTCCTGGTCTCATAGTACCTAATTATCAAATATTCCGTAATTTTAAACTATTTGAATAAATGTAATTTATTAAAAATTCCTTAGGATGTTTTAATTTTAATAAATATTCAAAAAAAGATTACCAGTCGACCAGACGCTGACGTCGAAAATTCGCGCTCGAGAGGACACCTGTCGCTATGCACACGGCGGAACTGGCAAATCATATCCCCGGGATAATTAAAACCACCTAAATAGGATTTTACTAGGATACATTTACCCCCTAGATTCATATGTCAGGGGTATAGGTATACTTGGATTACCATACTTAACGGAATCGATATTCTAGGATTAATATACCCTGTAAATTGATAATTTAAATACCAAACTACCCAGGAAGGTTTAAAAACCCTATTCCAAATCATATATATTTTTAGACTCTTGTTATCTGGTCGAAGGTGTGGCATCTTTGTTAAGTCACCGGGGCTCCGGCACAAAATATTTTAGGAATCGTTGCCGAATGCTACTCCACGTGGAGCATAATTCATACATTAGTATTTGATTCCGATCTTATGGGCAATTTACCTTTTTGAGTTGTTTGTCGCTAGATTTTAAAGACTTCGGTGGACTTTTAAAATTGTATCCCCAATAAAATATGAAACATGGACGTATAGGATAGAATTAACTTAAATGTTAATATCTAATTACGATAAACAGAAAATTTCAATAACGTGAAAATTGACAATAATGATACACGTATAGAAATAAATAACGTTTTAATTTCAGATAACATTAAACATAAAAGTTGCACAATGTTATATTACAAAAAACAGTAAAACTAATTCTTTAATTTTTTTTTTCCAAATTTTAGCCATGCCCAAAACAAGTACTTGGTCATAGGTTTCGGCGTCAATCCATCCATGAATCTGTATTTCTTGACGCTTTCGGATCAATTTGACATTTTTATTCGCCGAAATACCTATCGCGTTTATCGACATATTTATTTTATCATTTGTTCGTATGTGGTTCAACGATTACGTGATTTTAAAAAACTTAACGAACAGCACATAAACAAAAATAAAAAATAATGATACAACTTCAAAGTGACATTAACTAGATTTTTATTAATCTCCGCGAATCCGTTAGATTTATTTCCTTCGACATTTTTCTATCGTTTAATATATAAAATCAAATTTAAACTTAAAACCCAAAAATTAAAAGTAGAACCGGAAAATTGTATAGCATTCATACGTCAAACTGAATAATAGGAATGAAAATAATCAGTTTTGGTTTTGCGGAGACTCGTAAAAATCGAGAAAAATTGTGAACTCGTATGTAGTTAATAACAGAACGAGCCAAAGAAAAAAAAGAGTACATACTTTGCACCATGGGTGGGTTTCTAGTTTAGGCGAAAAGTTGGGAAATTTGTGTATAAATAGGAACAATATTTATATCTGTATGCAATGATTAATTTCAAATGATAAACGATTCTGGGCAAAGTAGTATTCACGGTTACCCAGAAATCAACATAAATAAAAAATAAATAATAAAACATGAGTTTGACGCAGTCGTCGTGGTATTGCAGTTTTCTGTTAGAAATTTCTGCCACGTTAAAAAAATTAATAGGTATCTCGAAAAATGTCTCGATTAATGTACGAACTAGAATATATTTGCTAACGGTATAGAATAAAAGTATAAAGATCGTTTGAAATTTTCTAGTAGTTCACGTGTTTACATAAGAATAATAAAAAAAAAAAAAATAAAAAAAAACATCAACGTTCAACCACAAGACCCCTTGCTCCGCTCAGAATCTACAAGGGAACCACCGAGCTCCGTTGTGAGTTGTCGCCAATAATTTATCGCGCGTACGCAATACTTTGCTCGGTTGTGGTTAAAACCGTTGTAATCGGTTTTCGGATATAATATGCGAAAAATTTAACAATTCAATTTTCGTAAACGCAATGTTTGGGTATTCTAGAAAATAAATTCTATTAGTTCCGGATTTCGCGCAGAACAATACGCGTAATATTTCTGCTTAATTTATAATATATATATATATATATACGCGGCGGTGATTTTTCGTAACTCTTAAAAAAAAAAATAAAACCCCAGCGGAACGGTATAATAATATAACTGCTAAAAAATAATAATAACAATCATAATTCCACCCGCTTGGCCACAAAAAAAAAAAAAACGAATATAACAATCGCGCGGAGTGCGAACAAACGGACGTTTATCGTATTATAATATCCGGTCGTGTATACGGCAAAAACATAAATACGCAAACAAAACGAGATATTCGTTTTATTATCCTCGAAAATACAATATTATTATAGCGTTTAAACAGGCCCCGGGCAAGACGTCCGCGGCATTGCCGTCGGGGACAATGCACATTTGTGGTGCACAACAACGACATTATATAATAATAATTATTATAATTATCACAATTATTATTATTATTTTTATCATCATCATCGTCACGACGACGACGACGTGTTTAACCGTTTGCCACGCCTACGCCGCCGCCGTTATCATTTTTTTTTTTTTTTTTTTAAAACGTCCCGGCCGTTATCGTCCGCGTACGACCGCGCCGCCGACTAACTGTTATTAACGGTATGTGCCGCGGCGATAATAAATCGCGGCCTCCGTAGTCCGTTTACACCGGTATTCCCATAAATTCCCGGGGACAATCGCCGCCGTTAATATACAAACTTTATACGCAATCTTTCGGGCACGCGAAAACGGGCGAATAAGTAGAAGTAGAAGAAGAAGAAGAAGAAAAATAACTGTTAAGATACTGTTCGCGGTCGGGCCGCGCCTGTTACGGACCCGCGAAGCCGCGGAAGTAAAAACGGCGTGCACAGGATATTACATCCGTACGATAAATTATCCCTAAAGAACAACGGATGCACGGCGTTAGGATATTTCGGATAAAAAAAAAAAAAAAAAAAAAAAACGGTTTGATAGATTTAAATCGCCGTGTCGTAATCGTATTGTAATAATCTCGGGTCGTCGAGCATCGACGATTCAGAAGCAGTGTCTCCCGACCGGTGTTTGTTGAGCTTGTCGTAAGAGTGGCCTGCTACCGTCATAGATTATTTTTTCCACAATCATCATTTTTTTTTTTATGCCCGTTCACATTAGACAATATAAAAATATGATCGGCACGTCATGCTATGGGCAACACTGTCCGTCCTAGGATTTAAAAATTGGTCAGCAAATGTCATGCACGAAAACCACAGTAAGTTAATTTTATTTATTAATAATCAAATGAAATACACTCTAAACACAACCGTAAAGTCGTCATGTAAAGTGATAAAAATACACATCTTCATTCAATTGTCTTTGTGTGTTCTGGTTTATAAGTGAAACAAAAAACAATCTTTCTAGTATTCCCAAATTGTGTTGGTCAGCGACCTATTAACAATTTTCTATATGATCCGTGTTGGAATGATTGTTGGCCAACACTGTTTTAGTCCGAACGTAATTGCTACTAAGTAATGTTGTGATTTTTACGATTTACAACAAAATGTATTCTTTGAAAGTCGATAATTTAATATTGCAATAGGACACATTAATCAAAAAAAAAAAAACTTTTAATACGTTTGGAAAATTAGGCCGCATCTAGAAACTGCTCACATGAGTATTCGGTAAATATTTCAGGACTCTTTAGTGGTTTTCAACGAAATTACAATCACATCATCGCCAGTGATTGCAAAATCAACGTTAAGGTTTTTTTTCCAGATTTCGCGGTATGCTACAAATGAAAATATCCCGCTCGGTGCACCGACAAGATGCGAAACGGTTATGGGGAAAAGTTCTCCGTCCGTCTTTTGTTCGGTGCGAGATTTCTTGTAGAAAACAACAAAAAGCAGCACGCGTCGGGCCAAAAAATAACCGAATACATTTCTCGCAACGTTGCTCAGAATCTAGATAAAAACAAAAAAAAGAAAAACTCTCAATTCCTCTCGCCTCACGGCGCATTAATGTACTTGGCGTACAGTTTATATAATAGACGAGTGAGGAAAAAGGCGAGGGGGCCGGGCACGGGTCGGCTTGTATTGGTAGTCGCGGAAACAATCGTTCGGTCCGATATAAAACGAACAAAACTATTCCGCGCACCTAACCTATATTTTTTTTTTTTTTTTTTTCTTTTACCGGACGATTCGTTTAATATAACGACGAGCGTGTAAACGACTACGACGACGGTCGGCGTTTGAATTATCGACGTGTCTCGCCGGAAGCGCCGTAAGAATGGACAGATATATCAATTTCGGGGCTTACTCGCTCGCTCCATCTCCCCTTCTGCGTCTCTCTTTCTCTTCTATAACTTTCATTTTCTTACTCGGCGGTAGATACTCGAGTCGAGGTTCTCTTTCACGTGGCCCGAAAACACCGGGTATTCTCGACAACGCCGAAAATTTAATTGAAATCTCCTCGGCACCGGCGAGTCGGCGCACGCGAGAAACTCGAGATTTATAGATACAATATACACGATTTTCCGCAAAAATTACAACTAAAAATGTATCCAGATATTTATATTAAATCTATATTTTTTATCTAGAAAAAAAAAGTTACAAATTTAACATTTTTAATAATTTAACCATGTGAATTCTCGTGCGTGCAATCCATTTGTACTTCTACGTTTTGTCCAATTATTGAGAAAAATCAAAAAAAAAAAAAATGTAAAAAAACTACCACACAATGAACCGGTTAGACCCGAATATAATTTCGGAAAGAACGCTGCACTTGGAAATCGGAACGAGATTTCCGGTGGGAATTTGGTATACTGACCGCAAACATTGTAGAACTGAAACATTAAACGATTCACCACGACAAATCAGCGTAGTTATTATTAATCTAAGATACAGAGAAGATTTTGTTAATTGTCCAGACAAGATATCAGATGATTTCGTATTTATCTAGGTAATGTACAACGTTTTTTGTATATGTATTTCAAAAAAAAAAAACGGATGTCGGGCGATACTGACCTTAAGACGCGGGGTCCCGTACGAGTATTTATAACGCGTAGGCGATCCGTCCGGACGAGATTTTCGAACGCGCCCGAGAAAACGCTGGCCGCGGCGACCGCCGCCGTTCGCCCGGGGGCTTGGCCGAAGTGCAAACGAATTTTCGCGGTTTTTTTTTTTCTTCTCATCCTCCACCTCTGTACCCCCGTACAAGCCGCGAAATCCGCGATAAATCGTACACCCGGGAACGTCTCTCGGACCCTCGGTTATTGCGGCCGGCTCCTTGTCCTCGTAATATATATATATATATATATATATACACAATGTGGTGCCCGCCAAGTTCATATTTTCTTTGGAGTTTATCCTCGTAAATTCTACCGACCGTCATTGTAGCGGCCTCGCGAGTGAGGGGGGCAAAAAAAAAAAAAAAAAGAATTATAATGAAAATCGTCCAAAATCCTAGCGCTAGAACCCGTATGGAAATTTAAAGAAAATCGGCTTTCCCACTATTTTATTACGGTAACGGTTTTTTTATTCTATTTGTTCATGGCCGTCAGCCGCTGCGCGTTTTACGGTTACAATTATAGTTTTTATAAAAATATTGGATTACGAAATTATTGTATTACTCGAGACGCTTACTTTATTATGTTATAATACCGTGTTTGCTATATTAACATAATATAATTTAAATAAATCTCAGAATACCGAACAAATTACCCCGGAGACAGCAATGCAGTGAAATTGCATATCTCGGATGCCGTCTAATGTTCATTTTTTTTTTTTACTTTGATCAATTAAGAGGGAAAAAAAAAATTAATATTCTTATTTTAATTATAAACATAAAAGCTCGAAAGTTTCGCGAATAAAATTCAAAAATGTAAATATCTCTTTTGGACGTTTGCGCGTCGTATTCGAAATTCATTAATTTATTATGATTTTATATATATATATATATACAAAAAAAAAGCAAAACAAATTTACGTTTATTATAGAGGAACGAATTTTTTGAAAATGTTCGCAACTAAATAAGATGATAATTTTATTAAGTTTGCTTTGTATTTTCCAGAGCGCTTTAAATAACAAATCATAATACACATAGATTGAAACTTTATTAATTACAGCGGTTGGGCGTGCGCAATGCCCATCGCTGCGGCCATCGTAAATATCCGTTTGATACCAAACGACAAAAAAAAAAAAAATAACAATGAACGATAGTAAAGTTAAAATCGATTTTCCGGCAATCACATTTGATATTTCTGGAGTGCCTGAATGGAACGTTTTTTGTGTGTGTAATTCGCTGGCGATCGAAACGTCTTGGCGTGCAAATAGCTCTCAGTCCAGCTGAGTCGCTCGAGATCGCAACTACGTTATAATATCGGTAAATACTTTGTTCGTTGTCACATATTGAAACACACGATTGTCGACGAGGAATAATACCCGAAATGAAAATAAAATATACGACGAAATTGAATAGAAGCCGATCGTAATGCTCGAGGGGGGGCTTCGGCCATTACCACTCACAGGTTGGACCCAAAACGTACCGCTTTATTTATATTCTCTGCGGTTTCTCTTATTTAAATTTTCGGCTCCACGCTGGACGATTTTCTCTGTGTACACCGAGCGATTAAATTCTTTCGATGTATTTATCAAATCTCTCCATTCATGTCCTTTGGCGTTCCTCCGCGGATTCGGTTTTCGGCCGGTCGGTCTCCGACCGTAAACCGATATTCGGTTATTGGATTTTAGAAGCCTAAAAAATGCCTCGGACGCATGAGGTCCCCGGCCGGGTTTTGACCGGTCCCCGGAGTCCGGCACATACACTCGATCGGTTTATTCGTATAAATGCCCGGCAGATTAAGTCGAACAATCTGTCAAACGTGACTTTCCGGTATATATTACGGTAATAATATTGTACGTGTATATATATATATATATATATTATATTCCGACCTTAGAATAATAATAATAATAGTGACGCGCGCCATTAGATCCGGAAATTCTCGAATTTCGGCCACCACCGGCCGCCGTCTCCGGCCACCCGCCCGCCACGTCCGCGGTGACCGCGCGCGCCGTGTTTCCTCGACACGCGCGATAGCCTTTTCGACTTGGTAGACCGCCAGTTTTTTTTTTTTTTTTTTTTTTTCGGTGTATATATCGCGGCCGGCTCGCCTAACCGCCGCCGCCGCCGCCGCCACAGCCTCGCCGTCTCGGTATTCGTGTATAGTACACCGAGCCAATATGTCGCGCGGTACACGCGTTTTTTTTTCCGCCCCCCGCCCGTCCACAACCGTCGAAATGTAGCGATAAACACGCACACGTTTCGGATACGCGCACGCAGACACATCCGTACGTACGCACAACGTTCGGATTTCGGCCGCGTGTCCGCCGAGAGAAACCGGCGATTTCCCCGGTGCGCCGCGGACCGTTGAACCGCGACGGCGGAGCGTTTTGTCGTAGATCGCGGTGTACGTGCGCGCCGCCCACGACCGGCGTACACGCACGTCTGCCCCGCGGAAACGAGGAGATAACGGCGACGGCGGTCGGCGGCCGGCCGCTGCCCGGAAAGTCGAACGTTTAACGG
Organism: Tuberolachnus salignus; assembly: GCA_956483605.1. Lineage (NCBI taxonomy): Eukaryota > Metazoa > Arthropoda > Insecta > Hemiptera > Aphididae > Tuberolachnus > Tuberolachnus salignus. The sequence goes on along the minus strand of OY101429.1, from coordinate 10,631,796 downwards.
ACCGTGAAATTTATCGGCGGCGGCGGCGGCGGCGGCGGCGGCGAATAAAAACGACCGGGCAATACGGACGAGCCGGTTCGGCCCCGCGTACTTTTGCCGTACGATTCTACCGGCGCGTAATGCGTCGAGGTAGGTGTTTAATACGCGCACGCGGTCCGGACGGGCGTGCGCGTGCGAATTCGGCCAGCTGAAGACTACCCCGTGGGCCGGCGATGCTATGAAATTAGTCGGAAAACGAGACGACGATTTATAATAATACACGTCCCCCGTGTGTCGGCGGCATTTGTTGTTCCCGGCATAATGACCGTCGAGAAACTTCGAGTTTTATTAACTCTACTGCTTACGGTGGTGGTGGTGGTCCTCTAGACCGTGCAATACGCCCGGCCCGATTATTGCGCGTGCCGTTCGCGTTCAATCGGTTCGGACAAACTCGGTAAAAATTTACTGGTACTAATCGGTACGGCAGAGATAAATTGTCGCACGCGTTGTCTAAGCTATAATAGCATAAAACGGCGGAAAAGTATTTTCCTATAATGGTCAAACAATATCGATTTGCGTTAATTTTATGGTTAATTCAACCACAACACATTACGTTATGTCACATACTGGCTGTGGAACCGTGTGCGAGAAAAAACAATAGAGATTTTAGCCGCGTGAAATGTTTTACTACAAAAAAACGATATGAATTTTCAGTTAGGCCTATAACGAATGTGACAGAATCCGAATGCGACGTCCGAATAAACTGATGACGAGAGAGTAACAGTCGACGGATGTTGAGCTTATTTGTTATTTTTCGCTCGCCAACACATATTATTCATTAGACTCCGACGATAAATCGGTCAAATTTTCAAGAATATTTTTTGAATCAAAAGTATTGCAATTTAATTAAATGTTTACCCAACACGGGATTACTTTAGTTGTTTGTAATTCTCTACTCGCAACCGGTCAACCGAAAAATATCGTAATTATGTTCGGTTGTTACATATGGATGTTACCTTTTACGTTGTTGTTATTTTTGTTTCATAACTGCATAATATTGGACTGTAACACACAAACGGGAAATGTTTCGATATGTTAAAATAACAAAAACGTATTACACGTTTCGTTTATGGGTTTAAAGTCGAATCGAACTGAATAATGCACGATTTTTTTACAAACCGGAAAAAACGGTTCAAAAATAATTGTCTACGGCCTTGTATTGTGTTATTAAAAATCGTACAATTTTTAAGCGGCAAAATTTAATGTTTATCTTGATTTTATAAAAAAAATAATTCTTTTTTATCATTTCATAATTCGAATTTTTTGCCCGGGTGGTGGTACATAATTTGAACATTTCGTTTTAGATATTCAACCGTTTTTTTTTTCGAATCAAAAAAAAAAAAAGTAACAACAATTGACAAATACCCGAAACCTATGTTGGTTAAACGAGACTGAGCTCGGCTTTGGATCGTTTTTTCGACCGCAATTTATCGACTAAATCCTATAGCTTTTTATTTCTCAACTACAACAGTTGCCTATAGCGGATACCTATTCACTTTTTATTATTTTGTTCATTACATTATTAAAATTATAATTAAACATATCGGTATCTTTCCTTTGAGAAATGATAATTTTACGGTTACGATTGTTTATCGTATTGCAATCGTATGAAAAAAAAAATAAATAAATAAATAAATAACCAAACGGAATATTATATGGTTGTATGCAAATTTCTGTCGATCGATTGACTTTTGACGACAGTGTATCCATAAAAGTATGATTAGGTTTGCACAAAATCAAATGTGCTTTATTAGGTCGTAGATTTTTGTTCGTCTGTATTGTCGTTATTAAACTGGGCGGTTATAAACTCTACTATCACCGTGATGTGATGACAGGACACAGGAAAAATGAACGGATGTATACGAAAACCTCTAATCCGCACTCCCGTCGCCCAATATACTCGCGAATCGCGTCAGTAACATTTCCCCAGAAAATAATTTTCTTTCGCGTCTCATCTCGTTTCGACACCGAACATCATAAACTGTCGTTCACGAGTTATTTTGACGTTTTTATCGGTCTGGAAGTTTATCGAGTACCGTCGGCTGTTTTATGTCTATGAAGGATTTGATTTAAAAAAAAAAAAAAAAAATAGTTCTTATTCTATTTAAACAGCGAGACTCGCGCGGTAAAACACATATAGTTATAGTTATACCGAACAATCGAATATTTTACATTTATTTATCGAATCAGTCGCGTATAGGTATGAAAGAATACTCGAGTACTCAGCAGTCGTAATACAATTTAAAAATCGCATTTATCAGTTCTTATTTCAGGCGTCATTGTTTCTATGAAATATTTTAATAATCATATTTCAATACGATTTCCCCGGGTATATAAAATTATACATTCGTTTTTGTATATGTATAAAACCGTATTATTTATTTTCTATAATATACTAAAAATTCAGAGTAACATTGCAATTCGATTGTACGAACGATATTGAATACGACGATTTTCATTGAATAATTTCGCAGCGAAATACGAAATACGTTCTACTTATTTATAGCTGCGTAAAATTGTCGAATTTTAATTTCAGTTTTAAGCGAATGAAAATGTATTTTTGTATGTCATTCATAAGCGGCTTTTTTTTTTTTTTTTTTTTTATTAAAGCATTTTCTAGCTGCATATTAAAATATATCTACCGGCTTCAAATTGCAATACTGCAATCAACAGATCAACTTTGATAGAAACGTTTTTCGACGGCAATGATTCACGGTTTTGCTTACAGGAGTACGTACTAAATTACCCTATACGTCTTACCTTCTCGACTTTTGTTTTATTTATTATTTACGGAATATAAATGAAATTATTTGGTCGTGACGATCGCTGTCGTCTTGGCCGTCGTCGCCGCCGTGTCACCTGAACCGAGCGATGCCGATGCTCTAGCAAATAATATTATTCTCGTCTCGATCCGCCGCATTTGCGTTCTAGCTCGAAGATTGGTATGCAAATATAAAAACGACAAAAAAAAAAAAAAAAAAACAAAAAACCCATAATAAAAACCGTTATTAACGAAACGTTTGTTTCGGCCCGGACGAGACGGTCTAATTTAATATATTGCGAAAATTTGCGCGAGACCTATCCCGTAAAAAAAAATAACGAAAAAATACCAAAAAAAAAAAAAAAACTAATACGGTCGCGTTAAATTTCCCGCACCGAACGCCCGGTATAATATTTTCATTTTCCGTGAGACCGAGCACACCGGCCGCGCCGGGTCGTTTGAGTCCGGCTAATTCGTTTTTGATTTATTACAAGTGAAAATGATAATAGCGCAGTATTATTATCGTCAACCGACAAAAAGAATACGGCGTACATAACGATAAAATACGCGTTTCCCGTACCCCGTCAAACGCTGTGTTATACGACCGTCCTCCCGTTACACTTTTCTACCGTGTCTATATTGTTTTTTTTTTTTTTATTTTATTTTTTTTTGATATTTAAATGTCAGCGGAGTGTACGTCGGCTCGTACGGGCGGTAGAAAAATACCAATTTCACGGCGCGTTGGTCGCCGAACTTTAAGAGACTGTACAATACGATTGTACGACGAATTTTACGATTTTTACAAGCAATTCGGAACGTAGGTTCGAACGGACGGAACACGTTCGGAAGTAACTCGTCGACAATACCCAATATCGACGAACACCATTTGGCCAAAAAAAAAAAAATAACAAATTAAATTTAAAAAAAAAAAAAAAAACCGAGCCTATGTATATTTTGTAAGCTCCTGATAACGTCTGTGTGTATTCCCGGATCTCGGGGGTCGATTTATCGATCATATTACGATATTTAATTTTACGGTTATATCGACAATGATTTTTTTTTTTTTATAAATAAACAGTACACGTGCACCTGGGACTGGATCCTTAATGATATTTCTCGGTTCTGATTCCAGTCCGATTCTTAAAAACGCATAGTTTCAAATTTCATTTTATATTGCTTTTTAGGATTTTTATTTTTATTTTTTTTAACAATTAAATAACTTTATAAAAAACAATGTGCTGTTTACCTGATAACACTATTAGCTATTCTTTTTTTTTAAATAATACAAATTAAAAAAAAATATGTAATAAAAATAGGACAATATACAACAAAAAAAAAATCACATGGTTACTCGTACGTGTTTTAGTAGATTCAGTTATTTGTTAATAGCGATAGGAAACTAAATGAACCGGAAAAATTTGTATTTTATTTAAAGAGTTCCGATTCCGGTTTCGATTTCTCGAATTGAGTAATATGGGTTCCAATAAATGTTCTGGTTCTAAAATTTTCTTCGGGCACCGGTTTTTTCGGTCCTTGAACTCAATTATTTTTACTCATCGACGTGCATATATAACATAAAAATTTTTCAGATAAGATAACAGAGCACATTTTTAATAATGTATCCGGATAATATATAAGATAACATCGTTCAAAATAAGATAAAACACAGATAATTGTTTATTTGACTAGAGTAAACTATAGTACTGCAATACCAAAATAGGACACAAGTTTGCAATTTTTTGTTTTTAATTGCCAAACTTTTATCGGTTACGCGTTTTAGCCTTTAATCAATCAACTTAAAATCATTAAAAATAATGTCTAACAAAAAAAGGAAAAAGAAAAAAAAAACACATTTTAGGGCGATATATTTTATAAAAAAAGGTTTGGGCATTAACTTGTTCCGGTCGTTACATTATAACGCGAATACGCGTAATTATTCTTATTTTCGCGCGTACCCGTATAAGCAGCGCCTGGCCTTTTGCCGCGAAAATTTCTTTTTTTTTTTTTTTTAAGTATTATCATAAAAATATTACTCGCCATAAAACATTTTTAATAAATGCGTATCAAATATTTATTATTTCGGAGTTAATCATTGTAAAATGTAACGCGTGGGTACACGTCACGCGCTGAGAACGTTTTTTTTTCGGGACTTATATTCAAATTTACGTTTTTATTTTTATTATCTCGCGTGCGAAAGTCGACGCTTTTAAATTCGAAACATAAAAAAAAATGTTATTATACCTCTATATATATTTTATTATTATTATTTTTTTTTTTGTTTTTTTTCCGTCGGACTTTAAATAAATGTTGTACCGGTGAACGGTGAATACGACGAGACCTTCGGACACCTAATATTTAGCAGCGTCGTCTTTGGTCCGGGATAGTAAATTGTATTCGAATCTCATCTATATGATATATCGACGCGGCGACGAAAGTTTTTTTTGTTTTCGTGTTTGTTTTTTTTGTCGGAACGGATGGAAAAAAAAAAACGAAACAATGATTTATACGGTTATGTATTGTATGCGGTACGGTAAAAAGCGTAACACGCTGTCGAAATATCGTTCGGCGTAACATTATAATATGGTAAACGCGAAACGATACGCGAACGGTCGTAAGCAATACCCGAAGAAATAATATTATATTATATTTTATACGAAAACCTCTGGTCGCAGTCCGGTCGGTTAAATCATCGCCGAGTACATATTGTCTAATTTATTTTTTTTTGAAAGAATATTCTTTCGTTTAACTTAGCAGTTTACATTAAATATATATTTAAAAAAAAAAAAAAAAAAAATGTTTAAACTGTTTTTTACAATAAAGAAAACAATGAGTTAAACAACCATAGGCAGTAGCTATAGTTACATTTAACATAACTATAGATTTAAACACAAAAAAAAAAAAAAAAATATTTACTATGAAAATCCTCGAAACAATTTTTAAACCGAGTCATATTCACAGTCGAACTTGACATGCGCTCCCGACTAGTCATTTTGAACTCCTCTTTCGTACTTAAGTTGTTGCATCTTCTTGACGTCCTGTATGATGTTATATGTCCATTTTTTTGCATATCTCTTCTCTAATGGATTTTTGGATTTAAGCATATTGATTTGTTTGGGTAGTGTTATTTCGCCCTTATTTGACATTTGTCGGCAGTCAAATTTTCCCGGCTATTGCTGTAAGTCTACACTCTTATACGGCCACGTGTGCTCCTTGCTCGGAAAAAATAAAATACTTACAACATTAGCAACATCAACAAAATAAAATTAAATTCTGTGCCGCCATTTTTGACATTTTCTATTGATTTGGCGTAACGGGACTTCGACACACTTCAGTGTGATCAACACGGCCCATATGTTGACTGTAGACTTTAACGGTTTGTGGACAGTTTAAAACTATTTTTTTTTTTTTTGTATTTCTATAACAAGTTATAGTTATTTGATAGAAATTGTAAGCAACGGTAATATTTCCGTTAAATCCACGATATTCATGATGTTGTCATACGTCCTTCAATTTTCGCCTTACTGCATTTTGTTATCAAAAAATATAATATCATTAATTATAGATTCATAGATTGCTCGCGAATTATCTTCGACAGAATTATCCGGGTGCATGTACGCGTGCGCAAGATATTTTCGCAGGGTGTGCCAGAAATATGATAGTCCTTTATCCCATAAATGGACCTGATATACCTACCTTTCTACAACAAGACGATAGAGAATGCAAAATATCAATTCGTTCAAATCTATATTGTAATAATGATTTATTTTCGTTTCACGACAATATTGATATTATTTATCTCGACAAATCAACGGATTATATCGGCGATAACTGATATGTAGGGCTCGGAATAACATTTTTTTTTAAGTTTTTTATATTTAAAAATCAAACAAACATTACAGATTATATATATTAAAATTAGTTACCGATTTACTTAACCTACCTCCTGTAAGCTAATGCTGATTGTGTTGGACTCATGATTACTACTAAATAATGCAAATTTAATATAAACATAAAATACAAATGTTATATACAACACTACAAATCAAAAAAATAAAATCGATATAAATATTCTTAAAATATAATATTTTATAATGAACTATGTTAACGATATAAAAATGAAATAAAACAAGTGCTATAAGTAATACAGCAAAATGTAATCGTAACGATTTATATGAACACACGTCATTCTATAATTCTAAAATCAAATATTTCTATACGGAGTATTTAATATTCACAATTTCCCGCCCCCCCGCCCTGGTAATTTATTTTTAAATTCAAAAGGCACAGAATTCAAAAAGGTTGGTCGCAAAAAATCCACAAAAGACTGACCAAAGGATTTATTGATATATTTAACTATTAACGCGTTAAATATGTAATCTCGAAGGCCACACCATATTAACAGACCAAATTAAAAATCAGATTGATATAGTGCAAAGTTACCTATTTTCATTGTATGCGTTGGTACCATATTTTTGATTTTGACCAATTTATAGGTAATTAAACGTAGCTTGCCTAATAAAAATATCGATATAATAATTCCATTTTAAGTTATTTTTAAAAACGATACCCAAGTATCGAATTTATTCATAAATTTACAGTGAAGCGGATGAGGAATTCATATAGGCGCGGCTATATATTACTATTGTATTATAATTTAATTCTGTTGTATTAATTGAAAACGTTATAAACACACTCTTATCTACATTCGGAGAAAGATTTCTATCGTTTAAAAAAACTTTTAAGTATCTCGCCGTAACCATAATTTCCATCTCATATTTTATGTGGGAAGAGCAGACAAGTATCATGCACATAGGCAACTATAATCCCATCAAAATTTATATCACAAATTTCGTTAATATATAATGTAAATAGAATGGGTCCCACTACGCTACCTTTGCAGTACACCGTGTTTAATTTTACACGCGCTCCCATTTGCTTCATTAAATTTCACTGTGTGTTTTCTATTATGAGGGTAGCTTTTAAACCAGTTTAGACTCGAATTATTTTTTTTCCAACGCTATGCAATATGTTTAATAAAATATCACGATTTACTGTATCAGATGCCTTCGCTAAGTCTAAATAAATTTCAATCGATTTATTTACTATTATCTAAAATTACTATAGTTAAAATAAGTAACGTTTTAAAAAAAAAAAGTTGTCTGTGCTTAAACCCGGTTCAAAGCCGGGATAATTTTTTTTTAAAAATAATTTATTTTTGTCTAAAATTTCCATCAGTCTAGCTTTAAAAATTGTTTAAAATATTTTATAAAAATTACTTAACATGGATATTGGCCTAGAATTATTCATATTCGAATTATTACCACTTTTAAATAAAAGGTTTTATTTCAGATTTGTTTTTTAATTTATCAGGATAACGCCCTGTCCAATACATAAGTTATATATATATATATATATAAACTAGAAGATCTACTACCAAACTGCTAATATATTATAAAATGATGATTGATGCTTTACTATCAAGTCACACTGCTGTATCGTTGTTAAAATTATTAATAATTTTAAGTAAAGCCGACGACTTATTTTTTTTTTTTAAAGACCTCATTAAATGAAAACATTTTAAGGTTTATGGCTTATTTCTGCAGTGATTGGAATAATTAATGAATTCTAAGCAAAATTTATAAAAAAAAATTATTAACTTTATTAGATGCTTCTATAGGATTATTATATATGTATTATTAAAACTAAAATATGTAAATATATAAGTAATAAAAAAATGTAAAAAAAAAAAAAAAAAAAACAAAACACACTCAAATTCACTTTATATATAACACACAAATGAACATATAAAATTACAATTGAATTGAAAACACTATGAAATTTAACCTTATTCTGGATCTTTATTGTAAGAGATACCATATTCAAATTGTTGATGTTAAGTGCTCAACGGTTTTGGTCGGATCATAGATTTATACTCACTAATGAAACACTAGACTTTAACAGATGTAACGGGTTCGGATTTCATATTTGCAATGTCCAAAGAAATAAGCTTAGTCTGCATTAATATCGCATTTTTCTTCGCAATAGACATCTCTGATCAATTTTAGGCAGTTTAAACAAGCTTTTTCTTTAACCACCGCTCCCGATGGTTTTTGTACTTGTTCCATACATTTATCAGCTTCTCGAATGAGTCTAAACCTATAACCTAATGTTATTATTCGTATTTCAGGTTTTGTTAATGTATCCTCCGATAATCCTGAATCGACACATAAAAAAATTAAATAATTTTAATCTTTGCATTATAGTTCGCTCGCTTTTTCCATAAAAACAGCCGACGAAGGAGTAGTAATATAACGGTTAGCGGTGGCCAGCCTGTTTGGTTTGGTTTATTGGTTACGATTTTTGTTTTCTTACCGCATGGGGTTGGCAATTTATCATCAAAGGGCCCAGCGTTTTGTCGATTGCGTTTTCGTGTTCGCATGCCCTGGCGGTCGGGTGTATTTTTTTGTTTAGACGACCCGAAAACGGGAAACGGACAACGATATCAGAACGAAACGCTGGTGTTTCGACACGGCTCTAGTGGACGTAATTCAATATTCCGGAATTTTCCCGGGCAACGTTGTCCGATTGTGCCGGAACTGTGGCTGTGATACGACAGCGGCACACCCGGACAACGGGCGCGTCGTAACACCGTCCCGGTAGTCCCGGCAACGTTACTGGAACCGAATTAACGACGCACCTGGCGGTCGGGTGTTGCCGGTGCCGGCGGGCGGTGGACGCGGCGCCGACGACAAATAATTACGAGTGACTTATATCCGGGAGGCGGTGCCGGCGACGGCGGCGACGACGCGGTCGAGTGCGGAGCGTATCCGTTTGTAAAATCCTGACGGGATCTCGGATGTAGAGGCGAGCCCGCGCGCCCGGGTCCGCCGGGAAGACGGGACCGCCTCGGTCGATCCGTCACCTACCGGCGCGCTTGCCGTAACCGTTTCTGCTCTGCCGGCGGTCGCGACCGTTACCGCGGCGGTGACGGCGGTGCCGGCGGTTACCGCGGCGGCCGTACACACAGAAGGTGCCGTATATCGGGACTACCGCGGCGGCGGCGGCGGCGGCGGCTAATCATCAATCTTATTCGCGTTCGGCTCCGATTCCGACGCATTTATACACGTCACCGGTGTTTTCCGCCACCATGCCGGCGTATATTCCCCGGCGATGCCGGCGTCGGCGGTCGCGGACGCGGACACGGCGGCCGCCATGTTCGCCTTCCCGCGGACTTTTATAGATATTCCGGGAATATCAACCGTGCCCTACTATTCGAATCTTCACGGTCCCGTAGATGTGTACGATAATTCGTTGTCCGACGATTTAAACACGAATGTTTAACCGCCTAACGCTGGCTACGCGTCGGCCAGGTCGTGTACGACCGCCAGGCCCCCCACCAGTGGACTATGCCGACCGCGCCTTCTTCCGGCGCGGCCGCTGGTGGAGGGAGCGAAAACCGGCGGAGCCTGCGACCCGGGAACGGCGGCGTAGGAGATGTTGAAGGCCAGGGCGATCCGGGAGTTCACAACTCGGTTCACCGGGTAGGTGCTGACCACGGGGGAGGAGGAGTAGCGCCTTCGCCAGAAATTTGCCCGGAATCCAATTGTAAAAATGTCTATAGATTAGCAGTAAGGTATGCGGTGACATAGCGCAGACTCTGCCGAGAAATCGCGCGCATACCGACCGTTTCTTGAGCCGGCGGTATCGTGTTGCCGTTAAGCCGATTTTCCGGACACGAAAACCGATAACGTGGACGATCCGAGCGTGCGAGGTCCGTTAATTTAGCGGCAACGACAACGCGAGTGGAAATAATTAGAAGAAAACAAAAATCGAACGCGATTAGCACACCGCAGACGCGCGCCGCAGTCGAAAGTCTCGTCGTTTTCAACACCGAAATCATAACCGCTCGGCGAATCGTATCCGTTTATGAACGGAAGTCAACCGCCGCTATTTATGCGGCCGACGGTCCGGAAAAACGATTACTTCCAGCGGGGAAATAATTGAGAAAATACGGACTCCGAGCGTCCCGAAAACCGCGTTAGCTTCGTGAAATTTTACCGGACCGAAGGACCTAAACCCATCACCGGTGTACCGGAATGCTCTTTCTATTTCAAAAAAAAATTCTGCTCTCGAAATCTGTAGGTACCTATCCGAACGTCAATATTTCCTATCGAATTCTAAACACGATAAAATGCATCCGCCCCGCGTTGATCGCCAAATACGTAGTCGCATAATTTCTATTGAGTCAGCGACGTAATTACGGGCAGCCCGATTACTCCCCGGTTCTCATCGTCTAGAGCCAATAAGTGCCGAATGCAAAATAAAAAAAAAAAAACCCGTGACGAGATTAAATTTTAAAAATCATAACCGCAAATCCCATTCGCCCTCCTCGGTGTACAGACACGGGTAATTAAATTAGTCGAAAAATTGTCTAGATAATAAACAAAAGAAAACCATATCCATTATCCACGTAATAAACTGATATATTTTTCGAAAACACATTTAAAAATCGTACAATACGTTTAAAAAAATTATGATTGTCGTACCAAAGCGCGATAATATACTCAAAAATATTCTACGGAGTTGAATTTACTTAGTTTTCGTGGGGTTTATTATCAAAATCTAATGAACAACGGTTGCGGAAACGATGAATACAATTCCAACTGTTAATATTTAACAAGTGTCGGTTTGTAAATAATAATATACAATACATTGCAAACGAAACGTATGGATTTCATTCCAATTGTTCAATAAACAGTTGACGTTTTCTTCTATTCCCGATAAACACCGTAAACGACAATAATACAAAGGGTATTTTTTTTTTTTGATTTTATTTTATTGTGTGTGAAACATGGTGGTCGACATCTCCGCGGAACCGGTACACGGTTTGGCCACGCGAATAATTCGAATTCGTTTGACCCGGTTTTCGCTGGGTTTTCGACTCGTACGCGGGGTGGGCCGTTTCGGCCGCCGGACGAAATTACCGTGTATTTACAGCCGGCGCGCAAAAGACAATTGAAAACGCATCCGGACGGGCGCGGACCTCGAGTGCCCCGCGTAAATAAATCCCGGCCGCGCCGCCGCCGCCGCCGCCGCCTACGCGTAACCTAACGAAACGCGTCCGAGCCGAGCACCAGTGATAAACGGACCGTTACGCGAGTTTCGCGGCCGCTACGCCAACGCAATAACCGTATATCTTGACATTAAAAGCACATAGACAACACGTTCCGGTAGTACCGTCGTGTTTTAGTCGTTACGGGCACCGGACCAGTGCAAAACGCCTACAACTCAATAATCGCCGGCGTTACGATCGATTTCAACCGTACCGTGTCACGCCCGTTGCCGTCCGACGGAACGCACGCGTTATTCCGGGCCGTACTGGTAAAACGGACGTTTGCGCGAATAACAATAACAACAACAACAACAATGAAACACCAAGACCGTGCCGCGGGTGGCCCGCTGAAACACAAGTCGGCTGTAGGTGGTAATACGGTTCTGATGGGAATACGGTGAACGCGTTCCGATAAATAACAAAAAAAATCGAAATTAACACGAAATACACGCGAATTACAATTGTCCGCGTTTATTCGTCTCGAATCGTTGTGCACGTTTACGGATCCCAAACAAGTTTCGTTCGCAATAACGCGGGACGAAAAATAGCGAAATATTTCCGATTTTCAGCGAAATCGCTTGTAAAAAAAAAAAAAAAAAAATAATTATGATTATAGTTTTTCCTACATTTTTTTCATGTGGCTATAAGAACAACTTACAGCGAACCATGTGTCAAATTTTCGAACATTGTTAGAGAAACCTTAAACAAATTATAAAACCAAATTAAAACTGAAAATCTCGAAAATTTAAAACAGTTCTGAGTATATAAATCAAAAAAAAAAAAAAAAAACATCAAAATTTGCACAACGTCTAAAAATGGACAGTATAAGTATTCGGTGAAAATGTCTGGTATCCGCGATTATTTTTAACGGGATTAAAACAAAAACGAAAATAACGCTTATATATAATCCTGTGTCCACATTATGAAGAAAACTACGAGGACAGTAAAAAAAAGACCTCATCGATGCACCAATCAGACTCAAAATGCTAAAAAAAGATAAAAATGTATCTTGTTGTATTTTGACCAATAAATTATCTACGCTCGAAATCTAAAAACAAAATCGTTATCGTCATATATAAATATATATTCTAGGATAAATAATGTATTATAAATATATTTTTAAGGTTTCTAATGAATTATGTATTGCCGGAATAAAAAACGGAATTTCTTTTTTGATATTGCTTTAGCAAAAATTCGGAAAGAGGATACAAATATCGATGGTAGTGTAGGAAACAACTATATCAGAAATTAAATTTGAAAAAAAGAAAAAAAAGTAATGAAAATTGTTTTTAAATTAGTATTTCAATTAAAATCGACATGATTACAAGTGCAGTTTGTTGTTTATTTTTACATTTATTCGTATAGTCGTAATGCAGAAATCGGCAGAGGTTTACCGAGTTGAACCGGACGATTTATAACCTTCACTGTACACGAATAAATAAATCATTTTTCATTTTTTTTTTTTTCAATAGAAAACTATGTACTAATTATATGTTTGAAAAATGAATTACTCGAGTATATAAAATACGTATTTTATAACAATATGTGTGTAGGTTAAACATACTAAATCTAAACGAATAATTTTTATAGTGTACCGCCAGTGAGATGGAATTCATAAAATGTCTTTTAATTAATTAAATGGCTATAAAAAAAAAAAAAAAAAAACGTTGCAATCAATTAAAATTAAACATCAAAGAAAATTGTTTATAGATATTTGAATTTGTTTTTTTATTTTTTTTTTCTTTACGATCTTGACATATAAAAATTCTGCAATAAAAAAAAAAAAAAACAATATAGTTAATTAAAAATAAAACTACGATATACTACGCACTGTGAGAGGGCCACCGTTGTCGGTGCGAAATTATGATTGCGATTGGATATCAGGTAATTTAATATATATATATATACGAGGTGTGACAATAGAATAACGAGACTTTCTAAATATAACCTAAACTTTTAACGTTATCTATAAAACGATTATTGAAATATGATTAGAAAACACTTATCTAAAAGTACTATGAACACTGACTGATGCCATCGATTCATTTTCTTATACGTTAGTAGCCTTGTTATTAGTGCGAGTTCGACTATACTGCCGAAAAATGTTAGATTTAAAAATCGAACATGTTTTAACATTAAATTTCTTGTTAAATTAAAAAAAAAACTGCCGCGGAATCGTTTCGTATGTTATGTGAAGTTTATGGTGAAGAATGTTTATCGAGAGCTCGTGTTTTTGAATGGCACAAACGGTTTTGTAGTGGAAGGGAGGACGTCGAAGACGATGATCGTTCTGGACGTCCTACCACGTCTTCAACAAACGAAAACGTTGAAAAAATCGACAAAATTAATTAATCAATATTATTATAAAGATGTATTAATTAAATTAAGAGAACGTGTCAGAAAGAAGCGACCAGATCTATGGAAAAATGGCTGGGTTCTTCACCAAGACAATGCTCCAGTTCACAGTGCATTTTCAATTCAACGTTTTTTAACTGAAAAAAAAATTTCTGTACTTCAACATCCCCCGTACTCGCCAGACCTTGCTCCTTGTGACTTCTTCTTATTTCTTTTCCCATTTTCAAACAGTTGATGACGTAAAAATGAAAACGGCACAACTTCTAAAAGGGCTGAATGAAAGCAATTGGCAACACTGTTTTCAAGAATGGCAGCGACGTATGCAACAGTGTATTGATGCTGAGGGAAGGTACTTTGAAGGTGATAATCATTAAATTATAACATTTTTAAAATAAACAACTTTTATTCAAAAAGTCTCGTTATTTTATTGTCACACATCGTATATATATATAAACTGAAAGCTACAATAACGTCAGAATTTTTCGAAATTACTGAATCCAGTGTGAGTTGAACTTTCCTGTTTGTCTGTCAATTTCCTCCTGATTTCCCTTCCCCCCCATTATTAATAAACAACAGGGCAAATCCGAAATCGGCCTCCCGAACGCAACAACTTAACAAAAATTTATCACCAAAAATCACACCTGAAGTCACACCTGGTCGGAGTACGATTTCCGTTCGAGATTTTTCGTAAAAACATACGTAATTTTTTATTTTTTTTATTTTTTTTTATTTTTTTTTATTTTTTTTTTTAAAGCACACATCGTACAATTTATATAAGTTATAATTTAAAATTATAATTTTTTTTTACAATTTATTTATCACACTACGCTCAGAAGGTAAAATGTATGTTTTCGCGTAGAAACCCGATTAGATAAAATCGATTGATTCCTTTTGCGTAGGTACCTATTTAAAACGATATCGTGTACAATATTAATATCGAGGAGATTTATATTTATTAAAACATTTTTTTTATATATATATATATAAAAAATTCAAGATGCTCGTAAATGTTAAACTATTTAATCTCTTTGATAATTATATTACAAGTAATATTGTGCGTCGGCAAATAGAAATATACAATCTCGACGTCCTATGTCTGGAGAGTAGTAGGGAAATGTGGATTATCAAATTTGTATCGTCCGGCTAAATTATCTCTGTAAATTCGTGTACGTTGTTAATAATTTTCGCATGTTTTTCGATTTTCAAATACAATAAAAACGATTGCGTACGAGTTAATTTGAAAACTTTTCCACCGAGTCTAACGCCGCGGTGATTTGTGTCATGTATTAGCGTACACCCAAAGCAATATTCTTTACCATTTCGTTAATCGATAACCGTAAATGCTCATCGGACTATTCCATCCCGTCGATACGTATTGTTTTACATTGTTGAGGTATTGTTTTAGTTATTTCTATTTGGCAAAAAATCCGTGTAAGTAAAACATTATTGAAATACGATTATTCTCAATACCGTCCAAACACGGAATGCGTGTGTTCTATTAATTGTGTTGTTCATGTTTTATTCGATTTTTCGATTTGCCGTGCGTTAATATACGAGTGGGCACATTCGCAAAGTACAGCTCTGTGCGTTATAAAAGATAAAAAGTTAGAGTTTTGATCTGATCTGTACGAAACAAATGTAAAATATGTGTTTATCGTATTAAAAAAAAAATCTACCGTTATCTGATTAGCTACAGATATTCAAAGAATTTTTTTCGTTTCGTTTTTCTATAAATGTAAAAATTAAAAAAATTTTTTTTTTACTTAATCTATAGATAATATTCTAATATAATAATCTATACTGCAGGTACGTAATTCTATGTATGGTGTATTGTAGTAGTAATTACAAAGCTCGATAAATAAAAAAAAAAACTTTAATGATTTCTGGAGACATAAAACAGTGAATCGTAGACAAATTTTACAGATTTTTTATTGGGCGAAAATCGTTAAAAAAAAAAATAAAAACAATTTTCTGTTTTTATCTAGATAAAATCTTTTATCTCGGTAGTTTTTTTTTTTTTTTTTAGTGTCTTATGTTTTCTTAACTAGATAATTTTCAATTAATCTGTTTTTTAAAAAAAAAAAAATCATTATAAGACGGCCGCGTCATAAAATCATAATAATTCAAACCACGCGCATTATTCGAAAAACGATAATTAAAAAAAAAAAAAAAATAAAAAATATAATTGAATTTCGGTGACATAGACCGAGAACATCAGTTTTATCGAAATACGATTTGGATTCGCCGATAATAATATCTCGTTTATTATAAATACGAGTACGGTCTACCGTATTTAAAATGGTTTTTTTTTTTTTTTTAATATTTTTTTTTATAATAAATAAATTTCCGTTTTCGCGAAAAACATTATTAATGACATGCCCATACCTATGGGTACCTACTCGCGGTATACGATATTTCCGCAGATATTTAAATTGTTTACTGCCCGACCCTGCCAAAATGATATTTTATTATATCATAAAAAAAAATCGCAGTATTAAGGTGCGACATAAACGTATACGATTCTTTAGCAGTGCATATTTCGCTCGGCATCATTTTTCACCCCGAACGTTTTTACTAAAAAATATATGAATAGTTGTAGCTGGGGTGTCCGGAGATCCGGACCCTCGATTTTTTTTTTTTTTTTTATTAAAACTAGACAGATTTTAACAGTTTGTATTGATTATTATAATATTATTGACTATTGTATCGAGAATATTTTCACTTATTTTATATATTTTCGTAAAAACAATAATTTGAAACATGCATCGTTTAGTTTCAAACGATACAAAACGACGAGCGTCCGGTGTTTATATTAGAATAAAAAAAAAAAAAAAAAAAACATTTGACCATTCGTCTAAATTTGTTTTTCGGTTACGGCCGTACGTATAAGGAGACACGGGGGCAAAAAAAAAAAAAAATAAAAAATATTAACGAATATTTCGTAGTTTTACGCGTAAACAGTCGAGGATTGCAAAAAAAAAAAAAATGAAGAATAATATTGTATTCGAGAGAATCGATTTTTTTATTATTAAAACTAGACAGATTTAACTAGTTAATATTGACTATTGTATCGAGAACTATTGTATGTTTTCGTGAAAACAGTAATTTGAAACGTGAATCGTTTGAAACAACAAACGATACGAAACGACGAGCGTCCGGTGTTTATAATAGAAAAAAAAAAAAAAAGAAAAAACGTAAGACCAATCGTCTAAATTTGTTTTTCGGTTACGGCCGTACGGTATAAGGTTAGTGACACGGGGTGCAAAAAAAAAAAAAAAAAAATAAATAAAAAATATTAACGAATATTTCGTAGTTTTACGCGTAAACAGACGAGGATTGAAAAAAAAAAAAATGAAGAATAATATTGTATTCGAGAGAATCGTTTTTTTTATTATTAAAACTAGACAGATTTAACTAGTTAATATTGACTATTGTATGGAGAACTATTGTATGTTTTCGTGAAAACAGTAATTTGAAACGTGAATCGTTTGAAACTACAAACGATACGAAACGACGAGCGTCCGGTGTTTATAATAGAAAAAAAAAAAAAAAAAAAAACGTAAGACCAATCGTCTAAATTTGTTTTTCAGTTACGGCCGTACGGTATAAGGTTGGTGACACGGGGTGCAAAAAAAAAAAAAAAAAAAATAAATAAAAAATATTAACGAATATTTCGTAGTTTTACGCGTAAACAGACGAGGATTGAAAAAAAAAAAAAAAAAAAAAAACGAATAATAATATTATATTCCGGAGAATCGATTTCGCCGGCGCGCATATATATATATATATTGCGCCCGCGCTCGTCAATTCCGCAATATATTATTCGCCAAGACCCGCGAAATCTCAAAGGCTCGGAACGCGCGCTGATTACAGTTTAGATTATTATTCGAATCTGAATCGAATTCTAAGGAGCCGTACGAGTTATTATTATATATGTATATATACGTACACCTATACTATATAATTATTATTATTATTATTATTATTATAACCCAAGCCGCGTACCTGATTATAAACTATTCATTCGTTAGTTTCGGAAAGAGCGATGCACTTCGTAATCATATTCTGACGTCGTTGATTAAATCTGCTACGGGATTTCGAATACATTATGATTATTTTACGTATAATGGACGAAAAAAAAAAAATCCTGAATCTAAAACGTATATTTTTTTACGGGGTAATTTTCCCGGACGTATTTGCCGTCGACGACGGCGTTTACGAAAATTGAAAATTGAAACAATTCACTGGGCGGTCGATATAGCCGTATGCATCAAAACGCGTACGTACCTATGAATTTATCATTATCGAAATAACGCGTTTGTATTAATATTATTAATTTTATTTTAATCATGACGAACAGTACAGATTATTCATTGAATATATGATAATACCTAATAACGTGTAAAAAAAAAGAAAAAAGAAAATTAGGCCAATATTATTATAAAAAAAAATAAAAAATACAATCATATTATTCCATATATTATTATCGAATTAATGTATATGTATTAGTATTTATTTTATTTGAACCATGACGAACAGTACAGATTAATGATTGGGTATATATGATAATATCTAATAACGTGTAAAAAAAAAAAAAAATAAAAATAATAAAATAGAATTATATTATTCCGTATATTATTATCGAATTAATGTATATGTATTAATATTTATTTTTTTCGAATCGTGACGCACAGTACAGATTAATGATTGGGTATATATGATAATACCTAATAACGTCTAAAAATTAAGAAAATTGGACTAATATTATTATAAATAAATAAATAAAAATAGAATTGTATTATTCCATATGTTCTTAAGTATCGAACCAACCGACAAATAAAACGCATTACATACCCCCTGAAAAAAAAAAAAAAAAAAAACAATCCTAAATACATCGCCCTCGCCCCGAGGGACAATCGCTTCTTTTCCTCGTCTGGTTTCAATAACTACATTATGGAAGTTTTCGCCGCCAACACTGCATACAGTAATTTCCTACAGGATATTATATACAGCTCGTGCCCCGAAAAGCGTATTTTTCAAATGTGAGTACTCCCAGAGCCACTACGCAATCGAAACCGACATATTTTCTGACGGTATTTTGTTGCGTCAAGGAATCCGTGAAATCGGTTTTAGATTTACGCTCGGGACGCAAACGTCCTCGATGCGGTACCGGCTTTGTTTCTTATGGGCGAGAGGCGTGGAAAAAGACCATCTAGGCTCAGTGATGGGCAAACTTTTTTAATGGGGGGAGAGGGCCACAAAGTTTAAGATTTTCTAGAGAAGGGCCAGAATTATAGAAAAAATGCATTTCGTGTTTAAGCTTTATTAAATCATATATAATAGGCATGTGAGATATATGGAATTGTTTTTGATTTTCCATAATATTTTAGCGAGAAAAGGTGTTGATCGGATAAGGACGCACCAAACCGAGATCCGGGAAATGTAATATTAATATGAAAAAAAATAGAAATTATATACGTATAACTCGTAATACCTACTATAGTACTATCTACCTACACCACGCTACGAGGGCATTGCGACCGCGCACAGTCCGAGGCAATCCATTTATATATTTAAAACTATTTTCTTCGATAATTTCCAGAATATTTCGGGAATTTTTTTATAACTATACGGGCCATACTATACTATCCATGTCGATGGACCCTCGGCAGGCCGCATTAAACACTTTCGCGGGCCGTACTTTGCCCATCCAGTGATCTAGCTAATCGGAGGAACACCTTTAGTCGTGCAAAATACTCGACCGGAAACCATTATTATAATTTCACTTGCTCGTAAGTCCTTATTGTGTTTCTTTCTCCGGCTCCCGGCAATACCGCCGCATCCCAATTGTTGTCCGCCGAATACTATTTAGACGACTATCCGCGGTCGAATTATCCGGCCCGTGTAAACCGAGCACACCGCACCGGTGTTTCGGCGATTCTTACCAATTATATTGTACGCATATTTAAATAAATATATTGTTTTAATTCGCGTATAGATAACCTGGACGCCGATTAAACAACCGCTTGCCCGACGACGAATAATCGATTCGCTAATAAAACAGCGAACGGCGCGTATCGAATTTGAAATCGGAAGGAACGGGCGGCGGTGACGATATATATTCTCCGGGAATATTTCTCCGTTTTCTCAATTTATTGAAAATATATCCACTCGAGAGTGAGAGAGAGAGAGAGGGTGAAAAAAGTAAAATCGAAACACGATATGAATGTTATATTTATTTAAACGCGCGCGGTAAAAGGGTAACGTCCGTATCGGCAACGTCCCGCGCGCGGTTATAATTTAGCGACGAAAAAAAAATTCAAAAAAAAAAAAAAAAAAAAACGTCCCCTCGTAAAACTTATGTAATCGCTTAAATTAAACCGTTCGATAGGTATTTTCACACCCGTTCTTTTTTTTCCCCCCCTCGGTCCGTCGCTTGACGGCGGTCCTGCCGACCTACATCGGACGTCCGAAAGTTTTTATACTACCGGAAATTCATTAAACTTTTACGGTCAGTGAATCTTGGAGCCGGAATTCCCGCGAACCTCCGTTCGAATGTATTTTATTTAACGGTATTTTTTTTTTTTTATTATTTTTTTTTTTTTTTTTTTTTCGTGCATGCTTAATCGAAAACGAACGTCTAATGAAGACCGTCAAAACGGAAGTTTTACCAATAGCCGGTATAACGGTGTGCAAGTTGGCGGATGAGAGGAGGAGGAGGATGCTGCTTCGCGTATATTACCGTTTTGGATTGACAATTTTTTTTTTTTTTAAAACTTTGTATACACGCGACATTTGCGCGGGTGTCAGTCGTCGTAATTATACAAACAATAGCCGCATTGATGAAGAAGTTCGTTAATTGAAAGTCTACCTAAAAAAAAAGAAAAAAAAAATCCCATAATCTCGGTTAAATGATTAATAACCGCGGTCAGACGGGGATGGTGGCGTCGGTTTATTTTTTTTTTTTTTTAAAATAATACAAAAAAAAAAAAAAAAAAAAGTACAAAGCCAAATGATTTTTCATTGTATATATTCATATACAACTCTCGATTAAGACCGTTCAATAAGGCAACAAATAATAATATATATATTTAAAATAAAAATAAAAAAAAAATAATTATAACGAATGATTGCCGTAATTTAACAATACATTTTTTTTATTTTTTTTTTATTTTTTTTATTACAGACAAAAGAACCGTTTTTGAAGCAAAACCGTGAATACGAAAAATATATTTTTTTCTTTTTGGTCTTTATTAATAAAAAAAAAATATATATATATATATCTAACATTACTAATTTAAAGCTTTATTTCAAATCAAATAATTATATTTGAATTTCGTTTTTTTTTTTTTTTCAATGTGGGTATTAGTCGAATGAGTTTACGCGTTATATGATTGATTAACTGACGATGTTAAACGAAAATTTGAAAATTAAATTTATGTATATTTTATAAACGCAAACGATGTTTTAATTTTGTAAAATTTGTGATTGTGATTGTCAACATAGTCAAACTTGGAAATTATAATTTTTCTAATGTGACGTGTAATAGTTTAAAATAATGTAGAACAATTTAGCACCTAAACGCACGGGAACGTTGTACGGTGGACAATGTCAAATTATTATTTGTTATTTAAAATCGAAAATCGACGTACATTATTGAGAGGAAAAAATGTTTCATTATATTACATATAATTTAAAAAAAAAAAATGAAATTAGTGTGCAACCTAACCGAAAGAACAGTTACGGTCAATTCTGAACGTTATGTCAGCACGATTGTGGATTGTTTTTCTGCCCAAACTTAAAGAAATCAATGTAGGGGAATGGTGTGGTTTCAACGGGATGGCGCCACGGCTCACACGGCAAGATGGTCGATGAATGTCTTGCGCGAACACTTCGCCGTGCGGCTCATCTCTCTTGAAGGCGATCTTCAGCGGCCAGCACGATCCACAGATTTAGCCCCGTGTGGATTTTTTACTGTGGGGCTACCTTTAATCGTTGGTATACGCGGATCGTCTAAAGGTCCATCGTCATCTCAAATGCAATATTTGTTCTGTTTTTGCCGACATGAGTACACGTGTGCTGAAAAAAGTGGACAGAAATTTCGAATTCCGATTGTGTCTCAGTGCCATTAACGAGAACGGCGGCCACCTTAATGATACGTTTTAAATTTAATACTGTGTTAGAATAGAGATAAATTGAAATTAACTTAAAGCGAGTCACTAAACTTAAAGTCAATCTATTAGGATGGAAAATCAATGATAATTATCGATAGACACTTAACACGTCTATGCCAAGTGGTTTCGGCATTTCTGTCGTTGATTTTTCAACGGAACACTGTCGACGAGGAACAATAACCGGCTGCGGTATACTATAACAAAAGTTCGAAGTATTCTCGTTCGTTAAAAAAAGTCGCCTGAATATCGCAATAATTCATATCGCGAAACAACAATATCGTTTTGTTAGGACGATTGCGTTTGTTTGTTATTAATTTTAATATTAATTGGATCTTTAAAACGTTCGGTATACATACAAAATGTATTATAATTATTTCCGTTATTATTGCTGTTCGTTTTCGATATTCATAATGAAAAAAATACGGACACGCGTTTAAAAATGTATACCAATTTACTTGCAAAACCAATTTGTTTTTAATTGCCAATCCGAATCCCTATAGGAGCATGACGTCATAAGTGTAATACGTTAAAAAGAAAACGGTGGCGTAATCAAAGAATAATAGATCAATAGTTTGTCGTAAAAACATAGAATGTTTTTTTTTTTGTAACATTTTATAAATTTAATTCAAGCAAAAATGTTATAACCAATCGAATTTCCTTGGATTTAGAACTGATTAGTTAAGTAAGTCCTCCGGATATGTCAATACGCTCTTTATAAAGAATTGCAGCCGATTCGTTTAACGTTTTTTTTTTTTGATTATAATTTACGGTGCTTAAAGTCTGTCCAACGATTCTTAATGGATTTTTTCTTTAACTATACTACTTGGGGTTGATCTCGACAAGACTACAAAACAAATAATCGTTTAAACTTGGTCGAAACAATCACTTCGAGTCGTTTAAAAGGACGGCATCCGCGAATTATATGATAATGGCAAAACGAACTACGAATAGGAAAACCGTATTGACGATACTCGACATGTGTACAATTTAAGAACTTGAGTTGTAGTTACCTTTTTTTTTTTATTATTATTATTTAAATATTTCAATAACGATTCTGAGCTAGTCACGAGATATTCGTTCGGACACTGTTCTGTTTTGCAATTATTTCCCCCATTATTTTTTTTCTGGAAATTTTCGTAACAAACGTGTAACATTTTCGGTATCTAAAAAACGTAACGTGCCACTCGTTTAGTTTACTTTGAGTACCCTTTAAAACAGTTATCCTAAGTAAAAAAAAAAAACACATCATTCATCACGACTAATAATAATCTCTAAATCACTCCAACTCTGGTCAAAAAAAAATAAATAAAAAAAATTAATATCGAACGTACTATCCAGAATTAAGAATAAAGTCTATATAACCAACAGCTATGGATATCAAATTATCGGATAACGTAATTATAATAATATATCGCATTCAATTTTTTTTTTTTTTTTTTATTCAGATCCATGTTTCGGTTTAATGACCTCACAAATTTAATAACATAAAATGCATTTTTTCCTATAATACGTTTTTTTTTAATTTTTTTTTTTTTATTATTATTTTGTTGTTTCCACGAACTCAATCGCGTAGGTACGTGTGTTTAATATAAAATTAAATTTTGTCCTACCCAATAGACGTTGTCAATAAATAATATCAAATTGTGTAAATCGATTTTAAAATGTAAACCTCGTATTACATAATCAGATCGTCATAATGTAAAGTTGAAATGTTTTGAATAAATAATATAACGTTCAATTTAAAATAATAATATTAATATCGATTCGATGAATAATTTAGCCGAAAACGAGTGTTGCATAAATTATTATGAAAGAAGCACCGTATAAATAAAAATATATAGTCTCGTAAAAAAAAAAGAAAACCTAAAAAACCGGTTGTTACTATGAAAAAATTACAATTCATTAAATTTGGATTACAAATAAATATTTGTCCTAATAATAATATCCATTCCTGTTGATTTCGAACATGTAAAGGCGTAAATAATCTGTTTTCTATTTTGGTTTTGTACTCTGAGATAGTGTAAATTTTTCTCAAATATAAATTAATAACAAGAAAGCTCTTTATGAATGGTCGTCAAAATACGATCAAAAAGAATTAAAGCTGACATACTTCGCACTATGAGTTCACCGTTTATACTGGTAGGAAGTTGAAAATGTAGGAATTACTGGGTTTTTTTTTTCGTTTTTTATCGGTTCGCAACGATAAATCATCAACGAAATGAAATATATACTGAGCAAAGTTCGGTTTATCGTGATTTTAATGAATGTAGATTGGAAATCGTATTATTAGACTGTAACAACTAAATCGATTATAATTTTTCGTTTTTTTAACGAATATTAACACACATTTGAAATTAAAATGCTGATAATATTAAAATACACAATTGTTATCCATATTATAACAAAAAAAAAAAAAACTCGAACATTTTGAATAGCTACCTTAAAAACAACCAGGAAATATTAAAAATTATATCACCTCTAGGAAAGGGTAGCAAGAGTATTCGGTTTAAGTTTCAGGTCTTTACGAATTTGTTAAACAAAATTAAAACGATAAAACAAAATCGAGAATACTCGAAAAACATTATTTCGTAAATATTTCCGGTTTTTTTTTTCCTATTATTAAGAAAACTACATCGTCATTAAAATAATGACTTGCTTAACATATGCTCAACGAGACAACATATTCTACCAGAAATTAACCTTGAAGTTTATGATTGGAGTTAGACTTTTAGTAGAAAAGTAGTTGATAAATAGAAATAAAGCATATATGAAAAAAAAAAAATATGTACAAAAAATGTATTATGGTTACTCGCACGTTTGACTGTGTCTGTGTGTTCAATTATTCCATAGAACCGACAAGAAACTAAACGCATAGGAAATATTTATATGCCAATCAAAAGGTTTCTGTTCCAGTTTCTCGAATTGAGAAATACGGGATCCAGTCCTTGATTTGTACGTACTTATTATATAAATCACTTATCGCTAACCAGAATTGTAACTAGCCGATATTTCTAATGTTTAATCAAACTAGCGCAACACCTTAGCCACTTCTCCCAATCACGACACTTGGAAAATAGTGACATCGATTGAATATTTCAATAGTTAAGCAAATGAGTAAAAATAAAATACGTACACCTGAAATATGTATTGTTTTTGTTTTTTTTTTTTTTTGTTTATAAATAGAGGCACTAGAACGGAAACTCTTCGGGAAAGAGGCCTGGCGATAAGGAACGTGAAACGAGATGATTCGATGTGATTTTAAAAAGTACGGGCGGGAAGGGCAGAGCGGTTGGATGGATTGAGATAATCCGCGACCGGGACGGACGGGCGAAAACTCTAAAGAGCGTTACGGAAAACACGATAAATCGGAGAAAAATAGATTTATAGAATGACAAAAAAAAAAAAAAAAAATCGTCAACGTATTTAAACGGTACTGGCGTACAATTTCCATAGTACGCGTTTAAACGTGTCTGGGGGGTAGCCGTTGACGTAGCCACGGCCGCCGTTCTTTATATATCGCGGCAACGAGCGTTCGGCGTACCGTCGCCGGAAATACGAGGTGTGGCTAATAAATAACGAGATTTTCTCTGTAAAAACTTTTTATTTATATTTTTTAATGGTTTAACATTTTTCCCCCACTATATACTCCCTTCCATGTTTGACACATCGCTCCATTCTAATTTTCCATTGGTTGAAACAGTGTTGGAAATCCTTTTCTTGCAATGTCTTTAACACCTCTGTCGCTTTTGTTTTTACAGCTTCAACTGACTCAAAATGTGTGCCCTTTAACGCACTTTTTAATTTTGGAAAAAGCCAAAAGTCGCATGGAGCGAGATCTGGCGAATATGGGGGGTGTTGAAGCGCTGGAGTTCGATTTTTAGCTAGAAATCGCTTTACAGATAAGGCACTGTGAGCCGGCGCATTGTCTTGATGCAAGATCCAAGAGTCATTTTCCCACAACTCAGGCCGCTTTCTTCTTACGCGTTCTCTGAGTGTTGTCAATACTTGAAGGTAATAATGTTGATTCACAATTTGTCCCTGAGGTACCCATTCTGTCATTATTACACCCTTAATATCGAAAAATACGACCAACATGGACGACCCACCCGTTGATTGTCTTCAACTTCTTCACGACCCTCACGAAATCGTTTGTGCCACTCAAAAACACGTGGTCGTGATATATCTCCATATACTTCAGTTAATAAATTAAAACTTTCGGTCGCAGATTTTCCATGTTTCACTAAAAATTTTAAATTAATACGTTGTTCAATTTTTTCGTCCGGCATGATTTCGACGTTCAACACGTAAGAGGTCAATTTAAACGACGCTTACACATAGACTACAAAACGGAAACTGACTAAACTGGTATTGTTCGATGCAGTGATGTTCATAGATTACAAATATACTACCATTATCTACTCATGCCTTATCGCTAAGTAGATAGTCTCGTTATTTAATAGCCACACCTCGTATATTGCCGGTTGTCCGTCAAACGACCGGTAAAACGATAGAATTATTGCGATTATAATTGAAAAGCCCTCGTCTTCGGTGCCGGTCTACCGGTGTCCCGGGCGGTACCGGGGCGTTCCGTCTGCCCTCTCCGTACGGTGGGGGTTATGTTTGGTCGGAATTAAACGTTGAGGGGGGGGGGGCGCCGGTTTATAAACGCAGACAATTAGAAATTACCGCTGGGGGGGAGGAGGACAAAAAAACCATTTTGTGTCCGATAAACCGAGAAAGTTTTCTAAATTGTATGTCGAGCACAGGCGCACAAACCGACCACGACTTGGACGGGCGGTCCGGCAGTTGTAAATATTATTATCGTGCCGCCGACTGTCGCGCGGGGTTTTTTTTTTATTTTTTTTTTACGATATTTATTTTTTTTTTTTTTTTACGGAACGCACCGGCGGCGGCGGCGGCGGCTTAACGATATTTCCACAAAAGAAAAACCGCCGGTCCGTCGTCTTTTAGACGAATACGTACGTACGTACACGTTCGACGGGTATCGATTAGAAAACGTATTTGTTCGGCGACTCGCTGTAAAACCCCGTGGTACCCGCTCGGGGGACGCGGAAATAATATCGTTCGGGGCGGTCCGCTTTGCGCGTAAGCCGACAAAGTTATTATTCGCCGCCGCCGCCGCCGCCGTTACGGAAATATTATCGTTGCCCCGTGTACAGGGTGTCCCCCGTCGCCAGTACTCCCGAGATAATAAACAATATCCGAATTTCATACGGCCACGAAATGTACTCGTATATTTTACCGGTCGTAATTCAATACGATTTTATTTCAACGTAGCCGTTTCACGGAATTTATTCTACTGATATGGGGCCGGGTTGGCTTTTCTGTTGTTCATTTACTAGTGGTTTTAAATATATTTGGTTTTTTTTTTTTTTGATTTCGGTTTACACGAGAAAAATGCATAATTTAAGACCTCGTCTGGATTTACGATACGTTCGGTTTATCAAAACGTTGTTTTGTAACAATAAACCATTATCGTGTTAAATACGTATAAAGCGATCAAATTTAACGTTATAGAATTATTAATTGAAATACGAATATACTTGTGTGTCGTATAAAAAAAAAATTTGATTATCTTTATTACTTCAGAAGACATCGCAATAGGTATTTATTCGTGGGACACTCTATATAATAAGATCGTTTTTTAACGTGTTTTTACACCTCGGAGCGTATTCGCGGATACCCTCGAAACTATACAAGCCGATCGCGTAACGTGTAAAATATCCATTATCTCGAAAAGTATTTTTTACTTTTTTTTTCCTAATTTGTTTTCTTATAAAATTTAAGGAACGAGCTGCTTTTAAATTTTATTTTCTTTTTTTTTCGTCACTTTTATTATCGGCGAGGAAAGCCACTACACGATTTTTCGTCGTTTGATTTCGGTGTGTATCGACATTTTTATATTTCTGTCGTCTCTCTGGCCAGATATTCCACATTTAGTAATCTGTCGTAGAGTAGATTCATTTCAATACCATAATTTTTTTTAAACTATAATTTCATCTATTTATCGAAATTTTTAGTCTGTGTTGCTAATTGAAAACAAAAAAAAATAAAAAAATGCGGACACTGGTTTTCACCCTCGAAACCAATGGTGAATAAAAATCATGATAACAAAACGTGTTATGGAGTTGTTTGTGTCTACGATTTTCTGACAAAAAAAAAAAAAAATCAATACTAACCGAGATTATGAGTGTCGGTACGATATGTTAATCGCACTGTATGCATATGTGGAATTATTATCGTTACTTGTAACTTTAAGTGTTAAGAAAAAAATTTTAACGACAAATTTTTACGACTCACGTAATTAGTGGTTAGGTTTTTTTCGTGATATTATAACGATGTCGAGCGGTTTCATTATTCTAATAACGTACATTTTTTTTTTGTTTGTTGCTTATTATAAATTTTTTTTAAAAATAAATACGTGTAATATTTCATTCAATTACCAAGTTTGAACAAAATTAAAAATCGTCATTTTCGCGTAATTTTTTTTTAATGTAGATAAAATTTTATAAAAGAAAAGTTCAAACTACCCGGAGAAATAACGAGTTATGGTCAATTTATTATATTCGGTTTTTAGCGAAAAGTGGTCGTCCTAATACGTATATTTTAGATTCTGAGAGTAGCGAAGAAGTATACGTTTTTATATATTTGCCCGAGAAAAACTTTTTGCCATAGTAAAAATTCACAAATTCGTTCGCATCGTAATTACATTCAAAAATGCGTATTTTTCGCCCGGTGGTACTTCATTCGAACGAATGTTTGTATGCTGTTTACCCGGCAGTTTTTTCAAAAACATTTTCAACTTACAACAAACCGACGTTGCGCTGGTTTTATTTTCGTTGACTTCTGGATTACCTCGAGTCTTGACTACAAGGCAAGGAAAAAAAAAAAAAACACGACTTGTACAATAACTTTACCGGCTTACCGCCGAGAATCGTTTCCGGTCGTTTCATTTTTTTTTTTTTTTTTATCGTATCAACAATTTTCCGTTGAAAAAAATTTTTTAAACTAAAAAACTCCGGGTAATAATTATCCTATACATTCCTAGCTTCTCACCTGCAACAGCGGCCTATCTACGGTACGGAGTATGTCGGGCATTTTTTTTTTTTTTGTCTGTTAAAATACGGAACTAATATCGAACGATTTTATTTAATTTCATAATTCCCGGCGTGTACGCACTTAAAAATTATACTTAATTATTATCGGTCGAATATTTTCGAATTTAATGTATACCGTGTATACTGTAATCATTTATCGCGATGCTTTTTTGCGATGAAATGAGTAAACGGGTTGGTTAATAAAAACGAAACATAAAAAATAGAAAACAAAGTTCGGACGGTGTTCGAGTAGTGAAGAAATGTAATTCAATCGTCGTGATTTTATTCTCTGTGTTACTCATTCGGTGTTCGCTGCCGTTACCACAGGCCAGGCGCGTATTCAGAGGGTGGGATGTACTGAATGTTAAAACACCCTCTTCCGGTCGTATTTAAATCAGAAATAAATTAAAATATATACTAAATAATTGTTTAAAAATGCGCAATTTGACGATATATATATATATATATATATATATATTATATTTGATATTATTACTTATCGTGAAAAATTAAAATTTTAATTTATACAGAGTGACCTTAGACCGACGGATGCCGGCAAAACTCCTACGTTGTATTCTACTAATAATTGTTATCGATTGTTATTACGACGACGGTTATGTTTGATTATATCGGGAACGTTTTTTTTTTTTTTTCATCTATAACGACCGTATTATATTATTCGATGTTAGAGGCGTTTATCGTCGATTCGAAATTTTATCGTCGGTGGTGTACTGGATCGTGACCGTCGTGCGATTAACCGTGTTGTTGTGCAATTAGTGCGTTTTGAATCGTAGCGGAATGAACGGACGAAAACAATTCACAATCGAATAAAAAAGCATTGATCGTTTAATATAAAAAGCGCACGCCGAGCGTATGCCGACGTAGATAACGAGCTGGCCGTTGGTCACCCTGCGAAAATTTCTAACATATGGACAGCCCAAAGGCGAAACGGAACGGAAAATTATCGGTTTCGAAACGGAAAATTATCAGTGACGAAACGTCGAAATTGTACGCATGCGGATTTAGACGTTGCGTTTTACTACGGCGGTCTGGAAACCGACGAAGTCAATGCGTTTTTATTAACGAACCGATTGTTCGGCAGAAATCAAATGAAATCGCTGATGGCCTGGGGCAAGCGTAAATTTGTATTGTTCGGCTGTTTTAATCCGACGAATTACGATCGAGGGAAAATAATCTGTATTCGACAATAAAACGGTGAACCGGACGGGGTCAATACTTGGCTCGAAAATGTATGACCAACAATACGGAGGAAAGCATACACACGGACGACCAGATTTATAATCGAGATGAGAGACTGGACTTTTATATCAAAATGTCCCCTACCGGAACGTTCACATTTAAAAGAGGAAAATTAATTTTTCTATCATATACTCAAAAACGGTGCTCTTCTATACCGTATACCGTGATGGTAACCTATGAATGCACCGGCTGCTGTTTGACATTTTTGTTGACACACGGACACGTCTCGGCAATCCCAGAATTTGTTAAACGATTAAGATATGTAACCCCATCACCGCCACAAGTTAAATTTACAATATAAAACACCTCCTTTTTAATAAAATCCCAACAATGGCGGCCGGCCATAGCTGTTTTTTTTTTTTTTATTTTATTGTGTATATTATATTCTTGTTCGTATCGCTTTACTCGATTTTACAGTTATTAGACGTCAGAACATTGGTCGAGCGAAGAAGACACGCGAGGACCGTAATACTGTGAAGAATGACGTGTGTGTGTGTGTGTATAAATTGTATTTTTTTTTTTTTTATGAAAACTGGGATTAAGAAAATAAAACCGAAACGCCGTGGCGGGATTTCGTACGCACAATTTCGCGTCGGATTATCGTACTGAATAAGTCACGGTCTACGACGCAATAAAAAAAACTCGCGATACGTGCGTACATTTGATTAAATCATTATCGGCGAAAATAATAACGGTTTTTTTTAGGAAACGCGATTTTTTTTTTTTTTTATATAATACGCTACAATCCGCATTTAATACGATCCCTGAAACCACGTCGAATTAAAAAAAACGTGTACGCCTCGGCGCCAAAAGCCAACACAGATGTTTTTTTTTTTTTTTTCTATCCAAAATATAATGATAATGACGGAAAATGTATCCCGGAGAGAGATAATTTTAAGTTATCTAGACAACATTAATGGACATTAAAGATAATTTGTAATATTACGCGTAATAGTAAAAGTACTAACAAAGTACTAGTGTCTATAGCGCTGTTTATTTTTATAAAAAAAAAAAAAAAAATCAATTTCCGGTGTACAAAACATAACGTAACGACGACGTTGGTAATTGTGAATTACTGAGGTATTAACACCTATTGTTAACAGAAACGAGTTGCGCGAAGAATCGTAATAATAAAATAATAATGCGCAGACTATCGTCATAATAACGTCCGTGTTAAGTAAATCGTTAAAAATCGAATTTCGTAATAAATAATTACATTGGAAATATCGCACGCCGTTGCAGGGGGCGGAAAAAAAATAAAATAAAATAAATTAACATTCGCGGGGCAACGAAAACAATTGCCAAGACAAATGAAAGGTAAAATTTAAGTCGGATGTAGATATAGAGGATACGATTGTCTTTATCCGTAGATTATCGTCCGGATAATCGCAACGCTGACGATTGCGGACTGTTAATAATAAATTTAAAAAGTTTATATCCCCGGCACCGAGGACGCGGTGGCGGCGGCGGCGGCCAAATACAGTTATAATTGTGTGTGTGTGTGTGTTTTTTTTTTCCTTTCATTTCATTTTTTAACATTTTTTTTTTTTTTTTGTTTTTCGTTTTGCGGTTCCGGTTATGATTACGGCGATCATTGTGATTTATGGAGATTGCCGCGGCGCTGCCGTGTAAATAATAAGACGTCGCCGCCGGCCCCCGTGGCTAAATCGTAATAAAACGCCCGGGCGAGAAATACGAAATGTTATACGCGTACCTATATTATAATACGCCCTCGATTCCGTTTTAATTGAATTCTCTTATAAATAAATATATATATATATATATGTGCGTGTGTGCATGTCTATACACACATGCCGGCTCGTTTTAATGAAATTTCACATGGTTTATCGTGCGGCGCGAAAGATCCTTGTTCGTAATCACGGCGCCGCCGCAGCCGCACGCCCCGGCACGGTATACCCGAAACGCCGACGCGGATATAATAGTTTATTATTTTTTTATTTTTATCAATATTATTCAATAATATCGAACACCGTCGCGAAAACGTATTAAACGCGTACGTTTAACCGACAAAAAAAAAAAAAAAACCCCCCTAAAAACTAATCGAGAACGAATAGAGTTTACGCGCCACGTCAAATACACCACGTTTATTCGGTTTACCGAACGATTACGACCGTTGGATTTTTGTTTTTTTTTTTTTTTTTTTGTCTAACTATTTATAGAACCGATTTACGTGACGAACATTTACGGGCGACGCTACCGGCGGAAAAGACCGAGCCTATTTCGGATATGGCGAGCCGCGAATGAAGGTCGCAGACCCCTGGCCCAGAGTTTAGTCCCTGTCAAAAGTCGATCCTTATTAGTTTTCGAGAAGAAGGTAAAAACTGTTTTATTCGAACTCGCGTTTCCGGAAGAAGAAAAAAAAAAAACCGATATTTATTTAAAACGAATTGTACACTCTACCGAACATCTTCGATCCGTTCCGAATGTACGATTTCCAATATCGATGTTTTCCGTCTTGCGACAAAATAGTGACGGTCAAATCCGTTGACGTTTGCGCTGTTATTCTTTAGCGTCTAAAATTCGATCATTCAGACGACGGCTACTGTACGTACCGCTACAATAAAATCGACAATAAATACCATTTTTTAACATTAACATACCGTGTTGTTTTTTTTTTTTCGTCTATAATATTTAATAAGGGTGTCGTCCGTGTCAGTAATTTCGGTTTTCGGCCGATCGAACACAGTCACGAAAACATATTAAACGTGTACGTTTCACCGACAAAAAAAATAATTAAAAAAAAAAAAAAAAACCCTAAAAACTAATCGAGAACGAATAGTTTACGCGCCACGTCAAATACCCCGTTTATTCGGTTATCGAACGATTACGACCGTTGGATTTTTGTTTTTTTTTTTTTTTTCTTTGTCCAACGATTGCTTTTTAACGTCGGGCTATGCGAACCGGCCCGCCGAGTGAACCCGTGAATTCATAATTTGTTTTGAGCGCATCCGAACTGTTGAACATCCATTCACTTTGGTGTTTTGTTCAAGCTTCAGCTTGAAATTATCGACAGTTTATTGGAAACAATCGGATCAAAAACTGATGCCGGACCGCGAACGTTTTACTGCGTATCGCCAGAGGACGCGTTTATAAATCTCAACAGAAAATGTGCACGTGAACGGGTTTCGATACGCAGCGGACCGTGCCGGCGAAATTTTTCGATAAATAAAATACGCTAAACCGACGATAATAGAACCGATTTACGTGTCGGACATTTACGAGCGACGCTACCGGCGGAAAAGGCCGAGCCTATTTCGGATATGGCGAGCCGCGAATGAAGGTCGCAGACCCCTGGCCCAGAGTTAATACGCTGTCAAAAGTCGTTCCTTATCAGTTTTCGAGAAGAAAAAAAAACTGTTTTATTCGAACTCGCGTCACCGCGTTTCCGGAAGAAGAAAATAAAAAAAAAAGAAACCGATATTTATTTAAAACGAATTGTACACTCTACCGAACATCTTCGACCCGTTCCGAATGTACGATTTCCAATATCGTTATTTTCCGTCTTGCGACAAAATAGTGACGGTCAAATCCGTTGACGTTTGCGCTGTTATTCTCTAGCGTCTAAAATTCGATCATTCAGACGACGGCTACTGTACGTACCGCTCCAATAAAATCGACAATAAATATCGTTTTTTTTTTTTAACATATACCTTGTTATTATTATTGTATATATATATTTTTTTTTTTTTTTTTACGAAACTGGACCGGATCGGATATATTGTTTTCCAACGTTCGACAAAGATCATTGATTAGGACAAAAAAAAAAAAAAAAAAACCATTCGGTATAACGCGAATTAATTAAATTTACCAACGGGTAATCGAATAAAAGAGTGAATTCCGTCAAACCGCGGGGCCAGAGCATAGGGCCTAACTATTCGCGGTCTGGTGAGGGAACGTTTGCCCATTTTTTTCCCTATAAGTTTAGAGTATTTGCAACCGGTCAAACTGCGAAAATAAATAAAGGTATTGATTGTCTACAAATATTTTACAATGAACATTGATTTGAAATGATTATATGTGAAAAACCTATAAAAAAAAAAAAACCGTTTCGGAACAACTTCGATAGCGATTTTTAGCGTAATTTTTTAATTAATCGTATACCACGTAAATAAATATTGTGCGAATGTTCGGAGTACGGCAAGGACGATGATAAATTACAATTAACACCAACATGCACCAAACAAAAATGTTGCTTAGAGACTAAAAAGCGATAATATTAATTATAATGAAGAACAACGCGGGGTATTTTCCGTTTTAAAATCGTCCTAATAGACAACGAAAAAATGAACATGATATTAATAGAGTTTTTTTTTTTTTTTTTTTACACGGGTACATACACAATGTAAACGACGAAAAATGCGTAAATATAATATTTCAGGCACAGCGTATACGTATTTTTTTTTTTTTATACGTTCATACCGTTTTTTAACTACGCGGTGTGAAAAGAAATAAAAAAATTTGTTTTAAATAGTTACAACAGCCCGTCGGCGAAATTTCAAATCGCGTCGCGACGGCTCCTCGGTACGCCGTTACCATTATGTATCACAAATAACATTTCGGTATTTTTTTATAAGATAATTTAGTTAAATCGTCTGCCGGTTATGTAATAAACGTAAAAAACAACTGACATGGCGGGTACGTTAAACATTTAATTACGGACTTGAGATATCGCAGGTATTATCATTTAACTTATGCGTATGATTGCGTTTGTGGTCATAATCATAAGCAGTGAAATAAAAACCGATTTAAATTTTAGATTTCGGTAAATTTAAAAAAAAAAAAAATATCGACTAGTCTACGTAAAACATAAAACTAGTGTAATTTATTTTCATTCTGTTTTCAATCTGGTTTTGCCGACGGTATCGCTTGACAATGGAATCTATAGGAAAACAAAACGAAACGAAAAATTATCGCACGTACACACGGCGTATTTGTTTGTTAAACGCATAATTTTTTTTTTTTTTTTTATATTTGGTACAACGAAACACGGTTTTATCACAAAGCTATGGAATATGATTCGCCGGCGGTCGGCATTATAAATATTTAAAAAAATGATGACGGCATATATTACTCTGATCTCGTTATCGTGCGAATTCTGAAATTGATCGTGCGATTTGACGGTAATTCCATGCTTGAACTTTGGCGCCGAAAAAAAAAAAAAAAAAAAAAAAAAATGAAATCCGTTGAGTGCGGAGGGGAATTGTAGTATCGTACGACCGTTCAGAATCTGACGGAAAAAAAAAAAAAAAAAGAGAAAAAAACGTAAAAAAATCTAGAATTTAAAGAAAGAAGTTTTTTTTTTATTTTTTTTTGTGGCGAAATCCGTTACAATATTATTATGCATTTGGCACGGTAGTGGTTTAATGTTCGTAATTATCATTCGTATAATGTTTGTATATAAAAATATACGCGTAAATAATTTTATTTCGTTCTATTTGGCATACGTCCAAAGTCATTTAGCATCAACTTTTAACAATTTTTCACGGCCAACCTTTTTTTTTTTTTCTTCTTCCACCCCCCCCCCCCTCATCGCGGTGTTATTATAGAGTCATTATTATTTAGAACCCTTTGAAACTTCGCAATAATTATTAATCCGTTCGCGGGAGTATTATTCCTGCGGTGGAATCGCATTAAACTTTTATTACACAACCGCACGTAGTAGTTTTTTTTAATAATAATACAAATTTTTTTTTTTTTTTTGTTCGCAAAGGTCTCCGACTATCGCAGTTTATGCCCGTCCCCGATCCCTAATTGGACTATAATATAATGTCGCGGTCTTTGAAAACGCTACGGGTTACACGGGTTCGTAAACGGGAAAATGCCGTACAACGGTATATTATTATAATCCGGCGTAAACCCCGCGATAATAATATTCGAGAGACCCGATAAATCGAACGAAATAAACACGCGCAGGTTCCACGAGAAAGATGATGTTACGCGTTTTATTTTTATTATTTTTTTTTTTTTTTTCATTTATTCGTACGGTCTGCAGCAGCGCACCAGTAACGAAACGCATAACGTACGACTCGCCTACAAGCGTTTAAACCTACGAACAATTAACAATATTGGCGAACTAGTTAAAAAACGTAAAAGTATCTTTTTTTTTTTTTTCGTTATTCTATTTTATTCAGACAGCCGATTCGGACCGCTCGCGATTCTGAAACGTGGAGACGTTTCGTAGGTCCGGTGAAATTCATCTACAAGGTGGTCCGTTCAATCAACCTCGCACAATTACTCGATAACTATAACGCGAACAAAACTGAAATGCGTTGTTTATCGAAAGGATTAATCGAAATTAATCGAGGTTAATAAAAAATGCCGCCAAATTAATAGAATGGTACGGTTTTTTCGGTCTACGGTTTGTGCATAGAAGACATGGTTGCGGTAATCCTCGTAGACAATTTGAATAATTATAACGTATCGCCTTCCGGTTGTCTGTGACTTTGTGAGAGAAACTAGAACCGGAATCCAATGAACCGAAGAACATCCGAAGATCCGGAACCATTAATGGTGTCCATATTTCTCAATTCTAGAAACCGCAACCGGATTTGGAATCTATAAAAATAATACACAATCGTTTTCGGTTCATTTAGGTTTTTATCGGTTCTAAAATATAACTGAACATTTTATTTCTATTAGATTTTGTATTGATCAAATAATGATAATACAACTCTGTCTATTTCCCGTGGTATTTTATACTCAAAATAATCATATTATACGACCGTCAGCTATTCTTATCTACAAACAGTACGTAAATAATCATTCGGGTCGAACAACGATTATCGGGTTATCCGACGAATAATAATATTTAGTCGTTTATAATTATGTACCGGTCGTGTTTTCTATGAAAATAGACCACTATTATGATAATTGTACCGGCTCTCCTAGTAATCTGATAAAACTCATAAAAACATTCTTGAGTTGGTCACGAAGTTTACTTGAAAATGCCTTCCCAATAGTTTTTGAAATTTAACATAATATATATATATACTATATTAAGAGAGAATAAGAATATATTAAGAAGTATTTCTTTAATAATTAGAATAGAGTTAATTATTCTTACCAAATATTTTATTGTTTTTTTTTTTTGTTGATTGTAGATATATTATTTAAAAAAAAAATTTTAAAAATATCCTAATAGGTAATGCTATTTGAAACTGTGCATTTTTATGAACCGGAACCTATTTTTTTTTTTTTTTTTAAAGATCCGAGCCGGTACCAGAACCGATAAAATCATTGAAACGCCAACCTCTGGTTGCGTGAGTTAAATCTGCGCCACGAGAACGTATTGTTCATTTTTTTTATCGCATTCTCTAATAGTTTGGCGCTTTTGCGGTACATTTTCCGCAACACAAATTAACCGAAATATTTGTCGGTCTCCCGGATTTCGTACTATCGAAAATACCTGTCATGTGCCAAGGGCTCCGGGGGACGGCTCCGGTTCTGCGGCAGGTCGACTAATACGGCTCATTTTTTTTTTTTTTTTTTTTTATCGTTAATTCGTTTGCGCGATTCGAATACATCGGGCCCGCGCGCGCCATATCTGTCTGGAACGATGCCAACACGCGCCCTGTATATAATATGTATATGTGCGTTTGTGATGTCAGCCCACGGGTTACCTTTATACACAATCGACCGTTTTTTTTTTTTTTTTTTTATATATATTTTATTTTTTTTACAAAAAGCTCGTTTTTCAAGATTACGTGACGTCGGTGTCGTGCGCGCCCGGGAACGTGTGCCGCGCACAAACGCGTCACGTGTGCATTTCGGATTACTGCGACAACTCCGCGCGGATGAATACGCCTATACGCCTTTGAATATACGACTGTAAATCAAATCGTTATTAAGATATCGCAGCCCGTTTACGGTCTTTGCGAAATCTACGGCGTCGGTACAGAAAAGAAATGCAAAAAAAAAAAAAATTTAAAAAAAAAAAACGACAAATAAAATATTCAAATGTACAAGACCGAACTGCGCTGACTCCCGTCCAACGGTATGCGAGCAAAGTGAGTCGTAACGCGATTTTTCCAAAATTCACTTTGCCGTATATACACGCAAGGAAACACGAGGTGCCTACCCTATATAATATATAGATATATATATATATATATATATTGGTCCGGGTGTCATAAATAATAAATTCGGCAGTCCAAAACTTCAACGAATATCGACGATTAGTTTGAGATTCTTAAAACGCCCGGTGGCGGCGAGTGGAACCAAACGATGATGTATGTTATGCATCCGAATTATTAAACAATATTGGTAACGTTTTCTTTCAATTTCATTTTCCTCTATCGATATTCTTCTCTTTTTCAATAAACAAAAAAAAATAATAATAATAATAATGTTAATAAAAACAGACAGCACCAGCACCAGCAGCAGCAGCAGCAGCAGTAGTGTATCGCTCGACTACAATGTTCGGATATTTAGTCGGTTTCGTCGATATCACGGCGATATAACTGCATGATTACCAGCACTAATATTCACATCTCGTTGGCAAATTTTCCGTTTTGTAGCTCGCATAACGGCAAAAAAAAAATATATTAGTGCCGAGTAAGAGTAATTGGCGTGCGATCGCGGTTCTCTAAAGAATTGCAACCGCCAAAGCCGGGAATTCAGAGGCCCCGACATTAAGAAAAGTCGGTTACAAAAAAAAAAAAAAAAACGTTAACTCAACGTTATCCCTGGCGATGGGTAAATACGCCTAGAATCCGGTTCAAACACAGAAAACCGTTCGCGGACCGGTGTAGGGAACGGGAAATCTTATCGCGAAATAGCGAATAGCGAGTGAATCTTGAACCTTAGCTCTACGTTAGCAGAATTTTCTTTTCCACGGCAGGATCGTGTGTGACACTAAAATGACAAAATGACTGGAGTCGAAAGTGTGGTCAACTATCGGACGGACGACACATTTAGGACAATTGATTAGTATATGCAAATTGGCTGATAAGGAGATCCCGAGGAAACATAATAGAACTAGACAACGAACTAAATTTTTAATTTATTACTTAATGTACTAATTGTAATGATATGTTATGTGTTTATAATAGTAAAAATCGAATAGATGAGTTATGCAGTTTCAATTTAACATGCGAATTTCTCTTCTCGTGGATAAACGAGTATTCGACCAGAATACCTAAACCCA
The DNA here is from genome assembly GCA_956483605.1 of Tuberolachnus salignus. Taxonomy (NCBI): domain Eukaryota; kingdom Metazoa; phylum Arthropoda; class Insecta; order Hemiptera; family Aphididae; genus Tuberolachnus; species Tuberolachnus salignus. The sequence goes on along the minus strand of OY101429.1, from coordinate 10,591,811 downwards.
AACGAATATCTCACAAGAGTTTTTTTTTTTTTTTTTTTGTAGTACTATTCTTTTAGTCGGAGCATTGGAGTTAGTCATATTTTGAAATTACTTCCGCATTTCGAGAGATAGAAATATGCGCCGTCGACGTGTTTTTACTCGTTGTTATTTGTTCAATGTTCGACGCTGGAAACGATAAGAAAGTTTGATGAGAGTATTAAACGGTAAGGCATGTTCAACTGAATGAATAAAATTGAACAGTGTACATTAAAAATATTGAATTCCGTGTAAAAAACTTCGTGTTATAACATTTGTGTTGTTCGTACATCGATATTTTTTTTTTTAAAATAATTTTACAGAGTTTCGTTTGTACTTACTTTGTAGAATATTTTTAACTCTTTTATTTTCCGGGTATACGGACAACGGTGTCCTTATATTAATCATACACTTTTTTACACATTCGTATATCGAGTGGGTTTCATGTGGCATATCCTAAAACAAAAACTAATAACAAATTAGTTTTTATTATCGCCTAAATATATTATACAAACGCGACGGGCATACATATATGTACAAATAATATTAGGTAGGATCTCTTTTCAAAGTACCGATTTATTTAGTACCCAGCGCGTGTAAGTTTATAAGCGATTTTACTGCAGTTTAAAAAGTGTATTCCGAGATAAAAAAAAAATCAAACTTCGTTGTAAAACTAAAATAGTTCTCCCGTTTCACTCGTCGGGGAATTTAAACTATTAATAGGACATGATACTGTCTGTATTTAAGGGGTTGCTTATAGGCAATATTGAGGACATTTTCAAAAAAAAAAAAAAATATATATATAAAATAATAATAATTTATCAACTCGAATATATGCAAAATCACTATATCGAAAATATACAACAAGTACCGTGGATATTATCACCAGTATTTTTTTAAATTTTTTTTTTTTTTGTGTTTTTACGAGAGTGGCTTTACCGTGTTTATATTAAATTCATACCATACGAACATTTAAAAAAGAGAATATTTCCGAAATGATGTCGTTTGAGTTTGACCATTGTCAGGCACTTTACGGAAGGTTAATCCTGTTTTTTTTTTTCATTTTCTAAACTATCGTAACTCTTTTGAAAAATAATATTTTTGAAAAACGTCAATGAGGTCGTCTCTTCGATATTATTTTCTATAAATTCCGCAATTGGTATTTTCTCTCTACATACACTTTGACGAGAATTTAATTATGTTATCCGAAAGTATGTTTTTACGGTTTTTGACTTCATAAATATTACGTTTAAACAATTATAAATTTTACGACAAATTTAAAAAAACTGATCATAGATTTTAATTTAATTATACTGAGAATAGTAATTATTATTAACATTGTAGGTACGTGGAAAATAATTATTTTGAAAAACTTTAAAAATTAAAAATAAAAAAACAATAGAACGTTATAATATTTCCGAATAATTAAAAAAAAAAAAAAAAAAAACTAACAGACAACGGAACTGTTTTTTTTTTTTTATTTGTATGTTAGAAAAGTGTACGGTAAACCTTACTGGACAAGTTTAGAATAAATTAAAACCTCATTTAAAATTTAAAAAGGATTTTTCCAATATGTACGTTATATTCGAACGGTTCAAGAAAGACTTAAAACGCGTGGTTTTCGTCATTTTTTTATATCTAGTTTTTAATTTTTCGCGAATAAAAATGTATACAATCAATCTAGAATAATAGATCCCCGGTTCTCACGATATTATAGTTGATGTTTTAACTATCGAAAAAGCCACGTTCACGATAAAAGTGTCCAACCCACGATTGTATGATTGTACAATGAATTTCAAAAAACGTCCGTGAAAGTGCTACACAACAATAAACCAAAACGAAAAGTATGCGTGGACGATAGCAATGACTGAATGATTTTATCGGTTCTGGATCCGGTTCAGTTTTTTAATAAAAAAAAAAAAAAAAGTCTGTTCCGACTCTTATAATTATAAAAAAAGGGTACCGGTTAATACTGGTCCATTAAAATCGATAGTTTTAAATACCATTACTTTTTGCTTGTTAGGTACTTTTTTTAAATAATAGAACTTCAAACAAAATAATGTATTATATACATTATACAAGACCAGTGAAGGTTTCAATGTACAAAAAAAAAAAAAAAAAAATACCACATGGTTACTCGTACGTGTGTCTGTGCCTGTGTAGGTTCAGTTATTCGTCGTAACCGATATAAACCCAAGAGAACCACAAAAATACGTGAGTATTTAAAAAGTTCCGATTTCGGTTTCGATTTCTTGAATTGAGAATTATGAGTTCCAATAGAGGTTACGGTTCGCAAATTGTCTTCGATAATGTGATTGTCACGTCAAATACACCCCGTTTATTCGGTTATCGAACGATTACGACTGTTTGATTTTTTTTTTTTTTTTTTTTTTTTTTTTTTTTATCTAACGATTATAGAACCAAATTACGTGACGAACATTTACGAGCGACGCTACCGGTTGAAAAGACCGAGTCTATTTGGGATATGGCGAGCCGCGAATGAAGGTCGGAGACCCCTGGCCCAGAGTTTAGACGCTGTTAAAAGTCGATCCTTATCAGTTTTCGAGAAGAAGATAAAAACTGTTTTATTCGAACTCGCGTTTCCGGAAGAAGAAGAAAAAAAACCGATATTTATTTAAAACGAATTGTACACTTTACCGAACATCTTCGACCCGTTCCGAATGTACGATTTCTAATATCGATGTTTTCCGTCAAAATAGTGACGGTCAAATCCGTTGACGTTTGCGCTGTTATTCTCTAGCGTCTAAAGTTCGATCATTCAGACGACGGCTAGTGTACGTACCGCTCCAATAAAATCGACAATAAATATCATATTTTTTATGTGTGATTGTTACTATCGCCTAGTTCGTAAAAAATAACTATTATCGCTATTATCACTACAGCCAAATATTAAACACCGTCGTGTAGCCTAATAATTCACGTGTGTCCCGCCTATAAATTAACAAACGACGTTTTATCGCGCCGATAACACAATTATATCATTTCATTGGGTATGTTGAAAACAAAAATGATAACGCGCCTTCTAAATCGTAGAATTAATCACAAATAAAAAGAACTATCGATTAAAACTTACGTATTATAGGGATAACATCGTTTAGCGAGTGTTTTTGGGTGAGTTTTTTTGTACGCCACTATTAACGAATACGGTTCGTAATCAACCCGATTATTATTTGTCGCGTAGTCCGTGTACGTTATCCGCGGTGATTTTCGTTTGTACAGATAGTTTTGTTGTTAATTTTTTTTTTTTTTAAATCCGATCGGTATTTATAATATTAATTTCCGCACTCGAAAAGTATATTCGGCGATGCCATACGAAGCATACGAAATCGCGTATTGATCGCGCCGCGAATATATACGCGGCTATAATCGCGAAACGAAAAGTTTATTGACAAATGAAAAAAAAAAAAGTCACCTCGACGGTGTGGTGTTATTTTCCTTAAAACAACAACTACTAAAATAATAGGTCGCGAATAACGGGCCACTCGGATTCGATTACGAATAAATTCGTTTATAAAATATAGTAGGTGTTCGATAGGTATTCAATCAATATTTCGAGTAAAAATTCTTTACAACCGAACAATCGAACGATTATTCGTGTGACGTTGTCAAGTTGTGAACCGTAAAAACGTTACGTTATGTGTCGTTTTTTATATTTTCTGATCGTCCAAGCTAATCTGAGGTATGCGGCTTAACCGATTTCAACGTTCGCTCGTACATATAAAAACGTACAATTACCACGTTAAACGAACGACCGTAAACAATATTTTCAAACATATTTTATTGTATACACAAAAACGTGATAAAAAAATCAAATGCCATTTGTATTAGTTTTTTTCAGAACTATAGAAGAATTTTCAACAAATAAAAAACAATTGACAATACACATTATTTTTTTTTATATAATTTACAATTAATTTTATATTATAATTATTTTTATTATCCTGTAACCCGTCCCGTTTCCCAATAAGTATTCAAAATTGTATACAAGATCAGTTTTTTTTTTCTCCAAACATTCCAAATTATAAGGCGAGGTTGACAGTGATATGGACCGGGAAATATAAAAAATTCCTTGCGTTCATCCGGTTGACTGTAATGCAATGCGTTTTGGGTTATTCGAATTGCTGTTTTTCGCCGGTCTTGTGAGCTTCCCGGCGTGGTTTTTTTGCATAGAACTAACCGAGAGGTGGGTGTTTTTTATTATTTTTTTTTTTTCGTACGATCGGTGATCCGGTACGCGAACTCGAGCGTTGTGATCGCAATAGATAACGTTTATGTTGGCATTATCCAACAGCTTGTAAAAGGATTCCGAAAGCCTATTATCGGTTCAACCGTGCCATTCGGTGTAGTTACCTAACCCTTTCGTATTGATATGGTCGCGAAATTCGTCCGTATAAAAAAAAAAAAAATATGTCGCCCGTCCCCGACTCGACCGATGTTGTCGGTTAGTTTTCGGCGGTGCGTAACGCAAATATTGCGATTTTCATCGCCTCGCCGGGCGTCGTGAAAAACGAATAACGAGAGTCGGTATAACGAACTAAAAACTGCCAAAAAAAAAAAAAAAAAAAAAAAACGTTTCTACTTCGTTACCGCGACACGCGGTAACCGATACGACTCGTACAGATAAAGACAAACACGGCGGCGTAATTACGACCGGAGACCCGTCTGCCGATTTAATCGCGTTACGTTATTTCAAAACGCCTCTTGCCTATAACAATAATATTATTTTTTTTATTTCTATCGTCGATATTTTATTTATTCTTTTTTTTTTCTTATTTTTATTCAGCTATTGGATTTCAACCAGAAGGGTACCTTCTCGGAGTGGTTCGTTTCCCCCCACCGCCCCCGCCCAATGAATTCTACCGTATTATATTATGAAAACGGACCGAGACCCGCGACAAACTTTTTTATTATTTTTTTTTTTTTTACAATATAAACTCTTTGTAACTAATCGTCTACGTCCTCCGTCTTCTACGCAATATACACTTTAACAGTGTAATCTCACGTTAAATCGTTGGTGATTTCCTTCGATTCTTCGCCTGTGACGGGCGTTATTTGATTTCTATGTAAATAATTCATTATTTTTTTTTTTTTTTTTTTTTATCAAATCTAGATAATTAACGAAATTGGATAACTTTCATTGTCCAATGCAAATAAATTGCCTACACTCATTTATCCCGATACATTTATTTATGTACTAGTATAAATATGTGTGTGTGTGTTTTTTTTTTCTGCCTGTAAGAAACTTTTCTAGGCGTGGTATCTTATCTGAATAGATATCGGATCTGATCGGTGCATCGGTCTACATTTGATTTTCGTTGTATTTTTCTTTATAATCGGGAATAACCGTTGTTGTTTTAATAAATAATAATAATAAAAAAAAAAGGTAAATTATTAAAATTTAAAATTTTTTTATCCAGATAAATGTTGTTTATTTCGTTATCTTTATATGGATAATTCACACATTTAACTATCTCCATATGGATACATTTTTAGTTATCCTTTGCCTAACACCGCTCGTCGTGCGATCTTTAATTCTTCATATGCGCAGGTGCCTGTCTGGTCCAAATGACTCGGGCAGATTGAAGGGCTAAACGTTGGGTTGGATTTCAATACGAATTCAACCATGCCGATGAAGAATTAGGGTGTTTTCGGGAGGAATCGAGGACATCCCCCGAGGGAGAATAAACTTTCAACCTCCGACCATACCGTTTTTTTTTTTTTTTTACTCGAATTTCAAATGTTATCACAAGAAACTTCCCTAAAGACTGCTCCGATTAAGCGATGGCAACAAGGCGCCCGGGGAAAAATCGCGGGCTCGGAGGATGTTTTTTTTGTTTTTTTTTCCCCCCTGAAGATTTCCGTGAGTCTGAATTGTCATACTCCACGGCCGTCTTACTGGCTACAGGTTTGACAAGAACGATTAGGAAATTATACTATTGTATACGCAATCGCGCCTGTTGTCGATTTGTCGCTTCACAATTACGTGTAAATATATAATAAATAAAAAAAAAAAATTGCGCATTTAACAGAACCGTTTTCCCGCGATTTTCTTGTTATTATCTTTATATATATATATATATATATATATATATATAGTTTAGAACGTTGTATTCGACCTTATAAAAACGTATATCTCGCCGTCACGTGCGGAACAGAAATGGTCTGGTGTTGTCCAATGCTCATAAAAGAAAATAACGCGTAACTTTGTCGGCGGGCCATTTCGTGTCTTGTCGTTTTCCTTCTATTTTTTTTTTTTTTTTTTTTTTCTTCTCGTTTTTCGTTCTCTTCTGCGCTATACGTACACTGGGTACGTGCAGCGTTCGGAAACAGAAGTTTCCGGTCCTATACCCGCCATATATAATATACACACTACCAAATAAATCCGGTCCAGTTTAAAAGCTCCGGCCGGTCGGTCGGTTGCGGCGGCGGCGGCGGCGCGAGGAAGTCTGCGCTTCCGGCGCGGACGCACCGGCTCGTTACGTATGTAAATATACACGCGACGAAACGGGAACAATTCGCACAACACTATAACGATAATACGTAATTATAATAATAACTAAAACGATTTTTAAATTTTTTTTTATCATTTTTATCGTTAACGCGTAGGAGGCGGTCGGCATCACACGCCGGCCAAACGTCGTAGGCCCCGTCGTCGACCTCCGAGTTTTACTTGGTCGTCAACAAATAATAATAAAAATAATTCAACAAACGTTTCAGTTTACCATTTTTACACGGCGAACGTTTTCAACGTTTACAAAATTATATTACTCTGAAAATTACACGGTCCCAATGTGTAATTTATCACAATTATTCGTTTATTCACACAATTGGAATAACCTTCATTAGTTATCCGGGATTTGAAAATCCGGATTGTATACGACGACAATGACAGTCTTGAGCTATTTTCGGTATGCATAACAGTCGAACAGTTTGTAGTTAATACGAAAAGGCCGACTCGCACATTGTTCCTTGCTTACCGAGTGCCAAAATTTGTTTCAACAAGATCTAGCTTTTAGGATCGACGTTGACCGTCGCAAATCGATCACCTCATCCACAATAGATAACAACTGTGCGGGTTTTTTTTTTTTTTTTTTTTTGCAGTTATCCGCGTATTTTAGTGTGCTCCTTAAATGGGACAACCCACAACGGGATCACTATCGTCGAATTTTTTTATGTCACAAAGGACTAGGAATCGATTCGGTATATCCGTCCGATTACGTACTATGTACCTATACACTTATAAAAAATAGTTTTCGGTGTATAATTTCGTTTTTCACAATTATTTTATGCCTTTGTCGATTGTTATTTGTTTAAATTTGGAATCTGAGCCGGGTCTAGAGGATTATGATTTATTATTATTATTTTTTTTGTTTTGTATAAACTTTTTCTACCGGAATTCTTCATCCGATCTGTACATCCTTGTACTGTTTCCAATAGTAAATTTTGTCTTGTTTGTTTTTTTTCGGGTCATTTTTTGATTTACTAATTAGTCTTAAAACGCGGTAGAAAAAACTACCAAAAAAAAAATGACGAAAATACTGCAAAAACACGAATTCGTAAACCTCGAGTTTTATTAATTTTTTGTAATTCGGAAAATCGTTGTCTTGATATCTGTAATTTCTGCATTAAATGTAACATTAAAACGTTATGATGGGATAGAATTTCAAAAAATGTGATTCAATTTTGAGCTGTTTATGGACGTTAAGAACTTTCGAAAGGTGTAAGTCTTAAAGTAAGAAATTTTGGATATTAAAACATGATCATGTTTACACCACATTTTAACCATTTACTATTGTTTTAAATCGTTCCATCTGCAAACCACTTTTCTACCGGAAATCATGCTCTGAGCGCCAGTGCCTTCTCTGAAAATACTTCGGACCACCTTGTTGGTGCACCGGCGAGATAATTTGTTGATTGTCGTTTGAGCTTCACGCAATTACTTATAACTATCGCTTGGAGTTCAAATTTCGACGTATAAATCGATATTGTGTCGTTTTCGAATAAATAATGCCGATAGAATTTTTTTTTTTGGCTCTACAACGATACGCAACTCGAGAATAAAAAAAAAAAAAAAATAACGGACCCATGTATTACACCGAAACTCTGCTCAGAAACGTTTTATCAATTCGATGTGATTTGTCATTTCGTTCGAACGCAATGCGATATCGAGGTATCTAACGAGCGAACTGCCTCCACCAATACCGATGGTATTCGCCGGGCGAAGTGCGAACATTTTATATCTGTGTGTCGAACGAGGGGGATAAAACAATTTACGAAAAAAACTGTTTCGCCGTGTCGTGTATAAGACGAAACGGAGTGGCGACCGCGACCTGTTGGCCACCGTCCCCGGCCTACACCGTCGGGTGGTACACGGCGGCCCTCGAATGTCCGGCGTAGTATTAATAATAGTAAATGGTAAAATACAAAAGCCATTGATAGGAATGCTAATGAAATGTCAAACAAGTATCGATTTTGGACAAACGCGACAATGGAACGCAATCACCGACTGTAATTGCGCCGGCGTCATTTTCCGCATGCTGCGCGGTGCGGACGGCGAGTTTTTCCTTTTTTTTTTTTTTTCGCCCCGGGATGTCATTATAAAACGGAATAATATTGGACATTCAACGCGTGACAGAGAGAATATAACGGTCGTTGAAGGGGGTAGAAAAAAAAAAATAAATAAAAAAAAAAATCTAAAATCACCTTTCCCCCCCCCGCTTTACTCCAATTATCCTACGAACTTTTTTCGTTTGCTCGGCGAAAAATTGAAAGTTACAACATTGATTGCTGCGAACGCCGAATATTTTCCGGTATAATTAATAATAATAATAATATTATTATTATTATTATTATTATTATTATGTAGCAGAGAAAAAAAAAAAAAATGCAATCGTTATTCGAGAAAACGAGTTTGTCTCATTTGAAACGCGAACAATAAATACCTACGCTTAATTTACGGGCGGTCTGCGATTTAATAAAAAAAAATAAAAAAAACCGACGAAAATTGTTAGGCGCGGAATTATATTCATTTTTTCAGCGTCAACGGTTAAGGTCCGCGGTTCAAATGCCCGTAAATCGATCATCAAGTATTCGTAAATATTACCGTCCAGAAATTCCGTTCAAAATTAACGGTCAAAAATAAAATACAGTCATAATTCGCATCACGGGAGGGCCACTGTTGTTCGGGCAACGATTAATGAAAAACGATTTCAAGTGTAATTCGATGATAATTTGTTGGTATAATAAAATCGAAAATCGTACTGATTTGTAACTACGAAATAAATCACGACGGTCCGTGTTTTTTTATTCTCGAGTTGCGTATCACCGTGTAGAGCCAATAAAGTTGTATCGGCATAAATTATTTGAAAACGGCAAAATATCGATTTATACGATTCACGTCGAAATTTAAACTCCAGGCGATAGTCATAAGTAATTGCGTGTAGTTCAAACGACAATCAAAAAATGATCTCGCCGGTGCACCAACAAGGTGGTCCGAAGTATTTTCTGAGCAAGATTTCTGGTAGAAAAGTGGTTTACAGATGGGGGGGAAAAAAAAAAATAATAAACTTCAATCCAATACGTTTTTCTCGATGGTTGTAGAACCTATAAAATGAAATAACGGCGAAAAATGCAAAATAAATGTTTCGTTTTCAAAGTAGTACCTGTTACACGAATCGAATTACGTACTCCGAATGCATTGCCATACTTATGTCAGGGATATCGTATTTTTATAGACAAACAACAAAAAAAAAAAAACAAAAGAAAGTAGGACATACTCGGCACCAAATGGGTAGGCCACTAAAGTGTGTAATTAATTGATAAGGTACGATACGTAATGATTTTTCATATGTACACCGCGTGCGACGGTAAATCATTGCAATCGATAAACGAGTCTGAGCGGATTAGTATTGTAGTCGTGTTTTTTTTTTTTTTTTTTTTACGTCGTTGCCAAGGTAATCCGGAAATCGACAAGAATAATGAATTGATCGACGGAAATCGGGCTATCGGGGGAATTGACAAAAATTCGGAATTCAAATAAAGTCCGCGTCTATGAGCGCACGTCAAATTGGCAATGTTCCGACTAACCGACAATGTTTTCCGAGATAAAAATCGCATTTTTCTGAAGCCACTTCGCTGCGCTTCGGAATCTAAAAAATGAACCTTGTGTTGAAATACCGACCCGCAAAACACGGATACCTAATATTAAATAACGTTACGTATTCAAACGCGGAAATATTCGGATATTAAATTATTTTTAAATTGACGCGTGCACGGAAATTTTCCGAAAAGCCCGGGTTATTGTTATTGTTATTACAATAATGTTAGCGTTCTAAAAAATTCGCCAAAACTGTTTATTTCTTCGTCTAAATACTTTCCATATTTGCGACAATAATTTTTCATATTTAAAACTATACCGAAAACATTTACCCCCGGGCGTCTCGCTGGTTGCTTTTTAAAAAACTAATAACAAAAAAATCGAGCATATTTTCAATTTACAATTATCAGTTCGGTGGGTTTTAGTTTTTGGCGCGTAATATTAGCCGTAGAGCACGTTTTCGAGCAAAATACACGTCTGTGCTCGTGGACTTCTCGGTGTAACGATTGTAGATTCATACCGCCCAATTATTAAATATATGGCTATAAGTATTTTATTGTCATAGTTATTCATCGACAAAATATTTAATAATACAAATATAAATTTCATATATTTGATAATCACTGCTAAATTTGGTCGATCCGAATAAAATATATAATATTTTAATGTCTATAATGCCAGTTCAATAATATAACAATGGCTTGACCATATGCCCTAAAAGTCCAAAAAAAAAATCCGTCAATTTACGTTCTAAAAATGTATCAAATACGCTCTGAAAATATGCAAAATATTTAAAAATATGTTCTACAAAACATTTTTTTTTGTACTCTGAAAACAATACGAAAATTGTAAAAACTACAAATGTATATTAATTATTCTTTCTTTTATCCATCATATTTTTTTTTTTTTTTTTTTTTGCTTGCCCTTTAACAAAACACAAAAATTTCATTTATAAAATGGCAAAATGTTTTGCAGCACTGACTTTTACATTCGCAAAGTTCATTAAATAGTACTGATTGAGCAATTAAAAAGTCCGTGCTTTCAAATTCTGAAACATAATCACTGTAGGCTACTATAGGAATTCCATTTCACCTTAGGAATTTTTATATTATAATCCGACAATATTAAAACTAAATATATTGACAAAGACAAAAAGGAATACATACCATACCACCAGAAAAACTACCAACAATTCGACCGTATTCTGTATCGACTGATATTGTGTAATTGTCTCTGTTTGAATAACATACAAATATAATAAATAGGAGAAAACCCCCGTATAAGATCCCCAGATTCTTATTTTATCATTTGATGATTGTTCAAATAATATTTCATAAATTTAATGGGGGTTTTTCTTTTAATTTCCAGAAAAAATATTAAATATTGTACAATATAATAAAAAATGTACTTTAGAAACGAAATATGCACTTATTAGAAGAAGGCGAATAATAGTTACATATGGAAAATAAAATACACCGTCATAAACTCCTAAAATTATGGAACAGGTTTCTTTATTACTTAGCTATATTTTGAATGGTTATTGAAGAAAAAAAAAAAAAAAATGCACACTTCAAATGCAAGTCTCTATCCCTAGTTATGACTTAACACGTTAATAGGACAGTAGGCCAAAATTACTGCAACAGTGGTAATAGTGTAAAGGTTAGGTTTGCAAACCTAACCTAACCTAACCAAACAGTGTAATAAAAAAACCATCATAAAATTGTCATTACTGCTGTGGCGATGATCCGTCAGTGAATGACGAAACAAGAAGTCGTCGTTAACGTATAAATCTCGGCAGACCGATGGCCACTGTATATTTGGCTAGTTTCTACAGGTATTTTCCGGTTTTTTTTTTTAGAAAAATTGTATTTTCAATATGTCAACTTGTGTAAAAAATTGCAAGTTAGATATGTCACACTCGTGACCCGTATGTGTAACCGCCGCCGCTGTTTAACGTATCTCCGATTGTTATATTTACCCATATATTATGGAAAACAGTCGGCACTCTTGGCGATGCCGCAGTGCGTTGATCAAAGATCAATTATGAATTCCTTGCACGGTTATCGATCTGCTCAATAATACACGATGGCACACTGCCGGCAAACGAGATATCCGTTCCTAAAACAGATGTACAGTGTGTTTACAAAAGGACGCTCTTTTTGAATTGGCCGTCATTTTTTTTGTGGTTCAGTTGGTAACACTTTTGTTATGATATCTGTTATCTAGTATCACTTCGGTTAATTCTTCCCTGCTTAGATTTTTTTTTTTTAATCGATCACCATGGAACAGCTAACCGTGGAGATCCGCGTCTTAGTTGCGAAATGATTTTACGGAAGCGGCGAAAGTTATGCGGAGACAGCTCGTCGTCTCCTTACGCAACTCGGGCGGAATACGACCTTACTCCCTGCGATTTCTTCTTGTGGGGGTTTGTGAAGTCTCAAGTGTACGATAGGAAAACTCACACGATCACGGATTTGAAGGAAGAAATTCGGAGAGCCATCCAGGATCTCACCAAGGAGAACTGTAAGGCAGTAATCGCCAACTTCCTGAACCGTGTGAAAGTGTGCCAACAGGCCAGGGGGAGTCACATGAAGGATAAAATATTTCATACCTAAACCGGAGGTTCTCCTGATTCCAATGATGGCATTTTTTGATTAAATTATTTTGGCGTTTTTAAAAAGAGCGTCCTTTTGTAAACACCCATTATATATACATAGATATACATATACGAATATACTGCCCCCAACAGAATCCGAGACTGTTTGTTAGTTAGCAACTGTACGATCACGAGATCATGTTATTCCGTAAAATAAACTTAAAGTAAATTTCATTTAATAGGACCCGGTTTCGGTTTGCTAATAAAAAGATACGGGTTCCGAATAATGTTCCGGTTCATAAATTATCTTCAGAAACTAATGCCAGAAAATGGCGCGTCGATGCCGGCTCCAGTCTCCGGTGGTAGCTCTTGAGTTTGACTTGTGGCCAGCAACTGCTTACGGACAAGGCGTTGTGAGCTGGCACTTTGTCTCGACGATAGAAGCGGTTTTTTTTTTTTTTTCTTACTCGTTCTGCGAGTCTTGTCTAGACTTCTAGATAGTAATGTCGATCAACGGGGTTTCCTCAAGGTGTGCACCCGGTCGTCATATGGAAAAATACGATCAACGCGGTTTCTCTTGAGAAAACCTGATCGTTTTGCTGTATATTTTGCGCCACTCGAAACACCATGGTCGAGCCACGACAGCGGCTCTATTAGGGTCCGACAGCAAACGAACAATTTCCGTCGCTGAATTTCCGAGTTTCGATAGTCGTAACTTGACGCTCACGTGTTAACCACAGAACAAAAACCGAATTCACGGATGTGTAATAGTGATGTGACATAAATCCGGATTATCCGAAAATTCAATAAAATACGTTTCGATTGCCAAAATCTAAATTTTCGGATTTTTATAAGTAAATCAACGTTTGCTGGGTCAGTTCTGTATAATACAAATTAAAGTATAATATGTATGATATCGTTTTGTTTTTTTTTTAAAACAATTACTATTTGTGATATTTGTTGAAATGTAAAAACGTATTTAATGTTTTTCACGTTCAATGTTATTTCCAAAAAAAAAAAAAAAAAGATAATAATAATAATAATAGATCATCATTAGACATAAATTTACGGGAAAATAAAAGCACAATTTTAAAAACCGAAATTCAAATTCAAATCCGTATTTAAAATAAATGTCGGATTCCAAATATCGGAATCCGAAAATCCGGAAGATGGAATCCTCCGCGGAAAGTGTGTAATATTATCCTATTCGTAGTGTATAAATATCTGACAGAGCCCGGCACCGGTCAATGATTTTATCTCGATAACCGTAACCGGAACGCGGTGCCGATAAAATCGGAAGATTCCAGTAGCCGTCCGTTAGCGGTGTTGGCGGCGGCGGTGTTGGCGGCGGCGGCGGCGGCGGCGGTGGCGGGACGTGAGCTCCGGCCGTGTGCGCGGCCATACGTGACGGGTTTAGCGTTCCGTGTTTTTTTTTTTTTTTTTTTTTATATATATATATATATATAAATAATATGTACGGGCCGATAAACACGTACACGCGGGCGCCGAACAGAGAGGATATGGAAACGTGTTTATTAGCCCAAGGGCAAATCCCGTCGGTGTACGCGCACCCCGCAGCCGTTCGCAAAGCGTACGTTCGTTAGGCCCCCGCCGTAGTCCGTCGTACCGATAAACGGGATGCGAAACGAGAAAAAAAGAGAAAAAAAAAAAAAAAAAAGGCCGTCGGAGTTCATATACCTATGTGTCCGTATATACGGACGATCTTTGCGGGGCTCTGCGACCGGAATAACAATATAAACCGACGATGACGGCGGACCTTCGTACTTATATACAAGTGAGTATATACAAGTACGGCGGAGGAGAGGGCGGGCGGCTGGCGACAGGGGGACGGTAGGTACTACACAACACATTATTTCTGCGATCGTAGATATATATATATATATATATATGTATATACACGAGGTCTGTTCAAAAAGTACCAGGATTGTATATTAAATAATTACAAAAACGAAGTTACGTATTATTATTTAATGGCGTGTCCTTTCGAAATACCCTCCACCCGGACGATATACACCGATCCCGCCTCGTTTCAAATGTCCTTCGGGACAGTTCCAAAGTCAATGCTACGAGTTTTTGTTCGCCTTGTCCTGTACGTCTTCAAATCGCGCTGGCCTTTAAACGCAGATTTCAGTATTGGGAATAGAAAATAATGATCTGGGGAATAGGGACAGTTTTTGCCCAACCGCCTTTCGGATTTGTTCTATAGGCTCTTTTGAATAGTTGTATTAAATGCCGATCGCACGGAATAACTTTATACATTTTGAATACTACACCGTCATCAATACTGTACGTGTCCAACAAACGACTGCGTTTAGACGTCGTGGTCACACAGTCATTGTGGGGTTCGACTAATCATTTATTATTACTTATATTGGAAGAGATATCAACGACCGCCGGCCATAATCGTTGATTAGATCGTTTTTAAATACCGACCGTTTTATGATCGAAATTGCCCGGATTGTAAATTTTTTCTCCGTAGAAAAAAAAATCCGGGCCGCGCTCTTTCGAGGGCCGTGGGCAGCGCTCGATTTGCCTATGGGTTATATAATCCGGCGTGGAAGAAAAAAAACGAACGGCTTCGCCGGCCACGTTCCGCGGTACGCCGCCGCCGGGAACCGGAACCGCTCGGCTCCGTACCGACCCGCCGTTATTAAAACAAGAGGGAAAAATACCCGGCGACCCGGGCGTAATCCGCGTGTGCAGAACTTTCTGTTGTGCACGGGATATTTTAACTTCTAATATCCTGTTCGTGTTTCTATTATTACGAACACCGTCTCGGTGCCGCGTGTAAAACGTAATGACATCACGTTCGTTGTTAGGCGCGTAATATTCGCGGTTTGGCGTACGTCGGAAACCACGTTAACCCCTCGCCCGGGGGGGGGGAGGTGTGGCGATGGCGGGAAGTCCAGCGGCGGCGCCCGGCTCTCTATTATCACCGTTATTCATATTATTATTGTTATTATTATTATTATTATTATTATTATTATTATTCATATTATTATCATAACGCAAACTCCTCGTTTTGGACGCTAACCAGCCGTAATAATAACGACACGGTATCGCCGTCGCAATAATATAACGGAACGTTGAAACTGCAGCGGCAGAATTATTATTACAATTACGATTATTTTACCCGGGGTGTACGGTAACGCGGAATAACGGGCGCGGCGGTCGTTCCGTCAGAAGACTTTAATATCTCGATAGAAATTAGTTTTCCCGCGCGGAACGGAAGGAACGAGGGCGCCACCGCGCGCCTAATAAAATTCGAACGCCTATTATTTTAATTATAATTATTATTATTATTATTATAATTATTATATACGAGGCCTGTTGAAAAATTACGGCTAATCTACACGCGATCAAGTTGAAAATTGTAAATAAACGGACAATCTCAGGCCCGTTCGACTTGTTCGCTTGAGGCCCGCGAAACACCGGACAGGGTAGGAAATCAAAGCGAACGCGGCAACAGATCTCATAGCTTTGACTTTGGAACGGTCCCGAAGGACTTTTGTAAAATGACAAGATCGCCGCCGGGATCACTGCATATCGTCCGGAGGAGAGTATTTCGACGGAGATATATTTAAATAATTTGTAACTTCTTTTTGTAATTATTTAATATAAAAATCCAGGCGAATTCGACTTGTTTGCTTAAGGCCCGCGATGCACATAATCCTGCACTGGCTTTAGAGTGCCCGGCTGGAACGGGGGCTCAGGATGTTATATACTTTTGTATACGAGGTCTGTTCAAAAAGTACCCGGGACAAACGTTATTACGGCTCATCTACACACGATAACGTTTCAAATTGTAAATAGATGTATTCTCCGCAAATGATTGGATATTCTAAACAAAACCCGAAGTCGCCATCTTATCTCGGTTTTATATTACACGTGGTTGAATCCAGTCGGTTTTTTTCGTTCGCCGTATTCGACACGTCCGAAATTAACGAACAACGCGTGTACGTCAAGTTATGCTTGAAACTTGGTAAAAGTTGATGCAACGGAAACGCACGGAAACGATTAAAACCGCTTTTCGGGACGATTCATTAAGTGGTTCCGTGAATTTCGAGTGTTTTAAAGGACAGCCGGAGGTCATCTGAATACGATCCACGTTCTGGAAGACCGTCGACGTCGTCCAGAGACGATAGTGAGGCGGCAATTTGCGGAAAAAAATTGCGAAATGGCCGCCGATTAACAAAGTTCGTGAGTTAACAAAGCAAATCTCAATTGAGTCTTGTCGTGTAATTTTACAGGGAAATGTACAGATGAGAATGGTCGCGCTGCCAAGTTGGTTCCAGGATCGTTCACCACGAAACGCACCGGCACATTTAGCGCTGTCGATTCGTGAATGTTTGGCTGATTGAAAAATTCCCGTGGTCCCGTGGACTCTCCTTATTCTCCGGATCAGGTCCCGTGCGGTTATTTTTTTCCCCCGATTCCCAAGACTAATGTCTGCGCTTAAAGAGGAAATTGAAACGACCGCGGCAACGCAACCCCATAGCTTTGACTTTGGAACGGTCCCGATGGACTTTTGTAAAACAGCGAGATCGCCGAGATCGCTGTAGGCCGTCCGGAGGAGAGTATTTCGAAGGAGATACCTTTAATTAACACGTAAACTCCGTTTTTATAATTATTAAATATGAAATCCTGGTACTTTTCGAACAGACCTCGTGTTGCGATTATACGCGTGTCGTTATTTACATGACGGCACGCGTACGTCGTGGACGTAATGCAATTACCGAACAGACTACTAGTCAACAGACGGCGGCCGTGTAAATTTCCGCAAACGGCGAAACTTAATTCAAAGTCTTAATTGCGCACTGTTTTGGGATGCGGTAAGATTAATATTTCAATTGTTCGTCCGTGTACCGTTTTCGTATTGTGACCGTTGCGACTTAAAATATTAAAAGAATCGTAAGGAATCTCCGATCGCCGCCGCCCGGATTGTCTTCCGCCCCCCGACAAACGCCGTCAGCGTTAAACGCGTTTTAATTGCGTTTTCGTTACGACGTAAACCGTACGTGGCGGTGGAGCTGAGGGACACCGAATTAGCCGGTTTTCAATGTTTCATTGTAAATTCAAACAAAACGTATACGAATGAATTTTTAATTTGTTATGATTACGGAAATAACTTAACATTTTTTTTTTTTTTCATTTCTTTCAAATAACGTCATCAAAATGACGGCCGTCTTTCGAGCACTCCTCGAGCCTATTTCGTACATTTTTCACCATGCGGTGTATAACTTTCAAATGTGTACTGGCGATTCTTTCGTGAGCTTTGCTGTTTAGTTCATCAATATTTCGATGTCTCTACGCATGGAATTAACTTTTAAAACATTCCGCTCCCCTCTACAAAAAAAAAAAAAAAATATATATAAAAAAATAGTTAAAATAAACAACAACGCATGTGTAGAACGTCGTGGACTATTCACGAGAGTGCCACTAACAGCACCTGAAATTTTTAGGTGTACTAATGGATTTTGATCGTACAGGCGTCTATTTTTATAATGAACCCGTTTCTTCAATGTTAAATTAGCTGAATCCCAGGAGGATATCACAAATGAAGCACTGTTAAATAATGTATCAAAAACAAGAACACGATGGACAGGTTGGCCAAGAGAAAAAAAAACGAGTGGATCGGCTATAATATAATCAGATATGATGAAGTTTCGTTGGAATCGATTAATAGAAGAGAATGGGGGCTAAGAGACTGGAATATGTAAAACCGATCACGAAGGATTGGAAACGCAATTTGTGTTTACAACCCGAATAAAATGTGGTCGACTTCACTGGATGCAGTGAAGATGCAAAGCTATTTGAGGGTTAGGTTAGACAATGAGAGCGACAAGGAACAGATAGTTGATTTATTGAAGTTCTGTATAATTGTTACGCCTTAATAAATACTTTCGAAAACGGCAGAAAAATTTCGTCGTCCGGTGTTTAAATAACATGTTCATTAACGTGCGCAGGGTGAGTACGTTTAGATACGTATTTCCCTTACCCACTTGGTTAAAAATACGAAAACCAAGTGTATTTATTCATTCATTTAATCCTGAAATCAAATATTCCGGCCAAGTGTTAATAAAAAACTATTTATTGAAAACAGGTGGTTTTTTGGGATTCGGATTACAAATTTCGACTGTCAGGTCAGATGGAGAATAAAATTCTATGATTTCCTCAAAATTATTATTTTCCGTATCACGCTATTTAAAAAATTCCAAAGGCACGCCATTGAATATGGCTGTTTATAAACTCTTTTATAAATAATTTTACTTAGACTGCATGTCGTTCCTCAAAATTGTGAGCGATGCTCGATTAAACATTTTTTTTTTTTTTTTTTTTAATTCTAATTGTATGACGAAGGCATAAAAAGTATGTTCTCTAAATTTTTTTTTATAGTAAATGATCTCAATATTGTCATGTATTACATATTTGGAAAAGTTGAACATTTAGATTTTTTTTTTTCGAATTGCCATCGCTCTTAATGAATTTCCGCATCTGAAAGACGAATTCTTGTATTCCCTCTTCGATCACGCTTCCCGCCGCCTATCTTATGAAGGCGATAACCGCTCGTTGAATTTATTAATCGTTTGCAAATCGTTCGCCCTCCGTAGTATTTTTTGAGGACAGAAAACGATTAAAATCCCTGGGGATGATTTCGGCACTCTAAGGTGGATGATCAATAACTCCCCCACCATTTAAATTACTCGACACGCTTCCATTTATGTTCCTCTGTCAGCATTTTCGGAATCCACCTGGCCAACACCATTTGGTACTCAAGAGTGAATAATGTCTCTGCTGCATACACCTTCCAGTTTTTCGGCTAGTTTCTCAAGGGCGAACCGGCTGTCCTAGAGCAAAAGCTTCTTCACTCTCCTTACAGTTCTTTCCATAAGCGACGGCCTCACCACTGCGCTCCTCGTCATGTACGTTTAGGTGAACAGCCACAAATTCCCTGCACCACTTCCGCACATTTTTCATTTCCGTGCCCATTGGACACTTCTTCATATTGGCGATGAATTTCAATCGGAGTTACCTTTTTTTGCGTGTAAAAACTCGATGACAGACCGCAATTCACACCTGGCGGGAACGATAATCGGAATATCCATCGTGAAATGCTGCTGTGCCGTCAATGTGTATGCAAACTATGTGAAGTTTGTGCATCGGAGTAGAGGACCGACCAACAAACACGAAATTGTTTTGCATATTACGACCGGTACTGCGTACGGCGGTGTGTGGGCCTTGCAGATTTTCTATTTCACACGCCCCTGGTGTTTATTGTCGACTACAAAATAATCATTTACGATTTGTAGAGCCTTCTTGGAGTACAAAACGTATGCATAGACAGTAAAAAAAAAAAAAAAAAAAAAAACTATGTAACTGCTACTTACCACTAGCTCCGATCGTAAAATATTTCAATTCGGTATCTACGCTAAATAGAAACGATAGTTTTATATACGAATTGTATACTCGTCGTCGTAGTCGTTGTAGCTATTATTGCAGTAAATCGTTTTCAAGAAACGTATTTAAACGAACCGCAAAAATTCGTACGAGCATTCGGCGCCGAAGGTGGTGGTGGTAATAACTCGGTCCAGAAAAATTGCAAACTATTTGGAAAACTAAAATTCGCAAATTTATATTTTAGTTTTGGCGCGATTCCTTCGATAGCGGTTCGGCTGCGGAATATCATCGTCCCGGTGATTTTTTATTGCGCCGGGCCGGTCCCCGGTCCTTTGTTCGGGTTTCGAGAGAGGCGTTTCGGCGATGCAAAGTTTCACCGTGTAAAATTATAGTGAGACCGAGAAACTTACGCAACACTACAATTTCGAGTACGCCAATACGTGTACACTACAAAACCGTATACCCGTTTAAAGCGTTTGCAATATACGAAATCCGAAGACGTCGGCTCGCGCGGTGTTATCGTGCAAAATATACCGGAAATCGCCGATGTCGACGTTTTAATTTTGCCCGCCCAATCGACGGTGTTCATTTTGAAATCTCATTAAAAGTAGAAAAAAAAAACAAAAAAAAAATAATAATAATACAAATAATTTCAACTCGACGTAATAACTATATTACTATCGTCGTCGCACGGGCACTCTGTCGTTTTGAATTTTCGTTAAACGAGACCCGGCACCTCACTGAAAAGTTTTCCAACGAAAATTCCGCGATTACCAAGCCGACGAAGACGTGCGAGCAGCAGTGTTTACCGGTGTCCCGTGTAAATTGTTTTAAAATTATATTAAATCGTCCCGCCTGCCGGTCCTAAATAGCAATTTTCTTAATTTTCCCTTTAAAACATAACTCACGGTCTCACCGAATAATCGTTACCCGTTGCACATTTCCGACCGAACAGGTAAATGTTGTTTTATAATTCAATTTCAGAGAAGACAATACATTTGAAACTGGCGGCTCGGACGCCGTAGGAGAATAATATATTTGGTAATAAATTCGCTAATGTGGCCGAACGACTTGTTCTGATCGATTGCTTGCCCTAAAAGTACTCAAAGTGAATTTTTTTTTTCCCCCCTTCGAGAAACAATTCCAATAAAACGCGTATCCGGGTTTTATAGCTCGTTCGGCTTTAAGCATTTCCATATTTCCGCGATCTTAATGGCTGACGGATAAACAAAAAAAAAAATAAATAAAAATTGTAAATATTATATTATTATTTTTTTTTTTTTTAAACGAGTACGTCCCGAAGATTTAACGAGTAGAAATTAAAAGTATATGCCCAAAAATGCATAAAACACGTTGCGCTTTTTAACGATCGTTTTGTTTTTTTTTTTCTCTCTCCGATATTATTGTTGTTATATTGTTATTAAACAAATGAGAGTATTTTATGCAGTTTTATTATTATTTATTTATTTATTTTTTTTTTTTTTTTTGTATGGACAATACGATATTTTCGTATATTTTATCGGAGAAATTATGTAAAAAAAAAAAAAAATATTATACCGTGCAGCGACGCGATAATAACGTCGTATTAATATATATTTATGTTTGACGTTTTTTTTTTTCTTAAAATTATTATGAAAGTATATTTTTAACATAATAACAGTGGTGACTTGATATCAATATGTTCGAGAGCAGGGGTCACCAATTTGAAGGGCCACATTAGGAATCTGAAATTTTTTTCGAGGGCCATTAAAATTCTAAGTACATATTTTCAACATATAATAGGACAATAGGTATTATTTCAAAATTTGATGTAATGAGAACATTTTTTTTTTTTATTTATTATTTGCTATTATTTATAATCACAAACATAATTAATATTCAGTACGAACATTTGAAAAATTTAAAATAAAAATACAAATATATTGTAAATACAATAATACAGAAATTTTTTTAGTGAGAAAAATGACAAACCTCACTCTCGACTAACTGTTTAAAATCGGGGGTGTGGTTATTGCATGCTATCATCATAATCATTTCGAGATGTTTGTTGGTTAACCGGGATCTGAACTTGTTTTTGATATAATTCATTATTGAGAAAGATGATTCGCAAACATACGTGGAGCCAAACATCGTACACATTTTCAGTATTAATAATTGTCGGTAAAACCAATGAAATTTAATAAAAATAAAAAATTAACATCAATAACACGTAGAATGTGGTCGTAATATGCGTTATTATTTTTTGTCTAGAATCCAGAGTGTGTATTCCGCAAGAATCGCGACAGTCCGATTATATTGTTATACGCGCGGCGAACACCGTGCGCATATTGCCCGGATAGAAAAACCGTCGTCGTATATTTCATTGTTTTAAATCGAGTTGGAAAGTTTTTTAACGAAATTATCTCGCGACTATATTACACGGCACGTGAACAGTGTAATTGTGTTTACGACTTTGGCGGATAACTGACGGTTACACGTACGTATATAGGTACGCGGTGCCCCGGTAATGAAAATCATAAATAGTTTTAATTAAATTTTCGTCCCGGAATCAATTGTCAGCGTAGAAAACGGTGAAAACTGCCGGGATTTATGTGATTTATTTTTTCGCGATCGAACCGCACAGGCAAAATGCATTCGTCCTGCGCACCACCCCCCCCCCTCCACACGCACCTCCGTGTGCGACTACTATTGATTTATCGAAATCATTAAATATGAAATTTCCAAAAGATTTACACGAGTTTTCATCGTGTATTTTATGTCCGTTTTTTTTTTTTTTTTCACACGTGATTCGCGAGCGGTCGCGATATTTCATTATTTCAAATAACGCGCGTTTGGCACAAATTCCCAATTAAACGACGAGAAACATTGTCGCCGACCCCAAAGGGCGGGAAAATATAACGTAAAAATGTCCTTGTGGTAAAACGGTCGTTTGTTTGATAATAACGTACACGATTGTCCGGATCTGTTTGGAAACGTCTGAAATATATCGAATTATTATCGTTTCTTAACCTAACCTTACCTATCCTAACAGAAAATATAATACCTACAAACATATATATATATATATACACGAGGTCAGTTCAAAAAGTTCCCGAACTATAATTTCTAATAATAGGAAATTTATTGTATCGTTAATGTTAATAGATTAAAAAAAATAGAGATAAGCAGCTATCTTTTCAATTGAATCTGATATGTTTATTGCTATCTAACCATTATCTGTGCGCGTTCAAAACTAGACGAGTCTCGTGTGTATTGTGCGATTTTTAGGATGAATAACAACATTCACGAACAACGTATTAATATTAAATTTTGTGTGTAAACTTTGTAAATCTTTTACTGGTACGCATAAAATATTGCAAAATGCTTATGGCGATCAGTGTTTAGGACGTGCTCAGTGTTACGACTGGTTTAAACGTTTTAATGACGGTCGGGAATCAGTTGATGACCACCCACGTTCAGGACGTCCGTCGAAGTCGACAGACGATGCTCATGTGACAAAGGCCAATGAAATTGTGCGGTCTAGTAGACGTTTAACTGTTCGAGAAATTCCGGAAGATTGTAACATATCGGTTGGTTCATGTCATCAAATCCTGGTAGACGAATTTGGAATGCACCGCGTTGTAGCAAAATGTGTACCTCGGTTGATGTCGCAAGATCAGAAAGACAACCGCGTAACGATCTGTCAAGAATTGTTAGATCGCGCAAATGATGATACGACTATGTTCACGGAGAAAATTATAACGGGTGATGAGACGTGGGTCTGCTATTAAAACGAAAGTGCAATCATCACAGTGGGTTGGTCATTTTTCTCCAAGACCAAAAAAAAGCTCGTCAGGTCAGATCAAACGTCAAAGTCCTACTAACGGTTTTTTTTTTTTGCCGACCCGGGAGTTATTCATCACGAATTTCTACTTGCAAGACAAACTGTTAACCGAAGGTCCTATCAAGAAGTATTAAAACGTCTTCGTGAAAAAGTGTGGAAGAAAAACTCATGGTTTCTCCATCACGACAATGCTCCGGCACACACTTACCTGTTAATTCGAGATTTTTGCGTGAAAAATCACATGACCGTGCTTCCTCGTCCACCATATTCTCCCGTCTTGGCACCAGCAGACTTTTTTTTTTATTCCTGAAACTAAAATCTCCGTTAAAAGGACAAAGATTTTCTACGATAGACGAAGTAAAAGAAAATTCGCTAACGGAGCTACGAGCAATTCCAGAAATCGCTTTCCCGGATTGCTTTGAACAATGGAAACGTCGTAGGCTAAAGTGTATCAACCAAGTGGTAGGAGAATACTTTGAAGGAGATAAGTCTCAATAGCTTTTAGGTAAGCAGTATAAATAAAAAATTGAAAAATTCAGGAACTTTTTGTACAGGACTCTTATATATATATATATATAAAAAAAAAAAATAGTTTTGTTCGATTTGAACATTTTATTTATCGCGTATGAAAAGTGCACACACGTCGGAGGATCCGTATACATTTGAAATATTTGGAGAAAACATTGGCTTTTGGACTGCGTACGTGTGCGCGCCCCCTTGTTTCTCCGGTTCCAAACCGAAATTGAAAATTGTACGCAAAATATCCGAAAAAAATACCAATTGCAGAATTTTAGATGCGTTTGTGTTTTGCATTGTACAAATTATGCACACATTTTTCGCTGTGCTTCGCCCTGAAATGAATACTTAGCGTTTCGACGGTTATAATTATCCGGGCCGAGTTAAACAAATATTGTTAGCCGGTACGCAAATTAATCGCGTACAAATAATACACGTCGAGATCACAGGGTACGTTCGTTTTTAATCGGGTTAAACCGTGATCACTACTTTGTACACGGTGTGTGCATAGTATAACTCTTTTTTTTTTACGGTTACGACGTGCCTAAATATATAAATTGTTTTACGATTAGGAGTTCCGACTGTTCAGTTAGTATTCACATTGAGTACGTGATTTCTACTTTCGCCAGCTATTACTTTCGGGTTGGCTATGCATACACGGATATGGTTTTTCCGTAATTTTTTGACTTAGTGTCGACTCGATGTACGGCCAGACCGTTGGTATCGTACCTCGTATTTTTTACGAACCGGGGGTTGCCCAGTGTCGGTCGATAATGTAACTTTATTGTTTATATAACATGTTCTCTCAATTGCCGCGAAACCGTTTTCCGTTCGACATCCACCGGGGGGGGGGGGGGCAGCCGTCGATGGTGACCGGTGACATCGGCTTTATATAGTTTTGAGTCGTACTACCCCCAGTCACCCGGCACAGTCCGCAGTCCGCAGTCGATTCGTCCGGTTTCCTCCGGCGGTCGGCGCCGTGTCACGCGGACGGGCCGCGGATTACGGCCGACGCGGTCCCGAATAATTTAAACGCGCGCGCCCGCGCGGGACGCTTTTGCGGACAAATCCGTTCGGATTATCACGGAACACCGGTAAGCCGAGATTGTTAAACCGTTAATGTGTTCGTAAGTATGGACCGCCGAGGGACAACAATAATATTTACCTGATAAACCCCCGCGAGCCCTACACTATTGCCGGCTAAAAGTTCATACGGCCCCGGGGTATTAACGTAACGGGCTCGCGATATCGAGTCGAGTGGAAAAGGTCCGCGGGTGTGTTAATAATAATTATTGTCCGTGGCCCGGGAGGACGTGAGGTCGAATGTATCGCGGCGGTCCGAACACGAGGCGAAAAGTCTCGAAAAAAAAAAAAAAGTAATAATATTTCACCGACAATAGTGAACACACGAAAATAACAACAAAACGGTCGTACGCTTCGATTCCGTACGAAAATTATTCGGTTTTTTCGCGTTACTCTTACGGGAATTAAAAGCAATTTTTTTCGCCCCGCCAGATGAGATTCGTCGACCGTTGCCGACCACCGTATTTTTTTTTTTTTTTTTTTTTTTTGTGGAAATTGCACGTACGTAAAAAGGCACGCATCAAATAATCCGCTTTTCGTCGCGTAATATTTATAAAGCAATTACACGAAATTTGTCGCATAACTCGTCATCGGGATTAGAGTTTACGCACAATCTTATCGACGATGACGTGAACGACACCCGAGGTGCTGGTGCCGGTGCGTCTTGTACATTGTAAGCGCACACTGTAAATCCGATATTATCGCGACATTAACGCCACGACGGTATTTTATTCGGAAAACAAATACAAAAAAAAAAAAAAAACGGTGTAACGTTATTAACGGATTCGGCGGGTACGACTGCCAGCAGTTCTGTTTTACGATAAATATCAATCGTGAACGAAACGATATGGCATTTAAAAAGCGACCGTGCGGCGGAAAATCTGACGGTCAAAAAAGCTTTAGGACAAAAACGATAATTGGCTAAAAATGGCAGATTTAAAAATCAATCCTTGGGGTTTAATAACAATACGTTTAAATTTTTAACTGATTGCGGACGTGAGACGTTTAACGAAATGTTTTGTTTAACGATTATAGAAAGTCGTAAACTATAAGCAATCGTATGGATTATCAGTTCTAAATGTTGACCGTTAAACTAAAATTTGATTTTTTTTTTTTTTTCAATGTTAACAACCGTCGGCAATTTAGTAATGTCTAAGAGTTTGCTAAACAAATATTTAGATAGCGTCTGACAACAGTGTATTATTTTATAATTTTTCTGCTTCAATTTTCAACGAACTTTCGAGTGAATTTACAATATTTACAAAGTTTGACCATTTTCCCGTGCACACGATATTATCGACTTTTGATTTTCAAATGGCATTCCCCAATTTTTTTTTTTTTTTTTTTTTTTTTTTTTTTTTTAACTCACGTTCGAAAGGAGAATATTAGAGCAGGCGAGGGTATATAATAAATTCGCCATATCTTATCGAAACGCGGGTCGCCATATTCGGAAATCAATATTCGATTTGGATTTATCGTATAATAATTTGCGACTTGAGGGTAAAATTGTAAAATCAATATCGTAAATATGGATGATCAATGTCTGAAATAACACTCAATGTGAAAAATCTCGTTTTACAAATTATCGTCGCGGGTTTCCGATAAAAATATCACCCTGAATATGTAATGTATAAGGCAGTGCATTTAATGCATTCGGAACTCTTTTTCAGATGATTATATTCTCTGCCAATTGAGCTTAAATATTAATTTAAATACAGTTTTTTCTTCATTGAAATAAAAATCCTATTTAGACAATATTATATTCGTATTTTTATTTAAGAGCAATTTGCACTGTCTTTTTCATAACTTTAACGTATAATTTTAAGAATAATTTAAC
Organism: Tuberolachnus salignus; assembly: GCA_956483605.1. Lineage (NCBI taxonomy): Eukaryota > Metazoa > Arthropoda > Insecta > Hemiptera > Aphididae > Tuberolachnus > Tuberolachnus salignus. The sequence goes on along the minus strand of OY101429.1, from coordinate 10,564,405 downwards.
TTGAGATATTATAAAATATAAAAATTAAGTAAACATAGCATTGTACAAATGTATGTACCAGTAAAAAAAATATAAACAAATATTTCTATATCGCTTTTTTATTGTTTTTACATTTACTTGTCCTTCAATAAACATTATTATCGACCATCAGTTATGTTAAAAATACACATGATCCAATATCGTTGTAAAAATTTGAAACCGATGTCATTTGATGGTTCTTTATACATTGTCGCGTCTGTTTCGTCTGTGACAACGCCGAAAATCGATCCATTTCAAATAAAGTGTTTTAAAAAATTACGTTAAAACTAATTTTTTTCAGAAAAATTGTCTAAATTATAAGTGAAATTTACGAGTAAAATACCATTACGATATTTTAATGCGATAACGCAATCCATTTAGTGAGTTTTTTTAAAACACTAAATTCATTGACTTAGTTTTGTATTAGAGCCGGCGACGACGATTAAATATTATTGAAATCTGAACCTCTTTATTTCACATTGTTGTGATTTATTTCCGGGTTATTTTTCGTCCTTATTATGCGGATCACTGTCGTTTAGAAATTATTATTGGCGTTCCGGCGTTGCCGCACGGAAATTAGCTCTAGCAGCATTTCGACGACTGCCCGAATTTGTCCCGTCGTCCCATCGTCCTACTCCATCATCCGACGGCACAACCGCCACGGAAGCAGTTTCAAAAAGAAAAAAAAGAAAAAGAAAATATACGACACTGTCACGTGTAACCGGCACACCTTTGTTGTGAGTGGGATGTCCGGAAGATAGGATATAGAGGGTAATTTAATTTATACCCGTACGCAATCGCTGACGAATAACGAATCTGAACAAAGTTCGGTTAATACCAACCGTCGCGTTCTAGATCAGAGATCGCACGGGCTTAATCGAAATTTATCTACGGATTTTATATATTTTTTATTGATAGGTATGTACACAACACACGACGAACCATGCGTTGGATTCTCGTGCCTTTTTGAGACACCAGGAATAATTTTATCAAGCAAACACCAAATAAAAAAAAAAAAAACTAAACAATTATCTAAAAAAATTCGAATGGCTTTAAATAGCGTAACAATTTCAAAAATGTTTTCTTAAATTTGAGCACATCTATAAAAGGAGGTTGTTTAAGTGTTCAGTTAAAGTTTCAGGACTTCCGTTTACCATGGGCCATTTCCTTAAATCCGGCTCCGCTTTCCGCGGGATTCGATTGTAGCAAGATTTCTAGTAGAAAAGTTATTTACAGTCAATATTGAAAAACCCGTATCATGAAAAAACTAATACATTCCTCGCTACACACAGAATCTAATAAATAAAACACCCAGGATTCATCGCAAGTAGATTTTATAGAAAAATCGTATAGGAAGTATACGAGGCTTAGGTCCGCAGCCGATTTTAATTGCTCAGAGTTTAATTTCGTGGGTGCTTTTAAGTTTTTTTTTTTTTTTTTATACATCACACTTTTTGCACTGCCATCGTCCGCCGTTAGGTCTGTCGTGCGTGTCGACCAAAAAAAAAAAAAAAAAATTTGAAAGAAAAAAAAGCGTCAATTGTGTCGACGGGAAAAAAACGGGTTGACACAACGATAATATATTCCTATGACGCACGCGATGACGACGGTCTACCCCGCAATGATTTGTGGTGCGCAAAGTTTTTTTGCCATTTATCTATATAATATTATAAATCAAAGGCCGACGTAAAGTATTATTAAAAAAAAATATATATATAAAAAATCGGGCGCTCGCGATAGGTATTAAAAGAAATAATTAAATCGGATTAACGAACTCAATACGGCCGGAGCTCTGTCGTATTCGGGATGCACTCATTTAACGCATAAGAAAAACGCCATTGCACACGCTTTTCGTAAATGATATTTAAACTGAATACTCTTTTTTTTTTTTGATTTTCGTCTACGAAAAACCGTGTACAATATTTTGTGGATTATTGGGTAATTTCGTCTTTCCGGCTAGTAGAAATACTACAAATCGTCTGTATTCTAACGATATAATGTTGATATACATCGGTTTCATTCGTATTGATATCCGGTTACCTTTGGCTACAAGACAAACAATTACGATCAATACGATTTTATCATGCTCCGGTCAGAATCGTTTTTTTTATTGCAAAGGCCGATCGTTGCTTTGGGTATTCGTCCACGTCGCCCGCGGCGCAACCCCTTCGGGATAGTTGCTAAATCGCCTGATAATATTTCCCGAATCAGTGGGGCGGCAACCAAGGGAACGGTTTGGAGGTGATTAAGAAATGGTTTTTTTTTTTTTGAAATTCAAACTTCAAGCGATGTGCTATTGTAGACTATACGTTATTTCAATGTATACGTTCCCGGCCGCCGAAAATAAATCCTTGTTGCGCCACCGATCCGAATAAATACTCACTGCCCGTTTAATAAAGATCTAACAGATCTGGTAAATTATATTCGCGTTCGACACATTCCCGTGATTCGGCCATACCCCGGAAACACTATCCCTACGTCCGCCTTCGAATATTATTCCGTTAAATTATTACCGTTCCCCCGTACGTTCCTGTTGATTATGATTCCCGGTCGTGGCGGTACTCGTGAAATTCGCCACGCGCGGCCCCGATAACGTTTTTATTTTACGATTAGACCGCGGAATACCGCAATAAATAAAACATTTTTTTTTTTTTTTTTTACTTATATTGGCTGTCGTCCAAGAACGAGCCCGACTATCCCAATTTCGATACCCGCGCAAATAATAATTCAAACATTCGGCGGTACACACCGTCTGGGCGCTTCGGTTATTATTAATGTAAGATTATTATTATTTTTTTTTTTTTAAGATTTATACGCGAAAAAATTTCGAATCGATTGAAGTAGGGTACGTCACCGTGTGTATATTATTATTAATGATAATAAAAATCAATAAATATATAAATAACTTGACCAAATATAGGATTTTCTATGCGATACATTTCGATAAAGTTTATCGTTACGCCGTTGTAAATTCAAGGTATAAAAACCAACACGAGTGTTTACGTTTTAATTTAAAAAAAAAAAAACTTTTAATAATTAACAAGAAATTAAAAAAAAAAAATAAATAAATAAAAACAACGAGCTGTGGGAATAAAACGTAAACAATAAAAAAAAAAAAAAAAAGTGAGAGAGAAACTTTTGATTTGTCTGAAAGACTAATCGAAGAACTATCGCAATAAATAAACCCGATGGGATGCCATAAAAAAAAAATAAATAATAATAATTAACAAACAAACGGAACAAAAAATCAATATTTTTAATCCGAGTTACAAGGGCTTATCGTGAACTATGTTATATATCGAAAATTAACCGGAAGACTAATAGGATTATTATTTGCTAATCGATTTACAAAACGTAACAGTTACTATATAATTTTAATTCTTTTCAAATCTAGACAGGTTAGCCAATTTTTTATAGTTAATTTATCATACAGCTAAAACGAAACTAAGTTAACAGTTAACTTTGAAATATAAATGAATTTGAGTATCTAAGTTAAGTTAAAAGATACATTTTTTTAAAACAAAAAACCCTTTACTACGCTAGCAAATTATTCGGTACGCTAAAATTAAGACTTTTATAATAGATTTATTATACGAAACTCATGATATGGGCATCTCATAGGATACGCCATATGCTGGTATTGTTGTGTACGAGGTTTGGCAATTAAATATCGAGAATTTTTCTTTTGTAATAATTTATTTTTTATTTATATGAACTTATGCACCCATACCCTCACGATACTTTCCCCAGAGTCTGAATCCACTTGTTCCGGCGTTCTTTCCTTTTCTGGAAACGCCCCTGAAAGTCTTCCGAAGTCAGACCATTCATCACCGACGTCCTCCGAGTCCTCATAGCGGTGTCCTTTCATTCGTTCATTCAACATTGTAAATAGTCAGAATTCTAGCAGAGTATGATCAGGACCACACGGGGAGTGGGGGTACATTGAATTGTTTTTACTCTTCGAAAACTGTTGGAATTTTAGCGAAATGTGAACAGGCGAAATGTCGTGGTGTAGGACCTGACCATTTTTTTCTCCTAATTCAGGTCCCACACGAGCAACTCGCGTACACAATCGCTTTAAAACACAAATGTAAAACAAACCGCTGTCACTGTTTGACCTTAATACGTCGATCCGAATGCACTAACACGTTTGCAACAATGACATTCACCTTTAAACAAGTCATTTTCGTTGCAAAATAAATGGAAAAAAACATAGGTTTATTTTACAAAAAATTCGTAGATAACATTTTAAATAACTTAAATTCTAAAAATATAACTAAGTTAGGCTGATATTACATATTAAAAGAAATGCATAACTATATGTAAAGTATTAACTATGTTTTTTTCTAACACATTGTTTTTTTTTTAACTAAAAAATAATTGAAAATTAATAGTTGACTTTTAACTGTTTAACTAGTCCTTACATTGACTGGCGTTGAATTTGTTTGAATAAAAATTTATGTTATTATTATTATTGTCTCGTATATGAATCTCCGAATGTTGCTGCGGACGTTTTTTTTTACCGTTTTTCATACCCGACACATAACCCGCCAAACTCCGTCGATAATTACAGGCGTGTGAGCTTCGTATGATTTCAGTGGAAAAACCGTCGAATCGTAAACAGGACGGTCCGGGAAAAACGTAGGCAAAAAACCATAAACCAAAAACAAAAGTTTTTGATCCGAAACAGAACCGAATAATATCCTCTGGCGTTTTTTTTTTTTTTTTTTTTTTTAGATTCTCAGCGTAGCGTGAAATGTTTTGGTTCGACTATAATGTGTGTGTGTATTTGTTTTTGTCTGCCTGTTTACAATTTTTTAACTAAAAATCACGTTCCAACCATCAACTTCAGGGATTTAGAAAAATATATTTAATTTAACTTCAAAGAAGGTCATTGTTTGATTTTCTCAAACATTTTTTTAAGAATTTTTTTAATTGCTTTTTATCAACAATATATCGTGTAGTAACAAATTAATACATTTCCCAATATAAATTTATCAAAACACGTTTTTCCGAACTTTGTACACTACGGTACATCATTACCTTACGGATATAAATAAAATTACCCCGTACTATCCCACATTCCCGACTCTCCCGCTTACAAGAGCGGCCCACGGTGTGAAGAATTTCGGTTGTTTTTTCGTTTGTTGCTTTTCTTTCTCGGCGATGACGATAAAAAGTCATGAAATAAGGGGTACATATCAAACGCAACGTTGTTAAACATACTGTATACACTAAACGAGGTTGTTTTTATTTTTTATTTTTTTATTTTTATCCGTGACCGTTTTCGGTTAAAAAGGCACCGCGTTTTCCAAAAACTATTACCGTAAAAAATTATCCGAAATATTCTCATTGGAACTGTACGTTAAACGTCGTTGTGCGTATTATTGATTGAATAAAAACGCTTTTATTATAACCGGAAGCGCGGCCGCGAGAAAGTCGTCGTGATAAATTACTCGTTTTGTTTTCCATTTTCCGCAGCGGTAAAATACTTAAAAAACGCCCGTGTGATAACGTTATCGTGTCCGCGACACCATTGTACCGCGACACAAAATAATATCATTTATAGACCGATTAGAATATTGTATAAACACGATTATTATTAATGGATCACCGCGATAATGTCATTAAAACAAAAAAAAAAAAAAAAACTGAGAAACGACGAATAACGCGAACAAAAAGTTTCGCGTTTACACGAATCGAGAAGCCATTTGTATAGTATTTTTAGTGTATGGACCCTCGGTAAAAGTTTTCCGTTTCGATGCTTTTCCCATCACCTCACCTACTCGTTTCCCGACTTGTGAATACCAACAGACGTAACCATTATACAGTTGAATATTGTCTAAAAATCGATAGCGTTTAATTTATTCATCTATACTAATAAAACAAAGACACTTCCGGTTTATAGAAAGCGAGACTCCCCCGTTGGCGTGGATATTAGAAATTTCGAGAACAAGTGGTTTTACCATTCTAATTTCCAGTCTCAAAAACAGTGTTTTTAATTTTTTTTTTAAATTAATAAATTTTCGTGCATAAAATCCAGTTCAATACGCGTGGAGCTCTGAAATGACGGTAAAACAGTTGGTTCACAGTATATTATATTAATAGGACTAGGATTTGAATGCCGTAAAAAATCGCAAAAAAAGCTCTTAAAAAAATACAATAATCGACCGTAAAAATTCTTTTAATTTATTTATAATAGTTTAAACGATAAGTATTACAAGTGGTTTTTTTTTTTTTTTAAATTATTTTACGCCACTTATCGGATATATCTTCTAAATTTATTACTTCTTTTAATTTTATTAATTTTGAAATAATAATTGAAAAATTACATTTTAATATATTCTCTTTTTTTTTTATTTTTTTTTTTTTACTAGTTATTATGTGAACGTTTGATGTGGACCCACCTTGAAATTACGTTTAATGTATTTCAAAATTTGTTTTACAAAAAAAAAAAAAAAAAAAATGATCTAAACATTTAGAAAACGCCGTAGAAACCACGTAAAATGTAAAAAATGATAAATGCAAAATAAAAATCAAATCGAATACAATCGGTATCGATTAAAACGGATTTTCGCATATTTGTTCGCGGACGTACGTTTCGGATCGCCGGAAATAACGACGCGACTGCACCGTAATCCTAGCGTTAATTATAATGGTTTTTTTTTTTTTTTTTTTTTTTTTTTTCGTCTATAGATTATGCCCTGTCGTTGGTGTTTTAACACAGTGAATTATGTGCCGCGGCCACGCGAATTTATATCCAATCACGCCGCTAATCCGTACCGCATGTAATACACTCGAAATAGATAATATGCAAATCTGGCGAACCCTGTTCGCCGAACACGCACCGCGGTTGAATATCGATAGGGCACTTACGCCGAAAGGTCTTTAACATTATCTTTTCGGCCGGTCGGCCGCTTAGAATCGTTCCCGTTGGAATTATTATTGCGCCGCTTTTAGGATTCTACCCGTGCGTATTCATCAACCCGCCGCCGCCACTCGGTTGTACACTTTCGCGCCGGTACGCCAACACGCGCCTCCGCGCTCCCAATTACGTATATCGCTATAATTATTACTATTATTTTTTTATTATTAACATACGAACGTAATTTCGATATTCGAATCGACAAAATAACATTTCGGTTTTAGGAAAATCTTCCCCCTGAATAACGCATTGCAATATTGGTTTTTCAATTGTAATTTGACCTTGTCCTATTTGTCTGCGCGTTTCTAGGCTTCCGCGGACATACGTCCTCCAATCTTATATCCGTTGCTTTTATCATCCCATCCTCCCGCACCACAGTTCAAAACTTCAATCGAGAAATTCCGCATCCTTTTTTTAATTCACCTTGCCGTCTCATTCTGGGCCTTCCCAATAGAGATTTTTTCCACAAAGGTTCCGCGCCATTGTCACTTATTTTACAAAAAAAAAAAAAAAAAATGCGTTCCCATTCCATCGACCGTGTCCTCTATCCATATTTTTCGTCTACCTTGTTTCGACTATTATACTTCAAAATAAATCTTCGAAGTTTGGAATTCGCTATCCTTTTCCACTCTCCACAATCTTTGTCCTCGGTAAAATTCGTGCATATGTATTAATTGAGGCTAAGAATATTTGTTGCGCTACACATATTTATTCGATCGGTGTATTATTTTTTTTTTTAATCCCATGTCATTTATTATCGCAGTTGTCAACTAAAATATTTTAACTGTCCTTAACTCGTCAATTAACTTAACAATACACCGACGCAGAAGAATAATCATTCGGTTTGAAAACTACGAGTGTAATTAATGTTTTAGTTTTTTTTTTTTTTTTTTTTTGTTTTTAAACCGAATTAAACATTTTACTTTATTTGAAATAATAACCACGGCGGTGGTGTATATTAGAGTAATTTGTTTTATTTTTCTCGAATATTTTACTGGCAACGTCTTTGTTATATTTAATATTATTATTATTATTATTATAATAAGCCAGCCGTCATCTCTAAAATCACGTTTTCGTTTCGGCACCCGAATCGTTCAAGTAGTCACGCAACGAGAGTGTTAGATTTCTTCCACTGATTATTAATTAATGTTTATTTAATTATTATGATAAAATGTGCGCGTGTCGACTGAAATTTAATATATTTAGACACTGCATGAAAAACCCGACACGCGCATTCGTTGGACTATAAAATATTATTCGGTTATCGTCACTACACAAGACGCCTCGAAGCACCGTCGGCAACTAGAATTTTTTTTAACACAAGGGCAAAAGGTAAATAATCAACGCGTAATTATGGGGCATAGATATTCCCGTCAGAGTCTTTTTTTTTTTTGGGTGGGGGCGGGTCATTTAGTAAATACCTATAACTAATACTATAATTGAATTCATCTGGCGATTGGCGCAACTAGAATTTTTGTAATATGGTATTGATCATAATTATAATTAATATTAACGAATTTACCATTTTAATAATAAATTGTCTTCATAAATATTTGTATAAAAAACGTATACCATATAAACTACAAAACTATGGTCAATCCGTATTGGTGTAGTGGTGAACATGGCGCTCGACTGGTTACTATGGATTGAGAACAAGGTTCTCAGGGTTCTCAGTTATTCGAAGGTTAGAGCAAAATTTCCATCGGCCCAATGTTCGTTTAGTTAAAATGATAGATAGAACACAAAGTAACTCGCAGATATTATAACAACTCATGTAATTTTCCAAAACACCAAGATATAAAACAGTAATAACATAAATATTATAAACCTATTAGTATTTGTATTAAACAAATTCCATAAAAGTACGGAAATTAATTCTCGGATACCAAACTAAGAGTGGCAACTAGTGCAAGGTTCCAAGCCTTTTTTTAGCGTTAAAACCACTCTGCCGATCATAGAATTCCGCCGACATATAATTGATTCTAAAATCGACAAGCGGGTTTATTTTAATATGTCGTGCCCGTAACGATCCAATATATACTGGTGGAGATCTCACTCATGTACGTTAAACAACAACCGAGTTATGGTCATTTATATAAAAAATGTTTTAATTTTAAAAAATATTCGGAAACATACTACCGGGAGGGAGTCCGGAAGCTGACGTCGGTAATTTGTGCTCGGATGGGCACCTGTTGCAATGCAGACGGCGGTTGGCCGGTTTAACAGTCAAATCATACCCCCTGATAACTATAGTTTTCCGGTACAATTATGCTAGGATTTGTATACCCTCTAAGTTTATGTGCCGGGGAAATAATTGTGCTAGTATTATTTTACTCGGCAGAACCAATATTCTAGGATTTATATACCCTCTCGATTTTTAATAGAAAACCATACTTCCCGGAAAGATTTGAGATTCCTATTACTGAAATCGTAAACGTTTTTAGACCAGAGTTATCTGGTCGACGACGCAGCGCCTTTGTAAACACCGCGAAAGGGGAAGTGGGAAAAATGTGAATAATGTCCCAGATTTGTACCTATAAATATACAGCTATTTCGAACAATCGAAAGTAGTATTAATTTATTTGAATATTCAGAACGATCAATAAATACTATACTACATTTACTATTCATTGTTTAGACATGGGGAGAAGGAATTTACGCAAAATATTACTTATTTGTAATGATTGAATCAATCCATTTCAGCTATTTTGTTCGTTCACCCACGGAAACTAATAAAATATTCACAAAACAATGTTATAGTAATTTAGTGTTTTTAGTTTTTTCCATGTTGTCACGAAAATATTAACTTACCCGGCCGCACTCATAAATAATAATATTTCTCAGTTACATAAACAGAAAATTATTGTCGTGCTTATTTGTGCGTGCAGAAAATTAAACCTTATTTTCCTTTAGTTGTGTTAAAACAGTGTTGTGCTATAGTTGTGTTAACTCAAAAGTAAACGTCTCGTGATAAGTTTTTGCAAAAATCGTAATCCACGTTGAAAATTATTACTATGTCATCGAGAAAAGTGAAACATAAAGAATAATTGCGTGTGTTTATTTTTTAAATAACGAAGAACAGCTTCAGTTGTTTATTTGGTGAGAATCGAAGAGATGCGAAGGAAAACAGTTAAATCTCCAACCCCTTCCCATCCCTCTAAAATAATCCTCGTCAAACTTCAAAAAGTCTTACTTATAAAAAGCGAACGCAAAATTAAAATATTTGAATTATTCATTATTGCCACGTCGTATACAAAAAGCCTATACGTTTCTCATCGAAATTATCGATCTACAATATTTAACGTTTTGGTAAAAATTAAATTAAGTCTATTCATATTCAGCTATAACATACATAACGTGTTTTTTTAATAAACCTATATGTGTCCCTTAAATTTCCGACGGTTGTCTTTGGGACTTTTCTATCAAATCGAGTATTATACCACTTTAACATGATATTATGAATAATTATTACATTAGTCGCGACTATACAGATAAAACGAGATACCAAGTCGACTGTATGATACAGTCCCATAGGACGGTGTACGAAATTAGCAGCCAAAATAGAACAGGGCAAATCGTATTAATTAAACGCACATCTTTAAGTATTCTGTTTATCGCAAAGAATTTCTTAAAGGCTCCAACATATTCTGGAAATGTTGAAGATTTTGCTTACGTTAGTCAGTTTTTAGATGAAGATTTTACAATAAAGTATGCAGACATTGCTGAGTTAGCGAATGTACAACCTTTGAAAATTCAATTGACGAGTTATTCGTATAAATAGATTGAACATACATTAACATTAGAAATAATGATAGTAATGATAGTTTGTGTCTACTGACAGAAAATCAATTGATTGGGCTATCTTGTGAAAACAAACTTAAACAAATATTTAACGAACCGTCTTTAGAAGTATTTCGGGCACATTTATGCACAGAACGATAGACAGTACAAGCGGCTGTAGCCATTCCGATTCTATAAATGTTTCTAACGGGCTTGTCTACGTGAAAAGGGCTTTTCTACTACGACGAATTGTGGAAACGTCGAAAAGAAATTAACTTCAAACGGAACGCGGTTCTCCGCGATTGCACCGCGCATATAACCGAGCCGAGACGTAGTGCAGTCGTGTAAAACGGTCGGAGTGAAATTTTTTTTTTTTTACGTGTAATACGAATTGAACACTACCTCGGAAAATGTGAAATTTGTATATATTCGGTTGTACAGGCGCGTCTTGTGAACGGCACGCCGAGCCGCGGTGCAGTTTTTGTTGTTGTTGCTTTTCGCGGCGTACGACACCGCAGCCGACAAAAAAAAAAAAAAAAATAAAAAACGTGTCGCCGGCGGAAAAATGTCTGAAGGCATCGGCCGGTCTAGACCTTCCGGCGACGTGGCGTAACGCACCCGCGCCGCGTACGACCGCGGGACGCGCGGAGTAAAAGTTCCCACTGTCCTTTCTAATTGTCGAAACCATTAGGCTTTCGATACGTCCGGCGGTGGGTACCACCCGAGTCGTTGTCAAACGATCTCGGGACTCACTCTCTCATTCTCTCTTTCTCGCTCCCTATATATATATATATTTATATACGTTATATATTCATATATAATATTATAATATAGGTACCCGATCTACCCGCCGGTAATTAATGTGGCCGAGTTAATACCGAAGCGGCCGGTTCATCAGTTTTAACTCTATACACGGCTAATTGCGCTGCTGCAGACCTGAGACTAAATACATATATATATATATATATATACGTAGATAATCGAGAAAGCGCTACGGCGGTAAGTTTAATGGGATATATCGAGGGTGGGAGGGGGGGCGGTTATATTATTATATAGAGTCTCGCCCCCTCCCCCCATCCCGCCTTCCCACCGGCAGTAGTATCACCCCCCACCCCCGCCGAGGCATTGCCGCCGAAAGTTTAAACGCGCGCCCCCGCCCATCGTCGCACCGGCCGTCCCGTAACGCCGACAGCTCGGCGGCGGTCCGGTCGCCGGCGGCTTTTGTGCCAACTAATCTGGCCGCCCCGGTAAACTATTATATTATATTAATTCAATCAGACCTCCGCCGGTGCCACCCCGTGCCGCGCGTCCGGCTGACCGTTTAGGGAACCCGCGAGCGTCCGGGGCCACCGGGGCCACCGCCGAAATTCTCTCCGCCCGCACGCGGCGCACGGTTACGATTACAACACGACGGGCCCCGTTAAACATTGCACAGCAATTATTACAATAGGTGCCGGGGCGGTCCGGCGTACGGCGTGCGACGCGCGGCCGTCCCGGAGACGGCGGCGACAATCCGGATCCGTCGATCGCGCGCGCCCCGTAACGGCGTAAATATTTAATCGACCGCCGCCGCCGCCGCCGCCGCCGATAACATATATTGTTTTATATTTCCCAAAGATTGCGATCCGTTTAAATGCGGAACTTCCGGGCGGCGGGTTAAGGCAATAAAACGTAAAAGGATTTCTCCGACAAAGAACAAATAATAATAATAATAATAATAATAATAATAATAACGCGCGGGAGCCGAGGTCCCGAAAACGTTCGTTCGCGACCGCGGGACGACGGCGGCGGGATAACGTTCCCACGAGGGTCCTTATGAAACTTTTATTTTCCCCGAGTCGATATAATCTTTTTGATTTAGTTTTATCGGCGAGACCGCTGCTGCTGCAGTGTCGTCTGTAACAACAACAATACATTACGGCACGAAACACAAGAGAGAGAGAGAGAAAACAAGAGTAGGTCGGTTTTTTCGGTTTTTTTTTTTTTTCCTACACAGCTGTTTTACAAAACTCGGGAGCACACACACGTCGCGAAGGTTTTTTTTTTTTTTATTTCTTCTATCATTCTCATCCGGAATTCCTCTCCGAGTGCACAGCGGCGGCGGCGGCGGCGGCGGCAGTAGTGTATATTTGTAATGTCCCACGGGTTTCTCGTCCACATACACTCGCGTCTGAGCAATAAACATTTCGCGTGTGCTTTGAATTTCAATATTATAGTCGCCGTTTTCGTTTTTCCTGCGCGCGTTTATTCCCGGCCGTAATTACAAAAAGGCGCAACTTAAGTGCACTTGAGCGTTTTTAATAGACCGGCGGCGTGGCGGCCGGCACAGAGTTTATCGGCCACGTATAAATATTACGGCGGCGTTTTGCCGGCCGACGACGGTGCCACGGGCAGGCGGCGTCCGCCCGGTAAAGCCGCCCCCGGACGTTCCCGGAGACTCCCGCCGCCGGCGTCCGCCGATGTGACGGCCCGATTCGGTTATTAATAACGGAACCCACCGCGTCCGATCGCCGTTGTTATTACGCGAAACGTTGCCCGGACGCGTTTAATATTCAATCGCGGCCGCGTACGTCGTAATATTCGAATATATTAATATCGGTACCGTCGCGCTAGCTCCCGTTTACCGAGCCCCGTCGCACCGGATTGGTTTCCATTCGTTTTAAAACCGGAAAAAAATTTAACAAAAAAATATACGCCCTCGCCCCTTGAAGTCCACTTGCCCGCGGAAACGTTCAACACGGTAATAATATAATGAACAATCCCCGTGTATCCCCGTCCGCATCCGGTCGATTATCGATTACGGGGGTCGATTGCCCGGAATCCGTCTTAATATGGCCGGTGGCTGTCGTCAAATCCGACCCGTCCGACCGCAAGTTTCTCCCTATTGCCGACTTCAATTTAGGCCCGATTGCGGGCCTGCCACCGCGGTGATCAATCAGAACGCTCTAGTCGTCCGTTGTCCCCGTGCCGACATTCCCTTCCGAATTTGAGTCGAATACCCCATTCCCTTTGGAGTGGATGGACAGGTTGTTTATTTCCACGTTCGTCCACGTCCTTTTTTTTTTTTTTATATTTCCTTATACCTCTATAACCCTCGCTCGTTCGCTTTTTGTTAATTGCTATTTATATAACTATAAGCTATCGTTTTGCTACTACACCTTTGGGCGCCGTCCTGTATTCTCCAGGTAAATACATAAATAATCGTGTCCGTCGAGACCAAAATTGTTTCGATTTCAAATCAGAAGTGCTATGGGATTCCTTTGGCTTGGGGAATCGGTCTGCCCGAAGAATTATATAGATAGATCGACGTCACTGTCGATTTGTATCTGAACGTTTTCGGGGACGGAAAATATGTCGCCCAGGAAAGGCCTAAAAATCGTCTTGTTTGGATACGATAAAAATCATTCGTCAAAATCTGTGACGGAACGTCCAAAACGGTCCGCCAAAATTTGTTTTACAAAATGATTATGGAAGAACGAAATAAATGCTTGTCCGGTAAAAAAAACCCCCCCCGTTTCGTTATTTACAAATAATTTTTTTTTTAATCGCCAACCGATCGATAAGGTGATCGGAATACTTTTTTTTATTTTATCCGGAAAGTGAGAAAGAGATAAAGAGAGGGAATTCAACAAAAATTATGTTTCTTTTATTTGTTTATGATGTCAATAAAAAGTTTGTCTGGAAGTATAAAAATATAAACAGAAGAGACCTTTTCTCGTTCTCCTTTGTGTTCGGCAATAATAGAGTTTAGAAATTCCAGATTATAATTTAAAATTATTAAACGATTGCCCTCTCAGAGGTTGAACTTAATAAAATAAGAAATGCCGAGGACGACGAGAATTTCGCCGAAATCCGTATATTTTAAATGTATTAACTAGACAGTCAAGTGTCAGTGGAGCGGGGCAAAAGAAATTCTTATTGAAAATCGATATGAATATTCAAACGAACGAATCGTAGGTTTTGAAGTAAAAAAAAAAAAGAAGAAAAGTTACGATTTCGTCGTCCTCGGTATTATATTAAAACAAGTAAACTCTCGGTGCCACAGTTATACGTATATATATATATCCGAATATATATTCGGAACCGAAACGGATAGTTGGCATTTCTTGATTATTTTTTAACGTGTAATTCATGCGATATAATAATATGGCGATGTATATAAGTTTTCGGAATGACATGCATTATGTAGTTCGTGTGTAATATATTCTCGTTACAAGTCTTTGAATATTTTGGACATCACACGACTCTGCTGCAGCTAAGAAAGTTATTTCTAAACTTTTTAGCGTATGTATATATACGTGATACAGCAAGTAGCATATACAGTTTCGAGTCAAAAACGCATAATAAGTTTGCGCGGAAACTATATCAATATGGCGGGTGTAAAAGGATCATGGCACTTGTGTTGGTATTCGGTGCAAAGCGACGATTTTAATTCGTTTTTATTTAATGCAAAGTTGTTATTTTTAAAATTTTTTTTTTTTTTATTATTGCATACGTTAATGAAAAAACAGTATTATTTTAAATCACACGAGGGAAACGTCTATTATAATCTCCACGGTTTTAAGTCGAAATTGTAAACGTTGAAAGGTAAACACAATAATAAAAAAAAATTATAAACACGCCCTTTAAGATGACGTACTACCTCCCGCGGTAAAAATGGTTGCGGCTAGGTAATTTTCAAATATTCTTTCAAATAATTTTATCAGTGTCATGATCTATAGTAGCAATAAACGTGTAATCGTTAAATATTACCAAAACAACAATTA
Source organism: Tuberolachnus salignus (assembly GCA_956483605.1). NCBI lineage: Eukaryota > Metazoa > Arthropoda > Insecta > Hemiptera > Aphididae > Tuberolachnus > Tuberolachnus salignus. Next base: position 10,548,916 of record OY101429.1, on the reverse strand, counting down.
CGAGCGGCAAAAACGGTATTCGAACATTAAATTTAATAGACAATCCGGACCGTGCAACAATGTGGGTTGTTGAATTTACGATATTACTATTGCGAAATAAGTTATTCGAGTTAAAATTTGATTCTCGAATGATGGTGATAACTCTATTTCTCTTGTTCGCAGTATCGAAAAACTAGAAATCAACGTTGCATTTTTTTTTTTTTTTTTGGTGGGAATTTGATTTTGTAATTTGGTCTATGGCCCGCGCAAAACCGTTTTTAGAGTAGAATTTCGGCTGCTAGTGCGCTCTTATTACAAATCCGCTCATAGGTATTGAGGATGTATATCAAACGATTTGCTTTACCGTCTTAAGCGTATCACGCGAACACAGATAAAAACAATCGAAAATCTTTAACGAAACGTATTGATAATAATATTAGCATGAAAACTTTTTGACTACGTAGTTTTGAATCCCTAAACGACTCGTGTCGGCATTCGGCAAAGGTTCATTTTATTATTATTATTTTTTTTTTTTTTGTGTGTGTGTGTGTGTGTGTGTGTATTGAAGTGTGGCAGAAATCTACTAATCGACGTATGACAGTAAAAAATAACCGCGGCAGTTATTTTACAAGCGATGCGTATACATACTAATAACAAAAAATATAAGTGAAGTTATTCTCGTGATAAAAAGAAACCCCTTAAAGTTTTTGTATTATGCGAATGTACGTAAATTTGTTTTCGTCGTAGTGTTTGGTATTTTTTTTTTTTTGTTTTTCTGATATAAAAATGACGTAAAATATTTATACCCACGTGTTTTCGTTACAGGCAAGAAGGAAGGCACGTTGAAACTGGTCAAATTGGAAGTACCCCAGTGGGCGAACCTGAGGACGTCGGTGACGCTCAACTGTCTGTACGAATTGGGCAGTGACAGCCTGTACTCGGTCAAATGGTACAAGGACGAGCACGAGTTTTACCGATACACGCCCGAAATGGTCCAAGTGTTCAATATGGATGGCATAAACGTAGACGTGAGTGTCGGGTTTTTGCGCGCGTTAGTTTTTTTTTTTTTTTTTTTTTTTCGATGTTCCGTAAAACCGTTTTCTCATTAGCGGTTTGGACGTCTGAGTGGTAAAAATAACGGAATAAACGACCAAAAGGCGGGTCAGGGCTGCGCGGAGTCGCCGTTTGAACGTTCGGGGGGGGGGGGAGACGATACCGATATAAAAATGAGACCGAATGAAAACAGGAACTACACGGTGTGGAGTGTGTAGTAATAAAAGCACCTTATAGGCTAAAAAGATAGAAAAAAAAAAAAAAAAATACAGAGCTCCCCGATTGTCAATCGATACGCTTCGTTGAAAATCGTAATAACTCAACAACCTAACCCTCATCGTCCGGCGGCCCGTAGTACGGTGGCGTTTTTAGACGACAATTTACAAACTTCCGAACACGAATTTCCGTTTGTTGATCTTACGTCTGTCGTCACCGTTTTAATGTTTCGCAGGTGAACAAGTCGTCGGCCACTTCCGTGACGCTGTTCCCGTTGACCCGGTCGAGCGAGGGCAATTACAAGTGCGAAGTTTCAAGTGACGCCCCGAACTTTCCGACCGTCGTCGAAGACGCCAACATGACGATTATCGGTAAGCGGACATATTTTTTTTTTCTTTTTCTTTTTTCTTTTTAATGTCTCGTAGCGCAATAATTATATATTATTCGGGAACAGTAATTACGGAGGAGTGACCGGGAAAACCGTCGTGCGGATCGATTCGGTTTGTACGCCGGTAATTTTTTTTCTTCCTTCGTCGAGCGCCGCACCCCCCCGGCCGGTCTTTGCGTTTGCCAAATTTGATTTTCTGGCCGAAACTTTTTCGTCCGGAACTTTCGACCGAGACCGACGACCGAGTATTATACACGGCCGTTTCGAAATCCGTTTGTCCGTATTCAATTATTATTACACGATTGTTGCCGGTCCACGCAAATATCGCAATATCACAAAACGCGCAAATGCCATCGCCCCGGACAACCGAATTTATTATAATAAAAAAAAAAAAATAATAATGCCGCCGAATTATGCACAATATTTTATTTGTTCCGTACGTTTACAATCATTTTTTTTTTTTTTTTTTAAAGCAATAGTAAAGTTGCACTAAAAAAAAAACCCCCTGACGATTTTCACATCTTCAACGTCGTTTCAAACACGACTAACGGTTTGAAATACGAATTTTTTAGATAGCACAAACATACCAGAATATAAAGGTACCTAATAATATTATAATATATTCAATAAAGCCGTCGTCGATACATTTGAAATTTAAACTGTGTTACAGTAGAATAAAAAAAAAAATAAAAAATCAATATGCAAAACGCAAAACTATACCTTTCGTGTCGTTTATAGCTTAAAAACTGTAAATATATACATATATATTTATTTCTTTTTTTTGAATTTTCTCTTCGTTCTTTTCATTTTTTGTGTTATATTTTATAACGTCTTTTTTGTCAAGAAATCTTCTCCCAGCTTTTGCTATACGTAATAAAAAAAATAATATGGTATAGCGACTGGAGGAACAACTGAATTCGGTTTTACAGTTTAACGCGTACGATTTTCTATAATGTTCGATTATGTCTTTTGTCCTGACACCGGACAAAACTGTATTTCCGAAATTTTCGCGCGATTGAATTTGTTCGGAAATTCCTTGTCATTTTAAGAATGCGTTAGTCGAAAATCGTTTCGCACCCCGGTCGACAGGCTTCCGCTGATTTTTTTTTTAAATTGCTATATTTTATTCGATTAGCTATGCGATTATCGCGAATTTTTTATTCACAAAATAATGACTTTTATTATTATTATTATTATTTTTTTTTTTTTTCTATAATACATTCTGAAATACTTTTATTTACTCTGGTTCAATGAATATTTTAAATTTCAACGAATTTTTTATTTTTTATTCTTTGTCTATAAATTGCCCGATCTGTTATATTAAATCTGGTTGGTTGAAAAATTTACATAAATGATATTCGAAGTCAATACCTATCTTACAGTCTAAATATTGAATGTTGAAATTCATATTTCTCTCGGGTATACTTTAAAAGTTGTCCGTGATGCGAATTTGTTGAATTCAATGCATATCAATTTTGAATAAAAAAAAGACTTACATATATATATATATTAATAAACAGCAATGGTCCAAAAAAAAAAAAATACATAATATGAAAACAAATTATACTTACTGTAAATTGTATTATAGTCGGATATTATACTTGCCTCGGTTATTGCTGTTGAATTCGTTTCTAGTTTTTCGAGGTTGTCCCTGGTAATTCAATTCGATCGTGTCGCTATAATCAGCAAGCCCTTTGTATTTAATTTATGCATCTGAATCAGTACGACGTCAATAGTAAATAATCTCAATTGATAAAAAAAAAAAAAAATTTCAACGTAACGTTACACCGTGACTTTTTGATACATAATTCGACCGAACTCAGCTCGAAATCGTTAAACGTCCGTAATGATGTGAACACTGAATATTAGCGATTTATCTGAACTTGTAATGGTATACATCAAATCCTAAAGAAAATATCATATTTAACCAAAAACTCATTCCTTGTACAATTGAAAACTGACTCACAATCCGTAGTAAACATAAGATCTGTATGAAAACGAAAATCAGAAACGTAGAACTGGAAGAAATAGATATACAAAAAATTATTTTGGCGAAAACTTTATCCGTTTGAGAGGAATATATACATCTGTTAGGAGAAAAAACATAAAGCCGCAATAAAAGGGCATTAAACTATTTTAACAAGATGTGGCAGATTTCAGATAGGTACCAATAGTTTTTTTTTTTTTTTTTTTCTACAGTTTTTTCACTTTTACTGTTAATAATAAAGGAAAATATCCATATGTTGGAATTCTACCCGAGCAAAATAGGGTAAAAAGTAAATACTTTTCGAAAAAGCTCTTTAAAGAATGGGTTTATAAATATCTACGACGAGAGTAAAAAACTTCAAGAAGGCGGGTATATTCTCATTTCATTTACTGAAATGAAAATAATAGTTCTGCCAGCAGAAGAAACTACGGGTATTTTAACATTTAATACTAAGTAACTGCGTTTAATGGAAATTTCTCTGCGAAAGTTTCTTATCAAGACGGCGCCGGAGTGCGTATAACCATTTCGAATACGATATAAAACCCGTTGCTTGTCATGCCACACCCGATATTATACCTGTTTGATATCAAACCAGAAATTGCTCGAGGATGTTTAGCGTCCTAAACGCAAACCTCGACCACCTAAGAACTTGGTCGATGAAATTCCACGACGGGTCGGGGAAAAGCAACCGGGGGAAATGGAAAAATCGTGTCTGGCAGGTCACGGCCGATAAAATTGCTATGTCGGGCGGAGCACAACGAGTGGCCGCATTTTATTTCGTGTGCGGAATGGTTAAACGCCGCCGAAATATGTGTTTCACGGTTAGTTGTCTATTTCCGTTTTTAATTACTTTTCCGTTCAAAATGTCAACGGTGCGCGTAAAATGTATCGAGACATTTATACACAATGAAAATTCGAACTGTATCAGCCTTGCGCATTTTCATTGTACGTGCTGTTCCGAACGAAGTTAAAAAAAAAAAAAAAAAAAAAAAATGTCTTATAATACGAAAACAAAATTTAAACTGAAAACTTCGCTTCGGCATTCTTTAAAAGTCAATAGTACGGAATTTTCAATACATTCGGGTAAATCCACGGAAAAATAATACAGAGTAACACATTAAGTCTGTTTATTTTATGAGCTCAAGATTTGATTATTTTAGTAGCAAAAACAATGTTACGTCGTTGACGAATTACGAAATCAACAGGCTACAAAATATACAAATAAAGTCTTTGAAAATATAAGTCGGTTGCACATTTCATTTTTTAATCTAATGTCGACGATATTGAACGACATAATCTAGGAATTATAGTGCTCTTAACAGGTGTACCTAAAACACAAAACTAAAATTGTATCTACATTGTTTAGGGAATCGCTAAAAAAACATATACGGCTATAAATGCACTAGACCTACACGTACAGAATGAAATCCTTTGTTGTTTTTTAAATGTTTAGTAATTGTGGCAAATTACTCCGCACTTTTCACGTTTGACGAGCAAATATATAAATATCGGTATTTATTAGACAACAGGATTTATTACTGTTTCCGTGCTTCGCTTGTCAATCTTATTGATATTTGCCATTTTTTTGCATAGAATGTATTTGTTTTATCACCCACATTCTATGCCGTTCAATTGCTTCCATAATTTGTAGTATTCGTATATCAATGCATTTATTAAATTACTATTGTTGCGATATTTTTTTTTATTTTTAAAATAATTTCTGATGGCTTATAATTATAATTAAATAATACATATATGTGACAATATTAAAGTTATATTCGCGGCATTCATTATATTTTATTTTATTAAATCTTTCGTATAAGTTATTTTGTTTAAATATTCGATAAAATTGTACAGTATGATCGGTTTTTGTTTTTACAACTGGAACGCCGACTAAATAACGCACTTATTGTAGTTGACAACATTATTGTAAAAAATATAGAAAAATATTATAAAGTAATGGGAATGTGCACAATTCCACGAAAGCTTTTTGATTTTGTAAATAATAATGTATTATTAAAAAAAAAAAAAAAAAAAGGCTGGGCCGGTATAAGACGAGTACCTAGTAATTGTATAAAATCTTTTTTTTTTGAGCGGTAGAACTCAAACCGTTAAAATTAATGATATTTTCAACGAAACACTTGACGTATCTTGTGGAGTCCCCGAGGGATCGTTATTAGGTCGCCCCATTATTCAAAATATTTCCTTACGATCTCTTAAAAATAAAAACAAACACACAATCAATACGGAACTATTCAGCTAATGTCGCAATTTCATTTTCCGAACAAACTGTTGATAATTTATAAAACGAGTCATATAATATTCTGAATACTCGTAAATTTGATGACGCTGTAGTTCTGAACGTTAGGCACTACGTTTGTATTCGGTCACTAAGGCACACTAACCAAAAATGCAGTAATCAAAATAAGTTAATGGGCATATAATTATTGTACACGTTAAATCCATTTGACGAACCGAATTAACTTTTTTAAACGCATTACACGTGCGTTTATATAGCAACACGACCATGAGGTTAATGTGCACTGAATAGCAAAAATTTAAAACTATTTCGGAAGGCGATAATTCATTCTACAAAGTAACCTATAGCATACTAACGTGAAAGTATATTTATTTTTAATGTAATGTTGAACTTTAAACATACGATGGAGTCAAACCTGTGGTCGACGCTGTCGAGCATAGGTTAAGGTGTACTCGAACCGAACGAATTTCTTTAGAGTAATGCCGATCATCATCGTTCAAAAATAGAAAAAAGAATTGAAACTCTTAAGAGCGAATCACGACAGTTATTGGCTTTATTATGGCGCGCGCTCCTTTTTTTTTTTTTTTTTTCCTTCGCCCGTCTGCGAATACAATTTCCGTCAAAGCACTTGCCCTGATTGTCAACTTCGGAGACGGTGATTTCCGGTAGATAATTCTGTCCAGCCATTTTTCTATGTTCCGATCGATTTTTTAACAAGACACAAGCATTCTTGACCATCGCGTTTAAAATTGTTATATTATTTCACTCTGTGTTTATCATATTTAAAATCCGGACTTTTGTGCAGCCGACATCTAAAAAGCATGTATTTAAAATACTGAAATGTGCAAATACGTGCTAAACAACATTCTTGACGTATAAAATATATATATATATATATATATTTATTTTGATTAAAAACATTTTATTAAAATGTACAATCAAGTACATTGACAAGTTTTATTCTGTGAAAATGTGTCTTCTGTCACTTTGTACGCGTTTTAGTTAAGAAAACACGCGTTTAACCATTGACACTTATTATCGGACATTGTATATAGCGGGTTATAATTGTAGGATCTGTTTTTAAATTTACGTTGTTTCTATTTATTGAAGCATTGCATTGTTTTAAAATGTCGTATCCAGGATTTTTATCACATATTGATTATTCAATTTTTCGTTAAATAATTGTCCCTTTTCGGTTTAAATTTGCTTATGTTCATCAATTACTTTTTCGTTTATATCTAATTTAATTCTTATCAATTAGATAAGAATTAAATTTTTATTTTCCCGTTGTGTAATGGAATGTAGCAAATGCGATAAATGCTAAATCGGATATGATAGATGCTGTAATCGAAATTTTTTAACTTTCTTGACAGATTGGGCAATAATCTTCTACATTTATTATGAATTCTTTAAATTTTTAAAAGATTGTCTGAACAATACAAAGCGGCATCTAATCATGTTTCCTATCTAATTATTACAGGTTCTGGAGGTAGGCGACATACCGTACAATTTTTATAAGCTGGTATACGGTGGTGAAGGGCCTTTTAAAAAACTTATATTTACTTGTTTATTAATGTCAGGGACATTATCTCTGACTTTTTCGGCCACGCGGTTTAATCCACGTGCAACACAAGTTATACGAATCGTATTTGAATAAAATATTTTTAATGCTCTACCAGTTTATTGGAATATTGTGCGAAAACGACGTGTTTCTAAATAATTCCACGAATACAATCATTCGCAAAATCGATAAGCAGATTACAAACAATATATATATAATACCTGTAATAACAGATCAACACGATATATAAAAATCGATAAAATGCACGCAATTTACTACGGAAACCCGGAAACGCGCGAATAAAATTCCATTTACGCGGTTCAAACTGCGCTTGATTCGTAATCAAAACGCGTTTCTTTAATAGGTTCTGGAACACCTTTATAACTCGCACGAGAACCCAGTCTTTAATCGTATTGTACTATAGCGTCGTAACGAAACGTACGGACGACCAAAACGTTATTTTTCTATATATATATATGTATTTTTTTTTTTATGTTTCAATTGCAGCGTTACCCGACGACGGTTCGAAAATAGACGGACTCCGGCAGTTTTACAGCCTGGGCGAATCGGTGGAAGCGAACTGTACGGCAAAAATGGCGTTTCCCGCGGCCCACGTCACTTGGTACATCAACAACGTCGAGGTCGGTACACACACGCTTATCGTATATATATATATATATATATATATAGTTGTCCATATTCGGGGGTTAACGGGAAAATTAAAAGCCATATAAGATCGTTTATATATATTATTATTTTCTTCCTTTTTTTTTTTTTTTTTACATTCCCCGGGCGGACCAAAAAAAAAAAATACAACGAAACGATATAAAAACCTATTTGGCGAGTAGCCTTTATAATAATATACACGCGCCCGGCCGGCGGGCCATTACCTCGGTTTTTCAGCGTTTTCTCTCTCTCGCCCGTCCGTCTGTCCGTGTCCGCACGCGCTCCGAAAGTCCAACGCCGCCGATGTCCGAAAGTTTCTCGCGTTATAAGCTCAATAAAACATTGTGTCGGGGCTGAGGGAGAAGGGACAAATAACAGTGGCAGTAGTGCTACGGCCACGACAGTAGTTTTAATAACATTTTAAAACTCGTTCGGACACCCGTGCCGGTGTTACCAGACCGTGTTTTGTCGCGCCCGCCGTCCGGCCGTTTTATAATAGAAAAACTTCATCGATCAAGCGGTGAAAAACGCGCGCGCGCGGCCCCCGGGAACATTTCCCGTTGCAGTTCGCTCCCGGAACGGACGGGCCGCGCGCTATATACATTTTTTTTTTTTTTAGTATTTATATAGATAATAATAACGCGGAAAGTTCCTACCGTCGCCGAGAATAATGTCCCGATAGCGCAAATAAATCGGTCGCTGGGGGGTTCACGGGAAAACTGGTTGAAAAATGGCCACCGAGCTTATAAGCGACTCCAATAATAGCGGCTCCGCGGGCACGCAGGACAACGGTTTGGTTGCGGAGCTCTCGTCGCGCGGCACACGAAATTTGAGTACGACGTAAATCGTACGACACACCGCCGCCGCCGCCGCCGCCGCCACGGGAGTTAATGTAATTCTTCCCTCCTCTTCAACGTCTTTTTCTACTTCTTCTTAAAAAATAATAATAATAATAATAAAAGTAAAAATATTTTCAACTCGTTATTTTCCGGAAATTTCCCCGGAGAACGTGTTCTGCTCAGAGATCTTTCTATATAACGTATAATAAATTAATATAAATGAAAAATAAAATTGTACGCGGAGCCAACTTGCGCTACAAGAGTTTCTATCCGGCTAAAATTTATATTGCGGCATGATTATAAAAATAATTATATTAAAAAGAAAAAAAGAAAAAAAAATAGACACCGGGCACTTCGTCAATATATTTCTAAACGTAATCCGCGTACGGGGTGCCGTTTGCGGATAACATTTTTTTTTTTTTTTTTTTTATTCTTATTCGAGTAGAATTATTGCGAATCGGTTATTGAATATTACATCTGTTTTTTTAATTTTTTTTTATATATAATATGTTTACGGACATAAAACATATTGGCAACGTTGGAAAACTCATTTTGTCGTGTTCGACATTTAATAACATTGATACGACTGTGAATGTAATGCGTTAGACTGAATTTTTCGAATTTAAAATCTTATAAAAAAAATGGTTTCGACTAAACACACGTTTGTGTTTTTATATAATTTTTAAATAAGAAATCTCATTTTGCATATTCAACAGGTATTTATTGTTTGTATTTATATTAATTCGGTCAGTCTGATCTAAATTAGCATTAAACATATTTGTATAATCTATGGTTAAATTATGAATCCGTTCTATTTTACAATCGGTTTTTTAACTATAGTTGTCATCTAATTTTGCTGTAAATTTCTATTGTTAAAACTAATATCGCAAAAATTATACTATTCAAATTGAATTATAAGTGCTCTTTTTTTGTATATATATATGTATATTTTTGAAAAACTGGCGCTTTATTAATAATTTTAATGCTCACCAGTTTCTAGTGCATTAAATGCACAGCCCTGGTTAATAACCATTAATGTTATTTCTATTTTAAAATTTATTATACAAAACGCAGTATCCCTATAATATATGCGCTCCTCAATTCGAATATATCACAATTTAAAGATATTAAAAAATATATTTTTATAATATAACATACACAAAATGATTTATTAGCATTTATTGTGCGTTTAAAAATATTACAATGTCTAAAAATCTACGTAATAAAGAAAATATATTACAGTAAAAAGTATTTTTTTTTTTTTTTTATAGAGTATTAAGTATATAGTAAAATACAATATAACATTCAATTTTTCTTTATACCCCATTAAATGTCTTTTGTAATAATATATAATACAGCCTGCGATAGATTGAGACTTGAAGTGAATATGGAATTTGTAAAGAGGGCGGAGGGCCTTTAATTTTTAAAATCCTTTGATTATGTTTTAACTCGAATTGATTGGCTAACGCACGGTGTCATTTTATTAAACGATAGTAAAAACTGCATTTATTTTTTTATTATAATTACTATTATTACGCTTAAATGCATCACGGTGAGATTTTTTGATCCAGAACATACGGTTTCCTTTTTCGTTGAAATTTTGACGTGCCCACGTCGAACAATGAGGAAGCACCGGATTTATTATTCGCGAGCGTTTAACGATTATTATAGAGGAACGGCGAATATAAAAATATTACAACGGTATTAATAAACAAGATATTTCAATAAAACAAACGGACAATTCGTTATAAATAATGTTATCAAATCTGGAACGGTAAATTAGTAGGAAAATAGACGGTCAAACATAATACTGAACACTCGGTAAAAAAATACAATAGTCTACGCCCCGTAAGATTTTTCGTAGGTCTTTAGAGGAGATTTTTCATAGGTTTTATTATTATTATTATTATTTAAAAACAAACGAATAAAACGAATCCGCGCCGTTTTAACGTAACGGAATTATTATCGCGTCTGGCGATTTTACGCGGACGCCAAAACTTACACGTGTTAACCATCGAGTAAACGGTTAGAAGTGGAAAGTCAATTCGTGGGTACTAAACCGCCAGGCGTTGTACACAATAGTGTGCCATCGTTTTCCAAAGGCGTTTTTGCCATCGGTTCACGACTGAATCGATAGCGAGACCGTATAAATACCATTACGGCGTCTGTGCGACTTATAGGCACGCCCGACGGTCGTTTACGGGGGACGTTTTTATTTTTACCGCCGTCGGAGTGCTTAACGACATTTCCGTGCCTATAAAACAGTATAATATATCGGGTGTACTATTATAATACTATTGGCCGTCTCGCCGTAATTGCCTTCCAATTCCGTTTTAATCAGACGCCATCCGATAGGTATAGACGTGTACACCTTACGCGGGACGAACGAGCGATAAAAAAAAAAGTGTATATATACACACACACATTTTATTTCACAACCGAATCGCCGCTGTCGCCCTATTATCCGGGTTTACACCCCGAGACGTTTCGTTTGGTTCGGGATAATAATAATAAAAAAAAAAAAAAAAAAAAAAAACTAAATAAAAAAATCCGAAATTCAATCGCGAAAATTGCTGGAAATTTTATTCGAAAGATTTCGACGACATTATTGCTGTCTTTGTCTAGACCAACGTAGCGGCACATAGCCAAACAGTGTGCGTAGCGTTCGCTTGATTTCGGTATTGGAGCAAAATCGCCTACCTGTTATGAAATTATTAAAAACAATTATCCGATGCGTTTCATTTTTTTTTAATATTTCGAATAGTTACTGTGGTTTTACAATATTCGAATATTCGTTAATGCAACACAATGTATATCGAAATGTTATGTCCGGAATAATGGAAAACGAACGCGTCGTCTTGCTCACAGACGTTAAAGGAAAAAAAAAAAAAAAAAAAATTAAAATTAAATATTCGGCTTTCGGAACGCTCGTAAATTTATTCGGTACCGAATTTATTGTCGATTCGATCGCTGGATTTCCAAGCGCCAGAGACCCGACCGAGCTGGGGGCAGAAAAAATAATATTCGATTCCGGTATGAATTCTAGTTGTTTTATTTTTTTTTTTTTTAACCTTCCGTTTCCATTGCTGTGCCAATAGTCATTATTTGTATTTTGCGTAATGCGATAAAGATTTGGGGTAACACGACAAACGGGTAGCAGCGAAATACCTACTGAACCGGAACTAGTAATACACTGACCTATTGTAGCGGTTATCGAAAATTGTCAAGTTTAAATGTTAAATCGATTACGGATTTAGTTGGCTTCGGGTATATTAAAAATAGTTTGCAAAGAACAAAATGGGATTTAACGGAAAAAAAAACTGTAACGCAAGACATACCCAAACGATAATAATAATAATTTGTACGCAGGAATTATAATACGGGTACGTTTTATTTCGGAACACTTTGCATAGGTATAAATCGTTTTAAATTTGCGATAAGCTTTTTTTCTTATTACTTTTTTTTTTTTTTTACATTAAAGTAAAAAGGAATAGCGGAGAATACATTATAAACGATTTAGTTTTCTCCGGAAATGTGACAAACAAACGAATTAATCGAAAACGGTTTGCATAACCGAAAAAGTGTTTTATCTCGTTTTCCATACCTCGCCACGTAGGTTTCTAATATCGCGGCCAGTCGGATATATACGTTCCGTAGCTAAAAAGGTCTTATTTACAAAAGAAAATATCCTCTTTGCATATCAATCCGCCGCTGAAGAGAGACTAAAAATAAAAGAAAGAAATGGTGGGGGTGAACAAGAGGGAAATAAAGAACTGCAAAAGAGAAAGTCGGTTAACCCGCGATTTATTTCGGAATTATTTAGTCCCTCTTCGCTTTTGACTATATTATAAGAGGTCGGCCGGGTGACTAAAAACTCGGTGATTTATCGGAAACGGAGGATACGCGGACGGTTTCTACTCAAAAGAATATGTGACCCACGAGAGACGCGACAAGAAAGAGTAAGAGAGAACGAAATAAAAATATAAACAGGACAGTATTTCACAGACCCGCGGGGTTGATGTCATCGCGGCTTTGTTTTCGCCATTGCAACGCAGACCCATACCAAAATGCAAACGAGCTCTTGAAAAAAAAAAGTATATTCAAATAGTTAGGTTACATTTATACGGCCGGCCGAATGGTAAAAAACAACGTGTTGTACGGGAAAACTTCTGGTACGTTATGCATAAATCGTAATAATACTGATTGACGACAAAAGGCTTTGGTTTTTCCGAACCAATAAACAGCGTTCCATTTGAATGTCAACGGAAATCGATTATTTTTATTAAAATCAACACATCGTCCGAAATGATCCTAGACTGTCCCGTGTTCAAACCGTAAACGGCAAAAATTAAAACGAACCGTATCCTCGCATCAAAAAAAAAAAAAAAAATACACGACGCTTCGCACAAAAATATAGTGTCCACCAGCTCGAAGCCACCGGCATACACCACAGTGACGTGCCCGGGCATAATCTCGTAAAAAGGTCCCGGGCGATGTGTATTTGCCGATTTACAACGAATGCCCTTTGCCGTCTGTCAACTGTAAGCGCCATGAGTGCCGGCTAAATTACCATATGTTTCAATTATTCTAAATAGCGTTCATATTTTTATTGTACAGTTGTTACTTTTGTACTGTGAACGAGACCATAGAGGCTTCATGATCGGTAAAACCAAGGTTGTTCGTGGAAAATAAAATATATATATTCAGGCTAATAACCATTGTTGTTAAAGCCTTAGCTTTTAACAAAAAAAAAAAAAAATCTATTCTTCTCAAATTTGCTCTCTATTATAAAAAATTCAAAACATTTTTTTTTTTTTTTTTTAGTTTTAATAATTTTAAGTAGTAAGTCTAAAAGGGTTTACATCAATAACGGTATACGTATTTTACAACATTTTCTATATACATACAAAAAAAAAAATGTTAAAAACTACTCGCGTATTCGTGCATTTGATGCGATTTACTGGAATTACGAATCGAAAAGCTCCGGGTAATACAATACGTTTAGTGCAGTGCTGATGTAATTAAAATAATATGCTTTTAACTATTCGGTTTTTTTTTTTTTTTTTTTTTTTTTTTTTTTTTTTTTTATCTAACTATAAATGTAAATGACAGTACTTTTACTGAAATTAACAAACTCGCCATTGTTACCTGCGGATTGTTAACCAAAATTTATTATTATTTTTTTTTTTTTAAATAATAAAAAAAACTGCTACGCACGACGGCAGGCGGAAAAAAAAAAAATAATAAAAAAACAGCTTCTTTGAGCATATTCGGCCGCGAGGTGCGCGTAGTGCGGGGCGGTGCGTGGGGGGGTAGTCGACGGATCGGCGAGGGGTCCGGAAATAAAAATGACGCCCGACGACGAAGACTTTTCGGATCAGTCTCCGCGGGCGCGTTTAATGAAAAACCGAAAACGTATCGCACCGGCGGCGTGATAAAAAATTACCATACGGAATGACTTTAGGGAAATAAATGGGTCTCTATCCCGAAGCGCGTATATCGTTCGTCATATTCATCGAATTACCCGCGGCGAAAAACCTTTCAGTCCCGGATATAACGTTGAATTATTCCATATACCACCCGTCCATAACTCTATAACTCTCTGTTTGCGTGCGATCGTGTGTGTGGTGTGGAGAAAAGGTATTTTTTTTTTTTTTTTTTAGTTTAGTTTTAACGCGTCTGACAAATTCAATATTATTATAAAATACGCTTTTTACGTGTACCGGTGGCGTATTTTTTTTTTTTTTAATTTTGCTTTGGTGTGGGGCGTACGGATAATATTCTTAACTGTAAAACCGCGAGGGTGCCTACCCAATTACCTACCAAGTCGCCGATACCGATCCGGGACCGGAACATTAATGATTTAATCGGTTCTGTTCTTATAAAAAAAAAATTCCGTTCCGGTTCATAAAATTATAAAACAAGAGTTTCGGACAATAACCAATCTGAAAAAAAATGCATATTTTCAAATAGCATTATCTATTGTTTATTACGGATTGTTTCTCATGCGCGTAATACACATTGCGTGCAACTAACTTTATGCGTAACAAACGAATTATCATAACGCGTGGCAAATTAATATTTGCCACACATTATAATTTTCTCGAAACTCACCAGTTACACGTTGCCCATATGTTGATTATTATGAGATAAAAACATAATTATTTTTGATTTGCAATGGTACAGTACACCTCTGGTTACGTATGTGGCTGGATAAGTGGAAAAAACGTCAAGTGTCTTTTACAACGGTGCAGTTTACAATATTACACGTGAACAACACTATAATAATATAACAACTAGACATTTTAGGAAGAAA
Source organism: Tuberolachnus salignus (assembly GCA_956483605.1). Taxonomy (NCBI): domain Eukaryota; kingdom Metazoa; phylum Arthropoda; class Insecta; order Hemiptera; family Aphididae; genus Tuberolachnus; species Tuberolachnus salignus. Next base: position 10,533,651 of record OY101429.1, on the reverse strand, counting down.
AAAAATAATGTTTAGCAATTGAACGTAGGTTATTATTATAATCCGAGAAGACTTCAATTTACCAGAATATTTTCTCCGAGCTCTGACGACACACACAGGCCGTGTTAACGGGGTACGTACAATGCATGACTCCGGGAGTTCAATATAGACGAACAAATTATTATAAAGCCGCATCTCCTCCTGAAACAGTCCCTCTAAATGTATAATTAAAATACTACAAATTTATTTTTCGTTTATCTGTTAAACGAATGCGTTATTATACTAGAACGGTGTAGAACAAAAAAAAAAATAGCTATCGCACCGAGGGTTGACCGCAGTTGTTTAAATGGGAAGTCGGGAATATGTCGAGTAATTTTGTTTGTATTTGAATGACTAGATAGATCATTGCAAAACGTTTCCGAGCAAAGGCAGGCTGAACACGTTTCGAAAGAAATTTCGTATTCATTTGTAACCAGGAACAAATTGAATTTGTGTATGTAATAAATTAATGGTTTTTTGATCGGACTTTAAAATACCTCGTTGAAATGACGTTTGATGACCCGAAACGGAGTAAATAAATAAGAAATACAATACGATAATAATAAAACGAAAATATGCCCGAAAAAAAAAAAAAAAAAATGATCAATATTATTATCGATGTATATATGTTTTATGTTATTATATCGGCAAAATTTACGGCGCGTACGCCTTATTTTCGAATAAAATCTCCGGAATGTTTCGAGCAGTATTATTATACAATCTGTCACAGCGACAAAATAATAATATAATCGCACGTCTGAATCGTTTAATTTCAACACCGCCGTCGCCGTCGCGGGCAATGTTTTGCATTCCCGTCACAATTACTAAACAGATCGTTTTGCCGAGTAGCACGACACGTTGTCGTTTGACGTGTTTATGAAACTTGAATACGTTTATTTCGTATAGTGGTAATGTCACAGGAATGAGATATAATTAACGCGGCGGACACTTTAAAGATACTTTTACACAATTATTTCGAGTAAATTTACAAAAAAAAAAAAAAATGTTATTTCCGAACGTATCCCGGACGTAAACACGAAAAATAATAATTCGAATACCGTACGAGCCTGGTAACGTATAGCCTGGCGCAAAAATTCTCTTGTTTTTGCCGGCCGAAAATTCACAAATCAAGACTGAAACATGGCAAAGAAAAATATTTTAGCGGGCTATCGCCTAAATTTCTAATTCAAGTTAACGAATATATTTTGCCGTCTAATGCTATTGATACCAATAAATTATGTGGGGAAAAAAAATGCGTGTCAGTACACTTAGTAGAGTTTGAACTGATTTACTTTTTTACACACGTACAGATGGTTTTCAAATACCAGCCCCCCCCTAATTTACTGTCCGGAAACACTTTTGTAATAAAAGTTCTTTGGTTAAGTGTATATTGACATAAGTTACACGATGTACCACCGTGCAATCGTCATACAATGGAAATTTGAATTTTATCGAGTCCATAAATGGATTCCTTTCGTCATTTTTGGTTACACTTTAAAAAATAAAAAGGCCACTTTAGAGCAGGGTCTGGAATCTTAATAATTTAATTAATTCTAGTGCCGTTTCAGTTACAAAATACAAAAATAGGTTTTAGTTTCAATTACGGTTCTTGAAATTATAAAAAAAAAAAAATGTTCCGGTACCGGTTAATACCGGTTTATAAAAATGTATTGTTAAATAGGATTTTTTTTTTTTTTAATCGACAAAAAAATATCTAATGAGATCAATAAGTTCTATTTTTATAATTAAAATTATTCACTCTATTCTATATTTAATTTAAAAAAAGTAGGAAAGTGATTTTCTAAAAAACTTTATGACGAGTTCAAGCGTGAACCGCACAAATGTGTATTTTGTTTAAAAGGTTCTGGTTTCACGAACTGAGAAAAATGGGTTCATCTAAAAACTGGAGTTTTTAGATGTTCTCCGGGAACCAGATTATTTGGTTTTGGTTCCAATTCTTGCTTGGCGGTTCTCGTATGGTAAATGACAAGAGTATTTTCTTGAAAAATTTTTGTTATCTATCGAAACTTTTAATTTCTTCGTTCATTTGTTTTCACTTTTGTTTCTAAATATGGCCAGTAGTTAAAATATATACGTACCCCCGTTTTTTCGTCTCCTGTCGCAGCTCGTTTTCCGGTGGAAATTTATAGTTTACCGTGTTTAAACCGTGTATAGAATAACAAAAATAAAAAAAAAAAATATTTATACAAATTTGCGCGAGTCATACAAAATTTAATGTCGTCGTGTTTAGTCTTCCGGTTCGTTAGACGCATTAAGAACGCGCGCATAATGTTCAAGTATACCGTTTCACATATTATTCTGATTTACTACCGGATTTATTATAATAATATGGTAATATACAGCCAGTATTATATTATTTTCTGAACCGGCCGCCGCCGAAAACAGCGACGATAATAATAATTTGTCGAAAACGGATTGCGAATCCCACTTATTGCTAGCGATCATGATTTATGTTAAAAAATAATATTTCTAACCAGGGCCGGAGGGTCACCGGGACACTTTGGGGCGGGTCGGTGGCCGTACGGACCGAAAGAAATATGTGAAAATGTACAATAACGACGGTGGAATTTTTTTTAGATTTTTTTTTTTTTTTTTGTTCATTGTAATTCGGTTGAAAATAAAGACCAGCAATTTTCACGGGATATTAATATTGGTCCTTTTTAAGGGCAGAAAACATTTTGGCAATTTTCAGTTACCCTTGGGCATTTTCGTTTCACATTTGAATTTCAATTCGGATTTATATTCTAGATAAAATTGTTTTGATAGAGTACGAATGCTCGAAAACCGTACACGAGGTTCATCGTGAATTATATTCAATAGTAAAAGAGATAAAAGTTGAACATCAACGGCAATATCAATTTTTTTTTTTTTATTATTATCTTATAAAAACCAAGGAATTTTTTTTTTTTTTGCTCCATCTAGAGAGCCGGTATAATGATTTTTCCAGGCCAAAAATGTATGCCGGATCCGTCCTTGTTAATAACATACAAATCACAAACGCACCGATAGAATTTATATATGAATAGCTCGTATAAGTACCAAACTGACCGTGCATATAGTCTCTACTATACGGTTGATGGCGTTCCAAATTATCGTTGTCTTGTGGCCTACGGCAAACCAAAATACGAAATTGACTAATTACAAACAGAATTATCTTGGGAATCGGTATACTTACAATCTGCGTATTGTGCGACGTACACGAAAACGACAAAAGTCGAAGTGTAGTGATAAACATGTATCGTTGTTCGATATAATTGAAATAATTGTATATTAATTCCCATTTTTTTTTTTAAAAACTCGGTGGAGGATATAACGACTTCATCCGTTATCCACCCCTATCAATCCGTATGTTAATAAGACATATTTCATTCCATCCGAAATTGTATTCGACGGAAATATATTGTAATCGAATTTTTAGTTCTGAAAATATATATAACTGAAATGAACGTTGATTTTTTTTGGTTTAGTTTGAAAAACATATGTTAAGAGTCTCACTCTCGGTGCATAATGTTAGAATTATAACGCAGAGCGATTATTTTAGCGTGACATAATATTTTAATAAAACCGTTAAACGTGCCCTGATGACTGTACATCGTAAAAACCGAAAAAGAAAAAAAAACCAAAATCAAATACTTATTCTTCTGTAAGCTTTTATAGCCGATTTAGAGCGTTTAGGAAGAAATTAAGAGGAAATTTCTTTTATTTATTTTACGACATAATCTTTATTACTTCTATTAAACATCTTTTTTGTCTAGGTCACATCTACGTCATTGCCAGCGTCCGTATTACATAATCTCTCGGTATACGACCCGTCCCTCTTCCATTCCGCCGTTTTTTCACATATTCCTCCGTCAATATCACAGTCTTATTCAAAATCATTACACGAAAGACAATGTGACGCCGGTTCGCGATAAACGGAATCGCCCTGTATTTTTAATTTTTTTTTTTTTTTTTTTTTTTTCCTATTTTTATGGACATCTATACACGTATATTACTAAACGGTGCCTTAATATTATATTCTATAACAGTAGCGGGAATAATGATCGGGAAAAAATATTATTACCGCGAGAAATATAATAAACGCGTATTATATTGTAATATGAAAATAGATAAATTTATACCGAGTACACTGTGCATATATATATATATATATATACGCACTAGACTGGCAAGGACGAGGCGGAATTATTTTTACGAGCGGAATGAATTCGCCCTGCAATTGTGCGTTTCTTTCGGAATAATAATAATAATAATAATAATATAAGCCAATAAAACTTTATACGGGTACCCGCCGGGTCTCTCTCTTTTATCCCTCAGCGCGTACACGCGAATTTATATGGTCGATACAATAACATTAACTCGAATATATGTATAAAAAAATATAAAAAAAAAAAAAAAAAACCGGAGATTTACAAGCACCATATGGAAAACAACCACCCCACACACACACACACGCACACCCCTTCGGCGCTCGTTGTCGGTAAGAAACGAAATGCGACCGTATAGGTACGGAGTGCCGTGCGCGTGGGCGTACGAACGAGTCTTGAGATTGTTGCCTATTGTCGTTATTATTATTACTCGTATTATTAAATTGGCTACACTGCAACTTATATGCCCGATGGGGGGGGGGTGAAAACGTGATCCGGAAAATTGCTGAAAACGGCTCTGCCTCAATAAAAACCTTGGAATTATTATTACATTAAACCGGTGTTGCCACAACAAACGCAATTGACGAAAATTTCACTCGAAACGGCTCTGCGGGTTTAGCAGCCCCGGCTGCATTATACCAAGACGGCGGCGGCGGCGGCGGATTGTATTGTATTAGCCTGTGCAATATTCGTTTGGGCCGCGAATCGCGCGATTACGCGATAAACATAATTGACTCGAATCACGCTTATTTCTTCTTCTTCTTCTTCATCTTCTTCTTCTATTGTTTCGAAAAATGCGTAGCGTTACAATTTGCGTTCTCGGTCGACGAATCGCCGACTTCGTACACTCCGACGGGACTCGATTGGACTCGTTCGGCCGTCTGGTAATTTTATACGTTACTTTTTTTTTTTTTCATTTTATAATACGAACACTTATAACCGCAAATATCAACGCGACTTTTGGACATGTGAGTGTTTAAGCACCGAGTTTTTTTTTTTTTTTTTTATAACTCGTCAGCGGACCTCTTACCCTCCCACTCACACAATTATTTGTATAGGCGGTACTGTTTTTTACTTACACAGGTGCTAAAGACACCGTTCACTTAACCTAACCTATGACCACCCCCGCCCCCCTAGTTGCACTAATGCTTTAAACACAACCGATTCATGACGAAATTTGTTCCGAATTTGCGATCTAATTAGTGTGCTGGAAATGTTATTATTATTTTTATTTTTTTTTCAAAATTCCTTGTACTTTTCTCGATAACAGAGAAAAACAAAAAAAAACATTTTTACTGGACGCCGGTTTTTAGTCCTAAAATAATTTAGTCATCATATTCTGTCGTACAAACATGAGAAATTTCACGTGTGTTATCGGTTTGTATACGTGGTGGAATTCAAACATATGTTGGCTTTTTTTTTAATGTATTTGAATTGTTCGTTATTATTTTTTTTTTTTTTTCCGATTAATACGAATAAAATTATTTCCGTTGACATCCGAATGCTCGGGAAATTGATCATTGTTATTTGATTAAGTACTATTTCAATTATTTTTCTTCGCTGACCTACGCATATTCGTTATGTTTATAATGCAGTTGATTGCAAAACATTTCGACGACTAATGCAAATCCCGGAAATCGTCGGACGCGGCGAATCATTATAATCCGGACCCACCGGCCGCCGGCGTTTATTGCGTGAAAAAGTTTTCAAGAATTTTTTTATTTTTTTTTTTTAATTTTAATAGTGCATCGTAGTTGATAGTTGATAATTGAAAATTGGCCTAATTGGGTTTTTATAGAGAGTTTGACGATCGACGTCGAAGAGTTTCGGCGCCCGACAAATTTTTGTAATATTTAAAAATAATACATCGAGTAGTTTATGTGTACAAATAAACCTAATAACTTTTTTTAATACCTTTAAACGCCCGCCTATCGTTCCGGCACGGCCGATAAAGAAAAAATAATAATAATTAAACGTAACCTTTAAATATTACAATATTTCCGTGTCAGGGGGCCCCTCAGAGGTCATAAAGTACAAGAAAAACACATAATATTTACGTTTGAAATGTATGACATTATATTATTTTTTTTTTCCATCCGAAACAACGTGAATTATGCAAAAACGTAAAACGTTCGTTTCCATTATCCTACTATTATTAATACATTTGTTTCGAGTGCGGACGCAAAATAAATAATTTCATTCAATGAGGTCGTGTATGGGTAGGTTTTATTACTCGTGAACGTTTTCAACACGCTCCCGATTGTCGTGTACGATTTTCTGCTCAAAAATACGCGGAGACAATATCGTCGTAATATTATGATAAAATTATTTATTTAAATCGCATCTGAATAATGTGTACTGCACTCGTTAGTGTTTTCACGTTAAAAATGTAAAAAATCATTTTGGAAAAAAAAAATAATAACAAAACACTAAAAATCCCCTTTCCATATATTGCTAATAACGAAAAAAAGATTTTTGAAAAACGGCAATTTGTGAGTGAAACACCGAAAAAAGCATAAAAAAAAAAAAAAACAAAAGAAAATGTGCACTTAATAATGCAATGTATCATTTTATACGGAACCGATAGAAAAAAAAAAACAGAACAAAACAAACGCATACAAAAATACAGAATCACCAATATCTTATGAACGTCAGGATATCGATTTCGACAGACCAACGGAAATATATGGACAATTGTAATTTTGCTAACACTGGTCAAGAAAATATAATTTCTGGCAATTTACAATTCTTTTGGGCGTACCCGATACGTTATTTACAGATAATTCTGAAATAATTCAAGAAATTGTACAATGTACAAGATATTATAACTAAAGCACTGTCAGGGACTATACGGTAAGTTTAAAGAAATTCATTTGTCTGCGGAATCTCGTATTTTAACTGCATACGAGTGCTCACTCACTCGTGTCAATAGAATTAAGAATAAAAAAAATTCCCGATTCCGCATATAATACGAAATACTTGTACATCATTGGACGGTTATCCATCCGTGCCGAGCATGAGTTGTATTTCGAATACTATTAAAAAATGTGTTTTATACCTTAAACAAAAAAAAACAAAAGTTATTTTCATTCTGGTTTTAAATTGACAGTGTTTTCCAATTAATAAACGTGTGACTTTTGTTGCTTCGTGAAAAACACTTTTCTCGTAACGACCGAATTGCCAGGCGGTTTAACTTTAAATTTGGGGATTTCCTGACTGACGGTGTTTTTCTGAATTCAAAATATTTCATTCTACGGTACCTATCGGCATAATGCAGAATTTAGTTTTTTTGAGTTATCTTTTATGCTAGGAGCTTAGCTTAATTTTTAATTTGTTTTTTTCCCCCCTAAAATGTTCAGATTACTTTTCGCATAGTATTCGAAAACCATTGTAGTGAAAACCGGAGTGTTCGAATGTATATTCGGAATACATTTATTTATATGTATTAAAATATATATTCTGATAACATTAAAAATAAGTATAATAAGTATTTTACCGAAGACTGATCCGTACATATACATACGAGGTGTGACAATAAAATAACGAGACTTTTTGAATAAAAGTTGTTTATTTTAAAAATGTTATAATTTAATGATTATCACGTTCAAAGTACCTTCCCTCAGCATCAATACACTGTTGCATACGTCGCTGCCATTCTTGAAAACAGTGTTGCCAATTGCTTTCATTCAGCCCTTTTAGAAGTTCTGCCGTTTTCATTTTTACGTCATCAACTGTTTGAAAATGGGTTCCTTTTAATAAACTTTTAATTTTTGGGAACAAGAAGAAGTCACAAGGAGCAAGGTCTGGCGAGTACGGGGGATGTTGAAGTACAGAAATTTTTTTTTCAGTTAAAAAACGTTGAATTGAAAATGCACTGTGAGCTGGAGCATTGTCTTGGTGAAGAACCCAGCCATTTTTCCATAGATCTGGTCGCTTCTTTCTGACACGTTCTCTTAATTTAATTAATACCTCTTTATAATAATATTGATTAATTAATTTTGTCGATTTTTTCAACGTTTTCGTTTGTTGAAGACGTGGTAGGACGTCCAGAACGATCATCGTCTTCGACGTCCTCCCTTCCACTACAAAACCGTTTGTGCCATTCAAAAACACGAGCTCTTGATAAACATTCTTCACCATAAACTCCACATAACATACGAAACGATTCCGCGGCAGTTTTTTTTAATTTAACAAGAAATTTAATGTTAACACATGTTGTTCGATTTTTATATCTAACATTTTCCGGCAGTATAGTCGAACTCGCACTAATAACAAGGCTACTAACGTATAAGAAAATGAATCGATGTGTTATTACACGTGTTCTTACCACCAGTGTTCATAGTACTTTTAGATAAGTGTTTTCTAATCATATTTCAATAATCGTTTTATAGATAACGTTAATAGTTTAGGTTATATTCAAAATGTCTCGTTATTTTATTGTCACACCTCGTATATCGTTGAAATGATTGCCTTTGACCGGCTTTTGAAAACAAAAACTTTATATACGATTTTCGTACAAATCGTCAAAAGAAACACGAGCGACATTGAACGTCTACGAAACAATACGTTCTGCTCGCGGTGTTTCGGTTTTATTTTGTCGGCTCGCAGCTCAAAGATTTTTTTCGAAATTAAATTTCGATATTCGTCTGATGAAACCGTCGGATCTGTAAGTATAATAATATTGGTAAAACAAATTTCGAAAAGGTTAACGAATGTCATTGTTTTATCATTTAAACACCGTTGATTGTACTTTTTAATTGAACAGAGCAAGTGCACACACGCGCGTCTTGGTGATCATCAAAATATTTAGTCGATCGGATAACTCGTAACGTTTCCCGGTTTCGCGACAAAAATTTGGATATTTCAATAACTTTCTACGCCTGTTAAACTGCTGGTCGATTTCATCGTTCTGTGTCTGAGAAATAAAATCTGACATTGGCTTTCCGGGCGATACTTGGACAGCTTTCGACCGGTTTTGAAATTTGTTAAAGAATATATTATAGTAAAAAAATGCCCAGCATTTGAAATAAATTACGGATTGACTCATGATAAAATAGATTTACGTTGATTTGCATTAATTTCAACTATGCCCAACGTCAATTTTTCCTTATTCAAAAAAAAAAAAAAATTTAGTTTCCAAAGTGAATCAAAAAACAACATTGTCTTTGTAAACCACACTGTGTTTTAATTAATTGCAATTATAACAATAATATGCATTTGAATTCGTTTTTCCTATTTTTTCTACACGCGGAAAGTAATCGAATTGGTTCCCTATTAAAACGAAAATTATTACATCGAAAATCGTAAAGAAAAATACACGACTATAAATATTATATATATATTTTTTTTATTTTTTTTTTTTAGTGAGGCCACAATATTTGCGCTCGTACTTTTAAAAGCTCGCACAGTTCTTTTTATGTATATTTATAATAATATATTCGCATATATTCTCGCTGTTGATTCACGCAGTATTACAATACATTTTGTACGTAGGAGATTCGAAAGGTAAATTTAATATTGAAATGTGAAAAAAAAATATCTAGAATGCGAAAAAATAATATTAATAAATTTTCCATAATCCAATTTGCGTTTCGTAAAAGGTTTCGCATTTGTATAGTTGTTCAAAGCGAGTCATAAGTAATTTTGTATTTTTTCTTGTATCCCTATATCTATAACTATACTATAATACTGCACCTTGTTTACTGTCAATTTATTATTATTGTGTTGGACTCGAGAAACGTGAAAAAAAAAAATATAGTAAATATAATAATAAGCACAACGAAACAAATTGGATGTTTTTAGACAATAATTATGTTGAAAAAAATGAAGAAGAAAAAATGACCTAAGAAGTCAGTTTCCATTTCAATTAGGTATCCGTAAAACGGATCTTTATTGGAAATGTATTATTACGATACGACATCCAATATTACTACTTTATATCTTGTTAAAACAAACAGAGATTATCTGTTCATACTTGAAACATTATGTTGAAATTCCATCCCCTAGATCCTGTATTTGGTTATCCATTTCTCGAAAAATATCTCCGTGTCCTAAAAGATGTGCTTTTATTCGCCCGACAGTACTTAATTTGATAACATTGACCAGGTTCACAATAATGATTTCTATAAAACCGACGACAAATTACGATACGTCGATTTTATTTTTGCTGATTTCGGGTTATACCTCGGCTGCAAGAAACCGAAATGTATTCTTCCTTTCTTTTTTTCTTTTTAATTCACTGATTGGTTCAACGATCAAATGTCCCTCTACTCATCGCTATCCATCGCTACTTCCTTTAATTATCTATAAGATCCTTTTTCTAAATTTGCTTAACAAATTCCGCTTCATAGAAGACTGTCTAGTTCTTCCTCTCCTCGTTTATCCTTCGATTATAGATGTTGCCAATGTATTATTTCTTGAGATGCGTCCTATCAATTTCTTTGTTCTTTCCCTGATTGTTGTCCACACCGACCGCCTATATTTTATTGTTTTATACACATCATCACTTGATACTCGTTCTGCCCGGGGAATTATTTTCCAACACCGAATTTCGAATGATTTTATTATTTTTCAATCGCATTTAGGATTGCCCATAACACCGCTCCGTACAATGCTATAGCCCATACTATTTATAAATATTTTTCTGATATTGATGTATATAATTCTAGTAGGAGAATATTTTTTTTTTCTTTTCAATGGTTGCCTGTTTAGCTTACGCCGTTCTACAGCTTTATAACCGCGGTATCTTTTCCGTCACTTATAATTTTGCTTCCAATGTATGTAAAACTATTCACTTTTCCCAGTATGATATTGCGTATTGTTAAATTAGTGTCTGCTTGTTGTCCGGCATGAACTGGATTCTTTGTGATTGGTCTTGTTCATTTTCACGGTATAGTGTGTTGATTCAGTGTCTTGTCTAAGGCAATATACCGACCAATAAAACGAATTCATTCAATGTGTCGTTCCGGCGGTTATTTACCGGTTACATTGGACGAATATTTTAGCAATTCTGACCGTATTATATTTATCGGTGTTTTGTGATTTTGTTGTCCAAGTGTACAAAAGATCTAACGCGACGTTGTGTTTGGCGCGGCGAATCGTAGCGAAATGAGCAAACAAAAGGGATTCACGATTGTCGGACGACGAAAAAAATCAAATGTTATTTTTCGTTTTTAATAATCGTATTCGGTTTGCCGCGTGCATTAAAACCCGATGTAAATGAAATATAATCGATTTTATGAAATTCGTATGTAATTTGACTGCGCGAGCGTCCGTCGAGCGGCATCGTATTGTTACGATAAAATAATAGCCGGGCGATTTCGCCATTTCATTATTTCCCGGGACGTGTTATAAAACGGCGGGCCGTTCGGCCACTCGACGGCTGCTGTCTGCCGCTACTGCGTACGGTACGTTTTATTAACGATATACGGCCGGTGTGGTGTGTGTACAACAAGAGCCGTGTATTATAGCGGCGGAGACGGGCTTTTGTTTTTCGGATTCGCCGAGAGTACGTTTTAATTATTATATTATTTACCGCGTGCACACACGCCATTCGGCCGCAGCTTAAAAAATCGATACCCACACAAAACCGCCGGCACCCGTGTCCTCCCGTCCGGGTTCGGACATTTCGATCGCAAATGTGAATCCAATAACAGCTCGTAATTGGAAAATTTCCCGTGCCGCCGTTGTAAACGCGGTGAACACGCGTAAATATATTTCGCACGCCCGGAACGGTGTTTTTTTTTCACCTATCGGTTTTATAAATCTGTTTGTTTAAAACGGGTTATTTTTCTAAAAAAAAAAAAACCATGTAAAATTCATCCGAGACGACTTTGAAAAAACCGTAAACGCCTTAAACTAAGTCGCGGGTTTACCGTGCCCCCACAACGCGGTGGAACTCAATACGAAACGCTTTTCCGGTACGGTTTTCCAAAGCAAATTTAATAATACCGGCCGGCGTAGTTTGACCGGTTTTCGTAAAAATAAAAACATAGCCCCCGGAAACGTGAAATGTTGATTTTGAATTTTGGACTTTTTAACCAAGCTGTTTTTTTTCTTTTTCAATTTCTGAGTTCCCTCCGGTACACGAAGAAGAAGAAGAAGATGAAAATATAAAAACTACATAAATAATTAGTTTTTGGCAGCAGTTAAACGAGCTCCACTCGCGAAAACGCGTCATTTCCGGCATTTTTTTTTTTTTTCTTCAGTTATTTTCGTCGGGAACGAAATTTACGCGGCGTTGAAGATTTTAAAACGTCGGGATACGAGTCGAAACTTTTTTCCGTGCCCGTCAGTTCTCATTGGATGCATTAATAAATAAATCGAAAAATAAAGGGTGCACTTTGCATGGCGAGTGTCGGAATTCGCAAAGGTACTACGCTCATTGTCCGTTGGATAGGTTACTCTTGGTAGATGTACTGACTTTGATGATATTATTAATCACATCTTTCAATAAAACGATTCTGAGCTTGAAGATTTTTTTCAATAGATTTAGAATAATGTAAATTAAACCTTAAAAAAAGAAATATTCAGACTAAAATCTAAAATTTCTCACTTTAAGAATTAAAACCTAGAAAAAATCCATAAAAAGTCCACAAATGGGATTTGTTCTTGTTATAGTTATTTTATAAGAAAATTTCAGGTCTCTAGAAAATGCGTTTTCGGAATTGCAATTAAATAATAACAAAACATACAATTTTTTTGTCATTTTTTTCGTTGTTTAAAAAAGCTAATTAGTATTTTGAAAAATGATCCCTTTAAAGTACCAACCAGATAAAATTTTCTACCTGAAACATCCTAGTAGTGTAGAGATTGGATGAAGTCTTACGGTAAAAAAAATAGACAAAATAAATAAACATCATTGTAAAACAACAAGACCCCTCGTTACGCCAAGAATCTAAAATAAAATTATAATTTTTACGAAATATTCATGTTACTCGACGGTATTGGTCGGTTTTCGTTATATTTCAATTATTTGTAAACGAATTAAAATAAAAATGAAATATTAAACGGAAGCCCAACAATTAAAAGTCCGATAAATGATCGATTGTAATTTGCTATATTATCGTTATGTGTTTGTCTGTTAAATACAGTTTTTTTTTTTTTCAAAAAGGGTTACATTTTAAATGAATGATAAAAAATAATTATTGTCGTTTAACGTCACCGTCGTAGTAATGTATATTATTGTCGTTCGGCCCACTCCTCGACAAATAATATTGTAAAAAGGTTTTTAACACAACCGTAAAATTATATACATATATATATATATATATATACGAGCCATTAAATATTTTAATTGACCGTGTTTTATACCGTGTGTCCTCGCGGCCTTTATTTTACGACGTTAAAATAAAATACAATATACGTAGCGGGGCTTATATAAGAGTGACGCCGTAAAAAAAAAAAAAAAAAACAAAAAAAAAAAAAAAAATATAGGTAATACAGCTACTCAAATGGTCGTACGTTCAATACGACCGAATAATTTATAGGTGGAAAGCTAATAAAGCTACGGGTACAGGTAACTAAATAAGTGACTTTTAGTGCGCAATATGAGAAACGGTACCGTTGTGGTTATTCTCTTATTGTAACTATTATAATAGTAATTATTTTTTTAGTCGCCGGCGAGTTGCCAGTGTCTGTCTAATTTCTTATTTTGTCAATACCCATAGTGTGGTAAACGGTCTCAGGGGAGATAAGGTCCCACGACTTTCGACCACCTGTCCATTAAACGACGTCCGCTTGTCGGTCAATTTGTAGTTGGAATGTTACTCACAATACGCGCTGTGGGTTACAACTTGTTCGAGATGTAATGCAATAAATGCGATCGCTCGCTTTCGTTATATTTAATCATTTGTGTTTTGTGTATTTTATCGTTCGATTATTTTCGTTTGTAATTTTTTTTTTTTTACGGATAAGACATAAACTCGAACAAACACATTATCGGTCTCGGCGAGTGAAACTTGACCTGAAACTGCCTCGTCGAGCGGATTACTGATTAAAGGCTGATCGTGGACCGTGAACCGTGGAGTAGACAAGTAGTAGTAGTAGTAGTAGTAGTAGTATTCGGTTTTTAGAAAAGAAACAAAAAAAAAGACAAATGTTAAGCGATTAATGGCGTATAGGCACGTCGAAAATAAAACTCAAACTGCTCCAAATGAAACGGAGGTTAGTGTTTCGAGTCATTAAAACCCAAAACCTAAAACCGTTAACCGTTGACGGATAACCGCGTTTGTGGAAAGTGACTTTTTGGGGAAAATTACTGATTTACGATACGAGTTACAGCCTATCGAAATGCATCGGAAACTGCGCCCGGGTCCCTAAAAATTTTCCGTGTGAACGTATCGATTAGCAAGCGTTCCGATATATCTAATACGTCAAACGATTACCGATACTTATCCGTTTTTTTTTTTTTTAAACCGGTACGTTTTATATGAAACAGTGATCGTTAACGCGTTTTTTTGTTTTTTAAATATTAAAACTTTTCGGCGTAACAAACCGTATATGCACGATGGAAATGGAATAATATTCGCACGGCGTCGGCCAGTATCGCCGTAAACGTAATTTAAACGCGCGTACCGATAATTCCAACGAAGAAAAAAATAATTTTTTTTTTTATTTCCCTCGCCCCTCGAACACGCCCGATTTCCATTCTTTATACGATTTAATATATATATATATATATAAATATATAATAGGGGATTATGACGTATACTTGCCGAGACGCGTGTTAAAATATGTGCATACATTAACCGGTATATATTTTGCCTGCTTATTATTTCGCATAAGCGTTCGTATCGTTTATATATTACTCTTCTTGTATAAACACTTTTTTTTTTTTTTTCCCTTCCCCGATGTTAAAAAGTTCATCATTTTCTCGCGAGACATCGCCGACGAAATATCCGATAAATTATTGCGCGCACCGTGTTCATATGCATGCGCCCCAGCACCGGCTAGAGGTAGTTAATAATATTATTGAATATCCTTGTGTTGTTTTGAGATTTATAGCGAAATTTAACAACAATACGTAAACATTATATAGTATTTTTTTTTTTTTTTATAATACATTATGATACTCGTTGTGTATATGTAACTGTGTACTTGTCGCGTATTTTTACTATGCGAATGTTTCACTATACAAGGTGATTATTTTATCGTATACGATACCGTCCGGCGATTAACTGTTTGATGGTTTCGAGTAAATTTGGTATTGGCTTTATTCCTTAATAGCGGTCACTGTATATAAAACGGTTCAATTTCCGTATCGTAATTTTCACGGATTTACCGTCATATAATACTAGTTTGTGTAACGACTAAAAAAAAAAAAAAAAAACCACGGAATGATTTAAAGAACAGCAATTAATGTTACCGCGGGTGGAAAAATATTAAATTAGTCTGCACAACTGGCCGGTATCTCATTAATATTTCTACGATGAATTTGTCGACAATTATTGAAGACGTCAAAGTCAATCGTGTTAACGGTTTTTTCAATTGAGTATTTGTAACGGAACACAATCAACCGACTAGACGCAGTTATTAATATTATTAAATAATGTACTATTGCTCTCAAATTTATAGAGATATTTAATAATAATTCGGAAATATTTTGTCGTGTGTTTAAACTACATAATGTTACTCGTTGTGCATTATAACTGTGGGTTTAGCGCCCTTTTTTTTTTTTTACTATGCGAATGTTTTATTATGCAGATTGATTGTTTTCGCGTCTACGAAACCGTCCGGCGATTATCTGTTTGAAGTTTTCGAGTGAATTTGGTTTTGGATTATTTTTCCTATACGGGAGGCCACTGTATACAAAAATCGTGTGGTCTCCGTGTCGTTTAAATTTTTGAATTTGTACACGTTTACAATCATATAAACACGAGTTTGTGTAACGTTTAGAAAAAAAAAAAAAAGAAAAAAAACCACGGAATGATTTACAGGCGGACAGCGACTAGCTGTGCTACGCCAGCATGAGAGATATACAATCTCAGTGTCTCAATAATATTTCCTACGATAAATTCGTCGACAATTATTGAAGACGTCAAAGTCAATCGTGTTAACGGTTGTTTTCAATTGCGTAATTGTTTTCTCGTGGGCGATCGGTCCGTGAAAAAGGCGGGCCCGCGGGTCGGTAAAAAACCGAAATATAATTCGTTCTCGGCATCTGCGTGTACGTACGGAACGCAATAATAATCACTGCGGCAGGTACGTGATAAAAAGAAATAATTCGGCCCCGTACAATACCGTAGCGCCGCGGTATCGGGTTGTTGTTTTTTTTTCTTTATTTTATTATTATGTAATTGAGTAATTCGCGATCGGCAGACGCGAGCAACAAAACAAAAAAAAAAAAAAAAAAAAAAAAAATACCATAAAATATCCGGGCGAAAGGAAACGTTCGGGTGCGCGAGACGTCGATCGACCGCCGCCGTAAAACCGTAATATTACGTTACCGCGCCGTGCCTCTCTCCGGCCGTTTTATATTATTATTTCGAACGGTTCGATTATATTGTTTTGTGCAAACAGACCAATACGGTTTCGGTGTTGTCTTAATGCAAATCGTCCTCCTCGATATATTATTGTTGTTTGTGGAACATAACGGCCAAAGTAAATATTCGTCCGAACGCCGCGGTATCCGAATTTTCCGCAAATACGGCGCGCCCGTTTCTTGTCGGACGGCTGGCAACGCGGAACATTACGGTCGGTAATAATATTAGTGCGTTGTCTAGAAATCGTCCAAGGGCAAAACGAAACTTCCGGCGGACGCCGACCACGGAATTGTCTAAATAATTATTTTTAAACATTCGGACGCGGATAAGTTAATAGAAAAAACAAAAAAAAAAAACACCGGATTAGATCGGAAAACCAAACCGTTCCGTGCGCTCTCCGCGTGCACTCGGAAGAACGGTTATACAAAAAAATATGTTAGGCGAGACCGGTCGTAATGAAACGCGAGTCAAACTAAATAACTGTCGCGGGAAGTAAATTCCCGGATTGGAATCCGCGGACATAATAAAAAAAAACTTACGAGATATGATGAAACCGGGTTGTACGAGAATTGTTCGGGCAACCTATTATATAAAATGTCTGAAATCCTACACGGCCGAGACCGAGTTGGCGCGATCAAGTCCGAATCGATAACAAACGATGTGCTGAACCGGACACCCGGGGGAACGCGACCGAAACGAGATGCAGAAATGCAAAAATAAAGAATTAAAACAATTAGGGACGGGCAATTTAAGCGGAGAGGAACCGGAGGAGGTTCGTTTGTTAACAATGGCCCTCGATGGCCTATAAAATTGTTTAAAGAAGAAGAAGAAGAAGAAACCACAATAGTTTATTAATTAATTTCGGTCCATAAACAGTCGACCGCGGTCGTGTTTTTATGCGTACACGGTTATTATTATTATTTTTGTCTAGAATTATTACTACTACTACTACTACTACCTATAACCGTTAAGACGATAATAAAATATCTAATTTTTTCGTCGGCGCAATGCCATTTGTATGAAGACGAAATAAAATACAATACTACCCCTCCTAGCACCAAATAATAATATCGTATTTCCTACGATACGATTGTTTTTGAAAGATTAAGTTTCGCAAAATGATTACGGCATTTCAAACAAACGATTATCACTATTACGTTGTAATGTTATTATCCATTGTGCGTTGTTAACGGCCTTTATTAATAAATCGGATAGTAAAACGCATTTCGTAACTGCGTATTAATGCAAAATCGTATAAATCCGACGTACGATGAATATTCACATTTCCCGATAAACATTGTACCAACGTTTCGTACGATATACGAGCTATATATCTAACGAGCTGTGGAAAATATGTTAGGATAATATATGTTAAATTTGGTGGATATCGGAACCATATACGGATAAATAAAGCTCCGGTCACACGAAGATAGTGGACACCGCGAAGACTAGGGCAGATGAATTGTAGCGCGTTTTAAACGAGCAAAAAATTAGCGGAGTAACGAAACAAATACGTTCTACGCTAAGACCAAGCTAGAGTTTTTTTGATTTTACTTTACATATTTTTTTATTCCATTTTATACATGTTGGGAAATATTTAATACAATTGATAATTTGCTCAATATGTCGTTTATTTCATTAAATAACACGACCAAAATTGTTCAATTTAAATTAATTATTATTATCTAAAATATTGTTGTCGGGTGTTTTTGGACCGGCGTTTTTACTAGAGACGCTCGAAGCATGGCCGGAGTAGATAAATTCGCGATTATGAATTTTACATATAAACGTCGCCTATGTCAATAAAATACCGCGTAGGACCAAAATGGTTCCATAAACTTGTTTCGACAATTCGAGCGTATTTTAGTGTATATATTATAGGGTTTTTTAGCGTTTTTTTTTTGTTTTTTAGAGCTACACGTCCTCTGTGATCGCGTTGACCGCGAGACTTGTGCCGCGGGAACGAAATGAAATTTACTACAAAACTCTCCCCGACGGGCGCAATCGCAGCCTGCGCGATAGTTTTCTGTTCTATCGACTGGATGAGGATAGTGAGAGGAGGATAGTGCGACCGACGTCATACTTGTATACGTTACACTTATCACAATGACGAGAAATTTACGCCGAACATTTGGAAGATCGAATTTCCAATTGAACCGAAACGCGTTCGGATTAGGCGATTCGGTCGCGGTTCGGACTGTCATTTTAACATCACGTCTAAGATCGTATCCGTGTCGCGCGATTTACGAGTCGGCCGAACGTCATACCGTCCGATATAAAAAAATAATACTGAAAAAAAAAAACACAAAAAAAATTTGAATTACGCAAAGGTTTTTTTGTTTTTGTATTATTATTATTTTACGCCGGGAATTTACAATATGAATAATACGTACCCGGCGAATCCCCGCGGGCCGCCGCGCCACTCTTTTAATTTACTGTCGGTGTACACACGCGGTCGGGACACTACTTGACAATGTTATCTGGTGCACAGATTGCGGATGCGTATAGCAATAAACACCGACTACGTGAACGAAATGAATAAGCGATCGCTATCTGCGAGAACCTGCGGCGAATCCCGCGTTCCGGTACATATAAATACGAATTATAATTACATTGGACGTACAACGCTGCTGACGCGGCGCTATTATTATTTTTTTTTTTGTTTTTTTTTTTTTGTAAATACGTTTTTTCCACGTGAAATGCGCGCGGAAATGCAATTTTGAATGGTCCGACGGCCGGAGGTCCCGTGAAATCGTAATAATATCGGTTGGAGGTGGCCAAAAAAAAAAAAAAAAAAACTTACGTGCCGCACGATAAAATGAAAAACATATAAGAAGCCGAGAGCTGTACGTGAAAAAACGAAAACGAAACCAAACAAATTCTCAAACTATTGTAATCCGTATATACGTGCGTAATCTAGAATTCGTAAATCGAACGTGCGTGTAAAAAAAAAACAAAAAAAATCAACTAATATTTTAATATTTGGAAAATCGCTGTATTTTTCCAATCGATTGTACGGATAAAAATTGCATATAAAATAATTACGACGTTATCAAATACATATATGTAAATTTATACGATTTAAAAAAAAAACAAAAAAAAAGAAGTAATTTATATGCTAAAAACATATAACGTAGCGGAACTAGACGCGGTTTGGCCACCACTGGTGAAAAAGTAAGTGGGCGTTTGCGCGGGATTCGGCAGGAAAATGAAATATTATAGGGAATTTCGCGGTCGGATTGTCCGGCGGAATTAAATTTATATAAATACAAGACGAAATGGAAATGATAATAATAAAAAAAAAAAAAAAAAATAAAAAAATAACAATAATAAACCAACACAAAAGATTTTAAGAGAGTGCAGTCAGTCAAGTGAGCCTTGGATGTACATATATATATATATAAAAAATATACGTATGTATACTTATACCGGATAATAAAGTACAATAATAACGTTATTAATAAATGAACCGAGAAACGTCCGTGACAGTGCTAACGGACTGCGATGTGTCAAACGAAATAATATATAAAAACACGAAAAATGACGGCCATTTGAAAAAAAAAAAAAAAAAAAAAAAATTATGAATTCAAAAGGACCGTTCCGAGACTTTTAGTCTCGGACGGAAAACGCGATGTCGTATAGTATGTCCGGTTATTTTATTATTATTTTTTTTTTTTTGCTTCTTTTCTTCATTTCTTCTTTTTCTGCGCAACCGTCTTTGTGTTCCCTGTCGAGAATATTAGAATAAAACGCATACCGACCCAGCGTACCAATTGATTTTTACCTGAATCAAAAAAAAAAAGTTATATAACGTTAAAATGTAATTGCTTAAATTTTTGACCGCGATAGTAGCGATTGAACGGCGATTATTATAGTGTCGGGGGACGAAATATCATAAATAAAAAAAAAAAACTGTACAATTTTCCGAATTTCGTTTTGATTTCGTGCGATAACTGAAAAATGGCCAAGAAACGTTGTAAGTGTATAAAACATCAAAAAAAATAATTTATTTGAATAAAACGAAATTGACGGCCGACTAATATGTGTATTGTATTATGATAATATTTAGAAAAAATTTTAAAAAAAATTACAACAAAACTTAACGCGCATAACGAAACAAATGTGCGAAAAACATCTAAAATTACAATTTCGCGTATTAATTTCGAAACAAACGTACACCTGACCCGTAAGTCTATAGCGGATCGATCGGGGGAAGTAAAAAAAAAAAAAAAAAAATCTAAGCAAATGCCCACGACATGCGAACTCTAATGATTAGTAATGAATAAAAACGTTGTCGATCGCACGTAAAATGCATGTCGGTCGTGATAGATTTTCCAAAGAAAATTACACGCAACGCAACAACAGCAATAATTGCGCTTTTGATTCACGACAAAGGCCCAAAATTACCACTTATCCAAGTTAACGTCTAATACATTATTATTATTATTATTATTAAACGGTCACGAATTCCCACAGATCTTTATATATATATTAATCTTCACGTCTCCATTGCACACCGATAAAAGTCGAAAAAAACGAATGTGGGAAAAGAAACGACGATAATAGAAGGCCTCGTTCCAGTTAAATTCCGGTTTTCGTCGGACGATTTCGAGAATATTCGAATTTCATCGTTTCTTATTTTCAATTATTATGCATTTTTTTTTTTTTTTCACTATTTTCGAAATGTTATATCAAATACCGTTTGTAAATTAAATGCAACGAATGGCAATGAACAGGGCTCATGAAATCTCAGCAAATACTGATTTTTTTTGTTTTTTTTTTTCTGGAGCACCTGGATCATTTTATATAGGCACAAATTTGTTTCATACCTACCTACGACATTTTTTCTTGATATTTTTGTTGCATATATTGGATTTTTGGAGATATTTTGCTAGTTTTGAATTTTAAATGCTATTCTCGGCATACGTTTATATTGTAATAAAGGTAATTAAAACGTATTAATGGCCATTTTCATTGATATTATTGAACAATTTTTTTTGCTTCTCAATTATTTACGACCAAAAGCAACCGAAAAAGACGGTCGTATACGGTTGATGTCATCGATCCTATCGGAGAATTTTGTTCGTTTCCTATAATTCGGTTATTTTTGAAATAGTGTCAGTCGCACAGTACTGCAATATTACCGGACAATCCGATTAGAATTAATCGTATTAACGTGGATCACGCTGTTATCGTCATAAAAAAAAAAAAAAAAAAAAACGTACTTACAAGTGAATGAACGTACACAATGATATTATTTTAGTGTTCGGCCGTCATCAAAACGTATTGCGTGTGCGATTGATCGTGTTGTCTGGTGTCGTACCAACTCCGGTGTGTATATTGTTTTACAAATGCATAAAGCTAAATGCATTTTATCGAATCGTCTACAAACATTTGTCGATGTATTCGGTTGTAATATTTTCTCATTTGGTTTACGTGAATTATTTTTTTAAAATCGCCGTATTGCATGCACACATCGTAACGTTTAAAATACGAAAAAAAAAAAAAATCATACATTACTGTAGAAAACAAATTTGTTTTAATAGTTTCGCATATTTTCCAATTTTTATCGCTTATTTCGGTGTTTTTATATGCTTACATCGAAACGCCGAAAACAGTTTGTCATTTTTTCATGTTTCAATTTCCGAGCCCGGGTTATAAATTTCAAATCCACAATCTGGCCGTACTCGCCTCCGGTGTAAATTTTAATCGGTTATCACTCGTAAATGGTTAATCCACCATATTATTAAGGTGTGCATGACAACAATTTATGACAAATATTCACTTTTTTAATCCCGGTACTACGACAACTAACGGTAGACGGTCGTAGTTTATTTTCAAAAAAAATCGCTTAGAAGATAGAATAGAAAGAGAAGAAGGAAACCGGGAAGCCGGAACATTGTGAATTCGTAAGAACGCGGAAACGGAAATATTTGTCGAAAGAGTTAGTTTAAAGAGTAGTTAATCAATGGGAATGATTAAGAACCAGAAAAATGAATCGTAGACCGTTAAGCGATTCAATATCGACAGAGAACACCGAAATAATCGCCGGTTCGTAATAAAAACATAATCGCCCCGTAGCCTAATTATTGTACCGCGGTTATAAAAACTTGAGTCGATATCATATTAATTTTAAATTATTTTTTATCGCTATTCAATATTAATATCGTTTATTTTTTTTTTGTCTTTGTTGTCGTGCGAATAGGCGTGCAAGAGTGGCCATAAACTAACAATAGTACTATAAGGTCATAAAAAAATATACGAACTTATTTTAACAATAACGGTAATAATAAATGTAATCGAACAGAATGACGAAAAATACAATATTGCCGGAATAATAAAACCCCGAATAAAATAATAAAACAAATATAAAATCGCACGTTATTCCGATTACGATGCGTTGATCGGGTAATATTTACACAGTTTCACTACAAACGGTCGAAATTAATATTTCGTTGACGTAATTTAAAAAAAAAAAAAAAAATGTATAACTATTTACAAAAAAAGTGACCAGATTGAAATCTCATAGCTAGGGCTGTGGGCTTGTTGGAGTTTTCGTGTTTGACAGTAATAATTCTACTGAATATTACAAAGTTATATAGATATGTATTAATGTAATATTATGAGTTCAAGGGAATCTATTTCATTTTGCTTATTTAGCTATTTTTTTCTTCTACAAATAAGTGCGTATTTTGTTATTGTTCGTATTTTATGTACATTTTTGGTAAATTGTACAATATTTAATCTTTTTTTCTTCTTGAAAAAAAACCCCATGTCACGATTAAAATGTTGTAATGTTATTTGATAATTTATCAAATGACAAAATAAGTAAAAAAAAAAAAAAAAAAACCACTGGATACGTTTACCGTGGTTTTCTCCAAATGATTACATTCGTATGACATTCAAACAGCCCCGATAATTTAATACCATTCGACACAGAATACGGGGGCAGTTGATATAAGTTCATCTGTTTCTATCTTACGTATTTCTATGTTTGCCTTTGTCAATATATTCGTTTTTAACAATATCAACAATGTTAACGACAAAACGACTAAAGTACAAACGAATACATATAGCCGCCAACAGTCGTATGTTTCGGAATTAGGTAGCTTGGTTTTTTTTTTTTTTTTTTCAAAAATGAATTGATCAGTACTGTTTTGTCTCGTACTTTGTGAAGTTTATGTCGTGTTTTTTTTTTTTAGAGCGTATTTAGTCGATCTCGCATATTTTTGGAGTATATCTGATACATTTTAGAGCACATATGAATGTATTTTTAAAGGTGTATTTGGGCATAAATTCCCTTGCCCAATTGGTAGTTAAAAAAAAAAAACTAAATACTAATCATTCGTTTAGCTGACGGCATCGTATTGAAAAGGATCATAACAGTAAAGTGATACGGCGTAACGCACAGGCAAAACAGATACACCAATGTGTTTTTTTTTCCGTTCCTGTCGTATTTTATGGATTTTTTTAGTGTCCAGGAATATTATTTTATTATAATAATGAATGAGTGTACATCACGTCGGTTGAAAATTAAAAAAAATTCTATTAACCAAGACTTTGCCGGACAGGCGAATGTTCGATTATTGCGGCCAAATGTTTTCAGTAATTCAAACTGAAAGCGTGTCGGTCAATTCGATTTTTAAACAATTGATATTAAGAATAATTTCACTTGAGACGTTAAAACATTCGATTCGTAAATGTCGAATCGCGTAATAAATGTGAAAGTTTAAATTTAAATGAAAAAATTATTGTCAGACGTGCGACCGGTAAGCACTTTCGGTATTTTATATAAAAAAAAAAAAAGAGTCAACTTTCATGGTAGATTTGATAAATTCTTACCTTTAAAAATAAAATAACCGTTTTGATTTCAATAAACATTTTTTTATATATATGTTTATTAAAAAAAAAAAAAAAAAAACCGTAGGAAAATTATTGAGTTTGTGTTCCGGTAATAAAAATTTTATAGTAATAATGAAAAAATAAAAATGAAAAAAATTATGATTTTAAAATACAATGTTTCGTATTATTGCAAAATGTTCACTCCCGTCGCAAATTACATTATTATCCGGAATACCTCAGAGAGTAGCCCGTTCGTCACCACAGTCGTGTATTTTATTTATTACCGATATCGGCAACTCGTTTCGATATTGCAAATTCCCATAATGACCAACGACTCTATGGGCCGATATTATCTATTAGAGTTTAAGAGAAACAGTGTGGCCAACCGTCATCGTATGATGACGCAACTATGATCCTTTGTACCTACACTGTTCGATATTTCTATTTCGAATTTGATATTAATTCCATAAATAATGCCCCGCGTGGCCGTTTATTACAAAAATAAAAAATAATTATAAATTGCACCACCGTAGCAGTGTAATCAATATTTTTTTGTATTTTTTTTTTTTTCGATATACAACCTAAAATGAAACAGCGAATACGTGTAAAATACGATTTAAAACACATTTCGGAACAGTTTTTAACGGGCTTATCGTGTTGGATTACGATTGATCGTTATTTCGATTGTAATATGTACGCTAATTTATCTCTACTTGGAAATAATGTCCGAGAGAGACTTTTTGAATGTTTTATATTGTGTATTAAAAAAAAAAAAAAAAATTGAATACAATAATAATTTGCATTTGTTAATTTTACTAATAAACACATTTATATAATTGTTATATTTTTATATGTATTTTTTTCTTAAGTTAGGTTATAAGCCTGCTTAGACTAGTAGTGGTTAGAACTGAAAATCATTGGTTACAAATTATTAACAATTATTTACATTTTTTTTTTTTGCTTAGATTTATTTTATGGAATAATTTGAGTATTACCACTGTATTGTTTTCGTTGAGAGCTTGTTGGAGTAAGGTCGAGTTGGAGAAGATTCTTCGTGCTCCGCGATTATTTGGGCATTTGGTCCGATTATGTCGAATGATTCCGATAGAAAAACGCACGAGATCCGTCCGCGATCAAAATAAAATTTATCGCCGTTTCATGCGGCGTGCGGCAATTGCCCGGGTCGTTTCGGTGGGTTTTTGTTTCTCCTCGCCTCGGTCGCGGGACGGAAAGCGGCCTGACAAAACGTCGTTCGACTGTTTTGAGGTTCGGTTCGCGATTTGACCGGATAACCGGAAAAAAAAAAAAAAAAAAAAAAATCATCACATGTTTTACTCGTATTAAATACCAAAATGTACGTTTTACTTTTAATAGTGGTTACTACACACTTTCCGGAACTGTTTTAACCGTTTACATATTTGGACCGATAGATAGGACGACTTTACATGTGCCACATTTTGGGGCCGGCTCTTTGGTGATAAGGAAGGAATGGGTTGGATGTGTGCTCCAAATGACTGTGCTTTCTGTGTTATATTTACAGTAACTAGTAAATTGAATATTTACTAGCTCACAGCCGAGGTTAGAAGTTGGTCTTGTCTTGTTTAATGTTCGGGTTTGGCGGTCATGACTTTCACTGATACTTTTAAAATGTTCGAAAATCGTGCGTCGGTTTATGTGTTTGTTTGCCGGTAGAGGATTTATGCAGTATATTTATAGGAAATACGATCGGGTGAATTATTAACTATAGATACGTATTCGAGAATACAATTTGATCCATCCACTACACGTTTAGTTGTTCGACCTATTTAACGTAACATTTTTGATTTTTTAAATTAAATTTCAATATTCGATTTTATGTAAACATAATTCAACATAATTAATCCGACATATTTAATAAAAAATTTACGTTTGAATTTCCGTACGAATAATAACGTATAAATAGTAAATAAACGGTATTTTTAATTTATGTCAGACAATTTTTTTTTTTTTATTATTATTATTCTGCACTGTTTATCGTGACGGACACTTCAATCTCGCGAAAAACGTTAAAATAATAATAATAATAATACAGTAAAGTGATCTCTCCACTCAGAGTCGTTTGTCAAACACAACCATTTATCTTCGTCGTATCATAAACCCGGTGTTGTTTAATTTTATTTTAACGAAAGCATTCTTCTCTATATAAACAGTCGGGCGAGTCGAAAAAATCGACGGAACGTGAACGTTTAAGTGTCCGTTTGAAGTATATTTAATGATGTTAATATTATACCTGGTCGCCTACGTTGAAAGTATTTTAAAAAATCAAAATAAAAATAAAAAAAATCATAATTTACACTTAGTTTTATTACTGACGATTCGAAAACGGAAACAAGGAAACTTGTTATAACAAGGTCGACTATCGATCGGAAACTCGATTATTGATAACTCGAAATTCTCGAATTAATAAAAAATTCCCCTTCGAATAACGATAACACTTCGCGTTTGAATAATTTTATTAACTCGAAAACTGATCGGACGATCAGAATTTTCCTATCCGAATTTAATACTAAACGTATTTTAGAACCGCGATAATGTTTCGCTCGATTCGTAATACGTCCATTACAGTAGTCTACCGGTAACACGAACCACGGAGACTCCGTACAGAAGATTTCAATTTTAGCTGTTTGCCGTCAATTATTTGTTTAATCGTGCACCACGTTAGCAAACGCGTTAAAATGACTCAAACAAGAAAATCGTTACCATTATCGTTTACAAAAAAAAAAATAATAAAAAAATAGAATTTGCTTTAAACGGCAACAGAAACAAAAAAAAAAAAAAATAAGGATTTTCTAACGTCGTCTACAATAATACAAAATAAAGATGTAAATTAAATGATATTTTAATGAAAACTCGGCGACTCGCGAAAAAAATGATACTGGCGAATACTCTGGAAACAGTTTAATAAAAGGAATATAATATTTAATAGTTTTACAATGGCGTTTATGGTTTTTTTTTCCCTGATCCTCAGAGAACACTTTTCGGACGGTAAAAATGTTTTCAATGTATTCGAAATGTATAAAAACGGTCTTATTAGATAATATAGAAATATAGCACAGGTGGCGGTGTTGTGCATTATTATCTAAATAAATAATTAATTCTAATCTTCTTTATTCAGACAATTAACAAAATCGGCTATTTTTTGTATCTTTTTCCAATATGAATTACAATTCAATTATATGAACAAACAATCTAAATAGATTGTTTTATTTAATAGTTTTACTATGTTTTTTTTTCTTCTATTTGTAAATAACTTTTCTACCAGACAACTCGATTGGATTTTGAATTGTATTTTGAAATGCTATCTGAATGAATGTTGGATCTTATCGGTGCATTTAAGGAGTACATTTTTTTGATTTTTGTTGTTTATTATTGTGGAAAACATTAGTAAACACCGGAATGTTTACGATAATAACGATGATTTTTTTTTTTTTTTATTCGGTTAATCGAAACTACCTGAAATTTTGTACAGAGTTATATAAAAATTCGTCATTTCTTTATGCGGAAAATTTGTAAAACGACTTTTGAGCGATATACAGACATGAGAAATTATCATGCTTCTTATTTATATTTGATTTCATTTTATGTTGATATAAAACTGTTTAAGTCGAGTAAGAAATACTTGAACATTTATACGCGATGTTCATCATAAGTTGTACTTTGTAGTCATAAAGAAGAAGAAAAAAGTTGAGCGTAATGTAGTGATTTTCTTTTATAAACGTTTAGATTCACTAAATTATTAAAGGTAAACATCGCATAAAACTATAAACGCTAATTATTTTTATTTATTTTTAAAATACAAATAAAGCAATGAAAAAAAAAATAAACAAAGTGAATTATTAAAATTAAAATTTTTTTTAATCCAGATAAACACTGTATTGACTTTATCATTATCTAGATATTTATACTTTTAACTTTTTTTCTTCTAGATTCATTTTTTAAATTATCTTTTATCATTATCTAAAAAAAAATTGTATTTAAAAGCTGATTTATTTGAAACCTTCCACTACCATTTCTCGTAAACGAGATTTCCGAAAAGAAATTATTATTTATCTCGATTCTTTAAAACTATTAAAATTGATAACTACTTTAAAAAAAAAAAAAAAAAAAAAATATATATAAATATATTATTAAATGGTTTAATTTTTGTATTCGATACAGGCTTCATAGTCTGTCGTCGTTCCACCTGTCAGGGTATTCTGACGGATATTATTTTTGCATATAATAAATTTACATATATTATTATTTTTATTATTTTTTATTATTTTTTTTTAATAATAAAAGATGTACAATGGTGACCTATTTTTTCCTATGCAAAATCTCCACACAATACATCATCGCCGTTTGATTTTGCTGATTGCGAATAATTAATATTGTCTAGTTGCTACTAGAGTCCCGGTTTAAAAAAATAAAAATAACTTCATACCAAAATTTTTAATAAACGCAATATTTTATAGTATTAGATCATTCTGTTTACCGTAGGAAATATCAAAAATAGTTTAAATTATAATAATGTGACATTAATTCTGTATTGTGGATTTTGGATTCACAGTGTCAATAATATTACAATATATATATATATATATATATATATATATATATAAATATTATATTCTTTTATAAAACAAAAAATTCGGATGTGAAAACGACATTATTAAAAACAGAGCCCGTATGTACATGTACTTAAAAACGCATTTATATACATGCAATTATGCACTAAAACATGCAATATATACATAATAATATGCACATAAAAGATCGGTTATATTCATTTTTATTTTAAAATACAGCTTATTGAAAAAATAGTTTTTCAAAGTTAAATTTCATTTATTTTGATTTTTGTTTTAATTAAGACATTTTACTCGTCTACAATGCTATCTAATCATCACTAAATTTTATTTTGTTTTTTTTTTTTTATACTTTAAAACTCATAAACCGGAAAAAAAAAATACAAAGATCATACGAAATATACACTAAAACTTTAAAAAAATGTATATATGCCAAATATGCCAAAATACCCATAATATGAAAAAACATGCACTATTAAACTTTTTATTTTTATTACTATTGTTATAAAACGGATTTGTACTTCACTTGCATGTTTTCCTATGGAGCAAAATAAACATGCAAATACATGAACTTCAGAGCCTTAGGGCTGATTAAAAGTAATGCGCAATAAAATCCTAATTAAAAGTGAAGTTTTGAAATCCGAAAGCCAGATTTTAATCCGGATTCCGGATTTCTTACAATAAACACCGTATTATAAAAGTTCAAACACTTGAGCACGTGCTGTACGTGCGGTTTTTTGTCTATTACTATTTCGTATGACTAACTATCCGTATCCATTTTAAATCTAGTAAAACGGGTATACGTATGGCCATCGAATGTGGCAAACGGTTGTATGCGTGTCAAAAAACAGATGGCCAGCTCAATCGAGCAATGAGATCTATTACTGGAACACTAAAATCGACTTCTCTATCCCGGCTAGCAGTATATCTCCAACCGTACATCGGGCGGAAGATGCTTTCGGGAGAAAACGGGATAAATATCTTAAGACACCCGACATCCGGAGTTACGACGATACCCAAAGTATGCCGGCAACGAGACAAAAATCAAGGAAACCCCGGAACGGCCGGACAATACCGGCACTAATCATACCGGTGGATTGAAAAATGGAACGACGGTAAGCCGCACAACTGCAAACTGATCGAGGAACCGGATCAAATTCTCCCAGGGTTCCATCTACCTATGATAGAGTGGTCTGGGATTAATTGCTATCTGGTGTGGTCGAGCAAGGTCCAATTACCTAATGGCAAAACGATACTTTGCGAAATCGGAATTGTGTGAAGTGGTCCGAATGGTGCGAACAATGGACCACCTAGTTGATGAATGCACGGTACATTCTTTCCCGGGAGATATGAAAGGTCTCCGCGTTTTAGACGTTTTCGTTCTTCGTCATTCCGACGGCCGTCCGAATTAAAAATAAAAAGACGTGTCATACTTATATTAACTTGTTTGCTTATGTCGATATAATTTATAATCGTATGAATGTATGATGTATGTTCGTGATTGGATCGTATTTTATGTGCTCTGTTATTGTTTGGTTGTAAACCGCACCTACAGCCGTAGGCACGCAGGGATATGCGGGTATCATATGACCCTTTTTTTTTTTTTTATTGTCAATATAAAATATAATTGTTATGGATTTGTGCTGATAACACGATCCGGAATACTATTAGGTTATTCGTTAAAAACTGATAAAAACGGAAACGCCACAAAGCTACGTTGCCGACCGCGGGCTAAACGCGGTCCTTATCAGTTCGTCGGAGAACCCAACTAGTCACTAGTGACTTGGACCATAAACCAGCTGGTAGTACGAGGTTTAACGGTCTCTACGGCGGGCCTAGAGAGGAAACTAGACATTGTTTTCTAGAACAAACGAAATGAAATGTTGATGACGATTTGTATGGTTGACAGTTACTATCGGATCGTTTTTCCCGGGAGCGGGGGTCACTGAACTACCGGATTCTATAGCCCCTGTCGGCCAAATTTGAAATTCGCGTCTACGCCACCGGACCGGGCGAACAAATAAAATATCGAGTGGAAAACCGACAGCGAAGAGCGAATAGAAAACGGATACCGAAACGGGCGGGGACCGCCAATCGTCGTCGGGCCCGGCCGTGATAATATAATATAATATCGAGTACGCACGTGCTGCGGCGCGTTAAGAAAGTTTCGTTTAACGATAAATTCGGCACCAAAAGGCGGCACACGGCGACGCGATAACGATATTAATCGAAATTAATTAACGAATAGTTAAATTAATAATTAATTTAACGCGGGCTCTTTAATATTGCGCAGGTATTGTCGGTTATTGTGTTGTATAATTGCATATGATATTATATCTGATACGGACTCCGTGGGTTTATAAACTTTCCGGACGCCCCGTATAAATTACATACGTCACGAATAACCGTAGTGCGCGCGATAGTTTTCAATTATTACGAATGGAACCGATTGATTTTTTTTTTTTTTTGCAGCTCCATTTGCAATTTTCTTTCGTGTATCGCCGTTTAAAAAAATATAAAGGCGTGGTACATATTTCACACCACGGGTATAGGTATATCGATAAGAATTTAATTTATATCGTAAAACGATTCGGAACGGAGTAGTATGATTTGCGGTTTTTTTCATTATCGCCATGGTAACCGACATAAATCAACATAAATAGAACGCGCGTTCGACAAAACCGTGCTTTTGCCGTTTTTTTCGGTCATTTTTTTTCCACCGCGTCATATCGAAAATTGACTTTTTTTTTTATATATATATATATATATATACCAACTAAACACAATTTTACCCACCGGAAATATTGTAGGCGTGTATGGATCGGATGAAGTCTTCTGGTGGAAAAGTAAAAAAAAAAAATAAACATCACTGCAAAACCACAAGACCCCCACGATCAGCTCGGAATCTACTAAAAAAAAAAAAAAATCACAAAATGTCGCTTCGTTTATATATATACGTTTTAATGAACGATTTCATAAAAAAAAATTCAGAATAACCAGAACCTGTCAAACGCAATCATTTTGTGTAATTTTTTTAAATCTTGTTTCTAGCTTTATTTTATTTTCCTATAGTAATTATTATGGTCAGTAGAGAGCTGGGATTTGAATGAACAGTCTTTTAAATAAGATTTTACTAAAATATATATTATTGAATCACGTTAAAATAATATATTATTAAGAGAAATGTACCGTGTTTCCATGGTTATACCTAGTTCCCTACGAATGGGTTAATTTTACAAAAATTAGTTAATTTAATTCTATTTTTTTAGAAATTTATGAGATACAAATTAAAATGTTTTAT
Organism: Tuberolachnus salignus; assembly: GCA_956483605.1. NCBI lineage: Eukaryota > Metazoa > Arthropoda > Insecta > Hemiptera > Aphididae > Tuberolachnus > Tuberolachnus salignus. Next base: position 10,501,235 of record OY101429.1, on the reverse strand, counting down.
TATTTTACATTTTTTTTCATATTTATTTAGACAATTTCGCAAAAAAAAAATAAACATGACAAAACGTCGCTTTGTATATATATATATATATATATACACGTTTTAATGCACGATTTCATAAAAAAAAAAATTCAGATAAACCAGAACCCGTCAAACGCAATCGTTTTGTGTGATTTTTTTTTTTTTTTTTTTAAATATTGTTTCCAACTTAATTTTTTTTTTTTTTTTTTTTTAACGAAAAACGGATTCATTGAACGCGAATGCGTTAAACGATATTTTATAATACGAAACGCGAGAACGAATCGATAATAAAACGCATTTACCGTATTGGCAGAGTGTTTCGCAAACCGTACACAACTACGGTCATACAACACAACATGATAAACTGTACACGATTTCCGTGACATGTGTTAACCTTATCACCGGCAAGTGTGGCGTCGGCGACACGATCCGTAATCGCTTATATCCATTATTCTCACCGATAACAAATAATCGCACGAATGTTACGCTGTACACCGGTAAAGCCGATTTATTAACACGGAATTACGCGGCGCTTGCCAAACAAACGAAAATTAACACGACCCCCCGATATTATTTATACGGCCACGGGGAGACACGGTCGAAACACGTACGGCGAATCCCGTGCCGGATTTTCCGTATTGGACGATTGTCGTACAGATCGCGAATCACATAAATCAACATAAATAAAAACGGGCGTTTGACAAAACCGTGCTTTTGCCGTTTTTTTTCGATCATTTTTTTTTTTTTTTTTTTTGGTAGTTTTTTTCCGCCGCGTCATATCGAAAATTGACTTTTTTTTTTTTTTTTTTATATACCAACTAAACACAATATTACCCACCGGAAACATTGTAGGCGTGTATAGATCGGATGAAGTCTTCTGGTGGAAAAATAAAGAAAAAATAAACATCACTGTAAAACCACAAGACCCCCCTCGATCCGCTCAGAATCTATTAAAAAAAAAAAAAAAAAAAATGAGACAATGTCGCTTCGCCTATACATCTATACGTTTTAATGAACGACTTCCTTACAAAACAATTCAGGATAACCCGTCAAACGCAATCATTTTGTGTGATTTTTTTTTTTTTTTTTAAATCTTGTTTCTAGCTTTATTTTATTTTCGTATAGTAATTATTATGGCCAATAGAAAGCTGGGATTCGAATGATCAGTCTTTTAAATAAGATGTTATTAAAATATATGTTATTGAATCACGTTAAAATAATATATTAAGAGAAATGTACCGTTTTTCAATGGTTATACCTAAATCCCTACAAACAGGTTAATTTTACAAAAATTAGTTAATTTAATTTTTTTTTAGAAATTTATTAGATACAAAATAATAGGTTTTTTTTTTACATTTTTTTTATATTTATTTAGACAATTTCAAAAAAAAAAAAAAAATCATGACAAAATGTCGCTTCGTATATATATACGCGTTTTAATTAACGATTTCATAAAAAAATTCAGATAAACCAGAACCCGTCAAACGCAATCGTTTTGTGTGATTTTTTTTTTTTTTTAAATCTTGTTTCTAGCTTAAATTTAGTCTCGTATAGTAATTATTATGGCCAATAGAAAGCTGGGATTCGAATGATCAGTCTTTTAAATAAGATGTTATTAAAATATATGTTATTGAATCACGTTCAAATAATATATTATTAAGAGAAATGTACCGTGTTTCCATGGTTATACCTAATTCCCTACGATTGGGTTAATTTTACAATAATTATTTAATTTAATTCTATTTTTTTAGAAATTTATTAGATACAAAATAAAAGGTTTTTTTTTTTACATTTTTTTCATATCTATTTAGACAATTCAGAAAATTGGTTAAATCTAAAAAAAAAACAAAAGCCTATTTACATATATACGAGCATTGGTCTACTATTATTGATATCATATGAAGGGGTTCAATTTTTGAAAAAAATAACAAATTACTTTCTTTTTTTTTTATGATATAATCGTTGCAACAACAATGATTATATGTCATTGTTCGCAAAAATAAAAACTTATGGATATATAGTGCTTAATGTAAAATTTAACGGTTTTTTTTTTTTTTTTTAAACTCTGAGCATATTTCGTCCCACGTGTTAATTATGTTCGTTCAAGTACAAACTTTACAGATCCTATTTAAAAATGTACTAGAACAACTTTTTACAATAAAAAACTTCAAAAATAAGTGGTACTCTAATTATAAATATATATATATATATATGTATTTAGTTTGGTTCTTTGGATAAAGTATTCTTTTTTTTTTTTTTGCATACGATTAGGTAGAATGTCGCCAATTCGTTTTTCGAGATGTCGGTTTTTATTTATGGTTTAGCGTCGATGTTCTCTAAATTGTCGGCAGTAATGTGTGAATTACGCGAAAAAATGTGTCGTTTCCTTTTCCGAATCCGTGGCGCGTTCTTTTTTTATTTTATTTTTTTTTTCCACCGGATGTACACGTTAGCCTGCCCAAAAATATATTATAATATTATTATAAGTTGGGCCGATTTTATGATGCTCAAAAATACTATTAACAATACGCTTACGTAATTAATATGCCATCTAAAAACGTGTCGGACGTCATTTATTATTTGCCATTAAAAAAAAAAAAAAAAAAAAAAAAAAAAATTGTAAATTCAAATATTTTAGACACCGTTAATTGTTACTGAGCGACTACGGTTTTAGATTTCTTTTGGAAAATAAATCACGACCTGTACAAGTGAAACTCGAGTAAAATATTATCTGACGTTATTGCGTGGGGTTGTTGAATACGATTTCGGTTTTATTAGGTCGTTTAGCAAACGTATTCACGCGTCACCATTATTCCGTGTACCGTAATAAACTCAGCGAAACGTATTTTACTTTTAAATATCAATTTCAAAAAAAAAAAAAAAAAAAAAAAAAATCCAAAATAAAATATTTTTCGAAAAACTGTGATACCCATGCCGGAATTGTGTATCGCAATATAATAAAATATACGATACATTACCTACTCGGATTTAGTTCAGTGTAACAGGAGGAAAGTGCAATAAATATTGCTAATTCATTTTATAGAAGAGAAAAAAAAATATCTCTTTTTGAATCTCGCAAAATGTAAAATAAAACTGGGTTAACGGTGTGCAGGGAATATTTTTAAACACGAACTGTAAACGGTTCTGGACTGATACGATGACCAGAAGTAAAAAAACCAAAATGTATTTTATCGAAAGTCTTCATAGATAACTGTGAGACCCCCCCCCATAGTATTATGGTTATAGTATTCAGTGGCGGAATTAGGCAGAGAAAGGCAGTAAAAATACTAGGCCCCTTAACGTATATTATATTTTTTTTCAAATTAAAAATATACGGGTAATAATTTATTTCAAATGTGAATACTACAAAACCATAACTGTATATATATATATAAAATAAAAAAAATTAAAAAAAAAAAAACCGATAATTAATAAATATACACAGTACAAAAGAATCCCGGTTTATTACTGTAAAAATAATAATTCTTTCATTCAAATTATTATTATTTATAATCATAGATTAATATTGTATACATATCAAACACAATTTATAATGTTTTATGTGCTTTATTATTAGCAAATTGTACGATAACTTCGCTTAAACCAAAATCCTAAGCAGCCTTGTTTTCTGATTGCAATCAACGATAGGCGTTTAAGTCGGTGCTAAACTATTTTTTTTTTTTCATAATAGACACCGTGTTCGATAATATTGGACACGATCAATACGATTATATACGCGATAATTGCCATTTCGGTGGTTTTCGATCGCGGTGCGCCCCATTCGTAGCGTATTGTGGGAGCATTGCAATCAATAAATTAATACTGTATGCGACCGGGTTGAAAAACGCGTACGATTTCGAACACTGACTGTTAGATTTTTTTTTTTTTTTTTTTGCATGCACATTTTCGATCGGTTTTAACGACGTAGTGTTTTCCGAAACCCGGGAACCGGCGGGGCCAGCTTTGCTTAATGAACATATTTACACGTATAAGAACACCCACCGCACAGTTTTATCACGTGCGCGTAGTTGTCTTAGATTCTTTAACCCAATAATATTTTTATTGTAATTGAATAAAGTTACCAATCGACCCATACTACGTATATAATATACTTGATGCTTGTACGTTACTCGTATTTAAAAAAAAAAAAAAAAAAAAAAAGGTCTAATGGTTTGGCGGTGCACGTATACACTTAATATTCGGTTAAGTGGGGGAGGGATGGGGCGATTAATTATTTTTTTATAACGAAAAATATATACTCGACGATAAACAATAAAACCAACCCACTCCCCTCAAATTCGCCGTGGATTGCACTAAAAAAAAAATTGCAGGAAAATTGAGGGGTCGTCGGGCCCCGGGGGGCACGCGCCGCTTTGCCCTGTCACAGCTACCGCCACTCAGTGGCGTCGTGACCGGAACATTTACCCGAAGGGCCGAGGTATCTATAATTTAATCGCGGAATATTCAACCGAGGAAACGAAATCCGGTACGCACGCCCTACTATAAATTACTATATACAATTGTGTATATATATATATATATATATATTAATATATAAAGGGTCCTTAGTTGCGCCACTGATGCCACTGATCACAGTATCCCAATCACCGTGCGACTAGCCCGGACCTATAGACGTTGTGTAATACGAACATCCGTTTCCGTTTCCGTTTTGGAATATAATTATATAAACTCTCCGTTTTCCCATCGGTCGCAATTCATTGTAATATACTCGTCGTCGTATATATGAACATTATATTTTTTTTATTTTTTTTTTAAATTTAACGTTCGTTAACACCGGGTGCCCGACGGCGGTGCACGCATTTTTATTAATGTTTAATAATTACCCGAATTCTTTTGCTATGCAAAACAGCCGTACCTATGTATACACGGCTGCAGTCGAAAAGCGAATGAAACTAACATAATCTCAAAGCGAAAATTCATATAATTAGCGATTCTACTACTTTAGACAATATTAAAAAAAAAAAAAAAAAAAAAAAACTTGTTCGCAGTCGTTATTGATTGTACGCGTAGTAATATTAACGAATTCGTTATTCTTTCGACGCCATATTGAATTGCGAATCTTTAATTAAAATTATAAAGAATAATTGTGTATATCAAATTATTATGCGGAAAATTTACTACAAATTTACTACCTAGTAACTAGTACCTGAAAAATATATTTAAAAAGAAAATTTTGAATTTACTAAATCTTAACGTGAATATGAAAGAAAGAAAAAAAAACGAATACTACGAAAAAGTTTCGATCGATATATTTAAAAAAAAATGTAACATTAAATACATCTAAATTTCTTTAAATATATACATTATTTTTAATGATTATATGAAAAAAAAAAAAAAAACTTTTAATTATTTCCTTTCGGCCCGCACGAGGTAAGCTGAATAATTATTTTTAATTTGTTATAATGTATTAATGGGAGAATAACTATATTGTGTTGTACTGTTTACACTGTTACTACAACATAGCTTTTTAGATTTTAATAAGAGTGCAGTCGAATGCACCAATGCATTTCGTTGGTTCGGTTATATTAAAACTCTCGGTTGAATTTTTTTTTTTTTTTTTTTATTATTTATTTCCCTCTGCCCCGCCATTCAAAGTTATACCGAAAGCGGAATATTCCCCGAGATGAAATCTTGCGATAAAACTTTCGAACGTTTTCTACAAACAACGGGGCAATATCCCACATCAAAAATCAACATATTATTATACCGAACGATATCTCCCGCCGCCGTCGTCGTTTTTTTTTTTTTTTTTTAAATAATATACCGTCCGTACGATACGTTTTTTTTTTTTTTTTTTTTTTATTCGTATATCACATACGAATAAATATATATATTTTTTTTTTTTTTTTTTTTTTTATATAAACGGCGATGTATTAATATATTCATTGTTGATCGGCGCGCGCGACGTTTGCTCGTGCGCGGCGTTACTACCGGTACACCTTAGAAATAATAAAAAAAAAATAATAATAATAATAATAATAAAAAACCGCGCATCGTATTATTGTACGGATTTTACGCGTTTCGTTTTATTTCGAATTATCAATCGAAGAAAATCCGATCGCAAGTGCGTGTAACGAACCGCGTGTTCCGGATAGTGTTTTAACGTAATTGTTGTATTCCGTATGATTTTAAATATTTTTTTTTTTTTTTTTATTGCCATTCCGTATAGTTACAGAATTTGTCGAGACCGTAAGACGCGCGTGCTCGTTGCCCGAATATAAATACATACTATTATATTTTTTTTTTTTTTATTAGATTTAAAATGTTTCAGCATATTATACATGCTATTACAAGTTAATAAAAACGGGTTCTCTGTTTACAAATGACAAATTATGAATTATTAATATTATTAGTTAGTGACGTAGTGATACTGAAGTATACATGCTAGTTAATATTTATTTTTAATGATAATGATAATTTAAATTTGGTCTTCGTCTTCGCTTGATTGCGATAGAAGAACATCTTGAGGTTAGACGTGGTTTTAAACGCCGATTTTCTGTTTTGTTTCCAATGTTGTAAAACCGTGCACCGTCGGATGTATTGGGATTTGCGTGAAAGTTATTGAATTGTATTTTTATCCACATTCTACTATGAATATGAATTAAATACAAATATCGTATCTACTATTTGGTTTTCGTTTGTTTTTTTTTTTTCCTTGGATTTTTTTATTTTCACCGGTTTTAATGCAAAGTAAAGACGAAAAAACAAAACTAAATATATTTCCGGACCTTAATGATCGCTCTGCGTATTATTATTATTATTATATTAACCCGCGTTTGACCGTTTTTGCGGCGAATAAATTTCAAACACGCTTTGTTACGATTACTTCGCTGGCCTGCGGGCTCGCCGTTTGACCGGCCGAGTTTAACCATTTATTGTTTCTATTTTTTTTTCCATTTTTTCTAGATTCTGAGCGAAGCCGAGAATTGATCAATATTAATCTAATGAGGTTTTTTTTTTGATTTGATTTTTCCAAACCATGACCAACTTTTTTATTAGAAATCTTGCTCGGGTTTGGAACACTGCCCGATAACATTTCGGCCCTAGTTAGGTGCATTGATGAGGTAATTTGTAAGATTTTCGTTGTTGTTTTATTAATAATTGTAGGAAAAAACACGTACGGTTTCATTTATTTCGATTTTTTTTTTTATATTTATATATATATAACTGGGTAACAAAATAATCTTAATGACCTAATACGGTCAGCGATTTATAAGCCAATTCTAGGCGTTGACGAATTTTTGAAACATTCTGGTGATATTCGAGCTATTTATAATTGTGCTTGATATTTGTCTATATTTTATTATTGTTATTTTTTTTTTTTCTAGATTCTGGGCGAAGACGTGAATTTTTTGGTCTTAATATAATAAGGGTTTTTTTTCTTATTATTTATTCCAAACCATAACCAACTTTTCTATTAGAAATCTTGTTCTGGTTTTGAACACTTTGCCCGATAACATTTCGATCAAGTTGGTGCATTGATGAGGTAATTTGTTAGATTTTCGTTGTTGTTTTATTAATAATTGTAGGGAAAAACACGTACGGTTTCATTTATTTCGATTTTTTTTTTTATATTTATATATATATAACTCGGTAACAAAATAATCTTAATGACCTAATACGGTCAGCGATTTATAAGCCAATTCTAGGCGTTGACGAATTTTCGAAAAATTCTGGCGATATTCGAGCTATTTAAAAACATTTAAATTTGTTTAGATTTACGCGGATGAAATTGTTGTGACGGGCCAGAAATGGTTGAAATTTTTTAGACGTGTTTTGCCATAAGTTGTATTTAATGTTCGACGAAAAAACGCCATTATTAGCGAAAAATGGGTCGGTTTTTTTTTGTTTCGATTTTGGTATGTCGCGTGTCTGGAACGGTCTTTTAATACTTCTAATGTAGTATACAGGGCACGGCATTTATGTCCTTGTAAACGATTTGGTTTTGTAAAAATTCCGCTATACTACCGGCGCTAATTATGCCGAGTCGGTGGTGTATGGACGAGGGGAATATGGGAATAAAAAAAAAAAAAAACCGTTCATCCGGCTACGCAAACAGAAACCAACCGCGAGACGATATCCGTTTTATCGGCATCGTCCGACCCCGAGGTCTCGATGATTTGCTCGATTTACGACGGAAATTCTCACCCTCTCGACCCACCCAACCCCACCAACACGTAGAAAGATTACTTTAATTCGTTTTTTTTTTTTCATAAAACGTACCGTCGTTTTTCTCTCGTATTGATTCGGTTTTTTTTTTTAATGAGATACACGTGTAGTCTGCAAATTCAAAAACAAAATAATAAAAACCTTCCTCCGACTCGACACCGCGGCCGGTAAACGCGGATTAACATGATTAAAAATAACATGGTTCTCCGAACAACCCGGAAAATATAATCTAAAACGGCGTCCGAGACGAAAAAACCAAATTTTTGTCTTATGGTTATCGGCCGATAAATCGCCTCGATGTTACACGCGTTCCCGCCGTACGCCCGTTATCAATTGCTTTTATTTTTTTATTTTTTTTTTTTTTTAGGTGGGTACAAGGTCGATTGACTTTTCGCTCGTGGTGGGGCAGAACAAAAAAAAAAAAAAGATATAATGACAAAAAAAAAAAAGAAGAAATATTATGTAGTTTTATTGCGATTTCCCGTGTACACCGCCGTCGACCGGCGGCCGCGGAATCCCTAAAACTTATAATTTCGTTTTGCATTTCGCCAAAGACGCGCTCCTCCTCTTGTGGTCCTGCTACGCCGCGCGGACGTTGGTCCGCCGGATACGACAATTTCGGTCGCATTCGATTGCCGGACATCGGATATTGACTTTCTGCAACTTTACCGTCCGTATAATTTTTGTGCGAACGTTTACAACTGCTGCCCCGATACGGAACACGTACCGTGTACGCTTTACGATATTGGCAAATCGCACGATATTTGTCGTATAATATCGTATTTTTACGCGTATACGTTTAATGGACACGTTTCGTCAAAAAAAACCCCTGCTATAGTATCGTTCGGGGCGTGGCTATTAGGTGAGACGCGTGCGTATAAGGGATTAATCTTCGGTATATCTGTCATCAGGGCTAGGATTTATATCCAATAACAAATGATAATATATCCAAGAAAAAATGTACAAAATATTGTATTAAACACAACGACTACATTTTGAATTTCTAAAATATTAAACTACGCTATTGTGCAACAAACAATACCATTCGAACGCAATAACATGATGCAATGATGTGATATTTATTTATTTATTAAACGATTAAATATTTTCAAAAAAATCTACTGTTAGATCTTAGTGAGTGTTTATACTCGTCGAAGCTACGCAGTCAACAACACATGACGTATTTTTTGCGTTTTTAAATTTTGCAATTTTCCCACCAGTTAGATTGCAATGAGAATCTCAATACACATTACTCCCATTTAAACTATCGCGTATTATAAACATAGGTTACGACACTTCGGAGTACTTTTTTTAGTATTCAACACGGCCTAATATACCATAAAACGTGCATTTTAGGTGTATATTGTTGAAATTTGCAATAATATGCATTTTATTCGAAATATCCACCATTTGCATCGACATATAAATGTCCATGGACATTTGAAATAATAGAAATATTTAAAAATTCCAAAAAAAAAAACCAATGCATATAGATCGTAACCCTGTTTATAATCTACGAGTTTCACGCGCTCGAACAATACCAGTTAATTTAGTCTCCATTCTATAGTTCACGTACGAGCATTGACTTTTTGCGTGCTGTACGTCGAAATATGCCGGCCAAAAAAATGCGTATAAATTAAGAATTTCCAGTGAAACTCGGAAAATCTACTACGGAAAGTTTTCGCTACGACACAAACGATGGTCGTATTGAAGTTGAAGACGAGTGGGGGTAGCTCACGCTACTCAAAAACTGACAAAAATTGTTCGAAAAAAAAAAAAAAAAAAAAAGGCTAACATACGAAAAGATTGTTGGACAAATTTCGCATGATCAATTGAACATAAAAAAAAGTCAGCGATAAAACGGTGCCTCTAAAAACCACTCTCAGAAACAAAAGACGGCTTTATCTGCAATGCAGTTTTCGGCCGAAAATTGTACTCCGGTGCAACAACGCGCCTGCTCCCATATTTACCAGGTAACGCTCCGTGACACTATTGGTTTTTTTTTCAAAATTGAAAACGCATTGCATGGTACACATTTTGAATCAGCCGTAGCTACAAGAACAAAATCGACAGAGGTATTAAAGGGGTTAAAAGAAGAAAAAAAAATGCCCAACACTGTATTCATCAACGAAAAATACGAATGTAGCGACGAGTCGAACAAGGATAGGTGGGAGTAAATAGAATGGTAAAAAAGTTACATTATTATTTATTGTCAATAAAAAGTTGTTATATTGAAAGTCTCGTTGTTTAATAGGCTCACCGCGTACTTTGTAAATTTTGACGGTGTTTTAACGTCTGCGACTCAATCACGCCGCCAAAAATTCTGTACGGATATCCATAAACATCGGTAAATAGTTACATTGGACTATGAAAAAGCACATGGAACGTATTCAGAATTCATCACACAAGAGGAGAGCACAAGCGGGGTATTTTTACGGTTCAAAAATCTAATTTTTTTTTTTTTTGTGTCGATTTATGCGGTTTACTTGGTGGCGTATAGAAGAAAAAAAATACAAAAACCTAAATAATAATATGGTAGAGCCGTGCGAGAATCGAGTGGTCCGAGTGTAAAATATATAAATTAGCAATCAGTATCCTACCCCTAAATCGCCCACGGTTCATAATGGTAGACGGCTTAATAATTTTCATATCGAAAACACTGGTCGCTTTCATTGCTTTTTCTGGCACAAATTAAGGGTTCTTTTCTGGAAACGGCGGATGATTGGGAATGTAACCTATTTAAATATAATAAAAGTCTACGCGGACGACGCCTAAAACGGTCATGGATTATGCAAATCTATACAGATTTGTTCCGGTCTTGACGAAACTTTTCACTTTGGTATTCGAAACGCGATGAAGACCGCTGTATGTATTTGATCTCAAAATTTAACTCCCGGAGAGTGGCTCGCGCTTGATTTTCGACATTTTCGAACGTTGTACGTTTATTTCTGGGTTTCCTCGGTGACACTGATGACATATGGTGGTATCACAGTCACCATTAAAAAAAAAAAAATTTTCTTTTAAATACTGGAAAATAAATTACCACTGGCAACGCCGGACTATTATTAGCTAGTTATAAAAATAACGTAAATGGTCCGTAAACCCAAGTTAATGAATAAAAGGTTCGTGTTCGAAAAGCAGGCGAGACAAACAATTTAAACATTTTTGTTCGGCAAAAGACCAGAGTAAGTATAGGGCAAGATTAAGGAATTACTTGTTCAACTCGGGAACTGCAATTTTTAACTGATTTTTCGAGTTAACGTAAATTATTACCGAAAATACACGACAATTATCTGGATCCGGCACTGGAGGAGAAGGAGCGAGCGTTAATAATTCCCTCGGTTCTGAAAAAAAAAAAAAAAAAAAAAAAAACTAATACCGGAGAGACTTCGGTCCTTTGAACGTGTTTTTACGCTGTCGGGCCGAAAATAAAATAGCACGAATGCGGTACAATATTTGCTGCTGTCCAACAAAATAATTTACGTGCGTACGAATGTACATTTCTGACAGATTTTTTTTTTAAATTTTTTTTAAAAAAATAGTGCGTAAAAAATGTTAATACCGACTATATGATATGGCGTTTTTTTTAAATATTTTTTCATATGTTTATTATGTAATTTTGCACTATTTTGTATAATTTATGTCAAGATCCGCGCTGCTATAAATAATTATCAAAATAAATCATAAAAAAAAAAAAAAAAAAGGTTTGGGAAATTAACCGCTTTCGGTAACTAAAAATACAAGAATATAATAATGTGATGCAATCGCCGTCTGATTTATAAGTAAGGGGTTTTTTTTTTTTTGTCGTCCCTCTCTATAGACTTTTAACTCGGCAAGTCGCACATCCGCGGTATTAAAATATATTCGATTATAATGATAATATCATATGTGATTTACGATTCAAATAGTATTTTTTTATTATTATTTTCATTCCTGCGATCTGTTAAACGATTTATTCCGATACATCTCCCACTGCTCGGTTCACGAACCACGTGTTCCCTTTCCTTTTTATTTCCATCAATTCTTCATTTGATTATTATTATCGTTACTCAAGACTTCAATTTCGGCTCACATTGTGTTCCGAACATTGCAAATTTTAGCACAGCACGGTGTCAACCTGATCAGAGCGGAGAAAATGTATTCATATTTGTATATTTGTATAAAAAACCTTTTTTTTTCATTTGTGCTATCCTACTACTAATGTCCGTCACTTATGATCTTACTGCTTAAATATGCGAAATTATTGACTATTTTTAATATTATCATATCGTCTAACACAAAGGAATCTCACTCATTGGAGTATTAAGGAGTTTTTGCGTCCTGGGTCGATTTTTTACTTCTCGCTCTCCTCCCCCCCTCATAAGAAATCGATGTTTACTGTAATTGATTTACTACACAGTATCGTAGTTTTTTTCATAAAAAAAAAAAAAAAAAAACCATTTTCCGCCCCTAAAGTATGGCGCCCAGGACATCTGCTCCAGTCGCCCCCCTTTAAATGCGCCACTGAAAATAACACGATCCTAACAAAGATGAGAAATATTAAAACTAATAATATAATACGATATACGTGCGTTTGAACGGATTGCACGAAAGGATGAACGAAAGGTTGATTAAACGGTTTTTTTTTTTTTTTTTTTTAATCAATTTATAATATAATAGGCTCGGGACTAAAAAATATGTAATCGAAAAAGAAACGTTTAGTAAACTCATTTAAAATTTTTCCGTACAAAGTTTCCCCCCGTGCATCCGCAATCGATCGTCTATTTGTCAGGTATTTACTTAATATACTTGCCGTTTTCGTGCAGTATTTTTTATTATTATTTTTTTTTTTTTTTTTTTTTTGAAGAATTGTTTTAAAACGTATAAACTCGATCTTCTCTAAACCGTATTATTTAACGCACATCGCACATTCGACAGCTTCGTTGCGTAGAAGTTTTTTGATAAACGGTTTTTTTTCCGCGAGTAAAATAATATCGAATAATAATATGAATAATATACCTACCCTTGACTGGTTATTTATTGTTAACGGAAAAAAAAAAAAAAAAAAAAAAAAAACTTTCATCTTGCCCCCCCTTGTCGGAAGTTTGAGGTAATTTTTTTTCTTTTTATCGTGCACGATGTTCTGATCACTTAACATACGTAGATTCACGACGAAATTTAAAACTAGTTTGCATGCGTTAAAATATTTTAGGCTTCTTGTGGCCATAATGATTACGACGGGAAAATAATATTTTCTTAACTAAAATTTCAAGACAGGTACACTACGGACAGCGGTGTGGCGTTTTGATTTTTTTTTCGTTTTTATCATTGCTAAATTCGTATAATTTATTTTATTTTTTCGACATTCTCGCTATTTGTCAAATAGACTCAAAATTCCACAGCCTGTGACTTGTGTCTCTGTTATGTAAAATTTCTCCCCCAATATTCGTTTAAAACAAACTTACCTAAATATAATTTGACGCACCTAACGGATTCGTCTAACCGTTCCCGTGGGACCGTGAAAAGGTGTCCAACACTTTTACATTCTTTTAAGCAAGAATGACAAATGCAGACAAACTCCCTGTTACGGGTAAGCCACTGATGTGGGTGACTATTCGAGAAATAGAAGGACGTATAGAGTAATTTAATTTATATCCACGGGCAACGGTTAATCATTGAAAACGAAAAAACGATTTCGAAAAATTTACAAAATTCGCATCCGCGAAAAATAAAAAATCAACTCGACAATTTAAAATATGCATTAGTCACATAAAAAACACCAAACGGTTTTATATTAATACTGTGTCTAGAAAAAGCCAATTGTGATTGGTGCTCGGTGAAAGCTTCGGGTCTCTGCAATTATTTTTAACTTAATTATACCTAAAAAAAAAAAAAAAAAATAAAATACAAAATTGCGTTAATATTCTCGGTTTTTTCCCGTTATCGTAAAATATTCAAGAAAGATCAACGGCCTTCAAAATGCACCGTCTAGGCACAATTTTGTACCAGAAGCCATCCATGAACTTGACGGTGGGAGCAAGTCAATTGGCAGAATAGTTGCTTACATCGATAAAAAAAAAAAATTTTTAGAAAAAATCACACATCACAATTAAACCATTATAACACAAATTATAAAGGTTTCTTGAAGTTTTTTTTTGGAATCATTCATTATTAAACATCGTACAGAACGAAACTCGTGACATTCCGTAAGCCGAGATTTGACTAGTTCCTAAGTAGGACATTTATTACTAAGCGTTTTCGAAATTGTCTAATAATTTTTGTTTTAAATGTCGTCTGTTTTATATTCGCTTCGGTTTTAAAATCTAATGATCTATAGATCGACGATTCGTCTTTCGCAACGAGAAAACGACAATTCGCACTTTCTTTTGGTCTCCGCTTTTATGGAATTCGATTACGATAATAGTATTTCTGTAACAGAAAAAAATATTATTTTCAAAACGTTCACCTACGACCGCGTCTATTTATGTACGTGTATATTTGTTCGATAACTCGGTGTTATTATCCGATGCGGGGGAAAAAAAGTGAAAAAGAAATACTGATAAAACGCATTACAACTTTTGTTTTACTAATGCGCGGCTATTTAAAATATATACGAAATTATTCCGTTAAGTCTTGTTTTTAATCTGCAGCGGTTTCCGAAAGGCTTATTACCACGTTTATAGCGAAATGTCGGCATACAGACGTTTTAAGCGTGCGTGTAACTCCGAATAATTATAATATTATACACAACTGGCAATACAATATAAAAGACAATCGTAACAGTGAAACTATCCTTGACGAACTTCTAGTCGCGCATTAAGGGGTGATCGAGGGTTCGGCGTACCGGCTTACGAGCCGTAGGACGTATCTTGTCGCATTTCTGTGTCCGCGTCAGCGATTGTTTTACCACGACGAACGAAAATATATTAATTCTATTGCTTTCGATTTGAACATTCGGCAATACTATATTGTATTCGGTGTTTCCTTGGGGGGGGAGGTTTAACGGCGTTGATCGAATTCTAAAATAAGTCGCGATTTTGCATGTACAATTTTTTAAGTTTTTATTTATCGCTTTTTAGACGTTTTCAAAACATCTATCATGGGTTATCCATCGCGAACCGAATAAGTAATTCAACCGGGAGAATTTTATAACATAACATATTGAATACATAAAATGTGGAAAATGATAAGCACTTGGACTAATCTCATTTGAAAAAAAAAACGTTTCTAATTACGATAGTGTTTTGTTACCATCTACAATATTACAAAAATTATTTGTATACGAATTTGCAATTTATAAATATATTTATTGATAGAATTTGTTTTTTTTTTTTTTTGTAATTGTACTCAGCGTTTTATATTTGTTTTCCTGTCTGCGAACCACTTTTCAACTGAAAGACTTGCTCCAAGCGAAAATTTCGTAAGATCTTTCTCGTAACATTACGAACAGTGTTTGTTTTCACGAGCAGGCTATTTTTTTAAATTCCTTATACTTTTCCTTATAATGGATAAAAGAGATAATATATATATATATATATTTTTTTTTTCTAATATACCAAATTCATTTTTGTACTGTTTTTCGGTTTCAGTTGGACAGCTACCTGTTGGAGCGCTATCCCGTCGACCAGACCGAAGGGCCGTTTTACAATTCCACCGTGGGCGTGCGATTCCCGTTGACCAAAGACTGGATGGAATCAAACAAAAACAAACCAATGGATGTTAGGTGTATGGCCAAAGTGGCCGACACGAATGTGCTCATCAACAAGACAAACTTTTGGCTGCGACCGGTTCCCGATCATTCCCTGTCCCAAGAAAGACATATTTTAAACTCCGGTAAGATTCGCGCTTTTTTTTTTTTTTTTTAGCCCCGGCCTCACCCATTAATTTTGAAAATATCATTTTATCGGAGATTTTCCTCCGCCCACCAACGCGACCTGGATAAAATAACGAAAAACCCGTAATTTTTCATAGTGAACCCCGCCGTCGTTACATCAATCGCCATTTTAACTATTTTGAGTATCTTTTTTACTTTTCGGCAGCCGCTTGTCTATAATTACATTATAGATATAGATTTCTATTGAGTTTACTTAAAAGTAAGATAACATTGAATAGAGTGCATACTACTTTTACATGTTTGAATTGTGTCCATTTTATTATTTTAATACTTTTAAATCGAGTCCCGTATAGATAATCTAATAATGTAATCCTAGAATATATCAATTAACACGATCATGAACAGTGTGGCGAAAAAGTGGACGCTATAGGCATAAAATCAGTAATTCCGTTAAACGTAGAGATAATTGATAATATTTCTGCCCGACTATCAAAGATTAAACATAATGAATATAAAAACGGTGACATTTCCGCTCTGACGGAAAAAGACGTTAGTGTAAATCGAACAATACGATCACCGTGTTCATTCGGTACTTCATTCAAAATTTATCGAATAGTATTGGTGAAATTCAAAATGCATTAAAATCTATGAATATTATCGTCGAATATTGCGAAAACTTTATCGTCGTTTAAACGACTTCTCGTGGATAACGCTATCGGGGTGAAGGGATTTAAATCTAATAACCAATAAATAATTGTCGGACATGACCCATACAACTCAAAAGTATTTTGTAAGACTCGAATCAATATTACAGTTAAAAAAAAAATAATCGTAAATAATTAATGCACGGTAGTAGTAGTAGTAGTGCCTACTTGGTGGAATCAAACGAAATTATTGAAATAACATAATATCATATTAGTGCCAAGGGTACATTATTATGTCGTAGGCAGTAAGTATTCGATATGAATCGACTGCGGGCTACTTTTGTTCCTAAAGCTCATAAAATAATTTGTATTTAAATTACGGAGTTCGACCCGGTGCTCTTGGACCAGACAATCCGTTATATACTTATGCCCGCGTGTAGGTCGGGTTAGCTCGAATTTTAGAAGTGATTTTCTTATTAATAATATTTACCGAGTAACTAATAACTGTAATACAATACGTATGTATTGCCAACGTGTGAATGAATAAAATTTGCCACTATTACCGGTCGGAAGGTCACTGTTATTCGCGGCAAGTTGTAACGATGGATGTAGGATTACCTAAAGTTCGAAATCCAAATGAATTTTTGAAATGAATTCGGTTAAACATTTGTTCGCTGAAAATATTCATTATTTGTTCAACTTCGAACTTCGCCTGTTATGTAAATAAATAAATATAATACATCGAAAAAAATAAAAATCTCGAAAAGTTCATGTGTATAGCAACCGCTGCTGGCTATATAGCCACCCCTGCCAAACTGCGGCTCATTTCATACCGTGCAAAACATATTTTTTACAAACAAAAAAAAAAAATAAAAGTGTAATAATTATTAATATATAGTTTTAATTGTAACAATTAATAAAAAAAATCTATAGTGATTTTCAATGTGAAATTCTAAAATATTAGGTAATTTGTTTTAATTTTAATGTTTTTATTGCTTGTTAAATTTGTTTGTTACTGTCTTGAAGTTAGTGATTATGTTTTTGGATTACGATAGTTAGAAAACTTTATTGATTTTTTTTTTTTTTTCTCGGCTCTTCACTCTCACATATTTTAAATTTTATTGTGCGGCCTGTGAGACTCATCTAGTTGGCCACCCCCGGTACCCAGTGTGATTGTGTGATTCTTCATCGTGTCCAGCATATCACACCGTCTACATATTACGACATCTTCTTTTTTAAACTTGAGTTGTAACTCAAGGTCGCTACGAGTTGTCCATTCGTACACCTTTCCACCTAGTTTGCATGTAAATAGGCCAACCATCCCAATATATCTGCCAGAATGTACTCATTTATATCCGGCTGTGTTTCTGGCACGATCTTTCCCCTGCGTATTTGTCTATCCTGATCTTTCCGCTTCGGTACCCCTACCAATAAATATTCCTGTTATCTCCTTGTCCTTGGCACCGTCGGAGTCGTCTCGATTTGACCTCTTATATTTCGCTGTTCTCCTGTTGTGAGTGGGTGGTAATTGTATTATCCTTAAAATGTCACTATCGAAAACCGTTAGATCCGCCGCAGTCGCTTTCGGAGTCCAGCGCTGAGATCCGCACAGTACTATAACCACGGTCTTATCAACGTAACTTCGATAAAGCCGATTACGTTTCGACTTGTATCGACGTTAAAACTGAGACTTTTCGCCGTTTAATAAATACCGTCTAGGACCCGGGGTTCTTACATCGCAATCAAATTATTATTATTATTATTATTATTATTATGCAGTCCGTGTTTAAACTTCAAAGGCCGACTAGAATTGTGCGGACAACTTGATAATATTAATATTCTACGTCCGCCCGGCCAAGCGAGTGATGTGATGATGACCAATTCGATGTTCCAACGTTTTGCAATAAATTTTCTCTCGGTAGTCCAATTATTAAATTATGAATAATGGTGGCCGTTATTTCATAATGAGTACGATATCGATCATCGACGCAACGTAACAATAATAGAATTAAATCGATAGAAATTTTTTTTTTGTGGAAACGTACTCTGCGTGGTTTTTTCAGGGTGTTGACCAGTTGTCATCAGCAACAAATTTTTGGCACTAAAAAAAAAAAAAAAAAACCCAGTTGCCCTCAACCATTTTTATCAACCGCCCTATATTGTATTTCACATAGTTTTTGGTCTTTCAATACTATCCTCTGGCGAAGTAGACGATTACAGATAATTACGTAATTACAGTCAAGATACGGTCAGGGGTTAATATCATAACTTTCGATTATACAGATACGGTATTTTATTGACTGTAATAATTGTCTTGTCGAAGATCTAACGTCGATTCGGTCTGTACCAGAAAAACCAGTTGAATTTTCCGATTATTTGGTTGATACATAATATATTTCCTCAATAAAAAATGTAAATCAGTATTGTAACAAAAATAATTGATGAACATTTTTTTTTTTTTTTTACGAATTACAATTAAATCATATGCCAATTATTATTACCTATTTTTTATTATCCAATACTAATAAGATAGTCACGGGTCCACGACGTCGTCCCGTCACATATTTACTCCCTCTATTTTACGCCAGGTGTGATATTTTTTAGTCGTGTAAATTATATTTTTAATAACAGCTGGTAACACTAGATTGAGAGAAACCGGAACATTTTACTCTAGGCAGGTTTGTGGGGAATCGATATAAAAAAAGGCACTTTTCAGGGCGACTGGTACATGCCCGATTTTTGGCTTAATACAAATTACGCGGTGAATACAAAATTTAAGACTATTTTTTTTTCTTCTAAATTTACATAAAAACTATTATGTTGACAATAATATTCGGAATCGGATGATTTGATCCACGTCGAAAAACTTTTACGCCCTTTTCTACTACGTCTTCCCACCTCATCCTCGTGCTTCCCAAATGTCTTTTCCCTATCGAATTATGTTCTAGCACATCCCATAGCAGTGACTTTTCTGTGCCTGTCCAGCTCATCAAAATCTTACTGTCTTGACGGTCTCTAAAAAAATTAATTTAATTTAATTTTTCTCTAAATTAATTTCGCCGAACGTTTTTTTTCTTAGCTCTCTATTTTTCCTCCGTCTCCACTCGCCGGTTACGTTATCATTTTCTGGTTCAAAGATCATTCGCAATATTTTCCTTTCGAGTACCGACAATAGATTTCCGTCTCGTGTAACGATAATTATATACATTCATATATTTTGAAATAATAGTTTTTGGAAATTGTTTTATTCTTCAACAACGGTTTTTTTTTTTTTTTTTTTTTTATTGACGGTCGAATAATTGAGAAATAAAAATAAAATCTCTCGTGTCCGTGTTAATATTATATTGAAAATAATTATCATTGAAGACATAAAATGAAAATACCGAATAATAATTTAAATTGCGTTTTACTCGTAGGTCAAAAAATTGTCTTAAACTGTTTCTTAAAAAACTGTTTTACGATTTCAGAAAAAAACAAACGTTAGATACAAACAATTGTTTAACGATCAATGACAATATATAACGATAAAATAAATTGCCATTGAACTAATGTTTTATTTAGGGCAGAGGACTTGCAGATTAAAATAAGCACTAAATTTACAAGCACTTATGCACATAAAAACCCTAAAATATGCTTAAATATTTTTTTTCAAGCGATTTAATTAACTAAATATATCTATATATAAATCATTTTTTACACAATTTTTAATGAAATTAAATTTTTAATTATAACTTTTGTTGATTTGATTAGACAGCAGACTGATATTATTTATTATTTATTAGATGGATATGATGGATTTATTAATTAGTTTATTTTTTACCCTAACCATTCGGCGTTTTAATGTTAAAACAGTAAACGCGGACATAAAGTTGACAAAAATTACGAATAATAGAACCCACGCGCGTAGATGGCGGAACTGAGACTAAAATATTAAATTATTAACGAACAACGGTTGACAAAAGCCAAGAAATATTTTGTTATTGCTTATGGAATCGTTATCGTCCTATCGGGAATTTCATAATGTAGACAAATTGTTTACAGTTCATAAATAAAACTAATAACAGTAAAAATTAATCTAATCTGCGATCCTCAAGCGTTAATAGGGAACACGTGCGTTTGCATGGTAGTCAACTACAACATTATATGATAATAATTCAAAATTAATTTAAACTCAAAAATTTTCGTTGTAATACCAATAAAAATAAAAACGACGATAAAGAAAATATTAAGAAAATTAAAATTTGTATAAAATATTTCACAAAAAACTATAAAATGAGATAAATATACCCTAAAAACAAAATAAAACGCAATATATTGCCATTTATATGGAAAATAAAATTAAAATCTAGCTTTGTCTTAGAATTACACGTATTTCTATCTTACATTGATATTCTTTATTTTGATTGTAAAATACAATTATGCAAATGCTGCAAGTCCTCTGTTACAAATTTTTCTTCTTTTTTTTTTATTTTTTTTATAGTTTTTAATACATTTGGAACGATAATATGTAAACTAATAAAATGTATTGAAACAACAATGGCACTGCATCTATAATAAGCTGACGATTATAATTTATATTCGTAAAACAGTTCTCATTGACACGATTAATCCTTTAGATTATTTGAGGAACTTCTGTTTATTATTATGTCCCGTGAACGTAACGCCGAACAAGACGGATTAACTACCACTGCTGGTGGGGTAACGAAATTTCCAAAGCCCACATCTGAAAGCCCGATTAAACCGTTACTGTGGTGTAAAACTTTCCGCCGCCGTAAGAACAGCCCTACAAATGTAAAACTATAATAATTTGTATAAAATAAAAAAAGGCCGAAAACCGATTTGTGTACGACGGAATGATACAGTAAAACAATAATAAGCCGCTCTGATGATGCCGGGAAAACACACCGAGTGTGAAATAAACGCCCCGAACCGTATCGCAAAAGATACATAATAATATATTTTCCGACGAAGTATCGAATTGTTCCCCCCCCCAAAATAAAAAAAATAAAAAAAAAAACACCAAAATATCCTTGTACATTTTTCTCGAAATCTATGGACGGCACGCGAAGATGTGAATTTTTAAAACACGGACAGACAAAAGACCGGATTCGATTTCTATTTGGCGGGCTGGCGCTCGATTTCTGGAACAATGACGTAAACCGATTTCGGCGCTTTATTGTATTCGATACCGACAGTTTCTCCGCGTGGTGACCGTTATAAAAAAAAAAAAACCAAAAAATTTAAAAAAAAAAAAAAGCGACCTACATTACACAGTGTCATTTTTGAGTATTTTTTTTTTCGCAACCATAATTTATTAATTACACCCGCGTATAGTCATTAATAATTTATAACACCGTTGTCGCCGTAATGTTTTATTAATCGACGCGAAATCGCCCCATTTCACACCTACTACTACTAATACTACTACTACTACTACTTCTGTATACGGTACCATAAATACAATATTTACATGGTCCTCGGACACTTTTGTAATAACGTTCCGACCTTGAGAATAAAAAAAAAAAAATCCAAAAAAAAAACCTCCGGTGATTTACCGTTATTTCTATAGATTTTCACGGCGTTTTAAAAAAAAAAAATCACGATGACAAACGATATATTTTATTAAATCAATGTGTGTTAATGGTATTATTCGATTTCCGTAAACACTATACGAGTATTGTATGCAATTTTTATATTCTGAACGTTGCAATAAGTCTCATTGAGATCGGCTTATTCCCTCGGGAAACACGTTTTCGGTTAGTGAAAATACTCCAAATTGTTCACACCGTACATCGCGGATTTGTTTCCCCGGTGGTACTCTATGCGAACAAATTTCTGGATATCTAACGATTTTCCTGAAGAATTTGCTAAATGGACAACAGAATGTGGGGTCACCATAATTGACAAAGGTGAAAAACGACTGATACTCTACCCGTTCATCAAGCTCCGCTCAGAATTGTCTTTTTAACCGTCACATTCAATATATGCGTACACTGAATCACCGTGTATCATATGCATTTCGAACTTCTTACCTACAACAGTAGTGGCCTACCCGTGGTACGAAAGATGTTCAGCTTTTTTTTATTTGTTTTTTCATAAATCGTTATACTAAAATCGCAAAAATCATGTTATAAAAAAAGAAGAAAAATTAATCGAACGTGTAACGTTTTTTTGACGATATTCCGAAAAATAGAAATCATTTCATGCTTTAATACCCGATAAATATAATATTATTCAACCTGGATAGTAATCGTCACTTGAAAATAATATGTTTTATTCTGGGTCAATAAATATAATAAAAAAAAAAAAAATTGTTTACCATAAATACAGTTTGGAAATATATTGCGTTTAGACCGCAAAACAGTATTATGTAACGTGTCCTTTTTTTTTCTTTTCTTACCTAGGTTAACGAATTAAAAACTTTTAAAAGCCAAAAAAAATTATATGAAAAAAATTGTAAAAAAAAAAAGAAAAAACCATTTTTCTTGATTAAAAAATCGGATTTGAATTTAGGAAAATACAACAGCAATACTACTGTGATGTGATCTAGCGAGAAAATCGGGGAAACCTGAAAATTGTCCAACACCTGACTATAGCCTTAATTTACGAAAAAAAAAACTAAAACATGTACTGCGTAATATTACGTGCAACGTTGTCTCTATTTCTGTGTTGTTGATACCACAAACGTACACAATAAATAATAATAACATTATCGTTTTAAAATCCGATAGTTATTTTTGTATTTAAACTCGAATGATTTTTGAAAATCGTGTTTTTTTAATTTGTATTAAGCCGCACTATATTGAGAATGGCAACGAATTCTAGCGAAGGCGGAGGCCCAAACGTTTGGTTATGTTTTCAATCATTGTCCGCACGCTATTCAACGAATTCCAACGGAGAGTATTCGTTCGAGTTCGGTCTATGTGTTATATTTTTCAATATAATTTAATCTCAATATCTCTTTAATGATCGCGTTACGTATGCTTGTTTGTTTTTCTTGGTTTAAATTTTTTCATTTAAAAATGCCAATGCGTACCATACCTAATTCCATATTTCCCCATACCGGATGACGTCTTTTCTTTTTGCCTCTCCCTTCAGACAGACGTCAACAAACTATCCATTATTTGATTTTTTTTTTTTTTATTTCTTCGGATACATTCATCCAAGAATCAAATTTTAGTTTTGTAAGCTTGATGTTTGGACGTTGCGATAGAGAGGTCTTGATAAAGTTAAACGACCATCAAACAATTTCCATCAATCCAATTGCACTTATCGAATTTGTCCATTATTGAAATATTGAAAAAGTCAAAATGACTGTAAAACAAAATCGCGTGCCGTATCGTACCCGTCGAATCGCGCGAACGTCCCTACGTTCGTTAATATAACGAAATCAGAGAAAATTTCGTCGACGCTATGAATCAAATCCCTTCGATCATCTGCCGATCGTCAATTCCGAACGGTTCGACGGACGCTGGCGGGCCTTGTCGCACGAACGACGCCCGAACACGCGGATCTTCGTAGAAGCACGAACGGTATTGCGTGAAACCGTTTTTCCGTAAACGTCTCTTGTTTATCGCTCGACCCGTTGGCGATACATAAATAATTGGGAAATTTTTTTTGCAATAAATTTTCTCTCGGTAGTCCAATTATTAAATTACGAATGATGAAATAATGGTGGCCGTTATTTCATAATGGATACGATATCGATCATAGACCACGCAGCGTAACTACAGTAGAATTAAATCGATTTTTTTTTTGTGGAAACGTACTCTGCGTGGTTTTTTGAGGGTGTTGACCGGTTGTCATCAGCGACTATTTTTGGCACTAAAAAAAAAAAAAAAGAACCCAGTTGCCCTCAACCATTTATACCAACCGCCCTATATAGAGTATTTCACATAGTTGTTGGTCTTTCAATACTATCCTCCGGCGAAGTAGACGATTACAGATAATTACAGTCAAGGGTTAATATCGTAACTTTCGATTATACCAGATACGGTATTTTATTGACTGTAATAATTGTCTTGTCGATGATCTGTTCCCGGTCGACACTCGACTGTGGATTCCGTTTCGGTTTTGTTTCGACACACGTTCCCGTCCGGCAGTGCCGGAAACTAATCGACGGCGGTAACGTTTACACAGATACCGCGGGGCGACGACACGAAAAACCGCAAAACCGTCGTCACTACCCCGTCGGATAATTTCCGTTCGGCCCGTTTTGATTTTATATAATACAATTAACCGTCATCAGTATGTATCGTACGGATATCACCGTTATTATTATTATTATTATTATTATTGTATAAGGCAATTCATATAAGTGCTTTGTGGGGGAAATACGGTTGGCCGTAACCGTATTATACGTACATTACCGCAACCAATGTCATTAGTAAACCGTTTCACTTTAGTTTCGATTTCGGTCTAGGAAACTTTGTCCCGACAGTTCGTCCCGGCCCGGCGCGTAGAAATGCTTAATGAAAACCCACTATACCCACTAATGAATTATAATGACATTTTCGATTTTCTTTTTTGATTTTTTTCTCTCGATTCGCGAAATATTGAAACGTTTGGCGGTCGTCTCGACACGGTAATATACCGTTGACCGTAGACGGTTCCCATTAGCGGGGGCATCTGCCTAAAATCGTTTTCAATCGGTACGAATATTTGAGCCCACGGTACCCTGTAAGATATTTAAATATCTCCGGCGTGGTCGGACCGGACAGCTGGCCAGTAAAGGCCGGGACCACTTACGCCGGTGGCCGGATAATGTACGGACGGGAACCGGGTTCCGAGTCGCTTATATGCGATCCCGGCACATAAAATCAATCCGATAATTATGAGATAATTGTTAAATTTGCTTTACCCGCACGTTCCAAGGCACTGCAAGGCGAATCCGCCCGGATCGCGGTGGCCGTGGACACGAGGACTTTGTAAAGCCAACACGCGGACCACGGTCGTCTCTTAATAAAACCGCTTACCGATTTCTATCTGATTTACTCGTCGGTTTTGTTTATTTCGAAATTCAATTCGCTCCGCCGACTTTGCCGGTCGTTTAGTCGGCAAATTCCGACGGGGCCCCGCCGATTGTCGCCACAAAGAAAATAATAAAAAAATTATTAAATACATTACACACGCCCGCCGATACATTTCG
Organism: Tuberolachnus salignus; assembly: GCA_956483605.1. NCBI lineage: Eukaryota > Metazoa > Arthropoda > Insecta > Hemiptera > Aphididae > Tuberolachnus > Tuberolachnus salignus. The sequence goes on along the minus strand of OY101429.1, from coordinate 10,475,419 downwards.
TATAGATTTACCACTTACGTTCGATTGAATGATATTATTATTTACCCGGTTCACTAAAGATTTTATACTCCGAGCCCACGCTCGTATTCATAGTCTCGTTTTAACGGAGTTGGTGTAGTGTCGCGGCCCGGTCGTATGTGGTGGTCGGACGTGTTTTGTCGTTAATTAATATTAATATAAATAAAAACCAAAAAAAAAAAAATCAAAAAAAAAGTTCCATTTTCGTAAATCGTCCGAGACAATATTATTATTATTATTATTCCCCTACCCGACACGTCGCATTCGTATATACTTCGGTAGTGTTATCAAAACTTCCCGTCGGTAAATAATTTACGGATTTCGCAATTGATTTAGACTTTACGATATTATTAAACCGAAAACAACTAACTTTTCGAACGTCCCGTAACGTATTACTATTATATAATAATAATAAACAAAATCCATTAGCGAATTTTATATAGGAAATCTCTCATGTATAGCCGAACACAAAACAAATTACTCTGCGCGTACGGCGGTACGTTCAATCAATACAAAGTAATAATTTTCGCGAAAAGACTACAACAACAGAACTTTATTAATATTTTATTTTACGTTGCGATGTAAAATATTTTAATATGTTCAGACGCATTCGTAATTTGTGTTTTATTAATGACTGTGTAGGCGCGGTAAATCAACGGATTTATATAATTCGACGGGGTGTTTTTTTTTTTTTTTTAATTCTATTATTGTTCGATTAGCAACGGCAACTACGAATTGTATTTTGTATAATACTGTATTCAATGGAAAACAATAATATACACATTTTTTTTTTTTTTATAAATATACTAAACTATAAAAATTCACATAGTAACGGTTTTTTTAATAGCGTCCAATAACCGGGGTAAGACAATTTATACTCAAAAAAAAAAAAAGTACCATTAAATATAAGAACATTTTTAATAAACACGCAACCTGCTAGCGTAATTCCTTGGCCCTACTACAATGAATATCGTTTTGTCTCTAGCAAAATAAAATATAGTATTTTATTTTTTTTAGATTTCAAATGGAGTAGGTATTATACATTTATACTATAATGTGTGGTTTTTTGTTCGTTTTTCTTCTCTGTTGTATAACTATGCACAAGTTTTCGACCAGAAGACATACACATATCAAAAAGTTTATATGAGCTTCCTTATGGTGCATTAAGGAGTTCATTTTATTTTTCCATTGTACATTTCCTAAAAAAAAAAAATGGAGAAAAAAACCTTTGGAAAAATTACAATATTACAATTTTACGAAACGTCTGTTTTTACCAAGATCGATTATGTATTTTTGTTGAAATAGTCGTAAAGGCTAAAATTCTGTCAAATAAAAAAAAAGTTTTAACATTATGTCACAGTTGTCTATTTTTTGTAAAACAAAAAAAAAAAAAACGTTTGAATTAAACATTTTGAAGAAACTCATAAAAATCACGAAACTTCGTATAATTAAAAATTTTAACTTTAAATTTAGCAACCATAATAAAAATAAATCCCCTCGGAACTGTATTTCGTTTGCCACGGTTTATCGTCGTGTTAACGGATTACAAATAAAATTATCTTGCTAAACTTTTTTTTAATTTTTTTCTGAATACACTAAATTTGATAAAAAAAAAAAAAAAAACATTTTTCGTTTATCCGATAAAAACTATCGGGCCGACCCAAAGATGGAGATAATGGAGAATAGACGAGTATGAAGAGTGCGGAACCATTTTAGGCCTTATTCCATAGTACAAGAATTGTATACGTAACACGAGCGTTGTAACAGGCAGAACGGGCTTGCAGGAGTCCGAATGAACTGACAAAACATAAAAACGACGATGGGGGAAAATCCGTATGGAAAAGATCGAAATGGGCAGACGTAATAAAATAGGACGAGGAATCGCTTGGCGGCGGTAAAGCAATAGATAGAGTATGGAAGGACGAGTGTGAGACTGGACGGTTTTCAGTGGCCCAGAAGAGGAGACGAAGAACGAGGAAACAACTACGCACGATAATTTTAGCTTATTTCAGGCCTGTGAATTTAATGCATATGCGTATTTTTTTCTATTTTTTACTACACCCTATAAGTAAAAGAATTCGATCGAAATTTGTTTTCTGTTATTTTAGTTTGAATAGGAAATCTTATTTTGCGAATTTTTGCATATTTATGGGTTAAGACATATTATAATCATACGTTTTCACGATTTTTTCGTATTAATTTTTTCTTAATGTTTATATTTGTTCGACGAATCTGGTCTGAATTGGTTGAAATTTTTTTTTGTTAAATATCTTTTGTTAGTTTCGATACAACTATTCTACTTTTAGTCGGGTATTGTTTGCCTAGTTTTTCTGTTTTTTTAACTTAGAAATAGTTTACCGATAACAACTCGTACACGACGACGATCAAAACAATTCCCATGATTCACATTAGTGCTAATTTTTTTACATATTTTAAGAACGTTAAGAGAATATTTATATGCGTATTTCGTCAGTTTTTAGTGCGTATTTAATAGTTTTTTTAGCGCGTTAAAAACACAGCCACGCTTATTGTACATTCCCGGTGTGTACGGCATGTAATTAATAACCTCCAGCCATATTATACAAGTCAGTGGCGCCGAATTCTCAATTCATTTAGGGCAGCTTCCGCTACCTTATAATTTTCTGCTGGCGGGCGGGTGGTCAATAGATTGACGTAGCCAGTGGCCAACATTTTATGTTATTTCAGGGCAATTTTGTCGAGTTTCGGTGGTTTCATAGACTCGAGGTCATCATTGCATCGTTAACATTTGAACACATTATAACGTATTTGAAATCGTTTATGTGATTTTTATTAATAGAAAACTGCGGAATGCTGGTTATCGACATTTGATTTATCGTAATAGTAATTCCTGATTATAGAACCGCAATTAAACACGTCCGTATTGCACAAGCTTGCATAATTATTGTTATAAACATGTGTAGAGTCTATACAATTTTTTTTTTTTTTTTTACTATTCTCCACGTCATATCTATGCGAACAGTCATTTTTTGCTCTGAACAATAATAATAAAAAAAAAAAAACAAGTAGTTTGAAAAATATCGAACCTGATTTGTGTATTGCTATTTCAACTATTTCATCCCAGATAGAGGAATTATAGATATAAAAAAAAAAAAAAATAAAAAAAAACATCAGTCTTAAACAAAATTTATAAAGTTTCCTTTTAACTATCTATGTTTTTGATTATTTATGTCGATTGGAATAACTCAGACAAACGTAACCTTATATTTCATCTCCAATAAATATTAAACATGATCGTCATTGTTCCTTTAATTAAGTGTGGTAGACTATAGAAACTGCGTATAAGAATATTATTTCGACAAAGGTAGGTTTTAATGTATATTTTATCATCAATGATATATTGGAATGTCATCGTAAAACATTGTAAAATAAACTGTTTAATACCAAATACATGAACACTATTGAAGACCAAATAATTTTTTTAATTTGTAGTGATTAACAACTCTCTATAATATACAAATACAATTGATTTATTGTTTAGAAAATAATTTCTCTATGATTAATGGCTACATTGAACACTTGTCCGGACGATGCTTAGGAACTATTCGCTTGGTGTAAAATTATAAAAATTATATCAATGGGATTATTTAAACGGTTTTCAATTTTTTCCATACGCATCTATGAACCGGTACGATATTAACTAACGTGACGACCGTACATCTCGTTTGGGCCGAACATACAAGGTGCGACAATAACATAACGAGACTTTTTGAATAAAAGTTGTTTATTTTAAAAATGTTATAATTTAATGATTATCACCTTCAAAGTACCTTCCCTCAGTATCAATACACTGTTGCATACGTGGCTGTCATTTTTGAAAACAGTGTTGCCAATTGCTTTCATTCAGCCCTTTTAGAAGTTCTGCCGTTTTCATTTTTACATCATCAACTGTTTGAAAATGGGAAAAGAAATAAGAAGGAAATAAGAAGAAGTCACAAGGAGCAAGGTCTGGCGAGTACGGGGGATGTTTAAGTACAGAAATTTTTTTTTCAGTTAAAAAACGTTGAATTTAAAATGCACTGTGAGCTGGAGCATTGTCTTGGTGAAGAACCCAGCCATTTTTCCATAGATCTGGTCGCTTCTTTCTGACACGTTCTCTTAATTTAATTAATACCTCTTTATAATAATATTGATTAATTCATTTTGTCGATTTTTTCAACGTTTTCGTTTGTTGAAGACGTGGTAGGACGTCCAGAACGATCATCGTCTTCGACGTCCTCCCTTCCACTACAAAACCGTTTGTGCCATTCAAAAACACGAGTTCTTGATAAACATTCTTCACTATAAACTTCACATAACATACGAAACGATTCCGCGGCAGTTTTTTTTAATTTAACAAGAAATTTAATGTTAACACATGTTGTTCGATTTTTATATCTAACATTTTTCGACAGTATAGTCGAACTCGCACTAATAACAAGGCTACTAACGTATAAGAAAATGAATCGATGCCATCAGTGTTCATAGTACTTTTAGATAAGTATTTTCTAATCATATTTCAATAATCGTTTTATAGATAACGTTAATAGTTTAGGTTATGTTTAGAAAGTCTGGTTATTTTATTGTCGCACCTTGTATTAGTTTCCGACCTATGTGTCCAACTATCGTCAATCCAGTCGTGTCTGTTGGTGTCTCATAGTCTTGTATATGTTGTCCTGACTGAAACTTTTGTTTCCAGTGCCACTAATGCGAGTACATCATAATAATGTATTGTTTTTTTTTTTGATTTTTAGGCGCTTCCAGTATCAACCGATGGACCAGCCTTTTGATGGCGTTCGCTTTCCATTTCTACGAAGCGCGCCACAATTAATGCGATGTCGAAATTCAGCTCGTTTAACATAATAATATTACCGTAAATAATAATATAAAAAAAAAAAAATTAAAAAAAAAAAAAAAAAACAATTAAAATTCACAATAATCAATGATGTGCAAAATAAGAATGAGAAAGTTTTCGTTTAATTTTATTTAATTCCGTTTTGTTTTGTTTTTTTATTTTTTTTTTTTTTTATTGCCATATTTTCATTATTTCACCGCCTCGCGGACCCCCGGCCGCGTAATAAAAACACGGTCTGAACTTCAAACACAAAAAACCGAGCCAGTTCAAAACGAGCCATTCAAATGCTGCAAAGTCGCTTGTACACAAACGCGCGCGGTATCAATTAGAGTTCCTCGAGGAACTCATATATTTTTTTTTTTTTTTTATCAAAGAACTTTTTAAACCTTTAAAATTTGTTTTTTTTTTTTTAAAAAAAATTTTTTTTATTGAAAGTACAGACCTTTGTGACGGCCGCGGCGTGTGCGCGGGACCTTAAAAAAAAAAAGGACTCCGTATAATAATAATTCAGTAGGGGATTTCTCCGGGTCGCGCGACGCGTACCGCTTGGTAACGCGCAAGAAACAAAAAACGTGTGGGCCCGAGGCGGTACCGTTTACCGTTGCGGGAAAATAATACTAAAAAAAAAAACGCCGGTACGATTTTTCACACCTGCCCCGTTCCGGAGTCCGCGGTAATAATTGCGTGGCAAAAAAAAAAAAAAAAAAAAAAAGTTGTAGGTAAAAAGCCGAACGCGACATTCGGTTTCTATTATATTACCGGCTGTGCCGCCGAACAATATTGCTCGGCGCGCTCGTATCGTTCCCGAGATTATTCCGTGCAAACGGAATTCTGACGCGTTCGCCGTTTGTTGTGCACATCTCCTCGCCGTGGCCATCACATCGCGTTTCGATTCGCCCCACATCCCCCACATCGATCTATATTCCCAATCGTTTCAAATTAGACGCGACGCGTTTTGCGCGCACACTGTACGACACACGAAACCAACAAGTCAATATTATTACGGCGATATTTTTATGTAAATACATTTTTTTATTTTTTAATACACACATATTATTGTTATTCCAAATATATTACTAATAATATAGTGACGTATATAATGTTCACGGTATTTTGCACGCGCATAGTGAATATTGTAATGTTGTATATGTTTAAGGTGTAAATTGAATTTATACGGCATTACAATATAATAAACTTACTCGCGTTTTCCCGGACCGGTGCACGAGTGTGTGTGTGTGTGTTTTTTTTTTTTTTAATATTTTCGAGGTAAAAAAATCCGAATAAACGACCACCGGCCCCAAGGGCCTAAAGATAATGCACGACAAACGTAATCCGTGAATTGTAGAAAAAAAAAATGTACGGACGACGAAAAAGCGTACGACTAAATGTCGGTTATTTTTCACATTTATCTTTTGGTTTTTTTTTTTGTTTTTTCTTCATTTTTTTCGAAACCTATTTCGCCGACAACGAGTCGTAGGAAAAAAAAAAATAAAAAATAATTATGAATACCGCGGAAAACATCATTGTCGATATTGAGTATTTACGTATCGGAGTGCAACCCGGCTAACGATATTATTGTAATCGCATCGGAAAACTGTGGTTTTTTTTTTTTTTTTTTTGTTGTTGTGGCCGAACATCGCACCGGACGTAACTCGTCCGTTGCCCGCCGAAATTACAAATTTTCGCCGGACGTTTCGATCGTAGAGCAGTTATCATATTTTTTATTATTTTTTTTTTTTTTTTGTCGAAATCGAGCGCATTGTAAACGATTATTTGAAATCCGTCGACGGAGCATATCTGAAATTATTACCGAAACATATGAAAAAAAACGTCTCCTAAATAGAAAACGCCCGAGTTCTAGCGCCGAAAAATTGAACGTTTTCGCGCGTAATATTATCGTACGTGTCCAAAAGAGATGGATTTTTTTGGTTTTAGTTAAAATACATGAACATTATACACAATACATATTAATTAATTTAATAATAAAAAAATATAACGTATCGTTTATGACCAAATGCACACCCTTCGCACGTATAAATAGTTATTTGATTTTATTTTTTTTTTTTTTTTTTACTATATCGTCTTATTTAGCCCCCATAATAAACGTAAAAAAAAAAAAAAATTTTTTTTCGTGTATTTCTACGATTAATCAATATTTAATAATATATCATTGTGGTTTTATACTTGTATATGAATCCAATATTTTTGTTACCAAATTACACAAAAACATATTATTAAGGTGGCCGATAAATGATTTTTTTTTTTTTTATGGGTAAAACGTTATCCGACTTTAGTTATGAATTGTTAGACAAATTTCTTAGTCAATTGTTATCCGAGTATATTGAAATAAATTATAGAAGAATAGAAAGAAAAAAAAACGTGGTCCAAAACACGATGATAGGCTACTAGAGTCGTTATACTATCGTCAACTATCGCGAAAGCTGCTATCACACTACCGTGCATGCGTGACAGTTAATAGCTACTGTCGTGAGGGCGATAGTAATTATAAGTAATTGTCGAACACATATTATCTCGTTCGCGGTTGTTACCGCATTACTGCAGACTTTTCTGTGTCGAAATTCCCTCGTCTACACCGATTTCTACTATCACTCGACTTATATCATCCGTACGGAAACTGTCGCCGTGTTTGGGTGGGACCCAGCTTTCGGCGTACCTAGTAGAATATTTTTTCACCTGTGACAATTTAACGTTTAATAGACAATTTTTTTTTTTTTTTTCCTTTTTAAACTCGATCGGCCACCTTAATATTCATTAATACCGCGGATTTAATATTTTGTAAATAGAAATTTCGTTGTTTACTATATTCACTTTAACGGTAATAATTCTTTAGTCTTGTTTTAATTTTAGCCAACACGTTTCTATATAATATATATATAAATTTATATTATAAATCGCAGAAAAACGAAAAAAAAAAACAAAAAAAAAAAAAAATATATATTTATCTTAATAACTATTCTTATTATTATTATTATTATGTTACCTACTTGTAATTATATTATCACCTAAACATCATATAATATATAAATACATATATATATATATATATATATATATATATATATATATATATATATTAATATTATGTATACTTATAAATGAATACATAAATATTATATTTATATGAATATTAAATACTCGTATTATTATATTATCTAATAAAAGTCTATGTACAAAAAAAAAAAAAAAATACAATGAAAATGTAAATACACTTTTTGAAACAGAATATTATATTGATTTTCGTGTTTTATTATTTTTTTTTTTTTTTTTTTTTTGTCTGTTTGTTGTATTTTTGATTGCCCTACGAAAATTACACGAACAGGTGTCTCGCTTACTACCGGCTAGTGAACAAACGTGCGTTGTAAACGAATGGAATGGAATTTTTTTTTAATTTTTTCTCTTCAAAGTCGACGGTTAAACAAATTATATAATACACCCGGAAAAAACAAAGAAAAAATAGACAAACAATACAAGCCTAAGTTTATTTCCTTCAGCCGTCGTACAGTCGGTGGTCGCACGAAGAAATATTGAAGTAGAATATTAAAAAATTAAAATAACTTTTACTGCGGCAGTATCCCAACGAATATAGGTAAGTACCGCTGAAATTAAATAATATACAACCAATAATGTATTCATCTGAATTGGTAAAGGAAAATTTTTTTTAAAAATTCCGTTAACGATAATATACCCAAAAATGTCATATAACAGTATCGGAGATTTTTTTTTTTTTAATATTTTTATTCTTCGAGTCAGCCGTAAAAATATAATACAACAATAATATATTATATCTGAGTCGTTGTTAAAAAATCCTTTTCAACAATAATATTATATAGCTACAAATAAAACCTAATCGCTTTAAGTGATCATAAATATATATATTTTTTTTTTAAATTTTTGATTCTACTTCGATTACGATTTGTTTATTTAATTCAACGGGTACTTACAAAAATACTTTCTGATTTTTGGAAAAAATAAATAAATAATCAACTCTAACCAAAACGAAAAATTGAATTTCATAGAATCATTTTTGATTCTTAAAAATGTCATACATTTAGCACCATCTATTTTGTGCACGTTTTGAATTTAAAATTTGCCGACAATATTCGTAGATTGAGTTACTATTAAAACTACTATATAGTGAGAAAAGTTCGGCTAGCCTAAAATAATATTACATATTCAACGTTATGAAAGTTAAATATTTTTTTTTTTTTTTGTACGAAAATTTTCTAGACACGTTTTTATGGACACCGAAATGTTCTTAGGGATTATATTTATAAAAAGGAACGCAGTTTATGACAACTAAGATAATTAAACTCTGTTCGATACATCGAATTCATATTATAGTTAATAACCGACTGGATTAAAATCCGTTTTAAAAATTGGCAATTGAAACTATATATAGTTGTGTACTATAAGCGTATACTTTTGAAGATACAAAAAACAAAAACGAAAAAGACTCGAGACTCGAGCCAATAAGGTTTCTATATACGGTAAGAAACTTCTAACACTAAATTAGGTAGTAAGTTTAAGCTTATAAATTAAAGGTTTTTCGTCTCAAACGAATTCGGACTTTTTAAATAAATAATTATTATTTATAAACAATTCTGTGTTTGAAAGATTTGCCGTTCGAAAAACTAAATTTGTCCATTAACCCGAGTAATTACATTATTTAAATACATTAAAAACTATTAAATAATTCTCTAAGAAAAAAAAAAAAAATGTTCATTGACCGCATAGGTAATGCACTTAAAAAGTAATCAAATATATAGAGAAACAGCAAAAAGGGCAATACTAAAGTATCACATTCCAAGTAACTATGTGTTACGTAAATGGATTTAAACAAAAATGTTTGGCCCTATAATAATAACAATATAAAATGTATTGGGTTTTTTTAAAAAAAAAAAATCATATCTGATTGCTTCGATTTGTCCGGTATAATACACACACTCGTAACACGACGGAATGCATGTCGTCGTCGCAACGAAAAAACTGCCCATGATGTATAAAATCCTGATTTTTCAATAGACGCAAAAGAAAGAAAAAAAAAAAAACAAAAAAATGATTCGACCGAAACAAAATTATCAAAACATATAAAAACCTACAAACCTCTCATTTTGACGAGAAAAAAAACACACCGTAATTACGACACGGATAGGTGGACGATGTATCGCATCCAGATACATCCAATGTAATTTTTACCGATCGCACAGGCCAGAATTGTATTTTAAATAGGCAAAACCACTGGTGGTCGTGACGTTTTTCGTCGCAGCGCTACCGTCGATTATAAAATAATAAAATCTAACTGCCTAAACGCATAATCGTTATTATCGGTGTACTATTACCCGGTAGTTTAGACGTGTACTCGTCGAAACCCAACAAATTGTCGATTCTTTCCACTGAAATCGACGCGTATGTGAACCTCGGGACCGTGTTTACATTCTATGCGAGAAACGAAATTGTACATAAAACAAAAAAAAAATCCTAGTGTAAACCGTGAATCCGTGTCCCGGTGTTCCGAGACGTCTTCGGGGTCGTGAACCGTTTAAAATGATCGTGCGATTTATCCGGCGTTACAAAAATTGTTCGTCAAAACATGATGCCGCTGTGAATCAATAAAAAAAAAAAAAATGATAATTTATATTCCGGCACGTTTCCTGTAGTAGTCGTTCGTTCGCAAATATTATTATCCAATCGATTTCGGCGTGCCGATTATTACTATAATTATTATTGTCGGTTAAGGTGACGTATTTTCAAATATTTCTGTGGGGACAACGAAACTATGAAACTACGTTTTTTTTTAATGAAGGGGGATCAGTAAAATATATAATATGTATTACCTGTGCCGTATTATATTTCGCTGTATATATAAAAAAAAAAAAAATTATAAAATAAATCCAATAATATTTGTACAAATATTATTTCTACGTTCATAACCGACTAATTCTTTGGATATTTTTTTTGTCTCTGCGGGACATCCGGGGGTTAATACGCCACTGATTATCGAACTGCCGCTGACTATTTGATTGTCGCCGTAGTTTTCGGAATAACGACGGGAAAAAACGGAGATGTCTACGCGATAAACGATTATATATTGTTTAAACAACATTTGTCGCGATTTTTCACCGAACGATCGTGTTGGCCGTTGGCCAGGCACCCGTCAAATATCGAGCAATAACCTACGGACGAAATATATTATTTTATTATTAATTGGATACGGTGTATTATCGTTCGGGTAGTAAATAAAAATCGTAAATGTCGCATAAACGTGTGTATGGGATTCGCACCCGGTCCGCTAAATGCGGACTCGCCGATAACCGGACTAAGGCTCTCGCCGTAGACCGCAAGAAGTCGAGGCGAAACGAAGCGGACCGAACCCCCCAAGACCGAGGACTCTTGCGGACGGACAATTCAAAAAAAAAAAAAAAAAAAAAACCGCGGCATACGCGTATATACGGTTGGATTTTTTTTTTTTTTTACGAATATCACCGGCCAGAGATATTTCGTCGTCGTCGCCCCTTCTCGTCCGCCATCGGGCCGCAGATTATTATTACTTCGCGATCGTCGGCGAAATATTCGGTATTTACGTAGGTGTACAACGTTACGGTGTCGTCGCCCCGATAAATAATGGGATTTATTCGTATTATATTTACGTATATATCTACCTCCAATTTATTTTATGTGCGTATTACTCCCGTTTTTTTTTCCCATCTTCTTTTTTTTTTCCCGGCCCGTCTTGCCCGTACCCTAATAACGCGCCTATATATTATATTAAATTATGGACACGCACACACACACACACACACAATTATATATATATCTATAAAAATATACGCACGCACGCACATACTCTATTATATTATTATTATTATTCTAACGTCTTCGGGCGGTTTTTCGCGTAAATATACGAGGTCGGCGGGAACGAGGACCGAGGGAACGGCGGCCGCCGGAGCACGCAAACCGAAGCCGTTCGGCGGGCGGGTACGCCCGGGGAGCCGATTCGCCAGACGGCGCACTCGATGAATATAAAACAGCCGCGGCTAGCGCGCATAATTAGGTGCGTCGGAAATTTCCGAATATGCGGAATTGAAATATTCAACAAAACCGCCGGGGTACGCAACGGAAAACCCGCTCTCCGTTACGTACGGTACCGGGGTTTTTTTTTTAATTAATAATTACAAAAATAAGTGTTACGCAGTATTCAACGGTATCTCCTTCGAAAATACTCTCCTTTGGAAGTGTTCCGAAGTCAAAGCTCGGAGTTCTGTTGCCGCGTTCGCTTTTATTTCCTCCGCGTCTTGAAATCGTTGCCCTTTAAGCGCAGATTTCAGTCTTGGGAAATGAAAAAGAAAATATCACATGAGACGGCCTGTTCTGGTGAATAGGAAGGATCCCCGCGGGACCACAGCGATTTTTTTATCGGCCAAACATTCAGAAATCGACAGCGCTAAATGTGCCGGTGCCCGTTGACGTGGTGAACAGTCGCGGAACGAATTTTGCAGCGCGATCCTTATCACCTGGACATTTTCCTGTAAAATTCCCTGACAAGACTCAATTATAATTCTCATTTGTGAACTCACGAACGGTTAATCGGCGGCCATTTCGTATTTTTTTTTTCGCATATTGTCGCCACACTACCGTTTCTGGATAACGTCGACGGTCTTCCAGAACGATCGTCTCCGGTTAACCGCCGACTGTTCTTGAACCGTTTAAAATACTCGAAAGTCACGGAACCGCTTAATGAATCGTCACCAAAAGCGGTTTTAATCATTTCCGTTCGTTTCCGTCGCATAATGTTTACCAAGTTTCAAGCAAAACCCGACGCACACGCGTTGTTCGTTGATTTCGGACATATCGAAAACGGCCAACGAATAATACAAACTGGATTTAACCTCGTGTAATATTAAAAAAATAACGACTTGGGGTGTTGGTTGAAATATCCACTGATTCGCGGGGGATACATCTATTTACAATTTGAAACGTTATCGTGTGTAGATTAGCCGCAATAACACATGTCCTGGTATTCTTTGAACAGACCTCGTATATTGCAAGTGAAATATTTAAGATTTCTAAAATTTGTTTGTTTGTTTTTTTTCTCGTGAATACTTCGTACAGGGTTGACAACGTAGCAAGGCGTCTTAGCAAGGTATTTATCATTGAAATTCATTACTATATTTACGGGACGATACGGTGTCTCGACGGAAACCGGCGTCCGTGCTCGTTTCCCTCCCCACACCGCCAACAACTCCGAACAAGAGGAGACGGGAAAACGTTCGGCAGACGGGCAGCGGATTCAACGGAACGAATTGTGGAAAACCGCGGTCGTTAGGGGGGTGTGGAGCACGGTAAATAAAATACCCGATACCCCGGGACGGGAAGAAAATACGCGAAATCGACGGTAACTATGGCCGGCCGGGGTATTACAAATACATATATATATATATACAACAACAATAATAATAATAAATAATAAATATTATATACCGCGTACTGTTGTTTCGGTGTTATTTTCGAGGCGAGACGGTGTTTATTACGCCGGCTCTGCGGTCTATGGCCGCGGCAGACGGAGGCGTAGGGTGTAACTTCGCCGGGGCGACAAGAAAGTCGACGGGGACGCCGGGACGGATACGGTCGAGCGGAGAAATGTGTAGAGAGATAGAGAGAGACAGAGACAGAGAGAGAGATGTACAGAGACAGAGAGATGTACAGAGACAGAGAGAGAGATGTAAAGAGTCAGAGAGATTTAGAGAGAGAGAGAGAGAGAGAGAGAGATGTAGAGAGAAAGAGAAAGACAGAGTGAGAGAGAGAGAGAGAGTTGCCAACTTTTGATATAATAACAACGGGCAGTGGCGGCGCGCGAATACCGAGGGACTATAAAGATAATATCACCGGCGGCGGCGGAGATCTTTTAGCCATAAATTTTACTTACGCACGACGCCGCGAGAAAACGCGCCCGGTGAGTTTGGGAGGGTACGGCCGTGGCGAGCGTACCGTAACCGCGGGCCGATGCCTTTTTATCGCCCGCGAAACGGCGGGATTGACTTTTGTGCCGACGCCGACGCGTTATTATTTTCGTGCGGCCAACGTTTTTCGGGGGAAACGGGAAACGTTTTTTTTATTTCCCCCCCTCCCCCCCGTTTCAGTCGCGGCCGCGGTATTGTTACGCGAAATCGTCCGTCGGAATACGCTCGCCGGCGAACGCCCGCAACGGCGTGCCCGCGAAACACGCCGGGACCGTTTTATCATCCGGCAATCGTACGGTACATTGTATCCGGTGATATATGGTGAGGCGTTACACGACGACCGTGACCATTATTTTAGTTTTCGTAAAACAAAAAAATCGTTAGGACATGAGCGGGTTATTGGACGTTCTGTCGGTACGCTCCTCGCGAATTCCGTCCGTACGCAAAAATACGAACAATACGAAACGTTATTAAAAAAAAAATATGTATAAATATACGAGGTGCGACAATAAAATAACGAGACTTTCTTAATATAACCTAAACTATTAACGTTATCTATAAAATTATTATTGAAATATGATTAGAAAACACTTATCAACATCCCCCGTACTCGCCAGACCTTGCTCCTTGTGACTTCTTCTTATTCCCAAAAATTAAAAGTTTATTAAAAGGAACCGATTTTCAAACAGTTGATGACGTAAAAATGAAAACGGCAGAACTTCTAAAAGGGCTGAATGAAAGCAATTGGCAACACTGTTTTCAAGAATGGCAGCGACGTATGCAACAGTATATTGATGCTGAGGGAAGGTACTTTGAAGGTGATAATCATTAAATTGTAATATTTTTAAAATAAACAACTTTTATTCAAAAAGTCTCGTTATTTTATTGTCGCACCTCGTATATCTAATCGCACACACGAAATGTTAGGACATACAGGTCGGATTCATCACTTTTTAACCGGGCCGGCAATACAAAAAAATGCATATACACGTAAGGTTAGGACTTACAGGTCGGATTCATCACTTTTTAACCGGGGCCGGCAATAGAAAAATATTTATATTTTTGATTTTTATTGTTTTCTTCGTAGATTTACGTACACAAATTACCGAAGACGCACGCGCGCCAATGAATATTGAGTTAAAAGCAAAAAAAAAAAAAAAAAAAAAACAACCGTGTATTAAATATAGTTTCGTTTTCGTTTAGTTTTAACAACAAGCCAATTGAATACGTTAGATCTTATTAATATTTCGAAATTTCGCATTTCGGCGGTTACTTTTTTTTTTTGTTAAAATTTTTTAACTCTTCTATCGCACCCCATACAGAATTTCTCACTCCAATATTTTATTAATACCGAGAGATTACGAAAAAAAAAAAAAGACGATTTTCCAGCTGTACTGAACGGCTTCCCGAGCAAAGAAAAACCGACTGTTCCCATAACTCCGTCTCCATCAGAAAAACCGTGGTTTTTTTTTTATATAACTATATATATAAGAAATTCATAAAAAAAAATTAATTTTTATCCGAATAGACTGTGTCAGTCAGGAATAGTTACGGCTCGAAACCTAACCTAACGTTGCACTTGCACGTTTTTTTGTGGGCTATTCGATTTATCTATTTGAAGTAAGCTAAAAATTTAATTTCTCAACACTACAAGAAAAATATCAAATGTATATAATGCAAATTTTTGTATTTTTGTATAATGATTTTGTAAAATTGCAAATTTTATGATAATACAATTTCATTATTAACGAATAATGATTCGTTAATAAAAAAAAATATATATATACGAGGTGTGACAATAAAATAACGAGACTTTCTAAATATAACCTAAACTATTAACGTTATCTATAAAACGATTATTGAAATATGATTAGAAAACACTTATCTAAAAGTACTATGAACATTGACTGATGGCATCGATTCATTTTCTTATACGTTAGTAGCCTTGTTATTAGTGCGAGTTCGACTATACTGCCGAAAAATGTTAGATATAAAAATCGAACAACATGTGTTAACATTAAATTTCTTGTTAAATTAAAAAAAACTGCCGCGGAATCGTATCGTACGTTATGTGAAGTTTATGGTGAAGAATGTTTATCAAGAGCTCGTGTTTTTGAATGGCACAAACGGTTTTGTAGTGGAAGGGAGGACGTCGAAGACGATGATCGTTCTGGACGTCCTACCACGTCTTCAACAAACGAAAACGTTGAAAAAATCGACAAAATTAATTAATCAATATTATTATAAAGAGGTATTAATTAAATTAAGAGAACGTGTCAGAAAGAAGCGACCAGATCTATGGAAAAATGGCTGGGTTCTTCACCAAGACAATGCTCCAGCTCACAGTGCATTTTCAATTCAACGTTTTTTAACTGAAAAAAAAATTTCTGTACTTCAACATCCCCCGTACTCGCCAGACCTTGCTACTTGTGACTTCTTCTTATTCCCAAAAATTAAAAGTTTATTAAAAGGAACCCATTTTCAAACAGTTGATGAAAAAATGAAAACGGCAGAACTTCTAAAAGGGCTGAATGAAAGCAATTGGCAACACTGTTTTCAAGAATGGCAGCGACGTATGCAACAGTGTATTGATGCTGAGGGAAGGTACTTTGAACGTGATAATCATTAAATTATAACATTTTTAAAATAAACAACTTTTATTCAAAAAGTCTCGTTATTTTATTGTCACACCTCGTATGTTATTTCAATAGTTTTCACTAGGTATTATTATACCGTGTTTTTAAATCCCTGTGTTATTAGTTAATATTTACCGACACATTATAATATTTATTTTGTTTTAAACGCTTATTTCGCGAAACTATGTTTGAAAAAATCAAAATTCACTAACACCTACGTGTGTTAGTAAAAAATAGACTAGTTTATCATTTTTTCTACTTTTGAGTAGAAACTCGCTGTAAAGGCATATCGAATCCAACAAATATGATGTAAACAATTAAATTAAATGCGCATTTTTAAAGCATATTTGTACGGTTTTTTTTTTTTTTTTTAAGCGCATAAATCCTATACGTATATATTTAGTAGTTCTTATGAGCGTTAAGTTTCGGGCCCCCGGTTATAAGCTTTGTGTCGGCGATAGGATTTACACAATCGAATCGGCAGTTCCGGATATTACCTCCAACAAACAAACTTATGTAATACAACTATACCTCTTTATAATATTAGTAAAGATATAACCGGGTCGGTTCTTAAACGGTGGGGAGTTGGAGGGGCAGGGTTCAGGGTATTAGGGCAACCGACCGGCGTTGTCAAATTGCTATTGGTAAACCTTTATAGTTTATGGCTTTATCTTCGCGTGAAATTTATCGATAACGATTAAAGTTTAGATTTTAAACCAACGGTGGTCGCAGTAGTCGTCCGTTGCCCGTAGTCAGTGCCGTAATTGTAGGGGCAGGATGCGAGGGGCGATTATGCTTGTCTCCGCCCCCCGAAAATTTTGCAAAATTTTGCCATCCCACAATAGTACAAATCTTCTAAAAATAAAGAAAGAATGCGATAGGATTCAACTTTATCATAAGATATTTTTTTTTTTTTTTTTTCTCAAAACATTTCATAAGAGTTTTCGCATATATTTTACGCGTCTCCTGTTATCCATAATATGTTGACGGTTTATCTTGATTACAAATACAAGACAACTAACGTAAATACAATGACGTATTTCATGAGGTGGTTTAATTGAGTTATTAAAGTCGTTCGTTTAGGCTTTGCATTAGTTTTTTCGTGTACATGAAATAAAAATATATTTACATCACACCCCCCCCCCCCCATTCATCGTGGTTTTGGTTTTAGTGAATTAATTTGTTTGCCCTCTCCCTCCGTAGTAATTTACTCGGTTACGCCAAGGCCCCCGCGGTCGTCCATGTGTCGACGAACGTCATTAAATACGAGTGCGACTTGTAAAAACTGTACGATAAAAAAAAAAAAAAATAAAAAAATAACCGTAATCGAGTACCATGTCAATGGACATTTTTTTTAAATAGCAAATTTACGTTTGGCGACGCGGTCATTTTCGCCCGGGGCCTCGGAAATCCTATAGGCACGGCCTTGATGGGTATACGGAGCGTTTCGGCCGTGACGTTTAAAAACCGAACACGGCCAAAAACCGGGATCGGCGTCGAATAAAATATAAATAAATTATCTCGAGTTAAATGTCGGTAAATACTACTGTTCTCCGAGAAGTAAAGAAAAAAAAAAACCCCCCATCGAAATCGACACCGCCGGCAATAAGATATTTACGAAAAAGCACACGTAAGTTCGTTATAGGTTTTGCCGTTGCACCGCCACCGGGAGCCACCGCCTCCGCCGTCCGGCACGGCCGACGACGTGCTCGTTGATTGTTCGTCGCGGTGACCGCGGCGGGACGCGGACAGGGGCGGCACACGGGTATTTAAACACGCGGCCGCCGGCCCGGGAATAGGTGCCGCGTCGCCGCGGGCGGCGGTGCGGCGGCGACTGTACGGGATTAAATTTAAATTCGGCGCGCTCAGTCGATCCGGTTGGCGGCCGGGCGTGCGGGTGCCGGCGGACGGGCGGCGCGCACGGATCGTTTAACTCGCGTAACCCTCGGCCGCCCTGCCGGGTCCCCGTAGCCTTGGCGCGCCCTCTTTAAATTGGCGTCGTCGGCGACGCCGAAAGGGGTTAAGAATATTATTATTATTATTATTATCAACGGGAAGGTTTGCTCGTTAGCCGCGGCAAATCAACGGCGGCGGCGGCCTGTATCGCAGGACGAATAATATTATCGAAATTCCCGGCAACGAAAATCCCTCTCGATGTGTCTGTTCGTCGTCCTGTCGCTGTGGCCACCCCGGCAGACGCCACCCGGTCCCCGTGAACGCCGCCTCCGGGAACCGCGTCGCGCACGTACGAAAATTACGTGTTTTTTTTTTTTTATTCAAAAACATTAACGTGTTGTATAAACGACCAATAAATAGCCCCTACAAATATAATTATCATAATGGGTGTAATAAATATGTACACGTTACCGTATTTGGGATTGTACTGACAATCGGTAGCGCCGATCTTTAGCATTAGTCACTTACAAACTGTGTCGAACGACATCGAGCGTTCGAGGGGCCCCGATGTTTTGCGAGTTGTCAAGAGGTGATTTGGCAGCTGCGTGGCGGTGTAGCTCTGGCCTATTCGAATTTTCGTCAGCAAAACGCTTAGATCCGTCCTGGACGGACGATATCTCCAGATCGCGACGTATGATGTCGTTCCCGACATGGCACGTCGCTGTTGCGATGGCACGAAAGCCGATATCTTGACAACGTTGACCATCTTCGATGTTAGATTTGCTGGCACAACCCCGTAGCTGAATACCATAAGTCCAAATCGATTTGATGATGGCTACGGAAAGGAGACGTTTTTCGGCAACGTCTTGTTTGGGATGTCTTCCAACCAGTCAATACAGTATGCGCGTTTTCTCCTTTGATCAGTTAAGTTTTCTGACGGACACGATGTTTCCAATTTAGGCGGGAGTCAATGGTGCATATCCAAGTGTATATAGCGAGAATCTGTTTTTGGGATTTTCGTGTGATCCGGCAATACTTGTACTAATGTACAATTTACGTATACCGACTTGTCATTATCGATACGAATAGTCCAGTTGAAGATATCGCCGACTATTAGATCTGTGTGTTGTCAGTCGCAGTCAGCTAGTACATACTATATCATAAAATTGTCGTATCTTCAGCAAACATAGCGTTCGTTGGGTCACTATTGGTCGGGATATCAGCTGTGTGAAGAGTAAGTGAATAACAGGCCCTTGTGGTACTCTAGACAATATACATTTTTCCGATTTGAAATCGCCTCATCGTACACGACTCTAATCTGTCGTCCAGTCACATAAGATTTGAGAAGTGCGCACCAGGTAGTTACTTTGAATATAATATTTTTTTAATTTTAAATACATGGTACGAAAATGGGCGTCAGAAGGTACCACTGAAACTTGTTAAAAAAAAAAACTGATTAAACTACTGATACTATAGGAAACTACTGCAAACCATTGTGTTTTTGGTGAGTTAACGAAGTTTTTTTTTTCTTGTTAAACGAGTGTTTATTTTTCGTATTATGAAACAAGAAGTGTCGTGCCCACGATGATTTACCAATTCTTGGTGTTATAATAAGCGGCGAGTATCGGCACAAACAGATAGAAAGGATATCGAAATATCCTTTTTCAAAACCGATAATTTTGGAGCAAAAATACGTCAATAATTTCTTTGGAATACGAACATATCGTTTAATATACTGGTTTTTCTTCCTATTAATATCATAGAGGGAAATTCCCTTTTTTTTTTTTTAATGGAGGGGAATTTCTAAACTAATATGTTTACGAAACGATAGATCATCGTTCCTCACGAATAACGATTCTGAACGGATTTCAGTCAATACGTTTAGATAGATTTAAATTGAAAATAATATTAGTTTGTAACTGTAAAATAAATTACAACTCTCCGTGTTTTTCGATGCAAATTTTTTCAATGTTAAATGCTACTGATATTCATTTTTGTATTTTCAAATTGTTCTGTTGCAGTTATTATAATAGAGATAAAACAATTCATAGTACGCTATTGGTGTTCCGTAAGAAGCGTGTACAATTTTTTTTTTTTTTTTACTTCTGAAAGTGTCTACGCAGAGTCCTTTGACGCTTCACGAACAATTTTTTACACCGTCTCAATATTTCTCGATAATATCTTACTGGATAATATTTCTGCGATAATCACAACGACAACAATCACGACAGTCAGGTATGGGCAGTCATCGAACAGTTACGCGTCTATCAAAGTCACGTAGCTCGGTTACTTTTGTAACTTGTAATAAAAAAAAAATACACCTAACATGTTAAACCTACCAAAATTGTCTTGAGTCGGCGTTTTGCCAATTGTCAATTATTATTATTATTATTATTTCGACGAAATAACCGATCCAAATAATCGTGTTTAACTATCGTCTCGAAACTAACCGAGATAATTTCAATTCATGATAAGAAAGGAATTTTTCTTTAATATAAACTTTGACTAGTTTAAATAATTATAGAACTTATAACTTTTGTACAATTTAGTGTATTTTATTTTATTCATAATTGTAGTAAATATTTATATATATATATATAATAATTTGCGCCTTTCAATGTATCTGTAACTCGTAACCAGTTACTCAGAATACACGTAATCTGTAACTTGTAACCAGTTACCTAAATTTAGAGTAACTTTTTTCTACTATTATGTCCACTGTTACATCCCCATCGTGATCGTATAGTATTCTTTATTCATTTTTTTTTTTTTTTTTTTTTTCATAATATACCCAAAAAATGTAATTATTTACGAACAAGGACGGTAATTGTAGCGCAACGGGAAATCAGTTTCTAATCGTTGGACCAAAAAAAAAATCGCAAAACAATGTTACGAATTAAATTGCTCGCAGTCTTAATGCGCAACAATAACAAAAACAGTTTTATTAAAAAAAGGTTACCTTCAACTGAAATACAATGTGAGGCGCTTATATTTGTTTCCCCTTAACAGCATTATTGTTTCGAAATAATAATACGAACTTAAATTGAACCCGTTCGCTTATTTTGTATGCATAAAAAAATAATGATATTACGGGCTTTTGATATTCCGTTAAAATAAAAATATTTAAAAAAAAAAAAAAAAAACCCTACATAATGGCCTTGTTATTACCTATCTACTTTATTTTTCATTTTTTTTTTTTTTTTTATCCTAACGTTGAGGCTAATCAAATATTATATTACTGTATAATTATATGCGATTTATATTATTATTAATATTAATATATTTTTTTTTTAATCTCACGACGGCGTTTCAAATTTTTTACGCGCTGTACAGTTTTTTAAATTAATATAAAATTTGATTGTAAATAGGATTATGATGCGATGCAAAATTAAACTTTTTTTTTTCTCTCGGATATTAACGAAAATAATAATTTAAATTGAAAACTCCGTAGTTACAGTGTCTCAAAGTAAAAAACATTTATCCGTCACCATCGACTCCGGCAGAAGTTAAATATAATTGTATTTTTTTTTTTTTTTCAATCATTTTTTTTTTTTTTTTTTTGTGTTTTGTTATATATCGCAATTCAGACGGTATTTTTTCTTTCTTCGGTACTTTTATGTGACGCGACACTTAACGGTTTCGGAAATATATTAACGTGTTAAAATAAAAAATAAAAAACCTAGGTATTAAATCTAATAATTAAATCGTATTTCTAAGTGTGTAAAGTCATCGCGTCGGAATACGAAACACGAAAATAAATACTCATCATTTAAGCAAAAAATAAAATGATCCGAATTTATTATAAATTATGCGAAAAAAATGGTCCGAAGTTAAGATAATGGCTATGTTCTCATTTTTTTTGGGGGGGGGAGGAGGACAACTTGGGTACTCACCCAAGTGTTTAATTTGGCATTGTCTTAAGTCATGGTTTTTGGGTCTAGGAAAAAAATGTTGACGTAACGCAATGGCTTTTGTTTCTATTCCCTCGTAGATTATATAATCCGTGATGGTAAAATTATCAAATTACATCGCTCATATTAATGCCATCTTCCGACCAATTTCCATAATATTCAACGACGATATTCAAGTTGAATAAAATACGCGACTCAAATGTCACGAAAGTATGCATTTGCTCCTCTGAAAGTATGAAAATGTGAAATACGTTTATTGATTGCAGGGCAATATTCGAGAAAAACAATTTGAATTTGAATTTTCGACAAACAAACTCCTTTCCTCGTCTGTTGGCAAATTCAGTAAGCTCTCGGCCTATCAAATACTATTTAAATAATACCACTGGTTTAAAGCAAGAACAAAAAAAATCTTCTAAAAATCAAGGCGGACCATGGACCTATCGAAAGATTTCCGAGTGGTCAACGTAGAGTCACTAAAAAGTTGGAAAATAATGACGCAATCGTTTTAGGTATATTTATTTGAAGTTTTTAATCTGCGCTTAGATAATTTTTACAACGACAAGTTTTTAAGTAAAAATATTTAAAACACCTGTTCGGCTATTATCGAAATAGTCGAATATGCGCTGTTAAGTGTAAAATACCATTAAAAAATATATCAAAATAAATTATGTATTATTATGATAGTCTGATAATGTCATTGAATTAGAACTACTCTGCCGCGAAAATAAAAAACCACATGCAAAAAAAAAATTTAAATATTTTTACTTAATATTCTTCGAATACATTGTTGACTCGTAGAATTTTTTATTATTATTATTTTTTTTTTTTTGCGTTAAAATACATAAATTATTTGAAGAAAAAAATAACTAGAAAAACACTTAGCCAAATGAAAATATATCAAAAATAACAAACGAGGGAATATATATTTTAAACTTACAGATCGAACTTTTTTAGACGACATTTTCTGGATGATTATTTTTTATCTTCTATTTTCCATTGTGTTTGATATGGCATTAAAATTATTTACTTAATGAATATTATCTATCATTGAACGAAGTAAATACACTTTATTTAATAATTATTTTATTTTATTATTTTTTTTTTATTAGTTTATTATATTATTATTATTATTATCTTAAGTAGTCACCTAAACTTGTGTTTTTTAAGATGTGTGTTCGCTTCGAACGGCTACACTGCTATCTCGACAAATTAATATTGCACGTCAGCTTCCGGTAAGTTGACTGTAAAACCACTGCCAAGTGCCTGTCCACCGGGAACGATAAAAAGATCCTGCGAGGAAAAGTCGCATTTGATTAGGCGAATGTTATTTTTTTCAGTTAAAATTCTAAACTTCTATACGAAATGTAAATGTTCTGCATAAACGTTCAGAAGTTTTGCGACGCGACCGTTAACAGTCGCGCGTACAATTTGTTTTTTTTTTAAATACTGGCGTAGTTCGCGACGAATTTTCGAATAATAAAAGTATTTAATTCGAGCGACCTACTATTAACTTCGTAATATTATATTGCGTTTTCAATGATTTTATCAAATGTGTTTTATATTTTCAAACGAGTTAATAGTTAAAAGTTCTGCTGTTTGATATAGAACAAATCGGCATCGTTTTTATACGTAAGTACTATCATACCGTTCGACGTCCGAGACGAGTTTCTTTTTAATTTTTATAAATATTTCAAAAAAAAAAAAAGTCTATTTCGTTGGTTTAAATTCAATTTATTGAAACTTGATTCGCAATGTGTTTAAATAAGTGATACCGTAAAAAAACGCCAACAATATTAGATAGTACTTTTTTTAAAATTTGTTCATGCAAATGGTGATAGAGCAGAATGTCAAATTGTAAATGGTAGATCAGTTTTAATCAATGGTTCCTTTGAGGCAACTGCAAACTATTTAACACATATTAAAGTGAGTTAAATTTATATTTTCATAAAATATAATATTAAATAGATTTAATCTGATGTGATAAAATGTGACGTTTGGAGATTGTGTCCTGATAAAGTTAAAAATTTGAAGAAAAAAAACATAAAAATAATTGTAATACTAAAAAAAAGGAAATGTCCATTCATCGCGATTAGTGGACATAATATCAAAAGGCAAACGAAATTAACCGAGTATCATAACAGTCAATATTCAACTAACTAACTGTTAACCTCTTTCTGCACGACAAAAAATATTTGATGAAAATAAAATAAATTAAATTTTATTAAGCATGAAGCCACTAGTCAATAGTTGAAGATCCAAATTTCAGAAAAAATTTTAACGGTAAAATATGAATGCATTGTTTTATAATTAAAACAGTTCATTATTGTTAAGACACTCGATATTTCAAAAACGCGATTGAAATATTAAATTTCTCACGTTCAAAAACATATTTAGTTTAAATTTAGTTTTCTATTCAGATTTAGATGAAAGACTAACAATAATGTCAAGAAGAACATTAAGTAGAACACTACATAATAAATATTCTCATAAGTTCAATGTCCTTAAAAACGAATTATCTGGTCTCAACTATTTGTCTACTACTGCAGACAAAACACCGAAGTTTTATCGGCGTAACTGCTCCCATTGGGTAATATTTTATTTCTAAAACAGCTTTTAAAAATTTCAGATTGATGAGAAATGAATTAGGAAAGGTACGTTGTGTGTGTGATATGTTTAATGGAATACACACAGCTTTGATAAAATTGCAAAACTGTTGTCAGACATTTATTTAAAGTTTAAATTAAAAAGTGAGCAAATCATTTCAACTGTTACGGATAATTGATCTAACGTTGTAAAGGCATTCAAAAAGTTTGGTATTCAGTCTTTAGAAGAAAAATTGACATTTTTTCTTTTTTCTTTTAATATTGAAATATACAATTAAATGAAAATAACGACGAAGAGTTGGATTTATATTTGAATTTGTTGGTGTATCTGGGTCTGAAGCTATTGTAGAAAACATAGACTTTATTTCGTTACCATTATATGTACGTTGTGCAAGCCATATTTTGAATCTAATAAGTACAGCAGATTTATCAAGAGCCATTCGATCATCAAATATAAAAAAAAAAAACAAAAAAAATTCACAATTCCGCTATGGCTAAATATCAAATTATATGGAATGCCTTTCGACATCAAAAAACATCAGAAATTATGAATTACCATACTGAATTAACTGGTTAGAATCATCATTGTATTAATTCGTCGGGATAGTTTGTATGATTCTATAGCACAGGTAATACAAATGAAAGAAAATCTAAATCATCTTTTAAAAATTATTTAAATATACAGAAATTGGCTATATAGAGGAATTCTGTAATGTTATCAAACGCATAACTGTTGTTTTTCAATGCCTTCAAGCGGAAAATAATTGTTTTTATGGAATTTATTTAGCAACGTTGAATATATTGAAAATACAATTAGATAGACTATCTGAAACCCGTTTAAAATACACTGGTTCGAGTTATTCAAGAAAAACGTCCACATAGGTTTGAAAAGTTTTTCAGATTTTCACCTGAAGCAAATGAATCCGTTTTGGCAAACTTGTTTCCACCCATTGTTCAAAATAAGATGGTTGCCAGAATATACAACAGCTATTGAAATAAATGAAAAACAAAACCGATGCATTCGTGCAATGGGATGTATTGACGAATTTAAAGTTATATTTACAACCTGAAGGTAACTATATATATTTTGTCAAACACTAACAAATACACCAACTACCAAAAAAGACTACTACAACAACAAAAACGGAAAAACATCAAATTAAATACAAATTTCAGGTGTTTACAATTATTTTTAACAGAGTTAGAACAAAAAGAAAAATTCGAAAATAACGAAAATGTTTATGTTCCTGTTTTTCCTACGTTTTTTTTTCGACTTTTCCCAATTATTAAATCTACAAATGAAATCGAAACCGTCCACTTGAATGCACCAACAAGATTCAACATTCCAACAGAATAGGCGCAACACTTAAAAATCGGGGCCGGTTATGTCTGGTAGATAATCCACGGATAGAAAAAAATCAAAAAAAACATCATACAATATGGAAACCAATACATTCTTTGCTATAACACATAATCTAAAATATAGTCTTATACGAAATACTTGTATTTTTATTTGTACAAGACGCGCGTGTACGGTGCGCGAATGATAAAATAAAACATCCACTCGGATAAGTTATATCAACGACAACAATATTTTTTTTATTTCCTCCACCTTCTTGACTATTCCTTAATTTGAATTTTTAATGAGCCTCGTCGACCCTTAAATTATTATGCAAACGATTTGAAACTACGTTAATTTTTCGCTTTGGCCGTACGCCGCGTTGTAAACGAATTAAAAACGTTTTTTTCACAATACTGCAGTTGATCAACCTGCAAATTGTATTTCAATGTTTATCATACAAAAAAAAAAGTTTATAGACTTGAACAATTTTCAATCTAACGAGAGCGGCCTAGCTGTCCGCCCTGTCGTACGGTTTTGACCAGAAAAAATGTAAAAATATACAGCGAAAAGTACTTAAACGGACACCTGTAACGGACAAATTTTTAAGGTCCCGACAAAAATGATAAGTATTTCGGCTATTACAAGTTGTCTATAACGGATTGTAGTGATTATAAGGGGGGATCCGATAGATTGCTCTTGGAGATCAATAGCTATATAAATTAGGATTATACGTTTTCTTAGCATTACAACAGATTATAAATATTCGTCTTGATTTACTGAGGACATTTTTTTTTTATTTTATTTCAAGCACGTAACAAATTTAACGACAATTTTTGAACAAATATCAACTTATTCCCATTGTCACTTTTTCCAGGTCAAAGGGCAACATTGAATCGTCTAATTTTTTTTTTTTTTTTGCAATCCAATCCTTATTATATCCAAATTACTGACCGAAACAATTTTTTTTATTTTTACGAATTTATAAAAAAAAATATCTCAGTATTTTTATTAGTATTAGTGAAGTACCTAAGTATTTTTTTTAAATTTTTTTTTTTAAGCTAATTTAACATGGAGGGTAGTGTGAAACTCGTTTCAAGTTATTTACAATTAAAAAAGCTATATTCAATTTTACATATTTAAACATATTTCGTCATAAATACATATTTTTACTTAATTCTCAATAATTTCATTTTTATTTTTTACATATTTAGAAGATTTTGTCAATTTAGACACACTTATCGTAATTTTGTGACACTTTCTGCAGTCTCTATTTATATATCTGTTAATTTTGGATTTTTAGAGGACACAATAAAAACCATTACGAACGCGAAAAATGGTCTAAGGTCAAATTTAAGGACTCATATAATAACCTAACTTGACCTAACCTAGAAGAAGCTGTAAAAAATATAAAACAAGTACAAGGGCCGTCGGGAATGGCATTTAAAGGATAAATAAAAATAAAAATAAAAAACATAGTTTATGCTGAGTAGAATCAGTGATGTTCATTGCGGAATACATGTGATATTATTGCAGTCAGAGCTTTCTCCTTTGGACTGTTTAAATATGAAATTTACACCCATTACATCTACTGGTGTCGAGTGTTACTTTGGTGGTCAATACAAATACGTATTACGGTTAAGTGCACTAAACTTGGAATATTTCAGTAAGTTTATAATATCTCATTGCAATGAATTGTATAATTATTATTATTTTTTTTGTTATATAAACTTCCAAGCTTTCGATTTTTGTATTACACGTAAAGCAATTTTTTGGGACATATACATTTACATATGTTGATTTTTTTTTAAATGTAATCCGAGTCCTAGTCATGAGTATGTACGTAATAATATCTATACAAAATAAATGCGACAAATTAATATACAACAAAATTGCATAATATGTACAGTGTGCATACGAGTATGATATTAATAAAAAAAAAAAACACAAAAGACTAAATCTACTACGGGGACACCCGTCTACAACTGACATTTCTGGTAGTCCCGTAATCGTCCGTTATACACAGGATTCACTGTTATAAAAAAAATTCAAAAATTGTTCGATACTTAATTTAAAAATTGACAAAATTCTCGCCGTGAGAAAGTTCGAATTTTAAGTGTAATTCTGTTTTACACGAGCAGTGACCACGTCGTCGACAGGCGGTTTTTTTTTCTTTTTTATTCTTGGACGCACATATCACATTTTCAGGTTTACACCTGGATCCGACAAGCCAACTATTTTGTATCGCCACCTCCGAATCAAATGTTCTACAGTATACACCGAATTCATCTAGAGACAACGATTTTTTTATGATTTTATTTCAGAGTTACAGGTCCTTATCGCATAAAACACGCCCATCGTTCTATATTCTCGTATACACCGAGCAGCGCGATATTTCATTCGCGCACGACCACATAAAATAATATTCCCAGTAGGGACCGCCGAAAACGTGATTAATGTAGTCGCCCGGGCGGTTGTCGTTTTAAAAAATGCATATTATTTTTTATTATCTTTGCCGTGTAGGTTTAGAAATCGGCGGCCGGCAATTAACTAATGCGGCGGCGCGGGCGATCGCGCGACACGAAAATCCGAACCGATTTCATAATTGATTACAACACGGCATTTTATTACTGCCGATACACGGCCATTGTGTTTTTACCACAGAGATAGTAACTCGACAGCCGTCTGCGGCCGTATACAACGGCGTAAATAATTTAATAATTATTACGATGACCAGCGGCACTTCGTCACTTTGGCAACGTTTCCGGATTTCTATGCCGCGCCAAATCTCGGACATGCCGGCCGGTGGCTTTCAACCGCAGGCACTGGGTTCGTTTGCGATTTTCCCGTGGCCGGACGATGACGACCGTTAGGGCGAGCCACCCCCAACTGCCGGCTCTGGGGCGTCCGAAACCCCCGTAGCAGTAGGTTTATTTAATTGGTTTGTTACTATTTTTTTTAATTTTTATGGCAAATTAACCTAGCCGGTGCGTTTTAACCCTACCGCCAGGGGGGTTTTTTTATCGAGGATTTCCTTCCTCTAGAGCGGCTGCCGACCAAGGCTAAAGAGTCCGCCCTACCCTATTAGTGCGGTGTCCGCGACTGCTTATTCGCTCGATTCAGTACTGACTACAATCGCAGCTAACCTTCAGATCTGAAGGCCGTTCCCATATCCGCAACCTGGAGACGCGCCCGGTCGCCGTGAAGTGCTGCCCATAACGCGTCGGTGTAACTAAACGTGAGCCCGCCCCGCCCGCAGGACAAAACGGGTTTTTAAACATGTGTATTTAATTATACATTGTTTTTCATGTTAATAAATGATGGCGATCCGCCCCTCGACGCAATGCCTCACGGCGGTTCCGGGGGGCGGATGTATAGCCGGTTCAGAAAACCAAAAAAAAAAAAAAAAAAAAAGGCACTGGGTTCTACAAGTGCTGATGATGGCCTAAATGCCGTGCCGGCACGATTATTGCGTACGGGGATGGCGGGATCGAATCCCACACGCTGGCGGCGCTTTTTTCAGCCCTCCGGAGCGTGTGCGCCCACAGGACCGTGTCGCACGAGGCGCCGTTAATCGTAGCCGGACTGCCTCCCGTCGATCCGTTGGCCTCTCGCAGGCGCAAGGCGTTTGACGCTCCGTGCGAAGATCCGCATAGCGTACGAAGACGGGCGCGTCGGATCCGAACCACGGACGCGCCGGAGGCGAGTGGGCGCGCGTCAACTCGTACGCTCATGCCCCGCGACGCGCTGGTGCGGTGGGTTACAAGACCGCAGCACGGTTCCGTGACTTATACCGCCTCACTCGGCTATTCACGGGGCGCGCGGATGCTTCAACTCGTTTCTTCACCGGATCGGGCGAGCTCCGTCCCCGCCGGGTGTTCTCGTTGCGGGTTTCCCAGTGACGAGAACGAGGCGTTTGACGGCGATAGGGAACGCCTGGTCCGGAGGATCGGTCCGTTCGAACCGGGCGACTTGGAGTCACTCGTGTTGGCGCCCCGGACCATTGGGGAAGCCGCGTCGACTTCGCCGAAGCCGTTGTCGCGGCCCTGTAGTCGCCAGACCGCCGGCCGGTAGGCCGGTAGGAATTGTTCGCCCCTACTGCTTTAGTGAGGGCAGCAAGTGGGCTTCGGCCCGGCTACTGCCCATTCCGACGGTAGGGCAAGTATTGTAATTTCGATATGTGAGCCCGCCCCGTTTTGGGGGAATACGGGATTTTAACTATTAAATAATTGCACTTATCGTTTTACCAATAAATGATGGCGGCCCGCCTCCCGAAGTAGTGCCTCACGGCGTTCCCGGGAGTCGGGGATATTGCCGGTTCAAAGAAAATAAAAACAAAAGGCACTGAGTTCTTTCTACGCCGTTCAACGGAAAACTACTGAAAATACAAAATAAAACAACAATCGAGTGTTATTTAACAGGCGCGCAAGTCGGTAAATAATATATTTACCTCTAACCCGGGGGCGGCTTGAACGTGCTCGCAAGAGGCGCGCGCCGCACTCGAAAGAACTGCGGGACGGGTGGTGGTGGTCGGTCGCCGGTCGCCGATGTATTTTTCTACGATCGATTGTTTGGACAATACACGTCGACAAATAATAGCATACTAATGCATGATACTAATCGAATATCACCGCCGTGATCGTAACTGATTGCGTTAGCTGCGTACTGCTCGATGACGGATCAACGATCGTATTATATCTAACGATTAAAATCGAATAATCCATTAAAATGTAAATACTCCACGGTGAATCCGGTAATGTCGTGTCTAGGTTATACCGTTCCGTCTGACCTTCGGCACAGGTCACTCGTGAGACCGTCGTAATCTATGTTTGCAGCGCGCGAATTTTAATTGTACACGTCATTGTTACGTTTTAAAAAATTATATCAAATAACACACGTGCGTGTCAATATCGTTTAATATTATTTAATATCACAATTTTTGTTCGGTTTTGTGTGTTTTTCTAACTATAACAGTGTGACGGTGTTTAACATTTAGATGGGCGGTCGCAGTAAATTTAATCTGCACATCCAATATCACTTGTCCCCGTCCAACCGTTGTCCTAACCTAACCCGAGTCATAAAAAATAAATATATACATTTTTAATGTCGTGATAATTATCAAACGATAATGGTATCCTATTACTTACGAGAAAAGTGTATTTCCCTACCACCGTTTTTCTAGTTTCGTAATCTTCAAATAATAAAAAAATACTATTGGGCAAATTGTATTGATTCGTATCGTTCGGGCAATTCATAAACCCATTCCTAGTCGTGAGGAATTCTGTCGTTTACACGAAGATTTCTAGTAAAATTGATTTCGGATTTCTTTCTATTCGATCGTCGTAGAGAATAACGAACAATTCTCTCTAACGGTCTCGTTACAATGTTTTCGAAATGTTCACGTTATTCCCGTGTACACCTACGATAAGCTTATAAAGTCAAAATATCAAATAGTATCAGATGAAAACCAAAATAACAATAATAGTATTGTAATATGATCATCCCGACCATCCGAGATTATAATAAAAACCGAAGAATCAGAGTGAATTTTTAGTAGGCGTGCCAGCAGAAGAAGAACAAGAAAAACAAGAAGAAGAAGACTGCAATCGTCGTAGCGCACGAATTTACTTGAAATCTCTGTATAGATAATCTATGCCGGTTCGCGATAATATTGCAATCGCCCTGTATAACGTAATTATTTGTTGTACTGAAAAAATAAAAAATTAAAATAGTTTACTTCCGAGAGGCAAATGTTTCTGTTGTCTCCCCGCGGGTTAGCGTGGATACCTAGTCGGTCGGATTCGCTTTGTTTTTGGCTAATGCGTATAATATATTATTTTCGTTGTTCTATTCACTATTTATTTATTTTTTTTTTTTCTTTATCAAAAAACTATTGTAATAATAATATAGTGACGTACGAGCGATTATTATCAAACACGTCGTCGGCGAAACTATCGGCAATAGAATAATATTAAAAACGAATAAATATTTTAAACCGTTCAATTCGCGTGCTTTTATAATTATAATATTTCACCTTTAATCAATCAATTAACAACATTAATTTGCGTTTACCATATAATATAATAAAATGGTGTTCGGCCGATAAAAAACGCGGTAAAATAACATGGGTAATTAGTTTTTTAAAATGCTTGTATTATCAATGGCTTTGTATTTATTTTTAATTTTTTTTTTTTATATATATACAAAATAGAAACTCACACAATCACACGTCATTACGCGATGGTATTTAAAATTATTAAAAAAAAAAAAAAAATACTTAATGAAATAAAAATTATATACGTCATAGATATTATACTCATAACGAAAATAATTGTTCACGTTTTATATAATTATTTATCGTAAAAAAAAAAAAAAAAAAAAAAAACAAAAATATCGCAGGCACAAAATTAAAGCGTATTTTTTTTTTTTTTTTGCTCAACAGTTTACGGAATATATTTGTACAATTTTATATATTACGAATGATAAAAAATTTAGAGTTCCCAAAACGCCCAATAGCCAAAACAAAATGGTTGCATCGAAATATTCTAACACAAACGATACGATTAATTGTTAAATAATGGCCCCGCCTACTGTACGGTCTGGTGTAAGTTAATTTTAATTTCGCGGCATACGGTTGACAGATTACAGTTATTACTTTATAATAGCAGAATTAAGCATCGATTTTTTTTTTTTTAATTATTATTATTTCCTTATATACATGATTTCACATAGAAATGTTGCGTTTTTAAATTTTTTCTAAATTTTAGACGCTATATTATTAATAGCATTTGCATAGTAAAACGTTTGAAGAAATAAAAAATAAAATACAGGTTAAACGTCGGGTGTTTGTCACGGCACCGGGCCGCGTATCACCGAAACCCAATGCGAGTCCGAGCGCCGTACGCGAATACACTGCAATCTTCCGATCATTGTCCCGTCTAACGGTTATGTCTGGAACTTAAAACTTTTTTTGTCGGTTATTGTTCCGGTTCTGTTCTTTAAATATAAAAAAAAAATTCGATTCCGGTTCCAATTCCTGTTCTTGAAATTATAAAATAAGGATTCCGTCCAATGCCGGGTCATAAAAATCCATTGTTTCAAATAGCATTACCTATTGCGTATTTGGGGATTTATTTTTGTTCGTTCCCAATAATAATAAAACTTCCCAACATAATAACTGTATAAAACACAATGAGCTGTTTATATTTTGCTTGTTAGGTGCTTTTTTTTTTTTTCAAATAAACTTCATGACGAATTAAATAATGTTTTCAAAAGTTGTATCCGTTGACTAGGGCAGTCGGCAGTACAATTGACATTATAAATGTTTAATTTGATAGTAAACACGCAACTGGTACCGGATCCGCTCAACTGATAACGACTAAATTGTATTCTTCGTAGGCATTCTTGTCACAAATACCCATAATCGACTTTCGACCAGAATATTTGTACTATCCGTAGATAAAAATCGCTGACGGTCATGTAACATGATTATTTTGAGTTAAAAACACTATGTACATATTTGAATTATAAATATAAAAGAAAAATATTTCTATGGGAAAACGACACTTGTATTTATTTAACGAAAACAAAATCGGATTAAAATAAAACGCTTGGCAATCTCTGAGAACCGTTGAGGAGAGCGTTCAATATTATACCGCGAACATTTGTGTTTTATTTAACCGATTCCGTTTCCGGTTTTTGTTTCTTGAATTTAAAAATATCGGTTCCAATTGTGGTAGCGGTTCTTAAGTTTCTTTTCGGGAACCGGTTCATTCGGTTCCGGTTCCAGTGCCTGGTTCGGTATGTCCGCAAACATTGCGGAGTCTTTGGCAGACATTCGTATAAGATCGCGGTTGTGGCGCGAAAATCAAACCGGCCAATGAGAGCAGCGCATTTGTACAGGGCGCTGGGACTCTGTATCGATTGGGCAATGCGTCGCCGGGCCCGTCTTCGGCCGTTACTAAAACATAATACAGTATAATATCGCGGCCGTATTACACGGACGGCTAGCCAAACAATATGACGTTGATTTAAATTGAAAATAAATACAAATTACGTAAAAGATGTGTAAAAACTAATTGAGAAAGAAAAAGAAAAGAATAATAGCTAATAACGTTATAATTCCTGACGAAAAAAATAATGGATCTAATGGATGGCCCGCGTACATTTATAAACGCGTTTCCGAATTTACTCGGAAACTTATTAACTACGGCCGACACGGATATTGACAATCGCCATCGTAACGGAGAACACGCGTCGGCCAGAAAAGAAAAAAAAAAAAAAAAGAAAAGAAACGCCGAGCGTATTACTTTGGGTAATGGCCACTGTTTCGTAGACGGAAAGTTTGGAAGGTTATTGGGGTACTTTAGTCGATATAGCAACGATAAATCAAAAAACGATTCTGGTAAGGTGAGTGCGCCGTTTGTTCGGTCCTTGTAGCCCCGAGGTAACCCACAGAAATCGACAAAAACAACCACCAATTCAACAATGTATCTCGTCGTTACATTACTTAAACGTAAATAGTGTTGTTATTTGTTAATTTTTTACGAGTACAGAGCATAATGGCAGAGTATAGCGCAACAACAGTGCACATTTAATGTGACCATATAATAAACACAAAGCGCATAAATAACAGTTTAATTAATCGCAGGAATAACAACAAAAAAACGCTTTTAAATTCGACGGTTTCCTTTAATATCAATACGATTTACACGATTTGAAATTATATCCATTGTTTTCCGATCGCGTGCACCCGGCCGCGCGTAGGAGAAATCGGCATCGTCCGGACAGTGCGGCGGCGATAAAAAATTCCGTTGCGGGTTTTTTATAATTATTATTATTATTATTAAAATACGGCAACGCCGTACGAAAATACATATTTTTAGTCTTTGTAATATTCGCTTATATATATTAACGCGCGTGTGTGCGTAGGGGTACCTACTTGGAAACAAGAACAACTACTATAACATCAACTATATCAGCCGGGACGAGGTACACATAATATTATTATAATGTATGCATAATGAAGTTCCGAAGTTTGAATAATACACGCTGTAATATGTTCTATAATTTATAGTATTATGTTTGACGTTTACAACAGTTTAAGCAACAAAATCGCATACAGCGTAATGGGTCGCAACGTAAAACTCGTAAAAACTATATGATAATTAAAAAAAACAGCTCGCCAAACAACCGCGGCGGTGTTTTAAACGAACCGACGGTAATTGGTATTTAGTAATTTTATTTTGAAATCGCGTAAAAATTCCATTAAAGATGAACTTAAAAGGCAAACAGATGAATGGACAAAAATTTTTGTTTCGTTGATAAAACAAACAAAAAGTTGTACGTAAAAACCGCGACCAAAAATTCAGAAATGCCTCTCTCACCTCCTATTGCAATGCACCAATTAGATCCGAAAAGCTTTCCGGAAAAATGGAAAATCGGAGCGAGGTTTCTTGTTCGCGGACGGAATAAAAAACAGCAGCACACGTATCATTTTTTTTTTTTTTTTTTGCAATCCTTCCCCCGTAGGCGCATCGTTTATTAAATCGAATCAAATTCTTAACACACGCTATGTTCTTACTTGCTAAATCGTACAGACTAGTGGTCTTAATTCAGTTTGCTGCATACAATAGTACATACACGAAATTCACAACCTAGTTTTAATTTTATAACCTAACTACCGCACTGTGGCGTTGGAGCTCCTCTTCCTCTCACGTCTTCAGCACCCCCTCAATGAACTTCACCGTTGTCTCCCGATTCGTCGGGCTCTCCAACATCGTTTTCACCGCCGTTTCCGTATTGAAGGCGTTGCCGTTCCCTTCGTTGCCTCCACTATCGGTCGCAGCGGAAAAAGGCACACGTATCCCAGTACAACTAATACTACTACTCGCTTCGCTCTGAATCGGATATCACATCGACTATTGTTTTTCAAACAGAACCCGTAATTTCCGAGAGAAATATTATCTATTCGAGTGCGCGTCACGAACGTGAGTAGCTCTATTCGTACACCAAAGTTGATAACGGTAATTGAAATATCATGTGCGCTCTTGTACGAGTTTGAGAATGTTTAGGAATAAAAATCGCGAATAAGATCGCTCGAAATCTCGAATAGGATTCACTCGACATTTTCCAATGACGATCGCCGATTCGCGGCAAAAGAATCGCCCTGTATGTGCCGGTGGACGGGCACATATTATTTGAGTTTGCCGAGCACGACTTTATCGATTGCCGCGAAACCGCGCATAAAAAGTGACACGTCCCCGTTCAGGCGTCGACATCGCGTTTATCGACAGCCACTGTATTATTTATTGTTTCTGTTGTGGTTTGTAGATTCTGAGCGAAATGAAGAATGTATTGGTTTTGCTATGATGCGTGTGGTGTTTTTTTTTTCGATTATTTTTTCCCTGTCCGCAAACCACTTTTCTGCCAGACGTCCTGTTCCGATTTTCGAGCGTAGCGCATTTTCTGAAAAATGTTCGATCCAGTTGGACGCTTGATTTTCTCAACGATGATTGAGAAGGAAAACAAACGGGAAAATGTACGACAATAATGCATTATTAACAATTTATTCGATTAATTGTTACAGAATATGATGAATATTAGCCATTTCTAAGGGTGAACGATTTATTTTTTTTTTTTTTTTCTAATTCTGACCGTTTTTGCACTTTTTTTTTTAGGTTTACGTGTTATTTTGGTTTTTGTGTAGTTTTATGTAAAAACGATTATTGGTTTGGCCAAAATTGAAGGTAATAATTGTGTTTTAGAAGTGTTTAGAGTGTGAATTTCGAAGAAAACCGTATAAATTACGGTAGTATTTCAAAACACTATTGACCGAATTTTACTCATTGTGGTTTTTTTTTTTTCTATTTCTGCGGTATAGGTGCTATTTTAATTTTTACGAACGAAATATAATGGGGAAAGTGTAGACGTTTGGGTGAAACGTTCTACGGTTGATTTCGGCACCGCCGGCCCTAGTGTCACTGGTCGTGCCTCGGGGTTAGATAAACGTCCGGGATAAACTGTTTACGGACGTAAACCGACCGATGGAAAACGACGGGGAGACGAAGGAAACGGCGACGACGCCGGTCGTTATAATTCACACCGAAACAAACACGGCGGCGGTGGACCGACCGACCGTCATTACCGGAAGTATGTACGTGTATATTACTATTACTATTATTATTATTATTATTATTATACGTCTGGTGATTTTTTTTTTTTTTTTTTATTATTATTATTTGATCACCGACCGGATAACGATCGCTTTGGTCCGGCGGCGGACGAGTGAAAACCAAACGGGGAAAATTCCGCCGGTAATTGTGGGCGCGCACGTTGTTGCCGGTGAATCGTGCCGACCGTAGGAGGCGGTCTCCCGGTCATTACGAGACCGGTACCAATATATCGTTACGTGTACCTCAACCGGAAAAAGAACAAAGCGAATACCTCACCTGGCGTACGGAGATTTTCCGCGGTACATTATCCGCCGCGTGATTGCGTTACGATTAAACGGCAAGTCTGGTCAGGTCCTGCTCGTTCCGCACAGCCGGCGTGTACCGGGCGTGCGGGTCGGACGAAACGGGCGACCGGGGGATGGTGGGGGGGGGGATTTAGCAACATTTCCCAAACGCGTTTCCCTCGTCTCCGAATCGCATCGGTTGGCCCGAATGAGAGAATTCATTTTTTTTCTTTTTTCTTTTTTATCGTTACGTTATTACGAGGACTTGTGATTTTTTTTAACAAATTTCAACAGTCTAAACCCGCCGGTTCCCGACCCGTCATTGGCCGCGGCCCACTTGCGGTCCGCGAACAGCCCGCAGTACTGGACCGTGAACCATATAATATTATATATTTAAAAAAATATTATTACGTATTTGTATTATACAGCCGATAAGATTTATCAATATTATCTACACTCTACAGTGTCCAATTAGTATACGCTATCGAACGTTTGAATGTAATTTTATCCCATGTATTTCGTTTTTTTGTTTTCTTCTTCTTATTAATAGATTGTAATAGTGTTTTTCGTAATGAACAATCGATTTTTTATTTCTTATAACTGCCGTACGCATATATAAATATATATATATATAGGTGGGCCTCAAAGATTTTTTTACGAAATCGGTGGTCCGCACAACTAAAAATGTTGGGAACCGGTGGTTTAAACCGGCGGTTTTAGCGCGAAATCTACCGCGTGTCTTAAATTCAATTCGACATACGGACACGAGGACTCCGCGACGGCCGTACGTGTACGAACAGGTGCAATTTTTTTACGTCTATGTATTCTCGGTGATAATTCACTACCCCGTTGCCGGACGAACCGGACTGGGTAGTACGACTCAAGACTATATATTTGGGCGAAGTCACCGGTTGACTGCCGGCTTCTCGGCGGATGTCGAACGGATGTGATTGGTTTGAAGACAATAGAGAAACGCTTAGAAACTTAATGAAGTTACTTTATTGACCGAGACTGGGCAACCCGTTTTCAAATGTAAGAGGTACGATACCAACGGTCTGCCCGCACATCGAGTCCGACACTAAGTCTAAACTAAGTCTGAAAAATTATGGAAACCCATATCCGTATATATATATATATATAGCCAACTCTCCAGAATATGGCCTTGCCAAAGTAGAAATCAATTAATTAAATCATTTTAAAACTACTCTCGAAACAATCGTAGTTGTTAATAATTTATATATTTAAGCACGTAGTAACCATAAAAAGAGTTCGATCAATATGCTATACACACACTGTGTACAAAATAGTGATCACGGTTTAACCTGATTACTACACCGTTCACAGTGTTACCCGGACAAGACACGTTTGATTCGACAGTTTCCGAATATTCACTATCATTGAATTCAGATTCTGGAACAATAATGTTTATTGATTTTTTTTTGATTTTTCTGTGTGTACACTTTTTCTACCGGAATATTTTATCCGATCTATACACTCCCATACGGTTTTCGGTAAAACATTTTGTCTAGTTGGCGCTTAAAAGTGATCATTTTTCAATATACCTGTTAGTTTTTTAACGCGGTAGAAAAAAAAACTACTAATAATGACAAAAAAAACCGGTAAAAACGCCAGAAAAACTCGTCAAACACGAGTTATATATATATATATTTTTTTTCATTCCGAAAATAATTGTTTTAGAGATCTGAAATTTTTTTTCATAAAATTTAATTTTGCGTGATGATATGAAAAGAAAAAAAAAAATCCTAATTTCAATTTCAAGCTGTTTATAGACATTTTTTTTTTTTTTTTTTATACGTTTTAAGTCTCGAAGTGGTAAATTTTAAATTTTGAGACCTGAATATTTTTATTTTTATGTTTAAATGACTTTTTTCTAAATTTGTTTAAAAAAATAAGATAACAAAAATGCACTATAACATCAGCCAATTAATATCTAATAATTCAGTTAGAATTGTCCACCGTAAACACTCAGCATGGACAAAACAATATCACTAAAATAAGTGATATTCCGTTGGCAATTGTAAATATTTCTATATCAAGTTATCAGCCATATGGCTGACTATATTTTTTAAAGGAAATGAGTTAAACGACTGGTTGTGTTACATTGCGTACTTGAAACAGAGGAATTCCAAATGGATTTGCGTTAATAACATGGAGGTACACATGTATTCAATGATGGCCAACATGATGGTAAGACGTCTAGGGAATAATTCTGAAGAATAGATGTTTTCGTACCTACATGCACACAGAATTATTGTAAACACGTGGAAAAATACTTGGCGAATTAATAATAAACCAATCGGAAAAGTAAATTTAAATCAAAACTACTTATAACCAGTATCGTGCGTGTCCAATAGTTGAACGACTATCAGACATTCCGATTAGTCAATTGTAATTATAGTCTCAGAACGTAAATTTCCAGTCTAACAACATTATTACGGCATAAATAATGAAAGTGATTTCAAATTTAATACATCCACCAAGAGTAAAACCTATCCAACGATGTTACTATCCGAACTCGCAGCATTGATTATACACCGCTATTCCGCGTGTTAAGTTAACAAATTTTGTTTGGTTTTTTTTTTTTTTAAAAAAAGAACTCGGCCGTTTTATTGTTTATTTTATATATTCTCATATATATACTCACTCGTGCCGGAGGACAAACGTCCAGTGATTTGTTATATCGCCGCGGGGTCGGTCCGGCCGCGGGACCTAGGGACACGTCCGTACGTGATCAAACGCGATAAAAACACAGAGCAAAAATTAAAAAGAGAATTATATTTTCTCCTCGTCGGCGACGGCGGCCCCTTTTGTCCGTTTATTAGTTCCGTGGTGAAATGAGATTTGATATTACGTATATTATTATTATTAAATCCTTGTCGTCGCCTTCGTCTTCGTCGCCGTTTATATATATATATATATATATTATATTTACTCGGCGGCCGCCACCCGCTAAGTCCTATTTAATATTTCCACAGTGTTTTACACGTGACTCGGAGAGAGGGACGGAGGCGAAACGGGCTTATAGTATTATATTAAATATTTTTTTTTTTTTTTTTTTTTTTTGTCGCCCCATTCTCGCAATATTATACGGCGTCGGCGGACCGAGGCCGCCGCCCAAACGTCTTTCGTCTCCGCCTTTGACCGCAACGGACTCCGGCCGTACCAACCGTAGACACCCGCGTTCAACTTGAAAACTAGTGAATTCGTACACGGCAATGTTGCCAACTATATACCGACAACGAAATTTTCGAAATTTTTCCAACCCACCAAAAATAAATTTAAAAAGGCCTACACGCTTCGCGCCATGACAGTGAGTCACTGTTATAGGTGAAAAGTTGAGAGGATAGATAAAGAATTCAATTTATATCCGTATGCCACGATAAATTGCAAACGAAAAACTATTCGTAGCGGAGTAGTATAAGTCTTATTTTTTCATTGTCGCCATTGTAACCCAGTAATCAACATAAATGACAAAACTCGGGTACGACGAAATCGTGTTTTTACCCGTTTTTTCCTCGTGTTTTTTGATAGTTATTTCTGCCGCGTTAGAAAACTAATTGGTATATCGAAAAATGACTTTTGTAAAGTACCAACACAGACAAGACATGCTACTGGAGACATCATTGGAGTGTATAGATCGGATGAAGTCTGACGGTAGAAAAATAAATAAACATCATTGTAAAACCACAAGACCCCCTCGCTCCGCTCAGAATCTAAAAAATATGATTCTGAGCATATTTGTATAGTCTTCACAATGATGATATATTTATTTCAAAGAACTTCTCTATTGTATATCTTTCTACCGAACTCGAATTGAGCATTTATTCGTTGAATTTTGCATCTAGTCGGTATACTTGAGGAGTATATTTTTTTGATTTAAAACTGCAATTACGTTTTAATAGATTTTTTTTCTGATTGTAATTCAGTTAAAAACAATCTGAAATACGGATCTGAAAGTTTAACTAAGTACCCCTTTCTATACGCGGTGAAATTTCCAAAACGATTTTTAATTTTTATCAGTTTTAACATGTATTAGATTTGTTAAGCTTCTCAAAAATTATCGAACATTTCACACAACGTTCACCGTAAGTTGCTATTCGTATTACATTTAGGTACTTAATTAGAATATTTACGCGAGTTTTAAAATAAATTTTTAACGGCATTTCCCTCGAAATTCTCGTATACACGAATCGCGCGGTATGTCACGTCATTTTGCGCATTTGCACATGATTCTGACGCATAATCATTTATTAATATCGCCTGACGTTAACAGAAAGAAAAAAAAATGATAATCCGCAGTGACACGTTTATTCCTCAAATCCCCTCAAAGTCAAATAAATTGTCGATATCTAACAATAACGTACCCACCTTATAAATTAACGAAATTAGATTAATTTGCTAATCAAAGTTTTCAATCGGGCTTGTTAGGTTAATACACTTGGTTATATCACCCATTAAAATGCACATGCTTGAATTTGATAAAACACTATCGTTGTATTTTTTTTTTTTTTTTTTTTTTTTTTAAGTATGATGACAATTATGTGATAAAAAAAAAGCAAATACAAATGACAGATTTAAAAAAAAAAAAAATTTATGAAATATTGTAGTTTGTAGATATGTAAATATTAGTATTTTGAGTAAATAAATTATTTACAATTGTTTTTTTTTTTTAAATGTTTGATAAAACTCCGACATCTTGAACTTTTTCCTGTTCACTCTCGTGTATAAAACTAAAGTGCGTATGTTTTAAAAGCATTTGAGACATGAAAGAATCGAGCCGTAGACCTTTACTGCCTGACATATGACACCAACGAGCAGAGGTGTGAAAAAATAAGCTCAAATAATCGATTGTAAGTGTGCTGTACAACACAGGGAAAACGTGAACATGTTTGAGGATTGTACCAGAAACGAACGGGACACTATCAGGGAGCGGACGGTAAACCGGCGTACAGAACGACGAGCGAAAAACTGAAAGGAACGAGCCCACGCTGAAGACGGACGAAAATTAAAGACTACGATGGAATTCAACGGCGGTGTCGAGATGTCGACTGGAACACAGCGTGAACCAGAGAAAGATGAAAATGATTAGTTTAAATAGCTAAAAGCCTAGAGTAAGCCTAAGTAAGGCTTGGAAAAGGCAAAAAAATACATTTTAAGACAATATTATTGCATTTTTTTTTTTTTTTTTTTAAAGAAAAATTCTATTATTTCAATAATATTATTTATCTGGCGCTAAACTATTACAGGTTGATTGGGACGGTGGCAAGGCGATCGAATTTCAATTACTGAATTCGCCCGTTGCAGACGGCACGTCGAACTCAACGGAACCATTGAACACCGGACTCGGTCCATTCTGCAGCCTCTCAAATACAGAAATAATAATTTACGCCGCAGAACGAATTGTAAGCGAGCGTCTGGCGCGTAACTGTGTGCGCGTGACGTGTGCGTATTAAATCGCTTTTGTATATTATACAAATTGGATTGAATATATTATTTCGGAGAATGAAAATTATGGATTTTCTATCTATACGCGCGTACGGTATAGGCGTATGCATGCGAGGAAATTTAAAAAAGAAAGAAAAAAAAAAAAGAGAAGAAAAAAACAACTCGCCTATGCGCGCGGATTGTGTGTGTGTGTGTGTGTGTTTTTATTTTATTTTATGGCAAACGGGGTTTTGTATTATATGAAGGAAAAAAAAAAAAAAAAATTGAAATATCTCTAAAATACATAGTACTTGTCAAACATGATAAACTCCATAATATAATACTGTTTTAACTCAGGTTAGACCTTGTTTTGATCAAAAGCCAAAAGCTCTTTGTTATTCGGCTTGTAGTTTTTTTTTTTCGCTTTTCTTTTCTTTTTTTGGCAATAACACGTAAATAAACTGATATTTAAAATTTCGTTATAATACACGTAAAAACCGATACGGAATATACAAGTTTTTTCGATACAACTATTCCATATTTGTATGGATTTTTTTTTTGTTTTGAAATTGTTACTTATTAAATATTAAACTTACTAACAATTGATCAAAGTGTTCGATATGGACGCAGTATATTTCGCAAAATGTTATAATATTTATTAAAGGCGATCCGGTAATAGGTCACAATAATAAATATACTGTCGATTTTCGGAAATAACCTTGGAAAAATGATTTGGAATTAGATTTATGATAAATGCGATTATTTGAAAGTAGAATATTTATTTGTTTTACATTTTTTCATTATTTTTTTTTTTGGCGTATTGAGCGTCCAAAGCAATGTTTTGTTATTTTCACCGTGACGACAACAATCGTGAATTTAATTTTCATCTCCGACGTTAGTACGCTTAATTATAGAACGTCAATATCCACTTACGTGTAATTACTATAATTACCCGCGGGAAGACTATTTCGAATTAGTTTTCATCCGCCAAAAGTACATCAACCGAATGGATTAAGTGTTTAAAAAGCACTTCCCTCGTCTAGCTTAACGTTGAGGGTGTGCGTTATACTGAAAACAATCAAATCTGAGTAAATTCGATAAATCGTGGTCCCCTAATAAATTCTATAATACTATTGCATTGCGCGAGTGATTAATTTTATCGTTGTGAATCGTACGGAAAAAAAAAAAAACGCGTTTATAGGCGAACTAGAGAGAAAAAAAAAACAACAAAATAATATTGGACGTTCGGATTTGTCTGCCGTTTTCTCGTACTCGAACAATGAAATACGCGCAGCTAAAAATCGTCCGGAGTAAAAAGTTTTTCTTTTTTTATTATTATTTTATTATCGTTAAATAATTTACTTTGGTGTATTATTATTATTATTATTATTGTTTCAACGCGCTCGGCCGTAACGATGCCATCAATCGGACAAACGCGTCGTAACGGAGAATCCAAACCACCGCCGCGATTGTTTGGTCTTTATATTGTTAGAATGGAACAAATAAGAAAACAGTGCGTGTCGAGACAATCCGGATTAATATTTTTATAGTGGCGAGTAGCGATAACGCTTTGTTTCGTCCGAAACTACCTAGGATTTCAACAAAAAAAAAAAAAAAACGACATTGG
The DNA here is from genome assembly GCA_956483605.1 of Tuberolachnus salignus. Taxonomy (NCBI): domain Eukaryota; kingdom Metazoa; phylum Arthropoda; class Insecta; order Hemiptera; family Aphididae; genus Tuberolachnus; species Tuberolachnus salignus. The sequence continues at coordinate 10,430,635 of OY101429.1, read as the reverse complement.
ATTCAATACTTAATAAAGATCGATAATTCTATGAAAGTATAGATTTTAGGCGACATCCGAATACGAGAAAACGTCACTACTCGATTCGTATGCAGTAGTCGCGCGACAAATTAATATTTCGAGATCAAAAATATGGTCTGCCGCGGGAAGAAATGTGATTGATTTGGACCAAACAAAATTAGAAGGTAGACGCAAAAGTGTTAAAATAATTATTAGTACTCGGAATCATTTGGAAACCTTTCACTGCTCCCAGACGTACAATTACGTTACTTTGTATAGAAAATAAAATGCACGTGGGTAATACCATGGCGATAACACCGAAAAATAAAGAGAAAAAAAAATAACGAATTCAATAACGCATAAATTTTTCTTGATATCCGTACATATGAAACACATTTTAAATTACATTAGTCGCCGAAATGGCTCAATTGTATAATATTCGGTATTCAATTGACAATTATAACGTGTTATTGTTTTTTTGTAATTATTTCATATTATTTTTATATTGAAAACATTAAATTGACTACATATTTTACAAAATTTGTTAACAAATATTCAATTAGTTTATACGCAAATATGATTTCCGACGAGGAAATGTTCGAAAAATTTCAAATGATGAGTTTATGGACGATATTGTACAGTTTTAATTTTCAAAATAATATACAGAATACGAAACGTAAAAAATGTATGGTATTATCATAATATTATTGTTTGCCAGTAGCTATGCAATTTTAGGAAACCCTGTCTTGGATTACTTTAAACTGAAAACGAACAAGTCAAACGAATTGATCTAAAACATAATGTAACATTACGGTATTGTTTTATCGTGGTGACTGACTCAATCTATTAATTCTGAAATATTAAAATAAACAAATTATTTCGATATTGTAGCACAGCTAGGTGGCAGAACATAAGCAGTGTAGCAGTGAAAGGGTTAAACGTCTGTATGTTAACGGTGTCCGTTCTGGAATATTTTGGACAAAGACGTGGTACGAGGACCTCTCGTTGTGGGGTTGTAGGTGATAGAAGTTAGGAAGGTGGCTGGTATTAGGATACGATTTTCAATTAAAATTTACAAAAACATGTTTCGCGAAACTTTGTACAGAATCGTTTTTCGTTTGCAATGATTTATCGTCGCGTACGGGTATAAATTAAATTACCCTATAAATCCTACCTCTCCGACTTTCCGCCAAAAACAGTGCGGCCCGGGGTGTAAAGTGTGTCGGCGTTTATTTTTTTGTTACATTGAAACTGTTTTCTGTTCTCATTCCCCCCCCCCACCCACCAGGAAACATTCTTTTTTTTTTTTTTCTTAAAACGACAATTTGTATTTAATATTCCGACATTTTTTCGGAAATATTTTCATATTTTTTTCTTTTTAAATATCCTTTTATTTTTCCATTTGTTCGGCGACTCGTTTTTTTTTTTTTTTTTTTTTGTTTTTCCTTCGTTTTGATCCCGAATTATAAACGCGAGGAGAAATAAACGACGACAATCGCCGGCAAACAAAAGAAAATAGAATATATCCCGAAAATAATAAATAACGGAATAATTGTTTTATTAAAATAATTATTATTATTATTATTATTTACTTAGCACGACGTCTACGCGTCTACGCGTCTAAATACGTATATAATAACTCGGTGGGGGAGGGTAATAGAAAACGAATTAAAATAATAATTAAAAAAAAAAAAAAAAAAACAATATATTTTACATTAAAATGCCAAACTTAACGGTTTTGGTAATGCGATTTTAATGCCTTATAATTTTAACGTTTCCATTACGTTTTGGGGAACGCCGCGACATACACAAATATATATTTAATTAGTCGGACGACAAGGACCGCGCGGTATCCGCCGACGTAATTTCTTTAATGAAAACACGATTCCGATTCGTACACCGTAAAACGATAGTCGTTCTACGATAGAAAAAAAACACCGAATACACACCGATGAATGACGGCTGTGTTTCGACGAGCTACTTTTATGTACAAAACGAATAAAAAGACACGAAAATGCGCTACTCATTTTACTGGGATCACGGCACCAGCGTCTTTTGAGGGTCTTTCGGAAGCATAAAAGAGTATTGATTTGAAACTAGTGGATTGGAATAGAGAAACAATCTGGAGTGGAATTTTTTGTAGTATGCTTTAGTAATGTTATCGACTGTCTCGATATTAAGGTCTTTATGAAGAGAGTGGCTGCTGATGAACCAAGGAGCAGAAGTTATTTGGCGTAGACAAATTGATTGGAATCATTGGATATTTTTTATTTGGCTTGGCTTGGCGCAATCCCAGATTTGGGCACCAGACTGACGTAAATCGTATACGGCGAAAGGTCCGGGCTCTATATAGTCCGGCGGAGGGTGGGCGCGCGTTAACTCGTACGCTCACTGCACCCGACGCGCTGGTGCGGTGGGCCACAAGACCGCACGGTTCCATGACTTATAAACCGCCTCACTCGGCTATTCACGGGGCGCGCGGATGCTTCAACTCGTTCCTTCGCCGGATCGGGCTCGCGCTCCGTCCCCGCCGGGTGTTCTCACTGCGGGTTTCCCAGTGAGGAGAACGAGGTGGATCTCTCCATACCCTGCGTGGCGTTTGACGGCGATAGGGAGCGCCTGGTCCGGAGGATCGGTCCGTTCGAACCGGGCGACTCGGTGTCACTCATGCTGGAGCGCCAGACCATTGGGAAGTCGCTGAGGCCGACATCGCGGAGCAGGAGGCGGCAGAACGGCAGCGCCAAGTCCTCGACGTCGCCGGCCTTCTTCAAGCGCATCGCAGTCCTTAGACCGCCGGCCGGGAGATCCCCTGCAGTATGTAAGGGCAGAAAGTGGGCTTCGGGTTGGCCACTGCTCATTCCCACTGTAGGGCACTCGTCGTTGTAATTTATTTTTATGTGAGCGTTATAGGTGAAAACGGGATTTTTACTAAAATAATTGTATTTTCATTTTACCAATAAATGATAGCGACCCGCATCCCGAAGCAGTGCCTCACGGCGTTTCTGGTAGGCGGGGGTATTGCCGGTTCAATGAGAAAAAAAAAAAAGAAAAAAGACTCATATAGTGAACAGTCTTGGAGAATTCGGAAATGTCCACTATTGAGAAAACTTCGACGAGCGACGCTGCTAGTTAAAACGACCAAGTTCGATCCAAACTATCACGAAATTTCAAAAGACATGTAATTCCAAACATATTGTTAAGTAACAACAATTAACTTATCGTATAAAAAAAAAAAAAACAGTTTTTTTTTTTTTGTAAAATCATAGTTAAATAAAATAATTCTTATCTAACTTCTAATTCATTACCTCTCTCTATCATTTTCTAAAAAGAAATGTTGGCCCGCGATGCCGGAGCGTATCTCAGAGATGGCCCGCCGTAAAAAAAACTCGGAGACCGCTTAAGAATCACTACAACAACTCGATAATGTGACATCAATATAAGGACACGACATAAGGATGGACACATTCGAACACGAATACTTTTCCTAAGGAAACCAAAAAAAAAACAAAAAAAAAGTTAATAATAGGTAATTTTGGTTGTTTGTGGACTTTTGTGTTTTTTTTTTTCGGTTTGATAGTATTGCTCTTCGGCATTTAATTGTTAATACCCAGTGTAATGCGTTTTAACTGTACGAAATACAACAGCAATTAGTCTGACGAGAAAAATGGAAGGAATGGATCAAAACAATTACATTCTTGCGAGTATTATTATTAATCTCTCCAATATCGAATTTAGCTTAAACGTTTATTTTTTTTTTTTTAAACGTCTTTCTCTGTTTTTAATTCTAACGAAATAAGTTTAGGATAGATATTAACTATAAAAATTATACCAGTTTTTCACCAAACGAACATTATATTTATTAAATAGACTGATCTATTTTCTTGATCACAAACCAGCAGTGGGTAAATTTGCTGTTTAGATCGTTAAACGATTCTGTAACGAATGAAAGACTACATTGGCTAAGTGAGCAAAGACGAGGAAACGACTGTTAGTGTAGAAGCCTCGAATGAAAAGACATCGTGGTAGATCCGGTCAAAGGCGTAGATGTTTTTTTGACGGCTGAAACTCTTAGAGAGTATTATAGAGGTCAATAGAAAAATGAGGAGTGTGTTATTACTGACAAAAAGAAACTGAAACCAAATTTACTCGACATTCTCGTAAAGATTGTGTTCGCTGTGGATCGTGACAAATAATAATCGCTCTGTACGGAATATAATCAATCCGGTCGAACGTGTAAATATTATTGTAACGGCACTCAATTCTATATTTCGTTAATACGAAAATAAAACAAAACGAAATTGCCCTAGTGGCCGTCTTTGTACCCCGATGAAAATGAATATAACACGATATTTTCGCGATGTACTAGAGAAATCGTAATCTTAACAATTTGTTTTTAATTTTTACTTTTAAGCGCCGATTTTTTCATATGAAATATAAAATATACACACAAATTCTTATCATTACGAATTGAGCACATTAGTTAAGTAAACGCAAGTTATACGACACGATGAATCGGGACGAAATTCCGACTGAAAACCTAATGGTAGGAAAATATATATACTTTGACCTAATACTTTATTACCTCAGTGAATATATTAAAACGAGACATAACAATTTTATTAAATTAAAAAAAAAAACAATCCGAAATAACGACCGATATTATTAATATCATAGGTAAATGATTTAAAAATTGTAAAATCCATATTTGAAAATCTGAAAATCAAGGATATTATGGTTTATATAATATTTATAAAAGAACTTTTAATAAACTACCGATTATTATTTTAGCGAGATTTTAATCATAAAATGATTGAAATGCATTTTATCACTATAACAGGTAATTAATTGACATTTTAAACTTCAACAATACACGAAGGGTGAAAATATGCGACGAAATATAACTCTCAAAATTTCAAAACTATCTCAACTGTATGTCTCTAAATAATCTTTAACACAGCTACGCGCCCGGGTAATTCAAAAGAAATATTAAAATGAAAATACTGCATCCGTATACATTTAATGTTATTAATATATTTGTGTTTATTTACTGCGCGTAAACTTTAAAAACAATACACAGGAATTTTTTTTCTTTTTATAACCTATTTTATCTATTAAAATAATCCCGTTTACGTTATTTTTAAATTTGAACTCTTATTGTAATAGGGTTATCGTATGAAAAACGAAAATGGGCGTTTATCGCCATTTCCTACGCTTCCGGTCTAAGTTTGAAATCAGTTATTAGTAAAACTCATAAACGGTATTATTCGATATTACAGTGTTGTGCGTATCAACAATGTTAGAAGAAAAAAAAAACGGGTAAATAGCGTAACAGATGTTGAATAGAAGGAGTTTGATAATTGAAAATCGAAAGTTGATATATGCTAAATGAGCATAAATGTATCGAAGTTCTACATTTTTTTTTTTTTTATTATTCAATGCGTATTTACCAATTTATATTTGTTCGTGAAATATATGTAAATTGTCGTTATCCCTTGGGGGGAAGGGCATGTAAAGAAGTTTAGCAATAATGTTCAAATATTACATGTATACTTATCGTATTGATGGGGGTCACGGCTCAATAAATAGTATATAAAAAAAAAATTAAAAAACCGACCACCCAAATGCGCATAGCCACTTACGGTGTACGTAATGGCGGTCTAAATTATTACGGAAATATTGTCAATTTCCATCTAACAGCTGAAAAACCGAAACCAATCGTACGCGAAATCTCCGTAGATAATCACGTCGGATCACGATAGGGAAATCGCAATGTCTCTGCGCATTATTTTTATGCACGGAAATAGTATGATCTCGATAAACGAAACGGTCACCTGACCAACCGCCAAAGAAATATTATATACAATATTATCAACCGTTGTCGATAATTTAACTGCGTCACGTGAGAACCGATTAAACATTTAAGTGCAGGATTAATGAAATCGTTTGACATTTAAATTCGAAAATAAAGAGAGTTTAGTTACATTTGCATAATAAGAGCGTATATAATACATCGAAGTTTTTATTATTATTTTTTTTAAATACACTACGTGCTTTTGAATCAGATGTCAAGTCCGGAACGTTTAAATAACGCGTATAATAATGTTTATAAAACAAAACTATTGTATTCTTTTTTTTTTTTTTTTTTTTTGAATTCATCGTTTCAACTTGGTAAATAGCATACGTGTAAACGTCTGCTCGGCAGATTTAAAATCTGTTTTTTTTTTTTTTCAAACAACTCGGACGTGCCGCAAAATGGATTAAAAAAAAATATATATATTTAAAAAAAAAAAAAAATCTCATTTAATAAAGAAGTAACGCGTACGTGTCCATCACGTTGACGTACGTGATGGATGCGAACGAACCGAAACCCTGGGCACGATGAAAATTTGCGAGGGGTCGTACACACCCAGTGTCTTTTCACGCGAAAACTTGGGCAGCACCCTCGCTTGGACGAGTACCGGTGGGAGGAAGTCGTGACTTCTTAAATAATTTTATTTATGCGATACGGGGGAAAGTTGAAATAAAACTTTCTTTAACGACGGCGACGGCGAAATAGGTGCGTGCAACAGTGTGGTATTTTACGTGACCAACGTGAAGAAAACGCAATATTCATAAATCAACATTTCCGAGCTTAATTAAAAATGAAAAAAAAAAAAAATCGGAAAATCTATAGAAAAAAAAAAAAAAACATTAGGTGATGGTTATTAATTAGATTTCAACGTATTTTACACGGCCGCCGATGAATTTAATTATTATTAAAAAAAAAAAAAAAAAAAATTGTAGCGAAATTGCGAATAAATTACACTTTTAACGGGCAGTATGCGTTCTAATATTAATTCGATGTTCAAGTCAAACATTATGCTGCACATACGAAGATAGAACATCTTTGAAAGATATCGATGGTGTGCACAAGCGTATTATTATAGGCGTTGACGAATTATTTTTATGGAAAAGCAAATGACTCGTGTGGAATTTGAATCAATTTAAATTTACTCACGACCGTTCAGGATCGTTTATTGGAATACACAAACAAGTATAGTATTGTGTGAAATTGTATCATTATCGATACATAAAAAAAGAAAAATTCTATTCCGGGCAACGTCAATACGAACACAAAAATCAATAGAAATAACCGCGTAGGTTTTTCACTCGCCGTTTAATATTAAATCGTCAGTACAGTATCGTCGGAATATTACAAAATCGTTATAAATCACTATATCGTATAGTTGAAATTGTTTATTACACGTACTTCGGGTTGTCTAAAACTTGGCTTAACTTCCAACAAGTATATTTTAAACGATAATAGACAAAGTTTATCGAATTGTCCGTAATGAAAGAATCTCTGCCAACAAATGTGATGTTTTAACCGAGAATCTATCCCCTGTTTTTATAATGCAATTTCCTGTCGACTATTTATTTATTTTCTTACTTTTTTTTTTCTTCTTCTTCTTCTTCTTCTTCTTCGCTATTTTACAGTATCCAGGAATACAAATCGCACTGTAGCCTTCGTCAAAATACAATTATAATTTAAATTATAAAAGTCAATTTAAAAATAATGTTATTTTGTGTTACACGATCAATACAAAAAATTAATTTTTAAAAAAAAAAATGTAAATTGTAAATTATTTATTCAAGGGGAAAATACATAATAATTATTATTGTTCTAAAAATATTATGATTTCTTAAAATACGAACAATTAAGTAACGGAAAAAAACTTTTCTTGATTGAAAATTTCGAAAAATAACTTAGGTATTCGGGTCGTGCGTTGACGAAACGTACCGATTTCGGTTTACCGAAAACCATAAAAATATTTTACCATAGACCCGACCGGAAATCGTTTGGAAACCGACGCCGCCGACACCGTCGGCGATTTGGCACCGGACCGACAATAATATGTGCTCAGTGGCCGAAAACGGGTTCGATAATCCCAAGAGGGGAACATTTTTTTTTTTTTTTTAAATAACCCCAGAAATGAATATAACCGACTGTTTGGATGTAAATTCAAAGGGTCTACACTCTGGTCGCAGTTTCGTGTTAGGTCAGGTTGGGTAGATTCGCGAACGAGCATTTTAAACGATAAAAAACCATGATATGAACAAATACCAAGTGCCCTCTTACGGCTAAACGAAATCGCCGGTGCCCATAGTTGGATGTTGCATCTATTTAGATGCCAATTGAAAACAGTATTATATTGTTTTCCATTCGAACACGGAACATTTGGTTATTCCGCCGAAGAATAAATATATCGAAATCGCGACAGACGATCAAGCGACGACAAAGTAGAAAATTAAATATTATCTACGGCGACTGCGAGTAAAGATCTGTAGATCCGTTTTACGGGTCGAGTTAATGGTATTTTCGCGATGAAATAAAATCAAATGTACTCGAAATTGGTCGTCGACGACCGCCGGCAAACTGTGTTGATTTAGTCGACGGGCAGCCGGGGAGAAGAATGGAAAAAAAAAACCCGACAGAAACGGACCGGCGGTGTGTCTGGAAACGATAATTGCACCGGATTCGAAATCGACAACAGTAATAATTGGTTAATCGTCGTAGCTCAACGTGTCGTCGGGGGTACGTTCTTCTCGTAAACTTTTGAATCGCACGCGATCCTCTCGCGCCTCGTACAGTTTGTTATCCGCATCTGGCTTATCTAGCAAAGTTTTCCCAGCGGTACAAATATATATATAAAAAAAAAAAAAAAAAAAATAAATAAATAAATAAATAAAAGGAGAAATCGTTTAGCGAGTTTCCCGAGTTTCGCCGTTGCCGTCCATTTTGGATCGCGTCCAACGCGATTTCTTTATCGCCTGTACCTGCAGTGTGCACTGACCATCTAAAACAGGACGCCGTTAGCCTGCGGATTTTCTAAAACGCGACGCTATATTACGGGCTGTAGCCCTCTTGCCAGATTTTTTTTTTTTTTTACACGAAGTCCGAAACTAAACGTTCTACTATATCGGCGTACGTACATACATACCTATACGTTCTATTTTATTTTATTAGGTACCCAATAAAACTTACACATTCCGATCCGGAAGTTGGTTGTTTTTTTTTTTTTTTTCCCCCGTGTATTTTTCGGAATTCCACTGACCCGCGTACTTTTCAATGCCGTTGCAATAGTGAGAATTTAATCAGACCGAAACGTTTGGATTTTCTTCGACGAATCAACTTACAACCAACGACGTATGTTTGAAGAAAAAAAAAACCGAAAAAATGTTACATGGTCGCGTCGTGCGATCCGGAATGAAATAATAAAGGGAAAATCGTCAATGTTTTAGAATTCGTACGGGAAATAGACGGCGAATACGAGAAATACGAGTTACTTTGATACCACCACCAATAGTATTTCCTGAACATGTTTCGTTTGTCTACGGAAAATAAAAATATAAAAACTAGGTGAGTTTAGTTATTTATCGTTGTATGTGCCCAATAAACGATTTTGTGCGGTGTACGATTAATCGCGTTTCGTTAAATTCAAATGGAAAATTGTGTTAATTTGCGAGGTGGTACCGAAATAAATGTTCGCGTTTTAAACGAATTCGAACTTGTAAACGCATCGTAAAAATAAATTACAACGTTTCAGCGTTACGATCGGAATCTAAAACGAATCGCGGCAGGTCGGCCGCGTATTACGCCGTGGTAGTGTTGATTGACGAAAATTGTTAAATTTTCCAGATATATCGATCTGCGCGTGCGCGATACACGTTTTTTTTTTTTTTTTTTTTCAAATATAAAATATAAATTTAAAAAAACCTCTATAACAAGAAAATGGAAAAAAACGACCGATTCAGAGGACGATTTATATCGTAATCGAATCTCTCGGCTTATAGATATTTCCGGTTTCGTAAACACTCGTGACGCAACAATCTTTTTTTTTTTTTTTTTTTTTGTTCTTGTCAAATCGCAGAATATAATAACGTCGTCTCTTAGACAACCCATTCCGTTTAGCCCCGTATTAACCGTACGGATCGGGTTAGTCGGCTCGGTGTTGCGGTAATATGATACGACAGTGGTAATTGACAAATGTTCGGATAGGTTTACTTTTGATATCCGGTCGGTGAATAATAATATTTCGACCCGAATAATATGAACCCGGCGATATAACCTATTTGTGCGCACAAGGACACCACCGCGTTATACAGGGCGGTTATACGATTCGCCGCCGGTCCGGCGTGTTTGTCCGCGGAAATTTTGAGCAAATTTCGGTATTTTCGTCAAAAGATATTTTCAACGTTCTCGGCGTTTTACATCGTACACCGTATACCAATGATACACTTGATTTTTTTAATTTTGAACCCCCCCCCAACTCTCCTCTCCTCATATTTTATGTACTGAGCGGAGCGAGGTGTCTTGTGGTTTTACAATGATGTTTATTATTTTTTTTTTTTTTTTTTTTTTTCTATAAAAACATTTTCTACCAAAAAAAAAACACGCTCAATGTCAGTTTCCGGTAAGAGATTTTGCCTAGTTGGCTATTAAAAGCGGTGTTTTTTTTTTCTCGAAATACCAATAGGCTTTTTTAACGCGGCGGAGAACTAACAAACGACGAAAACAAAAACACGTTTTCGTCAAACTCGAGTTTAATTATTTTTTTGATTTATTTATGTTGATTTCTAATACTACTTTGCTAAGAATCGGTGTTTTTTTTTTTTTTTTTCAATTTATCGTTGTATACAGATATAAATTAAATTCCTATCTATAAACTATCTTCCCAACTTCCCAACTACAACAGTGATCTACCCACGGTGCAATGTATATACGCCATTTTATACTCGAGTTCATCAATGAGAATATTTTCTTTTCCTACACACAGCGTTATAAATTGCATGATAATATTCATGTTTAGGATAATCCAACTACTAATCCTACCAAAATTTTAAACCATTATAATAAAGGATAGAATTTGTATGTATTAAAAAAAAAAAATCATAATATTTAATTTTATATATATGTGATACAATAGAAGAAAAATATGAAAATCTATAAAAAAAAAAACACTAAAAATTGCTTGATAAAAAAAAAAAAAAAAAAAATGATTGTCGAATTGAAAACATTATGAAATTGACAATTTTTCTGGGTCTTGATTGCAATGAGATTTCATTTATACGTACTCCATATTGTCGAAGTTATGCTCTACGGTTTGGTTAGGTTTGGTGTCGTAACACAGATTTATACCGGCTAGTTGACAAATCCAATCAAATATTAACAAATTGTCTAAATATGTAAGAAAAAATGAAATGATTGAGAAATATATAAAATCAAATATAGCTCATTTCGTTCAGTATGATATTTACTTATCATTCGCACAAATTAATTTATCGAGTAACAGTAAAAATATGTATTTATATATTATAAATCCAAGCCCTAGTCATAATTTTCCAACGGCATGTTTTTTTTTTAGTACGAGTTACTTTCTGAAAATCAATAGTGTATACTCTTTTCCGCATGAGTGTTTTTGTGTTTTTTTTACGTAATAACGAGGTAAAGTTTACAAATATTGTACATAATATAAGACCAGATAAGACGCCGCGTATCAGCTCTTTCCACTTAAAAAAAATAAAATATCCACTTGTGTAAAAATCCTCATATTTCCCCTTTGTCTTACGCTGTCCTACCCCGGCACGCCATCGGTGAAAGAATTCCCTACATAAAATATAATATTATATTTCAAAAGCGTTTCTATCCGTCCAATTAGCGCCCTGCGATGCTATGCACGAGCACAACCACCGAGTACCGGCGCCAAGTACCCATCTGAAATTACCATACATTAAAATTATCGCGACAAGTACATAGAATTTATCCAGGGAAATAACGATCCGATCGAATAAATATAAAAGAGAAAAACTTTAATGAAATAACAAACACCCGGGGTAAACAATTATTAGTGCTAATAAAAATAAAAAAAATGTACTTTAACCGTACGTTTAACGTAAAAACGATGTATACATTTTCAGTGCGTATTGTTCGACGATAATTGATCCTCATCATATCATAACTGCGTAGCACGCAGCAAGTCGAATTATCGTTCGCCAAGGCGTCCAATTGTACTCGTACTGTTTGTGTGCTGTGTGTTGGACGCAGAAAACCTCCTTGAAAAAATACCCCGGCGCGAACTCAATCGTCTAGACCAGTGTTTCCCAAACTTTTTACCACCACGGACCACTTGGACAATATTTTATAGGTCGCGGACGAAAACTGGGGGGAATACCTTCTTTTTTTTTTCTTTTTTTTTTTCTGCTCGTTAACAACAATACACAAAATTTATCGAAAAATGTTAACTTTTATTACTATACATCACTAATTATAATTATAATTATACTTCAATTTATTACTCTTATAAAAGTGGAAAACGCTTATTGGTCTACAGCAGCAGCAACAACGATTAGATAACCGTATAATATTATACGGTTCCTCAATAAGTCGTAATTTTTTCTTCGCTATTTAAAAAAAAAAAAATATTAATTAATTTGTAATAGAAATCGAAGAAACAAATCTATGGGACCGCGGACCACCGGTTGGGATACACTGGTCTAGACGCTGCGGACTCGCAATAAAATGATCGCCCTGTATAATAATATCGTTGACGATTTTATGCGTATATATTTACTACATATGTATGTATATATCGTTAGTACGCCGGAAAACCAATTTCGTAACGACTAACGATTAGTATAATATTATTATATCGAAGATATTGTCGCCGAACGCCCGGTTTAACATAATATTATCGTTTGTGGGACGTCGGTGCGCCCGTTATATTCCCTATGTGTCGCCCCTCTCTGTAGGTACAACGACACGCGAAACATAATAATTATCAGGGATTAGGCGGTTTTAGATCGCGCGAATTTGCATTATTCGCTAATCCGAATTTAGAACACGCCAATATTCGTATTGGCTATTGTGGCTGGTCGTATAGACGTGACCGTTATTAGGTCCGAATTCTCGCCGAGGTTAAATTCATAAATTACCAACGCAAAAAATTTAAAAAAAAAAAACAAAACAAAACACAAAAATTTATTATCCATTGCAAAAATGACGATTTAACCCCCCGGCCACCACTCGTCTTCACCTCTAGTTGAGCCAATGTCTGGATTGGTTATTGTAAAATTGTTTTTATAATACGAGGCTGGGTTGACTGACGATTTACATATAACTTTAAAACTATCGGACATAAGTACCACACACGTATAGGAAATTAAATTATCTTTATTATTATTTTTCAACATAACTTCCTTCTATGCCATTGCAAACACTTACGACGACGACGCCGCGCGTAAAGCCGACAAATTCCTGACGGGAATTTTACGTGTGTTTTGCTACGCGATCCGGGACTACTCTTTCCGAAGACCTCGGCCGTAAAAAAAAAAAAAAAAAAAACCGAAATTTATGCGACCGCGGGGACCTTTAGAATAAATGTCCGGTGTCGTTAAGCGCCGAAGACTCGCGGTACCGCCACCGCAAAATCGGCGCCCGCGATCGGCGGAACGATAATAACGTCATGAATATTCACGGTTTTCGAGAAGAGGTCGCCACATTGATATTATTTTATATTATTTGTCATCGGCGTAGTACGTCTTGGTGTTTGTAACACGACAGCGCGCTTTTTTCCACCCCCCGACATTTTTGTCCGCGAAAAACGCGATGCCATTTTTGCGAGCCAGAAAAAATCGAAAAGTGAGTAAAACAAAATTGTGCCCGTAACCAATTACTTCGTGTTATCGGGACTATGCGGTTATCTGTTTTGTGACGCAATTGTTGGAATTTGTCGACTACGCCTCGAGTACAGGCGTATTGCACATGCAACATACTGGTATAGACATACTTGTATTTGTTTTGTGAGAAAAAAAAAAATGAGGCCCCGTATTTGTCTTGATAACAATTGACCAGACACGGTTAGGGATCCAGAAAATAATTTTCTAACAAATAAAATGGCCACGAATTGCTATCACATTTATCGAAATTCTATGGAGGAAGTGATAGACAATTGCTCCCTCTAACCTGCCCGACGTGGTTTTGAGTAACAAAACGAGGGTTATTTTCGATAAATTTCCAATGTGAGCTCGCGAACTGCGCTATCTGAGGCCCCGGACGAAGCGATATAGGAATATTTGAAATTATAAACTATGATTTGTTTACTCTTATCAAGTGTACGGCGGAAGAAACGCCCCCACCCCCGTCTTTATTGAAATCATTTTCTGGATTACGTATATAAAAAGGAAATCGAATATAGTAAAAGAATCGTACACTTCAGTAGTTTTAAAGAAAATTGTAAATTTCGTTATATTTTCGTGCGTAATCGTATTGCGGCGATCATTTCTTCGTCGTCGGTTTTATTTATACAGACGAAAAACCGTTGATTCCCATGTGAGATGTATGGAAATATGAATTTTTGTAGGTCGATCAAAGGCGAAAAATCCGTACTACGGAAGGAGGGTGGTATTAATTTCACTCTATGATTTGAGCATTTTTTTTTTTTTTTTTTTGGTTTGTAAACATGGCATTTCTAATTGGAATACTTACTCCAAACGTAGGTGCTGTTTCGAACCATTTTAGATATATATACATTTGTCATTTTTTGAAATTTCTCGTACTTTTCATAACAATGGACAGGCCCAAGTTCAACGCAAGTGTAGACGGTGCTCGGTGCAGTAAGCACCGAAAATATTTTATAATATCATTAATTAATAGGAAATATAAAAATTAATAACGGACAGTATATTAATTCCTGGTTTTATTTTTTTTTTTTATTTTTAACCCTCGGCCCAGACTAGGATTGTGCACTTGGCCACCGTTTCGGGCCCCGACCAGACCCCGACAACGGAGAGACCAAGAACAAAACCTATCGAAAAACAAAAAAAAAATTTACCACAAACGCTAGCAGCAGTTTTCGTCAAAACCGGGGTTTGGATTATTCGTTTTCACTCAATAAAAAATAATCGTAGTTACTTGAAGTATTTTCGCCGAACACTCGTGTTAGCATGTTCCCATACGTGGTGTAGTTTCCAAAATACTTGTTGGTTCGAGGTCCTACGGATAACGCCTACTACCGGTATCGGCCGGTGTATTTTTTTTTTTTTTTTTTTTGTTCTCAATAACGCATATGTGTGTTTTCGGCGTGTTCAACATACGAGTATTATTTTTTAAATATCGCGTACGCTATTCATAATAATTCATAAATATCATATTCTCATATATATATTATATGTGTACAGTGACCGTAAATTGCGTCCGGCGCATAACAATATTTACTAATCCAAAGTGCGGTGATTTACATTGCCCGGCCTTGTCTGGTATTAGTAAATCACCGTGAGAGGAGGGCAGCTACACCTTGTAAGTCTAAATATTTACCGTGTCAAACAGGAAACCAATAATAATAGAGGTATGATTTCCCCTCTCTGATGTTTTTTTTAGGTTTTTTGTTTTATGATTCTGTGTAACAAGGAATGTACTGGTTTGTTTTACCGCGATATGTGTGTGGTTATTTTTTTTTTTTTGAACGCCTATAAGAAACTTTATGATCAGAAATCTTTATCCGTCAAAAAAAAAAAAAAACATAATTGATATATTCTGGTAGCGAATTGTAAACGATTGTGCTCGTGCATACCGATAGGATTGTTAATCGTGCGAATTTAAAATTTGAATATTTAATATTATCGTTGACTATTGCAATACTAGTGTTTTACAATAAATCCAGTCGCAACAAAAAAAAAAAAACGTTAATAATCCTGTGTCATAGGTAGACCGCTGATTTAAGGGGGGGGGGATATTATCGAGAGGGTATACAGGGTAATTCAATTGCTTACAGAAAGCAACAATAAACGAAAAACCGTTTATACTCGTAGTCATCCAAGTCATGTTTTATTCCGTGTAGTCGAGGTAACCTAGAAATCAACAAGACTATAACCGATTACCGCCAAATTGTTATACATTTGTTATATGCATTTTTCAAAAAAAAACACCTAGAAAAATCGTCCGAACGGAGTAGCGACAGACGTGAAATACGCACCGTCGGGCAAGGGTACGGTCGTGAACAATTCGGAACATTTTTACCGACTGAAAAATCGTTTCCCGTGAGAAATACGGCGTGTTCACCGGAGAACGTAGATGTTCAAAATTGAATTCTCCATATTTAAAAAAAAAGTGAAAAAAATGTAAAAACATTTGGTTTTCGCCGCGGTACGACGACGAGTACAAAAACAAACACTACGGGTATTAACAGTGACGGATGATAATCCGAATGATAATAAATGGAAATCGTAATGATTTACTCCGGCGGCGGGCGTGTGACGTCAATTGTCTTTTGGAAATGATTAATTGCGCTATTATCGACGGCGGCCCGCGGTCAGATTTGATTTATATTATTATTATTTTTTATTATTATTATTATTATTATTAATATTCGGCAACGGTGATACGAACATTGCGGACAAACGGATGAAATTCAAAGGTCGACGGAATCGATGGCCAAATGCCAAATCACTGCCATGTAAGTCCCAGGCGATGAATGCAATTGTGACCCGTATATACGCGTAGTGCGATATTACCACGTCGTACGGTCAGCCGGAAATACAACAACAACAACAACAAAAAATATATTAAAAATAATCTGAAAAAACGCGTAAAAATCGATTCGAACAACCCCGGCGGCGGTATTGCACTATACGACCGGAACGATAATTTGTATTACTATTACTATTATTATTATTATTATTACTGTTATACACATAAAACGCTTAAAATATGCCGATTTGTAAATACTAAAATACGTCCTCTGGACGTGTAACTGCGCGACACATCGACGTATTAATTGTATTTTTATTTTATTTTTTTTTTTTTTTTACGCCGTTTCCGTTCGCCGAGAACAAACGCTACTTTTCGTATTATACGGGACGGTTCTCTCGTCGCCGTTATACGGACCGCCGGCGATTACGATGTCGACGCCGATTTCCAAAAATCAAAATAAATTTGACGATTTCAACTCAATTCCGAAATCGTCAAACGACGTGTTTACGCGTAATAATCGATATTTGTGAAATGTTACCCATATACCGTTATCAACATCACCAGGGCAGTGAAGTTATTGCTACTAAACGACATCAGTAGTTCGTTATTTTCACTATTTTTCATAATTTTAAGAACTTGTTATGTTATATAATGGAAAGTACTTAAACGTAGAAGTAAACAAATGTACATACCAGTTAAAAATATTTATAATAACACATATTTTTATTCTGTTATATAACCAAAAAACTGTATTATCAACCATTTCTGATCGATAATATTTTATTACGTTTAAGTACTTTCCATTTATATAACAAAAAAAGTTATTAAAACTATGAAAAATAGTGAAAACTGCACTAAACTAAAAACAATGTTGTCAAAATTGCATTATATTGCAATAAAAGAATATATTTAAATTAGTATTTAAGCTCACTTAGTAATGAATATAATCATCTGAGAAAATGATACAAATGCAATAATTTTACTGCCCTAATCATTACATAACGAAATTGCCTTTTATATATATATATATATATATATATATATCGACCACCTCGTTTAAGTTCGGATTCGAATAGATAATAAAATAGCTGAGGAATACCGAGATAAAACTTACTAAAAATCTCCGAAAATAATCGCCCTGTATAATAGCAAACCATAACCAATAAAAAAAAATGTAATCGAATTGGAAATAAATTAACTGTTTGACTTCCCGTTCAATTAGACTTTTATCTATACAATAATTATTATTATATAGGAAAAAGTACATTTTATATTAAATCGCTTTTTCGAATTTTTTTTTTTCTTTTCCTTCTTGTTTACCGATCAAGATCTAAAAACTCTTGTATTATTTAATTATATACTTATAGCGTCCCCTATTTTTTTTTTTTAATTGGAATCGCTACAAATCCGCCAATACACGAGAGCGAAAAAAGTTTTTAAACATTATTAGTTCGTAACTTTTTTTTTTTGGCCAAACCTACCAGTCGTATGTGTAGATATCGAGACAATTAAATAACACTCGGTAGTACTATCGGACGAATAAATATTTGGGAACACTAATAATTATATTTCGCCGCTTGTATACTTTTATTAATCGCATAATTTATTATAATTAAATCGTTTGAAATTAATCTGATAATTTCGGACACCTATGACGATAATGTTAAAATGTCGCAGTGTTTTTGAAATACTGGACTTTTTAATTTCTATCATGTTATACAAAAAAAAAAAAAAAAAAAAAAAAAAAAAAAAAAAAAAAAAAAAAAAAAAAAAAAAAAAAAAAAAAAAGGGTACTAAGGGTGCTAAAATCGTCAATCGATCAATTGTATAGTTGTTAAATTTAATTTAATTGGCTCGACATTTCAAATGTAGTTTAAATAATATTAGGATTTTACGAGCGACATTGGTATACCTTTGCACACATATAGACGAACAAATTAAAATAAATCCGATGACGATGAGAATAGCAGGACATCCTGTAGGAGACGTGGTTTTTTTGGTTATTTTGGATTTTTTTTCCCCCACCAATAATAAAATGGAGGGCTCCTTATGTCGAGTTAAGTCTCGCGGGGAATTTATTTAATCAGACTTTATCCAATTGTCCGAGTACGGAATTTCGGTATTATTGCGGGAAGTTATCTGTTTCACATGAGTTTTTAAGGGCTGTAAGTTATTTAGTATTGACTGCAGCTTTTTTTATTCTTGTTTGTAATGCGGCGAGCCATACGTAGACATACGTATGTATGTTAAAAAAACGGTCTGATTATTAAGGTGTACATTAATAATGAGCATTTGATTTTTAGTGTTAAATTATAGTTTACAAGAGGATATAGAATTTTTCCAGGTCAGTTTTTTGCCGAGTAAGACACCGAGATATTTAATCGGCCAAATTGTTTAATATTCCATATTACGGGTTGGTCTTTTAATTTTCAATCGAGTTGGAGTCAATCGTGTATTTCTTAAGGGTAAATATATTCGCTTTGCTTTTGCTAGGGTTCAAAGTGAGTTTCTATTTTGTGAACCATTCTAATATAATATCTAGGGAGTTTTGCCGGTTACTTAATGAATTTACTAGACTTTTAAATTGCGTTGTGGTAGCCGTATCATCCGCTTAGGGATATCACGAACGTAAATGTTAAACATTTTGGACGGATCCAAGTATTGAACTACGGAGCCTTCCTGCTTTTATAGAGAGTGTTTAAGAGGTACCGGTACGTATTCGAACTCTAAAGGTGCGATCTGTGATGAACGATGACAGTATATTTGAAGAGAAAGGTTTAATTCTTTTCAGTTTCCTTTGAAGCCCTCAGTGTTATATAAAACGAAATCAAATATCTGTGCCACGTCGAGGAAAACCGAGGGTGTGAATTTTTTATCTTCAAATCCGTTTGCTGTTGTTTCGGATAGTCGCGGAAGTTGGTGACATGTTGAATAGAGGACCCTAAAGCCAAACTATTGAGGTGGAATACAAATTTAAATGTAAAAACGTATGCTCGACGAGCATCGACAATACCGCCTCAAGTTGAGAAAAAATCTTTGTTTTTATAATCTCTGAAATTTTAATTTACAGATTGTACATTTCTTATAAAAAAATTGAAATTTAAAGCTCTTAACTTGAAAAATCACACTACAACTCACTTACCATTTATGTTATTTGTTTATTTGCAAAATATGAAACAAGAATATGGTTTAAAAATGTAAATGTATCAATTTAAATGAAATTAAAATAAATCGTATCGAAAGCACGTAAATAAAATACAATTTGATAACGTCGTTATAATTTCGGTAATGTTAAAACATAAAATGTAGAAATCCAATCGAATGTCTATCGTAACTTATTAAAGAATTTGTCAGTGAAACTTTGTGCGAAAAAAATTAAAAATAATACCGTGATGGATGTTTTGTGAACTCGAATTTATAATTTCAGAAAACCGTCAAACTGTCTAAATTAATTTTTTTTTTTTCCGCTAGTATTTTTCCGATAAAATCGTCGATAATAATAATAACATAAAACTTTATAATATAATATAAAAAAAAACCATTTTTCCACCACGAAGGTAAAACGAATATCAGTACGTACCAATCGTTTTATCAGGCTAGGAACTCAAATATTATTGCAATAATTATCTTAAACGACTCGCGAGAAAATACGTACATTGAGTCCCAAATTAAATTAACATTTTAATTTTACAATTTCCGTCGTCGTGTTGCGCAATAAAATTTGAGGTGGGTTTTCAGTCGCAACGAAAATTTGGATCACTTCTATGATGTAACGATATACGGACTTGTATCGATACTTTTTAAAAGTATATTAAGTACAAATACACAGACATGGTTTAAATAGGTATTAACCATACGTCATATTTGAGTACTCCGTTAAAAAAAACGTCGAGTACGAATACTTTTGATAAGTATTTATAAATACTTCGTGTTTACATGTGAGTGACATTTTTATTGTAAATCACTGGTATAATAACAGTACCGAGTTAAAACTAGAAATCCATTTAATTTTCAACGTGGTGTAATGCGATGCTGTTCAATTAAATATATTGAAAACGAATTTAGAAATTATAAAAATATTTCAATAACGCGTTCGAATACACGAAAAGTATTTGAATATTTGTATTCAAATAATTTTACTTGAATGCATTACAAGTCCGCCTGTATATTGCATAATAAATTATGTTGAAGAAAATATGACAAGTAAAATAAGTAACTGTGGAATTGAATTATATATAACTGCATATATTCTATATCCCTCGTTATGTTCAACAAAAACCGGATAAAACGAGAATTATTCAATGAACCACGTCGTTTTTATCTCAATGGGTTTTTGTTTACCTCGGTATCCCATGAACTTCCACGTTCGAAAAATATATATTTACAATACAAGTGATATATATATATATATATATATATATATATATATATATATATACAATGTATATCACTTAATTTTAGATTCAGAGTGTAAAAGAAAAGCTACTACTTTTACCAAGGCGTGTTTTCATTTTTCGAGAAACACTTTTTCGGATGGTAAAAATTATTCCTTTTTCATTACGTATTTTAAAATATGCGAATTTTCTGCTTATATTCCCTGGAAATTTGTTTGTTTTTTTTTTTAATTCTTTTTAATCTTTCCAAGAGATGGCGTTTAGTTTGTAGTAGACGTGTATAAAATGCGACAACATTTACACGCATTAATAGATACTGTGAGAAATGCAGAATTTCCACCAAGTTGAGCGTTAAGACAAAAGATAATTGCTCTGAAATCTTCAAGATATAGATAATGATAACAAATGTGTAATTAGATTATCTCAAATATAAAACACATAAATGGTGTTTATGTAGATTGAAAAATGATATTTTTGTTGTTAAAAACATTATGACATGGAGATATAAATGTAAACGGTTAAAACATTTCTGTAAATGCAAATGATTTACATCATTAACGAGTAACTTCAAATTTTTAACATTTTATAGATATTATTTTGATCTAGATAATTACTAAAAAATGTATCGATTATTTTTTATCTTAAATAGATATCAAATTTGTGTTCTAGATAAGATAAACAATAAAAAAATGTTTTCTAGATAAGTCTATTTATATACTTGACTGGTCACCACAAGACGTCGAAAACAAAAAAAATGTCTAATTGTTACAATTTTTTATCAAAGTAGCTACTTATCGTGCCTATATAAGTTTGACTTGTGTAAAAAAAGAAATGAAAAATATAATATCGTAATAATCCGCTGGCCAAGAAGGGACCACCGGCAAAATTAGGTGGGAACTTAGCCCTTGTTAACGAGTTTATATAATCATCCCAGTAGAACTTTTAGAGAAAAAAATACAGGAATATGTATTTTAGCAGCCAAGGGAAGCTAAAGACCAGATATAATAAAAATCCTAAAAGATAAACTATATTTTATTCATATTTGAAATTGTATTTAAATAAATAAATATTTTTTTTTATTGGAAAATTAAACGTATTTTAGACAATGCTGTATAAACAATATTTTATCGGATTGTATAAAAACGTATGGGTATTAGTAATGTGACAAAATCCGGATTTAGGGTCTTACAATCCGAAAATGTATGTTTCGAATCGTAAAATCCGAAATTTTGTAATTTTATGAGTAAAATAACGTTTGCCGGGTCAGCTAGTAATATATTATAAAAATTAGAGTGTAATATGTATTTTTATTTGTCAAAATAAATTTCTATTTATGATATATTTTGAATTGTAAAAACGTGTGTTATTCGGTGTTTGCAATAAGATAAAAACAATAGTTTTATCGAAAAATTAATTAAAAAATATAAAATGACAATTTTAAAAACGGTAATAATTAAGTTTAGATGAAAATCCGGATTTTTTCCACACCAATAACCGGTATGATTTAGTTGTGTATTACTTTTATTATTATTATTATTATTATTATTTTTTTTTTTTTTTTTTTTTGTCGAATTTATAACCGACAACAGCGAAGGATCCGGGTAAACATTACTACCCCACCCCGCGTGGCGGTTATTAGTCCCCGGGTAGTTCGATTCTACTCTCGTCATACAAATACAATTTGCAATTTCTCGGCACACAACACCGCCGCCCGCCACTGTGTAAGTATATTTATACTTTGGTACATCCCATACGGTCTATACCGACGTACGGTGTATTACGGAAAACTTATTTTACGAGTTATTCAGATGATGCGGATGATCCATTATTCGGCGGTCTCGAGTTTCTATGCACACGTTTATAGAAATATAATAATACGTTCGTGTTTTATTGTTCCCGGGCGCGGGGTATAGCAATACGCCGCGACGACGTGCCACGGTATCGTTAACAGCGTACCGTGCGGTTTAAAAACCAACGTCCCGGACCGAGGGCACCCCGAGGTGGATCGAGTAGACGTTAAGTGGGTGAACAAAAAAATAAAACTGATGAAATGCGTTCGTTTTTACGCGGTAACGAAAACGGTAACGTAACGAAACCGCGAAACCGTCTCGGGCAAACTCGATTAATAGTTACGATTTTTATCAATATTTTTAGGCGCAATATTTTGTCCGTGACTATTGTTTTAAAGCAGTGGTTCCCAACCTTTTTTATTCTATGCACCCCTTGTAAATTTTCAAAAATCCTATGCCCCCCCCTAAATTAGAATTAAAAAGACCTTTTTTTGTTTTAATGATACGAAATAATTATTGTATAATAATAATAACCATGTCGTCAATTCTGTGATTGGTCTCTTGAAAAACTCCAGTCGCACCTAGTTTCATTTTTTTTAACATATTCATATTACGTTCAAAAAAACTTTTATCCTTAGTTTTATGTTGAGGATGAACGTTTTCTAAATGCTGTTTTAATTTTGTAGGTTTCATAGAATCATTTGATAGAACTTTATTGCAAATAACACACTGAGGTTTCTCTTCTTCATTAATATTGATGGATGTAAATCCATATTGAACATAACTTTCATCGTACTTTCGTTTTTTCGAACACATTTTACGTACGTACGTATCGCCGGTAGTAATAGTACGGCTCAACTGTCGTGTAAACGTGAAGTCATGTCATATTACGTATATTTGGGTTCCATTATCCGTTATCGGAAGCCGACAGATAGCCCGAAAATAGAATAGTCGAATAAATATTAGATTAGATTATATAATAATGTTGTACCTTTTAATATTACATTACCTGCATAGGTCAATCATTATAAAATACTCCTAAAATTGTTATCAATAGGCGACCGTCCGAAAACTAATTTATTGTTTTTAATTTTATAAATAAAATATTTCTTGTTATTTCGTCATCACTAAATTCCCCCCCAACCAGTACAGAAATTCCCCCCTAGGGGGAATTCCCCCCCGGTTGGGAACCACCGTTTTAAAGAGTGCAAGTCTTAGAGACCGCCGAACACTCGGACCGTCGAGTTATTAATTTATAGCTACCGAATATTATCATTTTTTTTTTTTTTTTGATTTCTCGAATTTCGTGACCACGTTTTGCAATGGCCCACGTATGTATGCTCGACAACAATTCATGTTTGTACATCATAAATCAGACTATTTGTCGCGTTCGCCGACATTATAACGGCGATTTTATATGAAAATGATTTAAAATATCGTGATAAATGTGAACGTATTACTTTCAAATAACCATCGAACTTATCAGAAATATATTCTAATGTAAAACATTGTAATGTTGCATAGAAAAAGTAATGTTCGGCACTTGAGTAGTCAGAATTTCGAAATGATGGGAGGGTAAAGCCAAACAATTAAAAAAAAAAAAGCCAAATGACTTACGTGTACGAAAACTAAGCCCGCGATAGTAAATAACGACACTTGATGAAGTAATACGAAATATGTCGCCTTTTTTTTTAATTGGAAACGTTTTAATTCTTTTTTAATTTAAAAACGGCAGAAGAAACACTAAAAAAAAAAAAAAAAAAAAAAACTGACTAAATTAACCAACTTTTTTCTTTTTATTTTAAATAATACTTGTGCAATATTTTTATCTATCCAGTGTTTTAAACGACAACCTCGGCGTTTTAAACTATTCGCATAGCGAACATTTTGATACATAGATAACGTGTAATATATTTTAACCAATGGTTCGTAGTTTATGAACATTTTGGGTTTAGATAAGAGGTTTTGTGAGACGAGAAAATAATATTGCGTACCGCACCGCGAAATTTTCGTATACATAATTATTACACTTTACACCTGAAACTTTAAACGCTTATAAATCATATAACTATATAAGTTCAATATATGAAATATCTACGCTACAGTGTGTAAGATAGAAATAGCCCGAAAAATTCGAAATTGCTAGTACAAAAGTTTCTATCGGTAAGATAATATATATATATAATATTTTTTTTTTTTTTTTAGATACTAATCGATAAAACTATGTTATATACGTATAGTTTTAAAATATTAAAGGAAACTTTAGTTTTCTTTTTCATAAAAAAAAAAAACTGAGTAGGGTCACCTGCATGGGTCGGTACGTATTATATTGAATTGTTAATAACACGAACAATTTCTAATCGATTTATTCGCGAAATTTGATAGATAAATATTGAAAAATGTTATATGCATATAAAAAATATTATGTACTGCGTCGTCGTCGTGCACAGCCAATATAGAACCGAAGGTGGATAAAAACCCGGCCGAATAAAACGATTTGCGAGAAATAGTAAAATAGAATTGATATTATATTTCAATGATCACCCGACGACAATGTTTAATAAAAGTATTATACTTCATTTTGACCGATGTTTTTTTATTTTTTTTTTTACATATATATATTTCGACAAAACGATACGAAAACAAAAAAAAAAAAAAAACAAAATTAATATTATTAAAATATCCTTTGAAAGATATTGAAATAATAATAAGGATTTAAAATTTATAATTATAAATAATAATAGTATATAAAACTCTTATTTCACTCTTATTTGAATTTGATGACATTTTTGATCAATTTTTTAAAAGAACTTTCCCGTCACTGATTGTTTTAGATTCTGTACGACTATGGCTTTTGTACCAGAATGTTTGCGCCAATCGTCCGCCTCCAGAATGAATTATTATTTTTTTAATTCAATTCAGTTAAAAGTAATTGTAGAAACCTGAATAATATTAATATGAACCCTTTCAAGATGTATAATTTCCAAAAAGTTTTGGAATTATTAAAGTTTTTCTTATCTTATACGGATACAAATGATGTGATTTACTTTTATTAGCGTTTTAAGTTCAAATTTATGTCTATAATTCGTTTAATACACGAACAATAGTAATTTATTTCGCAGTTACAAATTTATATAATTCAAGTTCATCAAGTTTGCGATTTTTTAATCGAAATTCGGTCAGAATTATGTTTCGTTTGCAATGATTTATCGTTGCGCACAGAAATAAATTAAATTGCCTTATCATTTCTACTCAACATTCCACCTACAGCGGTGTCGTTCGTGGGACGAAAAACGTCGACTTTTTAAATTCGATTTGACGTTAGACTTGTACGTGTTTATAGCGGATTTATACAAATATGTATTTATTTATTTTTTTTTTTTTTAAATCAAGAAATTTCTACTGCGCTGCAGGTCGACCAAATCGGACTTGAGAAACACTCATTTGGGGGCCCTGCCGTAAAAATTCAAAACAGAGGTATAATCTAGATGACATCTACTAATCTTAAAATCTAAACTACCCCGTTGACAAATAACAAATTAAGTACTTATTTATATAAAACGATAATACTAATATGGGACAGGCGTGCTCGATTATGGTACCGTGCCAAACCGACCTGAATTATAAAAAAAAAAAGAAAAAAAAAAAGAAGCAAGCTATACGGGCAAGCGTTGCGATCAATCTCCTGACGTCAAATTATTTTTGCTCCTCGGTTCGTCCCGAAATCACTACTCTATTCCTTATCACACGTCTAAACCACTAACACATTATATATAAAAGATTCCGTCCCGAATTATAATGCACCCCGTTACCAAACCCATTAATTTCGTATACCAAAGCTTAAACAAGACGCCTTGACAACCATCCTACCATCCCGCCCGTCGTTATCTGTTCGTCTCGAGACAAGTGATCGCCAATTACGAAATAAATACACGGTATTCGTATGGCATCCCTTCTCGCCGAATATAATTTATCCTATTTAACTTGTATGGATTTGTTAAGTGAGGTTAGGATAGGCTTAGGAATGTTTTTTTTTTTTCATTCGTAATGTAAAAAATAACAAAAAAGTGCCATAAGCCAAAAAAACACGATCTTTAGCGGCCATACATAATAATAATTAACATTGCTGCAGGAGGTTATAGCTGAGAAAATTGTAAAAACTTTTTTTTTGAAAATATAAATTTAAACTTTTTGCATAATACGAGTAGTGGTGTAGGTGCTAAGTATAATAATAATAATAATAATAATAATATATATCGTAAGTAGGATTCAAATTTTGAAACAAATGCTTTTTAGTACCTTTTGCGTCATTAGTTTTATTGCAGCTAGCGAATATCTTATGAAATTAATGATAGATTTAAGATTTTAAGTAACGTCGGGTAGAGAATGGAACCGGAACCGAAAGAACATTTAAAGAAAATTTGAGAACCGGGACCTTTATTGGAATCCATATTTCTCAACTTAACAAACCGGAACCTTTTAAATAAGATAAATAATTTTACGGGTTTTTTTTAAATTCTTAAAGGTTCTAAAGAATAACTGAATACACAGACACAGTCACACGTTCGAATAAATATATGATTTATTTTTTACATTGTCTTAATTTTAGTACATTATTTTGTTTGTAGTTTTATTTTTAAAATCAAATTCCTAATAAGCAATAGGTAATGCTATGTGGTAACTATTAATTTTTAAGAACCAGGATTAACCGGAACCCTTATATTATAATTTCAAGAAGTGGAATTCGAACTAGAACCGATTTTTTTTGATTTTTCAGAACCGGAACCAAAACCAAAAAATCATTAAAATTCCAGTCCCTGATTTCAGGTGTTAAACAAGACTGACGACAATTAATTTTGATTAACAAAATTCGAGACTTACTTATGCAGTAAATAACTACGATACTTTTTTTATTTAATTTAGTAAGTTAAAAAAACCTCTTTTGATTGATATACGACTAGTTAATTAATAAGGTAAGAAAAACGTATACACGACAATATATAAGATTCGTAACAGAATAAGTTCTGTAAAACACTTTTTTGTGCGATAAACATTACATTCAAAAACCGTCCACGATGCTATTTATAATGACTGGTTAATAAAAGACGAGTGGAAATTGTTTTGACCTCCCCAATCCAATGTTACGAAATTGCCATTAAAATTCCACATGGAATTAATTAAATAAATTAAGTAGTGACCTGCTTAAAGAGTGTAGTGTACGTCTGAATTTGTTGACATCTACAAAAAATGTTTACCGGTTTGAAAACATTTTATTTTCCGAGTATTTTTTAAACGTGTTTTATTTGATATAATAATTTGCGTTGGTACGTCGTCGACCTAAAGACAAATTCAAAAACCGAGAGAAAAAAAAAAGTTTTGGCTTCACGAAGTACTATCATTAATCTTTCGAATTACCGCATTTCGTATATATTCTCGCATTATACTCGTGCACATAAGAGAAGAAAAGTAATTCTTTGAAACTAAATACATAGATTAAAACAGATTCAGGAAACTTAAAACATTAAATATATTGAAAAGCACGCCGGAGAAAAAGAACACGCAACTTGCGAGTGTACACATTTAATTAAATATCATTGAAACGTTAAATTCCGTTAGAACTGACACGCTGTTCGTAATGCATATACCAACCGTTACTTAATCAAACCGAATTCGAATAAACACAACATAGGTTATAACTGATTTTCCAAAAACTATTTATCTTTTTATTTCCGAGCGTTGCGAGAAACGTATCGGTTTTACTATAATGTGTGTTTACATTTTTTTTTTTTTTTATATATATATATATATATATTTGTCTGCAAACGACTTTACTAACAAAAATATTAATTCGATCAACAACTTCAGGAGTAGTTACTGGTGAACAATTTTGCCTAATCGATTCATTGGAAAAAACTAATTTTTTGTACGTTGTAGTTTTTCTTAATAACGGTGGAAAACCGAGAAAAAAAAAAAAAGGAAAATATCTACGTAATAACGGTTTTCATTATTTTCGATTTAATTTACTATTTTAATACAATTTTCGATTAAAATTGATTAAAAAACGTTTAACCAAACTTTGCCCAAAATCTTTTTTCTTTTGCAATGATTAATCGTTAAGAGGAATGCGTACAGATATAAATTAAATTACCATTTATATAATCCTACCCTACCAATTTCCCATCTACAACAGTGGCCCACACATAGTGTGGAGTATATCCGGTTTTTTAAATTTTTTTTTTACGTCCTGTTACGAGAAAACAATATAATTAGTAAATACGATAATCTATATTAATTTTCATTCCCTCGTTTAGAGTATGACAATTATTATTCAAAAAGAACAATGAAATACTAATAATCGTTAATTTATTTTGTCAATTGATAAATGTATAATTACTCAGACCTGTTTTTTTTTTTTTTTTTTTTAGCTGTTATGTTAATTTCAATTGTTCAACTGTCATATTTATGGACTTTATCGCGGGCCGGTTTTAATTGAATTAAAAATTCAAAGTTAATTTTTATATCTTTCTTATTAAAAAAAAAAATAACCTGTTAATTCATTGCGACAAATATTTTTATTTTAACAAAGATTTTACGATAAAAGTTGATTACATAATAAAAACTAATTTTGTCTCTTTTCTTTTCGAATGCTCTTTGTTATATCCGGTGTGTTATCTTAGATCATGAACTCAATTGCATTAATTTGATACGTTTTAGCTAATTGTTCTATTATTAAAATTCAGCGATTCATTGTTCACAGATACCGGAAATATCAACAAAACATAATTGGTGTTCCGTAAACGTTTCCGAAGATGCAAATTGAAGTAAATAAAACTGTCTTGGATCATTGTTCGATATTTCGACACAAAGATCTACAACTGATAACTATGTTGGATTGATATTAAGTCCGTGGATCGCATCAGTAAAACTAATGTATCTATTTTATAAGTAAAAAAAAAATTAATGAAGTCATATTGCTATAAAGATAATAACCATTTTGCAATTATTATGTGGACGACTGATGTTTGTGATTTGAATAATAGTCCGAAACACTAGTTTTTTATACTCACTAAACGAGGTCCCTATTACACGTGTGTGTTGGTTCTTGTCATTGATGCTACACGTGTATTATTACTCGCACAGTTTATTCACAAATAGTATATTTGTGTTCAGATATGATTTCAAGACATATTTACGTAAGAAGTAAAGATCTAGAATTCTTTAATTTACCGACAAAACAATATTAATAGTTAAAATAATTGCCTATTTATACGCGAAGTCAATTTGAAAATTTATCACGATATAATCCTCCTAGTAATATTTACAAACCGTGTATAAATTATATATTGTTCTATACGTGATACGTGTAGTTTTAATAACACTAATCAATACACGTGTATATTAGACACACCAACATCGTGTACACGTGAATTTTAAATACATGTCTAAAATCGTAGCCTCTAGTCCAGTGGTCTTTAACCAGTGGGTGGCTATCCGATTTTGGGTAGCGTGAGCTTTGCAATTGGACCGTTATAAGTCGCGTTAAGTTCTTTTTAAAATTCGAACAAAATTAAGATTATAAAATTATAATAGGTACACGAATTTTACTTAACAAACTAAATAAATAAATAGAAAACAGTTTAAAAAAAACTGTACGCGATACATAATCAGATTTAATAATAATTTTCGAGTAAACCGTAGGAAATGTTTAAAATCGAGTTTATTATGTGAAAACAGTCAAATATCATATTCATTTTTTTGTTTTGTGTTTATTTTGTCTCGTTATCAATAATAATAATAATAAAATACTACCTACATAAATATAAATTTGTATTTATATAGTTAAAACAGCACTTCTACAATGGCATATCAAGGCGTAAAGCAATTTGATTTATTTTATTTTTTATAATTTGCATGGCTAATAAAGCTAAAACGGATCGCAACAAATGTATAGTAAATAGAAGGGGACCGAAAGTCAAAAAGGTTGAAAACCTCTAGTCTATTACATATGACCACGGCGTAACGTAAAACGAAAACATAAAATAAAACAAACGGTTGGAGAAGAAGCGATAGATGAAGGTGCAATATTTGTCCACACCAAAATCAAAAATGATTTTTACACGACTCGAACGTTTTGAGTTTAAAATGACCACTGTATCTAATGGCTTTGAATTTTTATGTGGAAGTAAAGTGTCCATCAATGGATTTCGACGAAATTAAAAAATAGATCGGTGACATAGCAATTAATTACGCCAAGGATCTCAATAGATTCAAACTTTTCTCTGGAATGGAATATTTTTAACACTAGGCTAACACCATGACACTTTAAAATGGCTGCACCGATTGATTTATTAAAACTAATTCATAGACAAAATGTACAAGATATTTATTCGGATATAAAAATAGCGTTGAGAATATTTTCTCACTATTCCAGTAGAAACTGATAGCTGTGAAAGAACTTGAAGTTAACTTAAACTAATAACAAATTACTAAAGATCGACGATTGGACAAGAGAGATTAAAATTTGCCGGTAAAATGTCATATGAATAAATTATGGATGAATTCAGCAGCCTTAACGCAAGAATATCAAACGTTCAAAGTTCGAAATGTACGCTGTAATCACAAATAATAAATATAAACGTTGTATTTTTCTTAAAAATAAAATTTAGATGAAAATATTCATAGCGTGAATTTTTCAATTGGTAAAACGCCCCCGCAGCGGACGATATCGTAATAACATAATATCGGAATCAGCTGGGAAATGTTGAACGACAGTTTGACCGACAAACCCGTCGAATATATTAAACCTGATAATATTAGAATTTATCAAAGAATACGTCCGGCGGGTCCTTTGGATGCCAACCCCCGATACTGATTGATGGTGTACGATCTAAAATCGCCGCCGCCTCCGTCAATTAATTACGTACACGAATAAAATAATATTTGTTTTCAACTACGAGAGCTACGAGGAAAATATCTCGATTGGTCCTCTAACGTAATTACGTATGGTTAGGATACTTTTTTTTAACTGAATATGGTTATAAATTTATTTTTATTTTTTTTTATTTTCATTACATAAATAGTATGCGGCAGTAAGTTCAAAAAGTCGCACGCCGTATTTATTTTCGCTGCGAAAATGGTTTTTTTTTTTTTTATTTTATACGCAGATTTTTTTAACAAGCGTATTAAGAGTTAAAGACCCGGTCTAATGGCATAACTTAAAAGAAAAAAACTGTGCCCAGTAAAAAAAAATCCATACTATACACATTTCGAAGAAAACCTCTCACAAATATATATATATATTATATTATATATATTTTTTATTCGTGTATAAAAATTAAACGTTTAAAATTGATAAAATCGCATTGCTCGAGTCTAAATGCTTAAATGTTAAATCAATTATAAATATATTACTAAGACTTTTAATATATAATGTAATATCATAATTTGTAAAATGTACGTAATTCATTCGAGTGTGAAATTCAATGCAGATTATATTTCAAATTTCATCTAAAGAATCGAATTGATCATAACGTAATATAATGTTAGACTTATATTTAAATATAAAGCTTTGGCATTTAATATCCACTTGCTCGAAATATTCTAAAAACCGCAATATTCGCTTGATACTCTTTAAATAAATATGTTATTTACTTATTGAAATCATTTGTCCCAATAACTGAATTACCATTATGCAGTACTGCGCACGCGACCAGTTATTTGCTAAAAAATACATTGATATTGATAATTTGTTTTTGTTAAAAAGAAGAAAACTTCTTACGCTTTTGGACTCGAATTTTGGAAATTATATTTCTAAACGCCTATAATTAGAATCGGAGTCTAAATACGATCAGTCGTAACAACCGTTTATTTTAACTCGCTATTTTTTTTTTTTTTTTTTGATTTTTTGTAGTTTTTAGTTGAATAAGTCAAAAACCGAAGTCCAACACGTGGTTATTGGAAAGTGTTCTTGTTTCCGGCAGATACGCGCGAATAAAACCAATCCCGGTCGGATTACTTTACATTTAATGTATAGAGAAAAAAAATAAAATAAAAACTCGTTTAACCAACTGTCGAGATTTGTATTTTACGACTCGTTTATTATTGTCGAAAAGTACGCGCGGCGGATTTCCATGATAATTCGAACGGCATTGTAACGGTTTCCGATTAAAAAAAAAAAAAAAAAACGTCCGAGAGAAACGTGTGCAAATGTGCACGCCGGAAGTGGCGGGCCGACGCGTAACCCAACCGCGGACGCCGTCCAACTCGTTTTTTTTTTTTATCGGAAGACCCGGGCAGCGGGTGGCCGGCCAAGGTGCGCGCCACGTCGTAAAAGAGTACAAACACCGGCGGGAGGGTTTGGCACCGCGGGGTAGTTGTCGGTTTCAAAAAATAATTTACGTGCGCGTTCGTTATAATTAAATCCGAGAAATAATCTCGTAAGATATTCGCCGGCAAGTTATTTTACGACCGTTCACTCGAACCGTCGTCGTCGGCGAGAGCGAGCGGGCGAGCGACAGCCTTTCCGCGCCATATTAACCCACCGCTTCTTTTATATGCGCTTCCATAACCACCGAAATCCTCTCATAAACAAATCTATCTATCCAAACACTACCACGAAATCCTCTTCGTAGATTAAAAAAGACAGTAGTGTCGTGACCTATTACAAATAAATCCAAATCCCTAATAATAATAATAATAAAAAAATACCAAAATGAATCAAGCTAAGAGTTCCTAATGGGTGGCTGCTTAATCAAACCCTTCATGTCAACATCCACCCTTATCATATAAGCTTATTGTGCATTTTGTGTATAGATTGTTTATTTAAAATAAAAAAATATTAACCCACAGCCTCTACAGCAGCGTTTCCCAACCGGTGGTCCCATAGTTTTTTCTTCGATTTCTATTACAAATTAATTATTATTATTTTTTTTTTTTTTAAACAACGAAAAAAAATCACGACTAATACGGAGGAACCGTATAATATTATACGGTTATTGTATCGTTGTTGCTGCTGTAGACCGATAATCATTATCCACTTTTATAAGTGTCTAGGCGGGTATCATGGTAATAAATTGAAGTGAAATTATATATTAGTGAAGTATAAGTAATAAAATGTAAAGTAAAATAATAACAGTTAAACGTTTTTCGATAAATATTCTTGTGTATTGTTGTTAATGAGCAAAAAAAAAAAAAAAGGTATTTCTAGTTTTCGTAAAATTGTGGTGGTCCGCGACCTATAAAATTATTGTCGAAGTGGTAAAAATATTGGGAAACACTGCTCTACAGCAATCCGTAAATACAATAGTCAACGTTTATTACTCCGCAGTGTGTGTGTGTGTGTGTGTGTATTATTGTTTAAGTGAGTATTCAGTATTCAACGTGAGCGCCCCGTTGTAGTCAAGACTAGGGGGTCGTCCTTAAACGGTTAAACATTTGTATAGTTCACAGTAGCGATTAAGAATAAGACAACGGGAATATTATAATAATACGCGTCTGCAAATGCATTCGCGCCTACAGGAATTGCGTACCGGCGCATTTTCCGAACGTTTAATTTCGAAACAAAACGTTACGCGAGTTATTATCAATTATAATAATATAAATAATATAAACCTATACGGAATCCCGTTATATTCGCGGTAATATTTATCTAATGTACATAACATTACGTTCACGGTGGATTTTTTTTTTTTTTTATTGATATTAAATATAATTAATTGAAATTACACTGAAATTAACCGCACGGATATAAGAAAAAAATTATTGTCTTTTGTTATCAATTTGATATGATAATAGGATCCGGAACGTTATTTGATTATTCGACACACCGATAACAACGGAAATGCCACGTCCTTATCAGTTTGTCGGAGAACTCTCTAGTCACTATCATAGGTCATATACTTGTGGGTGGCACAAGGTTTATGGTCACTACAGCAGGCCTAGGAAGGAGACTAGACATTATTTTGTAAAAAAAAAAAAAATATTAAATATAATTTGTATTGTATTAAAATCAGATCACTTTTCCGGATGCGGGGGCACTACCCCTGCGGCTTATCATAGAAATAATGAATATATACTCGGGGAGGGGGGAAATAAAAATTCTTATCTACGTCGCTGAGACGAAAAATAAATATATATATATATCCAATACAAATAAATAAAATTAAAAAAAATATGTAGAACAAATAAGAAAAAGCTTGTTAAATTATGGGCCGTGTATAAATACGAACGGATTCGATTTAAAAAAAAAAAATCTACATCGGACAATAGAACAAAAAAGGGTTTTTGAGGTTTTTTTTTAATAAATAAAATACATAGGTAATGAACATATTTATTTTCAGATAATATAATTACTGTAATGAATACATTTATTTTTAAATTCCGATAGAAACGGGAATGTTCTTACGTATCACTTTTACTGGGACTTTTGTGAACAACTTTTCAACCGGAAACCTTGCTCCGACCATAAACATCTGGGATGATTTCTGGTAGACAATTTTCTTCCGTCGGTGCATTGAGGAGATTTTTCTCTTTATTTTCCTTGTAGTTTTCTAAATAGGGAAAAACGAGAATATTTATGTAATAACGGTTTCCGTTAATTCCGATTTTTGCTTCTTTTATTTGTAATTCATTTAGGTCGAGTATGATTAGATTAGGTAAGGTGATTTCGTAGTTAATTAAATTACAATTTTTCATTTAAATTTATCAAAACGTGTTTAGCCGAATTTAACTCAGAAATGTTTTTCATTTGCAAATCGTTATATAGAGTATATGAGCTAAAAAACCCTATAGATGTATAGGAATTCGGTATAAAGTAGGATTCTGCCATCCAAACTTCCCGTCCACAATAGTTGACTACTTTTTTTTTTTGCCATTACTTTTTAATTTTCCGTATAAAAAAAAATAATAATATGAATAATTACTTACTACATATTCGCGTAAAACCTAAGTACCTAAAATATAATAAAATATTTAATTTTAATGTAACCAGAGTCGTTATAAATTATTTAAGATTCCGAGTATATAGCAGAGAAGCTAATAGTTTTACCAAGATATTTTCTTTTTTTTTTTTTCAGAAAACCCTTTTACAATTAGTTAAAATGGTCTATAATATAGACAAGAACGATGCCATAAAAATATGCGGATTTTTCGCCCGGTGGAATTATAAATCGAAATGCTTTTCTCTATATTCTTCTTCCAAACAGTTTTCAGAGAACAAAACTGAAATATGTACACCGCTATTTGAAAAACAGATTGCTATCGAAGACGTGGTTATTAAATTTCAATTTCTACGTGACGCTTCATTCTCCCGCTTGAATTTTGGATTAGCCCTAACTTCCCACCTACAACGACACCATTACCCTTGCCTCTTTATTTTCTACTCTATTGAACATACGAGACGAGTAAGACAGTTTTATACTTTTAGGCCACATAAATCGTAAAACATACAGACAGTCCCGATAATTTGAAAAAATCGACCAAAAACGATAATTAATAGTGACAACATATATAAGTACCCAATTCTATGTTTAAATCTTTAAGTTTACGTTTGAATTACCGAGACATATCTCGATTTGTATTTGTACGAGCACATTTCACATACATTATAACAATAATATATTAGTTTGAGAACAAGACAATTTTTATTGTCTCTGGCAGTCTGGCGAGACAAGACAGATCATCTGGCACGCAAATAATAAACCGGCCCGAAAATTAATCGCTCTGTCTTGCTCAGGACATAATATTATACGATCTTAGTTCTAACAATAATTTGACTACGCGGGCAACATTATAAATTCAACGCGATTTAACATAAATGCCGAGAGTCAAATGTATTATTAAAATGTATGAATGAATTATCAATCCGTGTTTTTTTTTTTTTTATCGATATGTTTAGAGCTAAGCGAACGAACTCGATCATGAAAATACTTAAATTATTAACAAATATCAAAACGCTTTAATACTGCGTCAGAATAAAAATATTATCTAAAAACATTTTCGTCCTTATTATTTTCGCTGTTCATTTTTTATCAAAATAATAATATAATGTCTGAACTAATTACTCACGCTTTATATATGGATATAAAATGCACCTTAGAGTTTCGCTAAATATTTCATATAGTCAGCGCGTTAGCTATTCGTATTAAATTTCAACTATACCAAACTTTTTGTCCGAATAATGCTTTTGGATGCACGATGACAAAACACAGAAAACTCGGAAAAACTACCCAAAATAAATCATGTGGTTGAATTTCCTCTCTCGGCCCTTTCGCACTAATTACATTCAAAGTAATAGCTGGTGGAGATACACAATTTCCATAGTTCTTAATTACAATGACTGGGTACACTATTTTGCCTGCTTAGCACCATAGTTGCAGCTGTGCTCTTCAGATGGTAATCTTAATTAAAACGAATGTAGTAGGGACCCCCGTAGAGACATTATGATTACACGACTTGTGCTCCGGTGGCTATAAAAAAATAACAGTAAAAAGGAGGGGCCCCGAAAAACGCAACGAAGACAAATTGCGATGAGTTTTGATTTTTTTTTTTTTTTTTTTTGTTTTTAGTTCTTTAAATAATATTGTCCCAAAACTGTGTCGGTATATTACGTATATACTTTCCATTATCACCTGCAAATACTTCCGCCTAAAACGAATGTACATTTATTCTTTTTTTATATATGTATAGTTAATTATTTTATGTAACTCCGTCACTTTTACAGCAATAATTTTTAAGAGTAATTTTTGAAAAATATGCATCCAAATATGTTTTTTTTAAAAAGCTAGGATACAATGATGAACCTCGTGCAAAAATATTCAGACAATACTGCTTGGCCAATATAATTTTATCCACATAAACATTCGACAATTTAAAATACTTAGCTCAGAAATGGCAAGAATTTTTCGAAAACGTGTTCACATTTGTTTTTCCCGGTTTTTACCAAATACTAAGAAAACTACCATAGAAATCAAAAAATGACCAATCTCAATGCACTGACTAGAATCAAAATGCGTTCATAAAAGGCGTTACACTTGAAAATCGAAGCAATATTTCCGGTAGAAAGTCGTTTACTTATCTAAAAGAAAAAGAAAAAATGCAGACAGAAAAAAAGCACAAATCATTCGCTCAGAATCTAACACATCGTGTGCGTTTTTTAAAATGTCATTAAGATAAATAGGTGCAGAGATTTAAAAAATATATTTATTTGCATTCGCGATATCTCCATTCGTCCAATATAATAATATAGAAGTATAATATAATTCTCCAACGACTCACCCGGAATATTTGGAACGTTTGATACATGAAAAACATTGAACTTTACGCAAATGACGTAGTTGGTTTCTAAAGAGGTTTCATAGTTTGTTGTAATCATCGGAGGAAACCGATATTATTGCTATCAACTGGCATGAAAGTACTGAGTTATAATATTATGTTCAAATGTAGATATTGTTTTATTCGACAATTAAATTCACGTTTGATGCAATATAAATGCACGGTTTATCGATAGAGAAAACCACCGCCCGAGCTAACCGTAGGACTATTTGAAATTTCTATTGTTATTTTTTGTTATTTTTATGATATTCATTGGGAATCGTATAACATCCGAAATATTATATAAATATTTGTTGTTTTTTTTTCATTTTTCGTTGCATTCACGGTGAAATTGTGCCGTGGCTCGAATTTGAATTTTGCTTATCCCGGAAAACGCAATTTCCATTTTGTAAGTAAGAAAATATTTACAATAACGCACCTAGGTGGTTCTAAAGGCACGTTCAGATCAAACTTTTCAATCTCCTCTACAGGCAACGTTATTTTTACCACACTGCAATGTTGTTTTTAAAACTAAAAAAAAAACTAACCACAGTATTATAATCCAAAACAAATACACATCAACAATGCTATTTGAAATATAAGAGTACAGTGGAACTAATTATTATTTATCTTATACGTATTGTTAAAAGTATAGCGTAGTGCCGTACGTTAGGTTCGGTAATTTCATTTTAATTTAAATTATTTAAACCAGCGAGATAATGTAAATCAGTAGTCTTCAACCGGTGGGTCGCGACCCATATTTGGGTCGCGTAAGTTTTAAAATTGGGTCGTGATAAGTCTTCTTATTAAAATAAAAATTAAATTTATAAAATTTAGAAGAAGTTTTTTGAAGTTTTTAGAAGAATATTCTTCAATCAAGTTTGAAGACATTTCTGAATTAGTAAACGAACATTTGACAAACTTAGAAAAATTATTTAACCAATATTTTCCTGAGGATATTCGAGTAAATTATGAGTGGATTGAACAACCATTCGCAGTAGACATAATGACAATAAATATGTCTACTGACATTGAAAATCAATTAATTGAGCTATCGTGTGATAACAAATTGAAACAAATGTTTTGTGAAATTTCATTAGAAATATTTTGGGCACACTTATGCACGGAAAATCACGCAGAATTAGCAACTAAAGCCATCTCAATTATATTAATATTTCCAACGACTTCTTTATGCGAAATGGCGTTTTCTACTATGGTAAATTTGAAAACGTCAAATATAGACTTGAAACTGAAGATGATTTACGGATCGCGCTTAGTCAAATCGAGCCAAGGTGGAATTTATTATGTGAAAACACTCAAGGACAAAGTTCACATTAAAATGTTTGTATCATATTTTCATTTTATTTTATATTTTCATATGAATTTTATACATTTTCGATTAAGTTTTAATAATAGTACTGCAAAGCATTAAGCAATTTTAGCTTTTTTACAAAGCTCACGTGGGTCGTGAAAAAATGTAGGCCTAAAAAAGTAGGTCATGAGTCCAAAAAGGTTGAAGACCATTGATATAAATCATACATTCTTCTTCTTCTTCTCCGGTTTTTAAAGGCCATTGAGGCCCATAACCGCAACACAAATTTGCTTCCACCTGTCTCTATCCTGAGCTACTACTTCCATATCTTGTATTCAAAATTCTTCCAAAGTCTTTTTTTACTTTGTCTATCCATCTTTGTTTTGGTCTGCCTAGTGGTCTTTTTCCAAGAGGTTTCCATTTTAATACCGCTTTCATTAGGCTATTTGACCTCCATACGTGGCCGGCCCATCCGATTCTTCTATATTGTAGTACTGCTACTATGTTCGGTTCTTTATATAGTTATAAATCATACATTACGAAAAAAAATACGGTATATTATCATTTATAAAATATTATAACGTCGAGTATTCAGAAAGTTAGGTGCGTAGGTACCAGAAGAAAGTTTGAGTTCTTTTTGGATGCGGTAGTTTTATCGTTTATTAAGTTTTAAAGATTACGAAACAATAAACAATTAATAACGTATACGCAGTATAAAACCTGCACGGTTGATCCATTAACAAAACATTCAGTACCTATTTATTTGATTAACTTATCGCGCCATTAATATGTCCGGCCGGTAAAATAGGCCAGTTTATAGTTGAAATTTCAATTTTAAAATTCGCTTTAAAGTATTGCAGAAGGTTATGCAGAAAGGCGTTCTTCTTCTTCCTGAACGTTTCCGGTCCTCGGAGGACTTTCTCCAATTGCATTACTCTGTCTATGTCTATTTCCAAACTATCATCTATTGCTGTTATTCCCCGAGTGCATTTGTTTAAATGATCTAAACTCTGTCGTCTCAATGCTGTCTAGAACCACGCCCTGGTCTTTGCCGGTTTACCACTCCTATCGGGGCTTTGTTTGAAATGCCGTTCGACCTCCAGACGCAGTCTGCCCACTCGAGTCGCTTGCTGATTAGATAAAAATAATTACCGGTTTTTCGGTAGGTATGGTGCACTTTTTATATCGGTCCATATAAATCCGTCTCTCCTTCGAAGCAAAACATTTTTTCCTCGTTTCCACATAGAGACGAAAAGGTTATCTTAAATTCACCTAAACCTAAGACTTAACAGCAATCGCAGAATGCTAAACAACTACAAATATTATTGATTTAGAGAATAAATAGGATAAATAGTTATATAGTTGAACGATAAAAAAATAATAAATGATTAATAAAATAAAATAAATGATTTTTGCACAATTTTTCTATAAAATCGACCGGAATTTTATAAAACAAAAAACACCTAGGCATTTATTATATAAATACTAAATCACACATATTCTCGGTATCATATATATATATATATATATATATATATATATATTTTAAATTTTGCCCAAACTCTTTTATCGAATATAATCGAAAGTAATTCAAAAACCGATTACGCTATTCTAACTGATTTTATAAAATGAAAACAATATTATTTCGTTATCGCGAAATCATTTTTAGTATATTGACTGTGGATAAATATTGGACGAAACGCAATATAATAGAAACTTTCTGCAAATGTAAAAATAAATTTAATATCGACCGTTCTATTATAATAGTTACAGCACCACTATAATATTACAGTATAAACAATTTTAAATTAATAATATAAAGCCGGCCGGAATACGAATCCGTGCGTTTTCGCCGCGCATAGCAAACTTAAATCCGAATAAAAGAAATTTAATGGAAATCGCGCATAATTAAACGCAATATTATTGCGCCGTTGTGTTTGCGGGATAGTCGCATAAAAAAAAAAAAAAAAATTACTTATTTAAAAAAAATCGTACGAAAATATGAATTTAAAAAAGAGGCGTGTATACATAACGAATTATTGTTTAAACAATAATATTATTGTAAACTTAAATTCGTACAGCTCGCGCTGTCACTTGAAAATAATATAATGGAATAAAGTAGGTTTGTAGAATTTTAATAATATATTCAGTATGTCTGCAGTAAAATCCATTATTATAGTAAACAAAATTTAAACGGACATAAACCAATAAAAAAATGTAAACTCTGGCTTTATAAAAAAAATTATATATTTAAAAATTCTATACACCAGTGTATTATACTCAAATATGATAATCTATCGATTTAACTTGAAAATATACGGAGTGTGTAAATAAAGTAACGAGACCATCAGGAATATTAATGGCTTTCCGATTGATACGGTTTACAGATAAACATCTAATGTGCCTTCCGTACAAGTTATTAACTCCATAGAGTCACGTATTCATCTGTAGCGATTATTTTCGTAAATCAGTTTTTTTTTAATACGTTCTGAAAATGAGTTACAACAATATTTTGAGTAACGGTTAGGTTAGGTTTCTCGATTTTCTTTCAGACTTGGGCACAGTGCGACGAAACCTTTCCAAAAACATCAGCAAGCCTATGGATATAGTGTGCTTTGAAGGGCACATGATTTTCGGTGGTTTAAGGCATATTCAGAAGGCGGTGAGTCGATGGAAGATCGAAAGGTCTTCGACCGCACACAATTACAATGCGCCTTGTCACCCAGCCATTTCAATTAATCGGTTTTCGGCAATCGAAAATATTCACGTCGCTCCTCAACCCACTTTATTCGCCCGACTTGAGCCCTTGGGACATTTTCCTCATTCCACGATTAAAAATTCACCTCAAAAAACGACATTTTCCAGACACTAGGAATTATTCAAACGTCTGTCACAAACGAACTGAAGGCTATTTCAATATCCCAGTTCCAGAACTGCTACGAACAATGGATACTATATCGTCAAATGGGGTTTAAATTTTTTTATACGATTTATTAAAATTAAGAGCTTACTTAATTTTTTAATTTACCTTTTCCAGTGGGGAGGGGGTGGACCAATGACCGTAGACGAGGATTTCGATGTGGAGTTTGTGTGTTATTGATACCGTTGCGAATTTTATATTTAAATCACAATAAGCGAAACGCAAATCTAATTCGCAACAATATATGATTTGTGAGGAAACCATAAATCGAAAAATTAGCGGCGGTCGGCACTTGTATTAAATTATATAGGGGTCCTCTGCAAACTTTCAATATCTCTCAGACAACAACTCGGGAACGTGACCTATACAATATAAACTATTATTATAATGTTAAGGAATCTGATGAGTGTAAATGATTGAAGCCATCGCTCTAATAATAATGATAATTTTGTTGCCGGGGCGAATAATCATTCCTTGCCGACGACCCGCAAAATTATCTATGCCGAACTCGAAAATCTCGTTCCCGTACACGACACTGAACGCGACATAACTTAAAATAATAATTTATTTATTTATAAAGTTCCCGTCTGATGGATGCTCGTGTGCGTGTCACGTTCCGAACTTTATATAAAT
Organism: Tuberolachnus salignus; assembly: GCA_956483605.1. Classification (NCBI taxonomy): domain Eukaryota; kingdom Metazoa; phylum Arthropoda; class Insecta; order Hemiptera; family Aphididae; genus Tuberolachnus; species Tuberolachnus salignus. The sequence continues at coordinate 10,387,770 of OY101429.1, read as the reverse complement.
AGTCGTAACAACCGGGGCTCGGTGACCTAAAAATCTTCTTTTTTTTAAAAAATTCATAAAAAAAAATAGCTACTCAAAATGACTTAATAACATCAAAAAGTTACTTAATAAAAATCACATAAAAATGAATATTTTATTGAAATTAAAAATACGTACTTAGAACCTTCATATTGTTTAAAATAAATTTATTCTTCTCGGTTTTCCTTTGTCTTGTTTGTTATTTTTACTAATTAAACTGTAAAAATTAGATTAGCGCTGGCCGTGCTAAGCATAAACGTATTCATTATGGGGTTGAAAATATCTTATCTTTCCGTCAAACATTTCCGCCAGTTTTAATATACGTTAATATATAACGTATAATTATAACTCTGGCGTTTATTAGAATATATAAAATCTGTAATCATTTTAAAAAAAATGCAAATATACCTACATAAAGTGGAAAAACGCATAAAATGCACCGAAATTTCTAAAAAGAATTATCCTTCTAGGATCATCTTCAACTATTTTTTAACAATATTTAAGAAGAAAAATAGCGGACAGTAATTTATTTTGTGGTTACAATTTTCAATTTTAATTTATCAAAACATTTTGAACCAAACTTCGCTGGCAATCGTATTTTTTTTTTTTTTTTTTATGAAGCAATTCGCTCTATATCCTACTTTCTCAACTTTCTATCTATAACAGTGCCTCTCTCCCTACCCCGTGAGGGGTATTTCCGTACGTTATTTACGATTTTCGTTCGGTGGATTTTACTTGGCCATTTCGGGCTTTCGGTAAAAACACCGGTTATTATATTTGGAGGCTACGTTCGTTGCACAGTAAGTAATAATAATAATAATAATAATAATAATTATTGTCCCCGGGCGCGAATTTATCGCATTATAAATCTGAGGAGGTACTGCGGCGGCGAGTTGAATTTAATTTAAAAAAAAAGTTTCGGATGATTCGACTCCCCGTGACGTGAGTTCGGTCACGTTGGTTCTCTGGCGATACCGTCGTGCGGGTGTTTGCCGGCATATAAACTACAATAAACAATACACAAGCACACGACGATTACAATGACAATCGATGTCGGTACGATAACAATACGATAATAATATTAATGTCGCTGTCGATTTGAATTTTATTATCCTGTCGCGTACACCGGCCGGCCCGCGATTACCATCACGATTCGTTGAACAGTCGGCGATTGTTTCCGGGGTGTGTGAATTATCGACTTGTGTCTTATACGAACGAATCCCGGTGAATTTTAATTCAATTGTTGTAATAATGATTTTGTTAAAAAATATACGTATAGTTTATTTTCCATTTTCGACTTTTGGCATCGTTATTCCGAAACACGAGTGTCAAGCGGGGAGTAAGTTGCATTGGGCCGTATATTGTTCCCGAGTGATGATTTTCCGATACCATCCGATTGGCAACACGGTTTAACCAGTTATCAAGGCGTATTGATAGTGAAATTGGTCTCGGTCGAAAAACTTATCGGTCAATCATCAAAATGGCTACTGCTGTCATGAAATTGATATTCGCTCAGCGATCGGATTTGTATGGTTTACAAATTTGTAACGCTGTGCATAATTCACAGGGAAGCGTGTGTAAAGTGTACGGCGAAATAAATATTTTCAGGCAGGCGGTCGCGAAGTGGTGCTATATGATCAAGAACAGCCGTACTGGTGTCACCGATGAGTACCGCGCCGGATGGCCGTCCACGACGACGAAGGAACTTGTCCGGGAATTCAAGTGGGAAGTTTGAGAATACTCTCTCTACAGCCCTGATTTGTCGCCCTGATTTGTCGCCCTGTGATTTTCATGGTCAAAACTGAGCTAGCGGAGGAGTGATACTAGTGTTTACAAACTAGACGGGAATTTTTCCAATTAGGAATTCCCAAACTCGTTCGTAAATACGTCGAAACGTAGAAAATTGTTTGGTGATCATATCGAGAAATAATTTAAAAAGAAAAATTATCAATAAAATAATCTGTCTAAAAAAAAAAATGTTTTGTATTATAACCCGTTGCGATTTACATTACGATTGAACCACGTACCTCATACCGCGAAAATATTATAAACTTTTGATTTTCAAAAAATGACAAACGATTCTGAACTCGGTATAAAATGTTTGAAAAAATGGGCCCCAGTGACTTTAAAAATGGACCGCTTACATATTGTCTGTCTCGGTGGGCCGTCAAGTCATATAAACGCCACAGCGAGTTGTTATGGTAACCGACGTGTCTTCGGTGACGGTCGGGAATGATTAAAATAAAAATATTTTTATAAGATAAACGACGAGCACTTTATTTTTTTATTTTTTATTTTTTTTATTTTACAATTTCGCGATAAACTCGTTTTCGTCTCCGCGGACGCACCGCAATCAAATACAGACTGTTTGATAAGCCGCATGTGTATACAAAAACGTTTATATACCGCGCCATTCTTATTCTTTACTTTATCCATTTCTTTACCGGGGGCCACGCACGAATGTCTACGCACGCACACGGCACTTGTACATTATATTATATTATCTATGTCTGTAGGGCAACAGCGGCGACGGAAACCCACACGGGTCGTGTGTGCGAAGCAATTCCAGTCTGGCGGAGTTGACAGCGAGTAATGGACGTGTGGATCCGTCCGTTTTCCTCGTTTTTGCCCTGGTGTCTCTCTCTCTCTCTTTCTCTCTCTTATACTCTCTCACTCACTTTCTCTCTCTCTCTCTCTCTCTCTCTCTCTCTCTCTCTCTCTCTCTCTCTCTCTCTCTCTCTCTCTCTCTCTTTCTCTCACTCGCTCGCATTCTCTCTCTCTCTCTCTGTCTTTGTGTTCTCTACGGGGCCGAGTGTCCCACTACGCTTCGTCGTCTATCTCGACCGCGCGGTTACCCCGTTAAATATAATTTTCTAGACTCGCGTCTTCGGATATGATCCAGTGCTCTATTTAAACAGCGAGTCTCTGCGTTTGTCCCCGGCCCGCCGACCCCGTCATCGACGACATCGCCGACGACGACACGGTATATATATATATATTATTATTGTTATTATTATTATTGTTGTTGTTGTTGTTGTTGTTGTCGTCGTCTATGCGCGTGTGTGTAAAAAGGCGCACAGTGTGCGTGTGCGATGAAAATGTCTTGATAAATTGAACCCTCTTTTGCGGGGCGCGCTCGACCGGACCCTCTTCCGCAATATAATTCACCGTTTTGACGGTTCCATCGCCTGGCCGCGCCGCGTGAAAACCGCCGCACACCGCGCCCCGTCGCCGGCTGCCCGCCGCGCGAAAAGGCCCCGAGGCGACAATCGTATAACACGGCGGCGCAAAGACCGGACCGCGGGCACGCGCGGGCCGAGGTTAACGTGTCAAGTTTGGGTACCGCGCGCGCGACACGACCGCGACCACGACCGCCGCCGCCGTACACGCGTGCCGCCGGTCGACCCCATCCTCCCAAAGACTGCGGTGTACCGCCGCGCGCCTTCGTCCATAAGTCCGAGGAAACCGCGGAAAGCAAAAAAAAAAAAAAAAACCAAAGAAAATCAATCGCACGCATCCGCGTATAGGTCTCTGGCCGCCGTATCCGCAAACGTCAAATGCCGCGGCGGCTAAACCGTTTTCTACGAGCGTGTCTACATTCGTTTCGACGAAAACGGTTTCCCCGATGATAAAGGGCATCACGGCACGCCGACTTGACGTTCCTATCATTTGTATTTTAAAAAAAAAAAAACCCCACTCGAACGCGTATCGTTTGACCTCTCTCTCCCCGTCGCATCCGTTTTTCCGTCCGTCCGATTTCGTTCGATCACGACCGGTACGCACGAACGCGCACAAACGTTTAGGTTGCGAAACAATTATTTCGAAAAATGTCCAAACGACATCCCGTGGGGTCGATTTTTCGTACCCGGTATCCGGTCGTCGTCGTCGTCGTTAAGGGTTAGATTATAATCGATACCTGTGGAATTACGGTTCATACCGCACGTGCCGCGCAATCCATTTCAATGGAACCGAGCGCGTAAACGACCGACAGGTGTAATTATTATTATCGCCCAACGACAATACGAAAATCAAAATCGTGTTGAATTATTATGACGACGACGTCGTCGTATAAACTTAGACGTTCCATTACGCCGTCGTTTCAGGTGCCTGCGTTTAATTACTCGAATAATATTATAATAAATTCATCTCGTCTTTACGAGTAATAGGTACGCGGGCACTCACATATCACATATCGCGTTGATTGTATGAATCCCGGCGAGCGCCTGCAATAAACTAGTTGCATCGAATCCATATCACGAATGAATTCGAAACGTTGACTATTATCATTTCTCACGCTATCGCGTTTGCCTATTGGTTTTTATTGTATGGATTTTGATAGTAGAGATTTGCCGAAACACTAGTTGTGATAAAGTTATAATTTTTTAACGTAGTTGCGTACGATTTCTACCAATACTTATTATATTGATTTCGATTTAAATTGCAAATAAATCCAATAATTAAACGTTAAACATTTGTACGGTTGAAAATGATCAACGTGCAAACATTAGGGTCCTGCCACCGATATAATATTGGTTGCATACTATTATACAATCGGGTTATTTCCCAGGCTAAATTTGAGAATTTATACATTGATACGCGCGATTTAAAAATCAAATATAGTCCTTTCCGCGGAGGCGTCCGCATTAAGTTCAACTAACATAATACTTGAAAAAAAAAACTTCAATATTTTCGGCGAGGGCCCGGTCTTATAACTGGTGTGCGATTGCGGCCTATACATAAATAAATCCGGCTTCAAGATTCCGAGTGTAAGCGAAGAAGCTATTCGATTTTCCAAGATGTTTTTATTATTTTTTTTTTTTTTTTTTCGTTTATCGGATAACACTATTTACAGACTATAGTCAGCACAATTGCTCCATAACCGAACCATAAAAGATGCGGATTTTCCTCCTGGTCGTACTTTATTCGACGCTTTTTTCTAGATTCCGTAAAAATGCAATACAAGCCAACGTCAAACGCGACGATACACCGCAATTTGGGTGAACATCTGTAGCACGCACAAATCTGAAATTTTAAATCTAAGCAGACCGATTGGGGAGAGGGGGGAATTCAATGAAAACTAGAATTTTTTATATTCAATAATTGCTACATAGCGAACCGACGATTCAAGCTTGAATTTTGGGCGATTGGCTTTTTTTTCTGGGTTCTCTTAGTTGCACAGAATAAACCGACATACCCGTAACACTTTCTGTAACCTAACATATTTTTTTAAAAATCGCTTAAATATTCAAATATTACGTTTAATAAAAAAAAAAAAACTCATATCTATGGTTTTATCTCTATACGATAAAAATGACATTAAACGAGATTGTAATAAGACGGTTATGTTGGTCTTGGTACGTATATATGTATAACGTTTGGCGAAAACTCGTACTGTTGCACAACTTTTCACTATTTCAAATGTTAGTAAATAGTTTTTATTAGTATTGTCTTAAGTTTTATTCGAGTTTTCTCATATATTCTCAATGCGTTTCGAAATGACAGCGTAAACTTGGTTTTATTTTCGTAGAACAGTTTTCTGTTCTGGTTCAATAATATTGTACTATTTAAATTGCGTGTAAAGCTCCGCGAATTCTTTCTTTCAAAGTGTTAATTATAATATAACGTTAACGATATTAATATGTGTATTACTTTATAAAAACCAATTTAATATTAAATCGTTCCATAGAAATGTATGTAATTCAAATTCTAAAAATACAATGTCTACTATATTTTTTATCAATAGATATCATATTTCCAATTTAAATTGTATTTACTTGTACATTACATTACACTAAATTATTGTTGCCCGCGTTATTTCATCGGTATAAAAAATAGAAAATGGTTAGCCGATTCGTTTAAATATATAATTTGCTATATATAGATATATATTAAAAAAAAATAATAATAATAAACCCGCGTATACGTTGTTTATTCGATTTTTCAAACTGTTATTACCGCTGAAAGAGCTCAGGGGTTATCGAATGAACCATATTTTATTCCTTTTATCTTAAGGTCTCATTAAATTTGACTGAGTTTTTCTCCTTTATACTCCGGTATACATATAAGTAATAATATATTCTATGCGATGGGTTTATACTATGCTATACTCTTTACTTATATTCTCAAGTATACGTTATAATATAATTGAACGAAAAAAAAACCTATGTGAATTTAAAACAATTTATGGCCAAATTTATTTACGACGATCCTTAATTATTATCGAATATATTTTATATTCAAGAGAATATCACGAAAATTATTACGGTCGACTTTAAATCGTAAACTGCAACCATATTAATTTGACTATGAATTCTAGATAATTGAATATTATTTATACTTTATCGTTTCTCATTTCCCGAATAATATTAATAAATAAGCATTCCACGACACTACAGTACCGTTAGTTATTAATTTATTAGAAAATAATATAATAATATAGTTAAATTATTTTTGACCATTTAAATAAAATTACAAAATATCTGTTTATGAAGGGACGGAATTTGAATACGAGCGTTGGTTTAAGAGATTTAATAATATGACAGATGCATTATGATAATCTTATAATATTTTGCGTTTTCTGCAGTTTGTAAACCGCGTAAATCTTGTTTTAGATAATAATATGATTTTATACAGTTTATTGTATTATTTTTTATTAAATAAATACGTTTTATAAATACAAATAAATGTTAAAAAGAAACAATAGCCGACATACTTTTCACCACTGTTATAGGTGAAAAGTTAGGAAAGTAGGAAATATAGAGTAACTCAATTTAAATCTATACGCAAAAATAAGTCATTGCAAACGAAAAACGATTCAGAACGAAGTTTTCTCCATTATTAAGAAAAATCAAAAAATGATCTCACCGACGCACTAATTAGAGACAATTTGTCTTCCTTCAGAAGCCACTCCTGATGTTGATAATTGGAACATGATACCTGGTAGAAATTGTGTTCGCAAACCGAAGAAAAATTCACTACTAAAATATTATGGATGGGCAATTTCCGTGTTGAAATTCGGTACCTTAAACAGCACTACTGGCGGTCGTGAACAGAACGCTACACATTTCGACACGTTCATTGAGTTGTTTTTTACGTCTGTTCTCAATGAAATTATTTACGTATATAAAAATAATATTATATTACAATAAAGTTTAAATTGGTCAAAACGACACGACAAAACTCGGACCGCAGTGTTGTCCACAAATTCCATACTGTTTCGTCGTTTTTCGTTATGTAATGAAGTGAATATAATTTGCATCGTTCTTTTGTGTTACAGGCTTCGACTGGACTCCGCTTAGATTCGTTCTGAAATCTATGAAACGACTGTGCTTAATGGTTGTAATAATATTATAACGGTTATTATTATCGAAGTATTAATGAAAATATTAATAGTGTGATAAAACACGTACACGACATGGTATTTTTTTTTCTTTTTAAATTTCAATTTTACACCGTATATACACTTGACATTCAGAAGTAATGAACAGGCGCAATTGTTTTTAGTTCTGAAAGTTGCACCTTTCTTCGAACAATTTCATCTCCTTCACTCCCGGCTAGAACACGTCCCCGAATATGTAATACATAATATTATATCGAATAAAGTATTTTTTGTTTAGTTCCAAACGGCTACGTTACCTTTTATAGGAATAAAAATAACTTTACCAAAAAAAAAAAAGCCTATCGGCATATGAAAAATCCGCATCGCGTGAAAAAAAAACGTCATTTTACATAATATACGAGGGTTATTCAGAAAAGTAAAGCCGGTTTTTTTTTTTTTTTTTTAAATCCAGTTATTATTTTTCTTTTCTACAAAATGTACAAAATATGTTAGAAATATATCGAACTATTTCCCGACGTAGACGCCGAATGGTTCGATACGTTTGACCTCCTCGGAGGTCTCTCCCGCCAACTCCCTTATCGAATTCCAAACAGCTTATTTGACCTTTTCATCGGCTGCGAAACTTTGTGCGGCTAAAGTATTTGATTTTTAATTTGGAGAATAGGTGAAAATCGCTGGATGATTTAAATCGTCCCGTCCGAACAATTCGGGAATATCAATTGTAAAAGCCGTGCCGTGGAGCGAACGCGTTCCGTTAACATTCATCTTCTTCCTCGCCTTGACTTTTTTTTTTTTTTTTTTATAGTCTCCCAATTGCATTAATCGTCTTCTCCCCGTGGCAATAGATCAATAATAACGAATTCCTTTACTGATCCCGAAACGCCAGGCGCCACTGTATTGAATTTTTTTTCGCAGATGGTTAGGTGAATCGGTTGGCGTTTCGTATTAAAACGCTAAAACGCATATGAATATAAATTTATACCGATGATATTGTAACGGTCGTGCCCCGATAACAAATTTAATTACACCGTTACGCCGCCGCGTATATTCGCGGGTTCGATTTAAAATTCGAAATCGAAACCTAATCCCTGCGCCCTCGTCGCGCGTACGTATACGATAAAAAAAAAATATATATATATATATACAAACGTGTATCTAATTTAACGGCTTTCGCCGGCGGCGCGTGTATATTTTAAATTCTCTCGGACCGTTTTGCATATACGCAAATCGGACGTATAATATATACACGTACGTACACACTCGGGTTATACATAATAAACAGGAGTGAGCCCGCGAAAAACATCGCGGGCCGCCGTAAAATCTTGATCAACCGCGATCGTGGACCGCGGGTAGAAAAACGCGGGCTCGTTTCCAGGTGAAAGAAAAACGAAAAAAAAAAAAAAAACGAAAACCAGGCTAGTATATCCGTAGTACTATTACTCGTTCGACCGGCATTACGAGGATTAGCTGGTAAAACGCAATCGACTGTAAAAAAAAAAAAAAAAATAATAAAAAATATAATAATATATATATATATATATGGCCGGCACTGTACTGCTCTCTAACCCTCGCGGCTTTATCCTTCCACCAATTTTTCTTTCATCTTCGTCTTCCGTATACGTATATGTATATATATATATATATATATATATATATATATATATACATTTTTTTTTTTTTTTAAAGAATTCGATATTAAAACCGCTCGAAAAATCATCTGGGCCGTATAATATAATATACCTATACTGCGACTGGACGTAATATTTCCGAAGGTCTCTAGTTTCCCCTCACAGTAATGATACACACGCTGCCCCGTTTACTCCGGGATTTTACGTGTATAATACGAGTACGTCCGCGTGTGTGTTTTCGTACATCGCAAATGATTAGTCTTGAAATGTCACCGATTGCCCCGTGTGTAACAATCGGAAGATGACCAACCGCCCGCGGACACGTAAATAATATAATGCGCATAGCCAAGAGCCGCGAGACGGTAGAACAACGTCTATGTCGCAAAAAATTAGTGTTTCTCGTATGTTTGAACGTCGTTGGTTTCTATTTCTATTTTACGATTATTATGTTGTCTCTGTTGTATCGGGCGATACGGATCATGATAAAAAAATTTAAAAAAAAAAAACGTCAAACCAGGCCGTACGTACGTCGTGCGATCCGTTATACCGTATCGCCGGAGCGCCGATTTCTACGCGATTTTATTGCATATTTCTGTGTATTTCGACAAAGACGAAACTCAACATGTATTATTTGCACACCGAAGGGAAAATAAAAACGAAAAACAAAAAAAAAGTTATAAAATAATATTTCGTCAAATAGAAAATTTCCAGGCGCTAAATAGTATTTAAAGTAAATATTGAACATTTTATATATCTTATTGATAACTTACAGTTAACGATTACCGTTTATCGACACACGATTGTGTGCATTTTTTTTTTTTACTGTGTTAACCTCAATTAAAAATTCGTTGGTTGTATATAATAAATATAAGTACCCGGCAACATTGAATGACAAAACAAAACGCAAAATATCAGATTGATATGTTTTCTCGTCGTGAAAGGAAACAAAACAAATTGCAATGTATAAAACAAAATGTATTTTTTTTTTTTTTTTTTGGGGTTTTTTTTTTTTTTTTTTTAAACCCGCTGTGAAACAAAAAAGAAAACTAATCAAAAAATATCGCGTACGTGGCGGCGCCCGGAGAACCGTACGGTTTAAATATAAAACGTTTTTATTTCGTTGAATTTTCACCAGTCACCGTCGTCGGCCTCGTCGTGTTGCTCTTGACGAACAATTAACACGACGGAACTGCATAAATTTTACATGATTGACGACGGTTTTCGCATCGTAAAAGGAAGAAAAAACAACAAAAAAAAAAAAAAAGGAACTCTAACACAACAAAAATATAAAAACACTACACGTAATATTATTACGCACGAAAACACTTGCGACGACTACCCGACGAAAGCTGAAGAGAATGCATAAAAATGACCGACATTCTTCCACAGATGTTATCCGAGCAGTGTATATAAAACTACTACCACTACTATGGTCGTGGTATATAAGCGTAGACCGGTAGGACTACCGGCCTATTTATTTCCAACAAGCTCTCCACAAACCGTTTCTACGGTTCCACAATAAATGACAAATACCCCTGTCCGGTAGCTGTCAGTGTATCGAATTCGTTTCGTTACTAATCTATAGTAGTTTACTAAATTAATATATTAATTTTTCCGCTCGCACGATGAAAAAATTGATATTTTTACAGAATATTAAATTTCGTCGAATCTGCAATGAAAAATGTGTCGACAGCGTGACCAACTGATTAAATGTATTTCTATACGAACGTCGGCAATGTCCACGTGCAAGGTTAATCATTTAGGTTAGTCAATTTTTCTCTATGGGTTGTGCATTTATAATTGAAAGGATGAAAAATAATAATAATCTTTATATTTTGTGCGTCGTTAATCGATGGCACGGATTTACAACGAAAAAAATACGTCGCGGAAGTATATTATTCCTCTCTAGGGAATATACGTATAAATATTATTTTTTTTTTTTTTTGCGACACTGAGTTTTTATCGAAACAATAAGTATTATTTCCCATGGTAACGTTTAGTAAAAGTTTTTATCGCGGTGTAATTAATGTTAAAATAAAAGAAAAACGAAACAAAACAACCATTTACGGTGGCAATCGCGTACAAACAATACCATTATCGCAGTATTATAGTATTTAAGACGATATTGAATAGAGACGATTTACGTTCGCAGTTAATAATAATAGAATTCCACTGCGAAAAAATTACATTCGGCTGAAATTTTGTCCTTGATAACGACACAAATATGATAAAACAACGAAAAATGCAACAAAAAAAAGTTCCTCGTTTCAAATAAGAGGTATCTGTCACGTCAATTGAATTGTGTATACTTGGAACGCATTGTCCTAGAACATTAAATTTAACAAAAAATAACACGAATTTCGGATAAATAAAATCGAATGACGATTGCGGTGAATACCTAAAACCTTATTAAGGCTCGCGCTATGTAGTAAACAATATAATTTTTTGAATTATAAACCAATTGTATATAAAAAACGATATTGCTTGTAAGTAGGACACTGTTGTAAGTAGAAAGTTTATAAAGTAGGATTTTTGAGAGGAAAATATCCGCACGCAACAATAAATCATTACTAACGAAAATGATACTTAGCGGAGTTCGGTTAATCATATTTCGAAACTTCATGATATTTACGATGTCCATCAAAATGTGCACTTAAAATGCATAAAAAAAAAAATTTGGATTTTCGATATTATTTTATATGACAAAAGAATAATTCATGTGTGAAGTTAACATTATGTCAAATTTTCGAGTATTAAAACCAAATAAAAACTAGAAAGAAAAAAACAAAAATATTACACGATTATAAATACAAGCTTAAAGAAAATTATAATGTATCGAAAATTTACCGTGTCTCTAAATAGGTAATATGAGTATTTGGTGACGATTTCAAGTTTTTATAGTAATTTTTAACTGAATTACAACAAAATCGAAAATAAACCGATATTGTGTAAATATCACCGGGGTTTTTTTTTTTTTTTTTGTCCACAAGAAACTAATAATATTCCTCATCACTACGCTCAGAATCGGAATAAACTTACTAACCCTTGTGCGCGTGCAAACATTTAATTAAACGGCGTATAAAAGTGCAAACGAACTGCACTGGAAACTGTGCAAATGACGGGAAACAAATTTAAAAAAGAAAAAAAAAAATTTAATTCCGTGCCCCGGTAAAACTGTAAAATTTAGCTGACGACGGATCACGCTAACCAGGCGCTTTACTTGGTTACTTTACGAGGGTTCCGTATGGTGACGATGACGTATCGGCAGAACTTGAACTTCGCCGGGCCGCCGACCGTTTTCTTGTGCGGTCGCACGTTTGCGTATATAAAATAATATTATACCGCGTCAGAAATAACACAACGTGCACGACACACGCGAATATACACACACACACAAAAAAAAAAAAAGAAAAAAAATATTTAGGACGTGCCAAACTTTGTGCCCTAACCGACCCCCGTCACGGCGGCCCTCCCGCCAACGGCGCCGCGTCCCCGGGTTTACCGGCCCGTCCGACGGCGTACAATATAATAAATCAAAACTTCTCTTCTCGCGGGCGAGGCTTATTAATCCGGGCTCTTTTTCATCATCACCTTTCCCGGTCCCGGGGCTTTGGCGCCCGCGCGTCCCCCGGCGTAGCCGACTACTGTACCGCCGCCTTCCATCATTGGCAGGATGTAATCACGACGCGACGACGACGACGACGACGACGACGCCGACGACGCCGACAACGCCGCCGACAACGAAAACGACTACGACAAATCCCACCGCCACACGCGTTTATATATATATATATAAATACATTATATTTATTATAACGGAGACATAAATTATTTCTTTTATCATTACACACGGGGGCGTTATTAATTAAACTCATTTCTCCGGCGAAATATAATTTCTCGCCGCCATCCGCCGGCGGCGTTATTTATCCGCTATACGTGCCGGGCGTTCGGTGTGAACGGGCCGCGGGCTTGACCCGGATCCGCGGCCTAGTCCGCCCGGAGGACATCGACGACGACAGACCAAACTGTCCGATAGGAATTTGTATTGTACACCTATAAACGCACCCCGGCAGTGGTTACGAGAGTTTTTCATTCGGGTTCCGGGCTGGCCGACGGACGAGACGCACGGCGTAAAGTTCTCGGCGTTCCCCCGGCCGCGTGTCGCCGCGACCGATCTAGTGAAATCGTAGTCCGCGGCGGATAATAACGCGTTCCCGTTTGTCTGGTCGTCCGAATAATATTACACGAGTAACGTGTACCGACGACGACGTATTTGTCGACAAATAATAATTATTTATGCCGGCCGAAAATTTATTTTCGAATTATATTTTTCCCGGGCTTTTTTTTCGAGCGCCGAAACAATATATTGTCGGCGGCGGGACGAACGATTTATTCGGAAAATCAACACAACGTTTTCAATCCCAGTAGATAATTATATAATTATAATGTACTGTATTGTCATACTGTACCTACATTTTAATCGTCCGAATCGGTTCCGAAACGTTAGAATTGGTTCTCTGACTGGTTCCGAAGCGTCCATCTGAATTGGTTCCTAGATTATTGTAAAATAAATTTAAATTGTCCTTCACATTTTATACATACTCCGGACAATCTACAAAATGTTTACTAATATAGGGTAAAAAATCGGTTTTTTTTTTCCTGTTTCAATAATTGATCATAACATTATACGATTACGATAAAATTGTAACATTTTATATTAACAGCTATAACGTTACGTTTATTTATTTTATACTGTTTTTTTTTTTTTAATATTTTATTTTATTGAGGTAAAAATGTGTAATAAAAAAATTATATTGGTTATGAAGTCTGGTGTGTTTATTTCATTTTTCACACAGTATCATATCATCACGCGTGGACATTTTTTTATTTTTTTTTATCTAAATGACAAATTATTTACAACCTTTATTTACTATATATATTATATATCTGTATATAATGATGGGAAATGTATTATATAAACTGAACCGTAAACCGAATTATATCGTTACATTCATATTTTCCGAAAGTCTATAAAAATGAAGAGTGGGAACCAGTTCGGATGTCAATCTATAGGTATGGGAACCAATTTGGATGCAGCCAATTATTATCTGTAATAATTGTCCATATAAATCTAATTTATATAATAATTTATTTTGTCTGTATTAACTATACTATAGTTCCGTGTCGAATGGCAATTAATTAATTATATACTCTAATAAAATCTTATAAAAAAATTCTCGAGTTTTTTTATTTTTAAATTTATTTATACAGCCCTAAAGAATATACGATTATAAAAAAAATTGCGTGATATGCAAATTTGGCGTGCAAACATTAACAAACAATGTATGTATAGTTTTTTTATTTTTTTTTTTAACTATATCACATTGAATACTGCCTAAGTTTCAATGATACGAAATCAGCCAAATCCAACAAACAGTTGGGCCGAACGATTTTTTTTTTTGTGACGATTTATGCGTCCTGATTAAGTTAGGGTTTCAAACTGGTTAAATCGGACTTTTCACACAAACGTATCCGAAAACGAAACCACAATTATATTTTGTTCTTGATCGAGAATAATGGTGTGTTTTTAACTAACATAGATCAAAGTATTTTAAAAGATTGTATAAGATTGTCCTTGATAACAAAAAATAAGTAAAAAAACAATAGTTAGAACTTGTGATAACTTTATTATTTTTTTTGTTATATTACATATTTTAATATTTAAAAGTATTGTAAAATATAGTATATTTATCTTTAAAACCATTGTTCCGCAGTGTTTTCCGAACTCGGATTTTATTGAATGAAATGTTATAATATTAATCTATTCACTAGTCACTATTTATGAAATTTATTTTTGTTGACTCAACGTCAATCGTCCTCATTCGGTCAAATAACGAAATTCCCGAAGGGGGTTGAAACGATGGAAAAATCGTTTGCATTATAAATACGAATTCGCTTTCGTTATATTTAAGCTGTTTTAATGTTAAACAAGTGTGAGATATAAAAACTATAGACATGTCCAGTAATTAGTAAATGACTAACACTATATTGCGCTGAACATGCCCCGTTCCTTCCTTCTGTTTGCACAAAAGGCACAGGAAAAAGAAAAAAAAATAAGTATATGACATAATAATTTCATATAAAATTACACGTTAGAATAAAGTGAACGATGAATCGCGTGTAATGTCTGCTCGGAGTGGTGGTGGCGAACGTCCAGCGATCTATCATCGAAAGAAACGAGAGATTAAATTTGCCAACCCCCCCCCCCCCGCCCGCCAACAACAACAACAACGACAATAAAAAAAAACCCGGCAAGTAAAAAAGAAATATAAAAATATAGAAGAAAAAAAAATAGAGGGGAAAAACAAATATTAGAACAAAAGGATTCGCGTGCGTGCAGTTTTATAAAACCAAAGGCGATGCTTTTAAAAGTTTCAAGAGCACACATTAAATAAACCACCGTGTTTACTCGGGGGAGTATTTAATTACTCTATCCAAGTATGTTGCGGGTATATATATATATATATATATATATGCATGCCATATTCATGATATCATTATAATATTATGTCATCCGAATGATGCCTATAAAATATGATGCATTTTGTATACGTTTAAAACGATTAAACGCACTGTATAAGACGTAATATTATAATACGCTATTAATCCCTTTATTCCGTAAAACTATATTTCTCTTGTATTTCGCAACGTGAAAAATTCTCTCGGAACGGGGCTAACGGCGCAGAATAATATTGATTTTCAAATAAGCGACAAAATAAATGTTAAACATTCCGTGTAAAATAATTGTTTTCCTAATTCTATCTAGTCAGTATTCGTTTCAAATAATAATCCTATTCGAGATGTCGAAGGTCTTTTGATATACGCACGTTTCGGTGTACGGTCTGCAACAACGAGTTAATTTAAAATTACAAATTATATGACATACGGGTACGTTGATTTGCGTTAGATTATCGTGCGAATGTGCCCGCGTTTTTTTAATTTTTTTTTATCATATTTCGGGGATGGGGGCTCCCGCAAAGTTCAATCTATGAAGGGGGCCCCTCGAAATAATTATATTCACTATTGTTTGGTCCGTCGAAAGTATTGTCGCCAAGGTTGGTTTAAAAACACTGATTTAGCCGTGAGTTTCCTTCGGAACTTTTAAATTACAAAAAATGGTAATTATTAACATGGATCAATACTGGAGCCCGGAGGCCCCACAACCCGGGAACCGGCTCCGGTTGTGTTTAGGGTAGACAAAACGGCTTGCGTCGGTCTGTACGTCCGCCGGCATTGTAGTGGCGAGCGTCGGACTATTAATTGTCGTCTACAAGAGTGTAATCGCGGATAACATTAAATTAGCTCTAACGGCCGTCCTCTGTGTTAGCTCGCATTACTAATTCGGTATCGGCCCTAATAGTGGCACATTATCGTTTTGTGTTATCATAACGGGCCGAATAGCCAAAATAACCGCTGTGCTCGTTACGCGCAGTCTGCCGATTGCGCGTGCCGCCGTGGATTTCATTGCTAATTCTATTGCGATCATCGTGATCTATTTGCGCGCACAATGATTAGTTTGGCAATGCAAACGATCAGTTTACCCATTCTACGACGTCGTCCGTTTTATTTATCGATTTCAAGTTCGCACGGCCCGCGTACCTGTACATGCACGTTTACACACCGCGCCGCGTACTCGCAGAGCGGGTTTCGCCGGCGTCGCCGACCGTTGCCGGCTTAGTGCCCGCGTACACGATTATACTGGCCGCGGCGGAGCCCACTGACGAGTTTTGATGGACGTTATATAAATAACGAACAGAAAAAAAAAACATAGAGAAAAGGTTTTTTTTTTTTTTATTATTTAAATCAGTATTCAATCCCATTTTTAAAAATTATTTTCTGAAAATTATATCTCCAAGATGGCGGCCGTCAGCATTGATACACTGTTGTAGACGATCTCTGGAGCTCGCATACGATTTTCGGCACATTTCGACTCGTATGGCCTCGAATTCCACGTGGAGTGGTCTTTCATCGAGCTGCCGTGGGTTATTTGTAGCCCGGTAACGAACATTTTGTTTATTTACAGTTCCAGAAAGATGAAAATGGGCGTCATCGCTACAGAAAAAAGTTGATATCCGAGGAATTTGCAGAAGAATTTGCTGACAGAGATTTTTACGGTTGCCGTAGTCAGTAGCATTTAACTCTTGGACAAGCATTAATTTATGGGGGTGGAATGTTAAATCTTCGTGAAGAATTCTCCTCAAAGAACGGTCTGAGATTCCCAAAGCTACAGCGTGTTTCCGGGCTGAACGTCTTGGTGACTGCTCAATTGACTCTCTAACCAAATGCATATCTTCTTACCGTTCTGGGTGCTCCGTGTCCAAGTATACTTAGGGTACTTCCAGTTTCTTCTGGAATGCCGTATCCACAATTTGATAGTGTTAGCAGAAGGAACAGATTCAGCACGTGGAATGCCGATGTGAATACGGAAAGCCCTTTGTGTAACGATCACAGAATGGTTTTTTTCGTAAAGGTACGGACGCACGACTAAACCACGATGTACACTTGTCCAGACCATGATTACGAATGAAAACGGCATTACCGTACAATTCAAAATATACCTATTATTAAGGCCTGATCCTATCTTATCACAGGCCGACGACCTCGTTAAACTCGTCAGCCGGCTCTGCCGCACCCTGTATAACAGCATCGTCCGTAATACAACATCAGACATGAGAATTTATACAACACAATCGTTCACACTTACATTTTGCGTCACGAAATTTCTACCATTTAATTTCTACGTCACATTACATTAAAAAAAAAAAGGTCCACGCGGGCTTATTATAATTCCGTATGGAATTTTAAAATTATTTTTAGTAACCCAGCATTTTAGCCAATGCCTATGATATTAATTATTTATTCGGTTTTAGTGGTACAATTGTAATAAACACGTTACGAATAATATCTATGTCTTTGTTAGCCATTCATATAATTATTTACCAGCGACTACGGACGGACACAACGGGCATGTATGTTGCCAAAACTTAAAAAATATTAAATTTTATTTGTTGTAAAATAGATTTTAAAATGAAACCGGAAAAGTATGCGCAATCGTTTTGAACACTTGGCGAATTAATATTTTTACGATCCGTACGATACGCGCATCCACGCCTAACCGGTCGGTAGATAAACAATGGTGTGCGCCCGGTGTTTTTACTCGGCCGCACCGACGCGATTGCTCGTCAACCGCGAGGTTTATGCGTATAGCATTAGTTAGGGCAATAAAAAAAAAAAAATAAAAAAATTGTCGGTGAATTCGGAAGTTTGTTCGTGCGGTTTATACATTAAATCGGGAGGTTATTGTTGCGTTATCTGTGCGCGACTATTGCGGTTATTGTCTCGTTTTCTCGTGCGTCGAGCGCGCAATAATTGTACGTACCGAACCGTTCTATCTGACAACGCGCAGTTGATATTGTACGCGCGATGTACGTACGATTATGGCGTTAGACTCCGGCGGCGGCGGCGGCGGCGGCGGCGCGGTCGAAGGTGCCGACGGACGATCTCAAACGTAAACGCGACGTTATCAAGCCGCTCTCGCGCGCGTAATTCCATTACAGTTTCGATCCGACCGTGGACGGCGGGAGTTTCCAAAGTTGCTAATCGCCGAAGTTTGGCCGGCGAGGGGCTAACCGCGGATTAGCCGCGAGTTTAATGGTATCCGGGCGAAAGTCGAGCCGTTGTGCGCCAATGGGCGTAGGAGAGTTACGTCGCCGTGCGATCGCGGATCCGAGAAGTCGTCGTTACGACGGGGCGAATGGTCACGATTCCCGGGGGACTAATACAACTCGCTCGGCGGTCTGAACTCGATTGACGCCGGCCCACACGCCCTTACTCAGTGGAAACCGAGGACTAGAACCCGAACCGGTTCCTAAAGATCATTCGAGAACTGGATCCTTTATTGGAACCTTTTAAATAAAATACAAATATTTACGGTTCTTAGTAATTAATGAACATTTTATTTAAATTGGATTTCGTTTTAATCAAACAAATATAAGTGTATATTATCCATATTAATATTTATATAAATATCTATGGTATTTTTAACTCGAAATAATCATATTACACGACCGCCAACAATTTTTACCTATAAAGGTTACATACGGGTCGAATAGCGATTTTCCAACGAGAATACCTACGAATAATAATATTTAGTTCTTTATGGTTGAGTGAATTCGATACCACTTGGGTTTTCTAACAAAATATATTTTATTTAGTTTATATTATAGTTTTATAATTTAAAAAAAAAAGTTTCTAAACAGCAATAGGTAACGCTATTTGAACCTATGGATTTTTATGAATCGGTATTAACCGGAACAGCAATCCTTATTTTATAATTTTAAAAACCAGGACTGTTATTTTTTTATAAGAACCACACCGGAATCAGAACCGAAAAAATCACTAAGGGTCCCTGGTGGAAAAATTCAGGAATAAGGACCCTATTGTTAACTGTTCCAAGGTTATGGTTCCCTAGGAACATTTCTACTCTGCGGAACTTATGGTATTTTAATGTAGTTTCGCTTTGGTTGAGTCTGCAGCATTAGAGCTGCAAAATTAAAACATTTTCTTCTGGATAAAAACCAGATACAAAAGTCACCCTAGTGGTGAAATCCTAGCAGCCTCTGGTGTAAAGGGAAAATGTAAATGTATTGTAAAATACATATAGTTACTCCGATTAATTTTTATTTTATTCTATTTAATAGGCAAGCGTCCAATCTACAAAGGCATTCAATGCAAAAATAATATATATATACATATAAGTATACAGAACCAAACTACTGATTATACATTTAAACGTGGATTAAGTTCACAGATTGAGGACGGAACTTCTAAGGAAGTTAGAAAGAAAATGAGGGATGTGACATGGCGGTCGCCCGGCATTGACACGCTATGTTCCTTCCGGTACAAAATATCCTATTTTCGAATATTTCTTCAGGTTATTACCTGAAGATTACATTCAATCCAGAACCATATAAGAGCTTTTTTTTGTAGGAAATTAAATTTAAAAGACATTTTATAAAGGTCGTTTTAGAAAAACTCTTTTAGTTAATTTTTAATGTTAAGGAATTTTCGAACAGGATGACGTCGATTTTTTGCGCTCGGGCAGCTTTTCGACGGTTGACACCTGTTGCTAGGCAGACGGCGACAGGCATATACTAGCTGCTCATGAACGGTTGCAAGTGACTACCCTAAAAAATATGTAGCCTAGTTCATGCTGAAATTCAATTTACATTATGAACTATTATTACTACAGCGCGAGTTTAAAATATACTCTACAAAACAAATAAAGTTCCTTTGACAAATACGAATTGATATACATTTTCAGTACTACGTTTAAAAAAAATACCATAAAACAATTACATTTTGCATTAAACAAAATATTACTACAATACGACCGCTACCGACGCTATATTTGTCTGGTACATAACTAAAGCCGAAATAAAAATAAATAAATAAAACGGTGATAGAGAGCAACAATAAAATATTGATATTCAAGAGTACGGAAGAATAATTTCAATTTGTGTAAAAAGGAGTTTAGAAACATGATGTGAAGGTTTGCTGAATGTCTCCGATTGACAAGCCCTGAAAGTCCCATAGCCTGTAGGACGGGAAAATAACCGTGGGGGTGGCAAGGAATGTCAGACGGTCCCGGAATCTCGGCATTCGAGTTAAAACTAATTTAAAAAGTATACAACACATTCAAATTTTCGCACAAATTGACAACCGCAATTACCGCAATACCCTATAGGTACAGTATACACAATCTCGTATGACAAATTATTCATTTTACGTAAATAATTGTCTATTTTATTCTACGATATACGTATCATACCTATGCATATGATTTCGTAACCACCGAATTTTTTTTTTTCAATAATTTTATTTTTTATTTATATATATATATGTATGGCGTGTAATGCAATAGTATAAAAACACGGTTAAAATAGACTGCTGCAACGTATATAAAGCGGAAATCTATTACGGAAATATTTTATAGTCTCGACAAAATAATAGGGATCTTGTTTGGTGTTGAATGAAACGGAAATCTACCTATACAATCCAATTTTTTTATTTGTTAATTTTTTTGTCCCACTCCATTCTGTTTTATGACACATAATATGATACGATAACAATTTATGTATTCGTATGGTTTACAACCGAGTAGTAACAAAACATACAACATACAACTAACTTATGTACATTTAAACATTCAAACAATTATTTATTATACGTATATTACGCATATAAAAAAGGCCCGTACATATAAGGCCGAAGAGGGTCTACGCGCAGAAAAGGGCCCGCCGGTGGGCCAATACGCGCCCGACTTCTACCGTGCTCCGTCGGTAGTAAAAATTCTTTCCCGGGTTCTTGGGCCCTTACCGCTATACGATCGGGCCCGGGGCCCGGTTTTTCACCCGGGCCCGCCGCCCGTACGCGCAAACCGAATTTCCCAGGGTGAAAAACGCTACGCGCGTTCCGGCCGGTCGTCAGGGGTCGGCCCCGTGCGCCCGCGGGTTCTTTTCCGATATCTGCGGTGCGACCGCCGACCGCCCGCGCGTCCGTTCCGGAGACGGCCAAAACGAACGGATATCGCGTGCCGTTGTCCCCGCTACCGGTGTCGCATGACAAACGTCCGGCCTGAAACACAATACACGCACATGGGTTTCATAATACATAAATACATATATATATATATCTATATAATACATTATACCAGATACCTATAGATATATATAATACATAAGAAGCCGGTGTGCGATGGGTATAATATCATGTCTGTGCGGCGGCGGCGGCGGCGGTGCCGGCGACGACGACTACGATGATAATAATAATAATAATAATAATAATAATAATAGCGTGCGGGCAACGTGGCAAATTGCCAACGGGAATCTGTGTGTTCCGGTTGTGCCGGATCGCTGGATTCGCCGGGCGGTTAATAAACCGGAATAGATGGCTTTTATATTGCGCGCGCGGCCACGCCCAATATTACGACGACGACGACGACGACGACGACGACGACAATATTTGCGACCGCTACCGCAAACGCCACCGGCGGGCATCGCCGCGTGGTACCCCTACGCGGCCAAATGATGGTCGCGGCGCACACATATATATTATTATTATTATTATTATTATTATTATTATATACTGCCGCACGTGGGGGTGTCTTATATTTATTGCGCAATCATTGTGTCTGCGGGGTAAATGCGGTGGCGCGCGCACATTTATAATATACAAAACAAATTAACAACGACAAATAATATTTACGAAACGCGTCTCGTTTGTAAACATCAGTCGCATTATGTTATCGGGCCGATTCGGGTGTTCCGGACGGTGCGAAAAATGTCTTCGTTTTGCTACGATAATTTTTCACCTACCGCGCGCAACTTTTCTACCGGGGAATCCTGCTCCGATTTTCAAGTGTAGCGCACCTTTTCCGATAGAATTTTGAACCATCTATCTGGATTTCTTCTTTTTTTTTTTTTTTTCGTTGTAGTTTTCTTAATAGTTAGAGTATAACCGGAAAAATTTAATCGGCATTGGTTTTATTATTTTTGATTTTTTTTTTTTTTTTGTAGTAGTAGTAGTAGTAACCTGAGTTTCAGTAGACCTGAAATTTTCCTGAAGAATTTATAGGCGCTTGAAGGTATTTTTCGAATTAATTATATAAAACTGTATAAGCCCAACAGAAATGCACGGAAATATTACACGAAATTCGTCATAAATTGTTCTTAACGATGAAAAAGAACAAGTTGAGCGTATTTTAATACATTTTTTGTTTATGAGCGTAATAAGCGCGAATTTAAATGAATAAAATCGTAAAAATATACACACTACAAATGTTAACGATTAAATAAATTTTGCTCAGAATCATTTATCGTTGCGCACAAATATTAATTAATTTCCCTTCTATGTCCAACCTTCCCAACTTCCCGTCTAAAACAGTGGCCCGCGTATAGTGCAAAGTATGTCCGTGTCTTTTTAATTTGTTTTTCCAGTTTATGGCGATATTATATTTAACGGAATAAATATTAATGTTTGAATATAGGTAACGGATAGCTAAAAACTAGGTCAAGGTTCCAGATTTAAAAAGGCGGAAAGACAGGTCGTTTCTAAGAAAATCGTAAGAAATACGAGCAGCGCTGAAAGGGAACAAAAGCATGGGTATGCCGTGGAGGTATTATTATTATTATTATTATAATAATAATTATACGTATAACATTAAGTCCGTATTATATAAAGGGTAATGTATAGGCAATTTTCACAAAATATTTTGAAAAAATCGAAATCCCTAGACTTGAAAATAATCAAATTCATTTTCAAACAAGTGTACAAGTGATCCCGTGTCATTGTTGCGAGTTTTTTTTTTTTTTTTATGTGTGTTATCATTAGTTTGTAAACTAGAATGTTTACGGAAAAACCGTTTCGCGCAGGACAACTTTTCTCTTTTCGTATTTTATAGGGTGTGGTTACCCAAATTTCAAAACACTTTATATTTATTTATCGTATCGCGCGCTTTATTATTTTGATAGCGTTACCCAATAGTTTTTAATAAGTAAATAAAAAAAAAAAAAACCAAAAACTAACAAACAGATACAACTTCAATTGTATTCGCGTTCAGAAAACAATAAGGACGCTACGATGCGGATAAAGTTCTTCTTTATGCGTCGTGAAATTTCGGTAATTCTCCTGTAAAATATGGTGCGAGAAAAGTTTTCCCGCGCAAAACAGTTTTTACAATCGAATTACTTGTGGTGCCGCTCGTCTTCTCGAAAAAGATTTACACACACTAGAGCAGGGATTTTCCAACCTACAGCCCGTTGGTGGATTGCGGCCCGTCATACTTTTTGTGCCGGCCCGTCAAGTTAACTGATGTTTTTAGGAATTCATTTTGAGCGCATTCGAATTTTGGAAAATCAATTCATCGTTGCATTTGAAACTTCACCAACGGAGCTTCAGCTCGAAGTTAACCAGCTCACATCAAACAACCAACTCAAAAACTGTTTCAAAGAAACCGGACTACAATAATTAACGCCATGTTGCCAGTGGAATCAGTTGAAAACCTCAAAAAATGTGCACGTGAAATTATTTCGATATTTAGCTTCACCTACCTATGTGAGCAAACTTTTTTAAAAATGAAATACGTCAAATCAAAGTATAAAACCAATTTATATGACGAACACTTACGAGTGACGCTGCTAGTTGGAACAACCAACTCGATCTAAACTACCACGACATTTTTAAACACAATCAATTCCAAACTTCTTATTAAGTAACAGTAACTTATTGCAATAAAACAATTTTTACCTTTGTAAAATTAGTTAAGAAAATTGTATTACATTATTCATTTTCCGTTTCATTATTTCTCTATCACTCTCTGAACAGATTTAAGCGTATTGGTTTGATGAGTTTTAGTAAAATTATCGAAACATATTTACCGAACTACGCTCAGAATCGTTTTTCGTTGGCCGTTGATTTATCGGGTAAGTTAGTCCACGGTTTTGTAGATGCCCACAATAAGTCGAGTAAATAAGCACGTGAACAAGATGTATAAACCTATAAAACTTTAATGGGGGGACCCTACTTGAGATAATGAATCCACCTCCCCTAATCTTCTCCCTCTAATTTTGGTACCGTTCAACACTCTGAATGTTGTGCAATTTTAAACCCTGCCCTGCCTCGTCTCTGCCCCGAATCCCGAAAATCCTCAGAGCAATTCTGATAGGACGATAATGTTTATAGATTTCCGTTTCATGTTCTACGAATTTGATAAACTGACCGACGGGATACCTACTGATATTATCGAGAACAATTATTGTCGACTATATATTGTTCATTTATGTCGGCCCAAAACCCTACTCGTGTCCGGCCCCGGTATGGTTTTTTTTGTCCGACCATATTACACGGTTCAGCGATAATCTCCAGAGACATGTTAACTCCAGTCGGCGTAAGTAAACCGAGCTCTTCCCGTAATACGGCTCGCTATACACCGGAATCAAATGAGTCACTGACCGTATGATCGTCTGATGTGTCATTCGAAGCGCGCCGGTTCTTTCGGTCATTGTACGCAACCGCAGTCTACAAGACCTGACACTGATATTCGCGTATTTTTTTATTTTTTTTTTTTTTTTATTTATTTAGCTATATACGAGTATTTTTTTTTTATTATTTATTTATTTAGCTATATACGCGTATTTTTTTTTTATTATTTATTTAGCTATATACGCGTATTTTTTTTTTTTTTTATTTATCTAGCTATATCCGCCGTATTTGTAGTATTGAAGTCTAATGTATATGCGCCTTCGGTGTAGTCGTTTTTATTGCATTAGCGATAACCGGTATTTAAATATGTAACTTTTTTTTTTTTATGATTATACAATCATAATGCACTGCTGATGTAATACTACCAGATACTGGAACCATAACGATTTTATTGGTTTTGGTTCAGGTTTGGTTTTTAAAAAAAAACAAAATAGGTTCCGGTTCCGGTTAATACCGGTTCGAAAAAATGCATAGTTTCAGATAGCATTATATATTGCTCATTGAGAGTTTTTTTTTTTTTCAATAATAATACAACTACCAACACAATAAATTTGGCGACAATTATAAACTCTATTCTAATTACTATTATTATTCACTCAATATTATGTATGATTTCAAAAATGTGGGAAGATAATTTTTAAATAAACTTCATGACGAATTCAACGATGTTATCAGAAGTTTTATCCGACTCCTAAAACAGTCGGTACACTTTTAATAAAATAGGTCTACTTTGATAGAAAACACAACCGGTATCGGATTTACTCAACTATAAACGACTAAATATTTTATATTCGCAGGAATTCTCGTTGGAAAATCGTTGTTTAACCGAAATATGTTGTTTTATTTGTTGATACAAATCGCTGGCGTTCATATAATTTCTCGTTAAAAATACCATAAATATAAAAGAAAAATATTTCTATGAAAAATCGACACTTGTATTTATTTGATTAAAACCAAATCCGATTTATAGAAAATGTTCAGTTATCTCTTAGAATCGTTAAGTACCTAAAATAACCGCAAACATTTGTATTTTATTTGAAAGGTTCCGATTCCGGGTCTTTCAATTTCAGTTGTAGACCCTGATTTCTCCGGCCTCCAAACGAAACAATGAAAACCTTAACCTATAATCAGTGATGCAACCAAGGGTAGTATTTTGAGTGTCCGGACAACCCCCTTGAGCCGTTTTTATGGAAATTTAATATAATTTGTTTTGTTTTCAAGTATATTATATACGATAATAATCATGCCTCAACATTTGACAATTACATAAATTAACATATGAGATTTTTATCTATACAACAGTGTGGTATTCAGAAATAAGTAACAGGGAACTTGTGTTAGGCGGACGCCCTCTCAACAAAATCCTAGTTGTGCAATTGCCTATAACACACTGTATAATAATATGCTAGCAATTGTAAACATGCGGTTTTTAACGATATTTTAAAACGGGATGAGGGCTCCTTGAAACTATCGGTAATGTCGCTTTGCCGTGGATAATTCTACATTTTTCGTTTATATTTGAAAATAAAATGTCAATAATTTAGACAAAATCAATAGTATAACAATTAAATAATAAAATAATATGACGCCCTGACTGACTGTTTGGTCATCGTACAGCCCAAATCGCTAGGTGCGGAAACTTAAAATTTCACCCGGAGTATTTAATTGTGTGTGTATGATTCTGTTGTATACGATGACGGGTAAAAGAAAAGATGATTAAACTCACTTAAAAATAATAAATTGATAATCTCGAATTTCGATCGTCCAATACAAGTATCGATTCGGGCATCCGTTCGTCCGTAGACGAGTTAATATTAGTAAAACGCCAAACCACGGGTATCGTAGCAAATAAGCTAATATACGCTTTTTACCAAAACTAAGGCTGAAAATGAAGAAGGGAAACGGAAATGAACAAAGCTGCAATAAACAGATACTGTAATTGAGGTACTTCATTATTCTCATTCATAATTGAATTAGATGAGGACCTTGGATGAGGGGATGGTTGGTGTATTGTGGGTGGAAAGGGTTAGGTTATATCGTAGGGCATTTAATTTGTCACGGTCGTGGCCTTGCGGGGTCATCATGTAAATACAAATTATTATACAAACATACTCAAATTGTTATTTTAAATGATATAATATTTATATGTATGATTATTTTGTTAAGATATAACCAAAGTATATAAAAATGATGCAAATAAATGCATTATCTCTCATACTCTCTTGTATCGGTAGTGACGAAAGTACAATACAACTCCATAGGTCTAAAAATTGGAGCAATATATTTGGCGTTGATCACAGCAAATAAACTAATAGAGAAAAGACAAATTAGGCTAAATAAACATCAATAAACACGAGACTTAATACTTGATTGTATCACGGAGGCGACAATGCCAAAATTCAATTGTAGTAGGAGATATGACATTTGAAAAAGTACTATAAATTATATCTTGGAGTGGACGCGAATGAAACGGCAAATAGCCACGACGAAATGAACTGTATAATAACAACAGTAAATAAGTGTTATTTTACATTAGTACCGTTGTTCAAGTCGAAACTACTGTCAAAATGAACGAAAATTTGACAATACAAATTCCAAATCAGATTTTTGAAGATAAGAAAGGCGGTCCAAAACCGACTAGGCACATTTAAGAGGAAAATATTAAGAAAGATATTCGGCCCTATAAAGAATACTGAAAACAACGAATACGACCAAAGGACTAACGCAAAACTAAGGGAAATGTTCAATGGACCAGACTTAATGGGTTTTCTAAAAACTTGGAAACTCAGCTGGGCAGAATAAGTGCGGAGAGAGGAAGATTATTAACAAGGTCACAACGTGGACGTTAGATGGAACAAGAGCAAGGGGACGTTCAACACAGCGGCGGAGCGACAGAGTCAGAGAAGATCCGAGGTTATGCCTTGCGAGAGATCGGAGATGGAGAAAGGTAAGCGTTAGATAAAGACATATGCGTGGCGAGACATAGTGGAAACAGCGATGGGTCTTAAGACCTTGATAAAGCCAAAAAGAAATATGATTTAAGATACGCGTTACATTTAAATTTGTACATTCTCATCGTTTTTTTTTTTTTTTATACATATACATATTCACACGTTTACAATTTGACCGCCTCTTTTATACATCCCTACGTTACTCAATTTGGAATTTAATTAACACGGCCGATTCGAATTTAATAGAAGTATGGAATACGTGCTAAAAATGTGGACGACCGGATTGGAATCGGCGCAACCGAACCTTTCGTCCGCCGAACGATTTCACTATACTTCTGAGCTATCTGATTACACCCGCACGTATTTTCTATGTAGGATAGAGTCAAATAAATTCTTAAATATTCTACCCGGGTTGTATTTGTATATTCCCGCAGGAATCGGCCGTCCCCATAATCTCAAAAGCACTGATGTTTCGTATTTGCATATACGAAAGTTATCATATGTAAATAAGGATGGTGTGACGGGGGGAGCGTGTGCGGTGTATAATAATATTATAAGTGTAAAGAGAAGACGTACCCGAGTACCGCTCCCACCATCGAAGAATAAAAAAAAATTTACATCTAGCGGTGTCTTTTACCGTAATGTGTATTCTAAATACGTTACGTTTTTTTAGTCAGTCGATTTCTTTAAATTTTTCCCCGGCGATCAAAAATAAATACGGTACGCATTATAAACTAAACAATTTGCTAACTGTAACAATTTCCGTGTACTTATTTACACGGGTTTTTCAAAATCGGATAGAAATTTCGATCACGTCACACAGTATATACTTCTACTGTGATTTTATATATTATGGGTGAAAACAAAGTACAAGTGCCGTTTTAATACCAACAGCATTTAAACCGCGGTTCTATAAAATAATAAAAAATATAAACTAAATATTATAACTGCAAATCGTTTCGATCGCCAAACACCAACTGTGAAAATATTGTATTCTTATTCGCTGAACTCAAAAACACTTTCAATCAAACTGTAATTTCCCTGTTGCCTATGATCGTCCATATTATATTATACTCTCGATCGATGTATGTTCGACTTGTTTTTATGCGCCTTCAACTAGTCAATGAATATTATTGTTTTTATACATTCACCATACCAGTTTTTTTTATGTAAGCATATCCAATGTCTTATTAAAACGCCGTGGATTCGTTGGTTTTAAAATATGCATTGGATAAAAATAAAAAAAATTTTTAAGAACTAGAGTGAACGTGTTTAACTGTTAAAAACTATGAAAGAGTTTATTACAGTTACGTACCTGCACGTGTTTTGGAGGGGGTTTCAATTAAATATATATGCAATTTTTTTATATTGCTTATTTTATATGATATTTCACTGTATAATAGGAATTCTAATTCATCAATAATCAGATTTCCGTGCGGTGAAGTTTATTTTAATGAATTATTCTTTAATCTTTACCATAAAGCACTTTATATTTATTTAGCCGCAACATGGGAACCGTCGTCACAACGACATGACAATAATATACGTATTTAATTTATATATTCATTATCTACTTCTTCAGCAGGAACATTTATTTATTTATATTTTTTTGAATCTGGGGGGGGGTCCAGCACCCCTAGACCCTTCCCCCTAATAATACGCCACTGAGTTTATTATTTTATAAATGTTTACTATCAATAAAGAAGTATATTTGCATATATTAATTTGGCGTGCACATTGAGATAAAGGCGTGTTCGCTAAAATAAAAATAATTACGAAATACCTATTATGAAGTGTTAATTGTGTTTCGAAAAAATATAATAAATTAATAGCAACCACGAATACTCGACTAAAATGATTATAGCTATTCAAGTTGTAACAAAAAAATAATAATACCCAATTTAGCAAACTCACAACACCTAATGGAATAAATCTAAAATTTTATTTTATACCATACGCAACAAGAAAGAACTTGCTCTCATTACAAACACGTCAAACTCAGAAATAATTTTTTTTTTTTTTTTTGTAACTTATACTTCAAAAACTAAAATATTTGAATCTCGATATTTCTGAATAAATATATTACACACAAGAACTTGGTGTAAAAATAATAGGAATTAAGCCGTATATATACTGCATAATTTACATTTACATTTAAAACTAACTGATTATTCACCAGGTGATCATTATATAAAGATAAATTAAATTCTAAAAAATCGGCATACCTCGCACCGTGCACCCATATGGCAAACGGTATCATTGCATAAAACGACTCTGTGCAAAATCGGTTAAATATATTTTGATAAATATAAATTGGAGATCGTATTCATTTGTAATTAGAAAATAAATTACACTGATAAAAATCAATCACACCATTTCTTTTCACGTACAATAAGAATAACCATGGAAATGCTAAATAGCTGTTAATAACTGAACAAAAAACAAGAATATTTTTTTGAAAGTTATCTCCATCAAACTCATCAAAGTAAGATAAAAGTTTATTGTTAAAAAAGTATTCAGTAAACATTATTCACTAGGTTAAATTAAGTCAATCTACGATTGATTTTTACTGATGAATTACAACGTGAAAAAAAAAACGAAAATAACAGAAGTTTTTTCCATTAATAAAAAACCCTACAAAGAAATTAAAAAAATGGCCTTCTCAATGCATTGACAAAACAACATTTTCTACTAAAAACCTACCTCTTCTACCTGCAGTTCACGATCGGAGTAAGATTTTTGATTAAAAAAATGTTGTCAATAAACAGCAAAATCAAGGGAAGCAAAAAACACAACATACTAAAAACCAATATAATGTTCACTACATTCACAATCTTGAGGAATGTCTCTTAATGAAAAAAAAAAAAAAAAAATGGAAAAGAAAATTCAGAAACCGCGTTATCTGAAAACGGTATTAAATCGGTAAAGATAAAAAAAATCACCTAGTTAAAAAAATCTCTACGATCATTGTATTTTTAAACAATTAATTGGAAATTTAAACATATAAATTCAGTCACCGAAAATATCCATTAAAAACGTATATTATAATGTGTAGTATAATAAGAATAAAATATGGATGAAAATAAAATCGATAGCTATAATGTTGAATAACTACACATTGGAAAAAACAAAACGAACGTTCAATCGGAATGTAAGAGCAAAAAAAAAAAAAAAGAAGCTTTTTACCCCTGCACATACAAGGAAAACTAAAGATATAAAATAGTAAGTAAAATACTTTTTATCTAAAATCGGACAAAAAGGTAATTCTATTGTAGTTTACAAGAAACGGGAATAAAATACACAGAATGGCAAATCGGATGCATAGAGAATGTATAAAATAATCTCTTTTGTAATAAAATACGTTTTTAACGGCTCGAAATTAATAATTTAATAATATCGAAGGAAATTCGTTTGGCATTTACCGAAATAACGCAATTAATTAAACAGTATATAAGCCGCAAAAAAAAAACGACAAAACCAAAATTAGTATAGTAAAATACAATTGCCCAACAATAATTGATTAACAAGATATAATTCGTTTATAATGTACAAGATCTATACTCTGGAAATAATTAACAAGGACAATTAGTTAAATCACTTGCGTATAGAAGAAAACAAAATTAAAGAATTTATAAATCTAATCAAACTCTATATGTATTACGAACCGAAACTTTTACCAATTTAATGAAAACTTTTTAGTGTAAAAAAAGAAAAAGAAAATACAACGTAAAATCTATTGTATCACCTGTCTAACAAAAGATTTTATGAATAGACGAAATCGGAGGTTATGTTTTAACGATAAATTACTTTACCGTTATAAATATATATATATATATAAAAATATTATAAATTTATCCGACTTTAAATCAATTATACTTAGTACAATGTAACACTAACTAGGTAATTAATTGTTTACTACATCGTATACCGATTTGCTCCGTAATCAAATTACCTACTAAACTTCCCGGTGAAATTGAAAAATATATAAAATTTATCTAACGGCTGAGGGTAATAGGACCACTAAATCTTTTAAGAGTTAAACGGTTTTGCGATTGCAATGTCCTAGCGATTTAAAATTTAATGCTATCACCAATCAACTGTAAATTGTCTATCCGCCGGTTACTTTATTAAATAATGTCTGTTCCTTATCTTTCAGAGCATTTAATATACCTGTGGTACGACGAGGGGAAAAATTGATATTATTGCCCGACCTTAAACCATTTGCCGTCAATAAATCACAGGATGAAGTTAATAATAATAATTTGCCACTGCATTAATCTGCATGGAAACGTTTTCGTGATTAAATTTTTAATAATTGCTAACGTCGAACGGGTATAAAAGTATGTGATTAATATATTAGTTTTTTTTTTTTTTTTTCTTTTCCGTATATCGATATTATTTGAATATATTATATTAAAATTAAAATAATTAATTAAATTTATTCAAAAAGCTTTAATAGGTTCCGCAACTGTCTACCGAGTAATAACAAAATGCAAATTGCGTAAATTTACTAAACCTTTACTCCAATATATTAATTAAAATAATTTATTTTTAATCATATAATAACATCGCGATTATGAACCGATATTTTTCCCCGAAAAATTGGTCTTTATGTTGTTGTTTTTTTTTTTTTTTTTTTTATTCAAAGAATATTTACAATCTGTGCTACGTGCACAATACGCAAATTAGAAAAAACCAATGAAAATATATACGCAAATGATTACACGAGCAGGGAGGCCTTATCGGGATAACCGCGATAATAGATGGAAAATAGAAAGCAAGCCAGGGAAGGTACCAGGGAATAGGAACGCACAGAGAGCTAAAAAGAAATATAAGCGGCGGATAGGGAAAAATCGAGAAAGAGAATAATCATTTGGCCGAAAAAAATAAAATAAAAAATTTAGAGTCCCGGTTGCTGGCCGTTTTATTATCTATACAACAAACCGGGGCCGTATTGCTTCTGGGAGTGCGCGAACGGCGCGACAATGTACACACGGAAGAAAGGCGGCGGTCGAGTGCACTACTCTCGGGGCGGCGTCCAATTCGAAAAGCCTTTGCGAAATTCGCCGCACCGGAGTAGACATTTTAAATAAGCGCACTACGCCATCGAAAACGGCTATTACAGATACGTCCGAGACGTTTGCGCCGTATTGTATTTCCGAGGGGATACCATTCGTCGATCGTTGTATTATTATTAATACTATTATATTATACGCCCGTCTATAGATATTCGGCGAAAGAGCACGGACGCCGGCCGAGGATAACCGGCGCAGTGACGCGCCCTGCGGGATTGTACGTGCGTGTACGAAACGTAGTCTGGCCTATCGTTTTTCAAACCGCCGCGAAATTAAATAATAACCACGACTCGGAATTACGTGGTATTTTTTTTTTTTTTTTTTTTTTCCCCAAAAACAATTTCCAATTTAACACGAACCAAAACGTCTATATAAATACAACGTAATATCTATATAGATATTAAATAACACGTAAGCAGTAATGAATAAATATGTATACATGAACATGTGTGGATTTATACCGACAATGATGTAGCCCCGATCCTTAGTTTAAGTCACCGAAACTAGGCCGTACCGCTACGAGCGTTCGAGGCACCCAATATCTTGCGAATTGTCAAGGAGATGGTCGGCAATTGCATTGTGGTGTAGCTCTCTAGTCTATTCAAATGTCTGTTAGCAAAACTATTGATTTCGATTCCTGGATAGATGATATCTTCAAATCGCGATGTACGATATCGTATGGGACGAAGGGCTACGTTTTGACAACGTTGAACATCTTCGATGTTGGGTTTACTGGCACGGTCCCACTGTGTAGCCAATACGATTTGTATTATAAATTCGTTTCGAGCGGTTTACAGTAAAATGAGCTATATTCGAATGTACATATTTTTACATATTTTTCGATATCTTTACTTTTTTCTTACATAATTAGATAACTGTACGATTGTATTTCGCAGTTGTCATCAACGGATTTTGTCTATAGAGATACACATGAATTAATTAGCACACGGACCGCAAAGAGTTGTGAGAAACGATTAGAGCTGAATTGTCTTCGGTGGACAACTTAATCGCTGTGGTAAAAAAAAAAAATAATTTAAATAGCTCAAAGTCGCGTTGAACATCTGAAAAAAAAAGTATCCGAATTTGAGTCTTCCACCAGAAACAATAATCACAAGGTGAGGGATATTGGTTGAATGCAGTCAAATACTATTGCGGAAACTTTGAAAAAATAAAAGAGAACGTGTCAACGTTTGATCTTACTTCAGCAGTTTCTATTCAAAAAAAACTAGCAAACTATTAAGCAAAGATGATATAAAAAATAATTTAATTTACATGTCTGTAAAGTTTTTCCTGATATATTGTGGGGATGGGTAGAACCTCCCCCCCCCCGGATACTAGCAGGTTCAACTTGCTACCTTAATTTAATTTCGAGAGTACGCCACAACATATACGGATATTTGGCGACATCCGTGAGGGGGGGGAGGGGAGGGACTTGACATGATGAAAAAATTATTGAAAAATTTGTTTAAAAAGTTTTCGTTACTTTCTCTGTTATAAGTGTAGTATAGAAATTAAAACCATTCGGGTGGCTAGATAACGTTCTGGAGTTGGCTAAAGCCCCCAATTTTTGCCCCTTCTCCCCCCCCAATTATTCGCCACTGACTATACGTTTTTTTTTTTTTTTTTTATCGGCGGGGACAGCTGGGCCGATATTGCGCGTTCGCGACCGGCAGACGTAGTATTATTATTATTATTATTATTTATTGTGACAAAAACGCGAGCGGGCGGAAACGTTTTGCAGGAAACGCCATGACAACCGAGCGCGAAAACTTTTATGCGGCGGCGGCGGCGGCGACGTGTAATATATTATTTTATTTGTCGACGGCACGGCGATGGCCCGCGATTGTGTGCCGAGGCTGAGCTACTGGACGTTGCGGTGTTTTGTGCTGAAAACGCTGCGGAAAACCAAAACGGACCGGACGCGGTTTACCACGCTGATCGGCAAAGTGGCCCGGCACTACGGCACCCGGAGGTTTCTGGCCAGCCCGCGTAACGAGCGGAACCTCGCCGACGTCATTGCCGTTCTGCTCCTGTCCAAGCGGTACAGGCTGTGCTTAACCGTGAGTCGATTTCGTTCCGCCGCGCCATTATCAAACACGAACGAACCTCTTGACCGCGGGCGTATTACAGACGCGGTCGGTTGTAATAACACACGAACTGTAAACGTGAACCTGTAACCTAACACGTACTAAAAAAAAAAAAAACAACGCCTAGCAAATAAATACATAGCGAATTTATTGAATTAAATCGATGTCTGAAAATAAAATTGAAAATAATTTACAACCCGACACAAAAACACCGTTATTATTCCTAATATTAAAGTATATTTGGTAAATCATTTTCGGTTTAACAAACCATATCAAAATTATCTCAACATTTTTTTTTTTCTAATACGCCCGATTCATTCCAAAATTGACGACCGTAATAATTACTGTAAAAAATTAAACAAACGAAAAGTTTGCGTTTTCAGAAATTAGTTAAGTTAAAATGATATTTTTCATTTCTTTTTTTTATTATAATTATTATTCACGTGTGTTTTGCGTTCGGTAAAAGTGTAGAAAAAACCAAAAATTCGTAAAAAAAAAATACGGTTTAGATTAAAGAAAACTCCAAAAACCTGTACTAAATGAAAAATCATTCTGATGGCGCTGAAAGTTTTATTCTTACCTAAAAACCAGTTAACTGTAAAGCACTCAGTTTACGGAAATTTATATGCTTTAGATTTGCCAAAAAGATGTACTAGCTGAACATAAAAATGAAGAAAAAATCACTAATTTTGCCATAATACATAAATGAAAATTAATCAAGGAAAAAAACGTGTGTTTTAATTTTAAAACTACTATTTAATGTAATTAATAACGGTATTATGAACAATATTATTTTAATAATAATTGTATATAGTGTGTTTGTTGTATTGCATTTACACACCCAATATTATTGAGTTGCATATACATATTTACTTGGCCACTCCGGAACTTTAATCCCGGTGGTCTTTTTCATTCCACCACTCTGCGTATACGCACCTGACCGCTCATCGCGTAGAAATCTTCGGGCGAACCGTTTGTTCGTATTATACCTAACCCGCCGCAGCACTTCAGGACGATTGTTTCCGTTTGTTTATTCGTTTTCATTTATACAATTATGGGATACATTTTATGTGTGTGTGTGTGTGTGTGTGTGTGTTTACAGTGTCCGTCGGCAGCGAACGCGAGCCATTGCAGCCCTTCAGAATCGCCTTGCAGTCGACCGGCCCTCGCTGAATCATCGGTATGCGAAACGTGCTACCCTCCGAACAGATGAACCGTCCCGACGAATTCCCTGCAGTAAAACACGTCATTCGTACGCGTTACGTGCTAGGTACTAGTCTATGCTAACCATTGGGGATTATATAAATAAAAAAAATAAAAAAAAAAAAAAACAAAAAATTATAATAACTTGCATATACCTATATTTATATTATAATCAATAATTGTGTAGAACCGTATATAAACGAGATGTGACGATGACACTGGTGGTTCCGGGTGGGGGTAGGGCAAAAAATAGATCGCCCACTCCCCCCCTATTTTACTTGTGCTTATGTATATAAATGTAATCATACGAATAGATTGTGGACAGTAAACACCAAAGTGTGATGTGTATAT
Source organism: Tuberolachnus salignus (assembly GCA_956483605.1). Lineage (NCBI taxonomy): Eukaryota > Metazoa > Arthropoda > Insecta > Hemiptera > Aphididae > Tuberolachnus > Tuberolachnus salignus. Next base: position 10,351,017 of record OY101429.1, on the reverse strand, counting down.
GTGTAATATAAAAAATATGTTCGCCCCTCCCCCTTGGGGCTTGTCAAGAACTGCGCCTCCGGACAATGATAATATTTCGTACGCCGGACACAAAAATGAAATATACGAGATCTGATCAAAAAGTACCAGGACAAATGTTATTACGGGTAATCTACACACGTAGACGTTTCAAATTATAAAAAAAAAAAAAAAAAAAAAATAGATGTATTCCCCGCAAATAAGTGAATATTTTAAACAAAACCCCAAGTCGCTATCTTATCTCAGTTTAATATTTTCACGTAGTTAAATCCAGTCAGTATTTTTCGTTCGCCGTTTTCGACAAGTCCGTAATTAACGAACAACGCGTGTGCGTCGAGTTTTGCTTGAAACTTGGCAAAAATTATGCAACGGAAATGGTTAAAACCGCTTTTGAAGATGATTCGTTAAGTGGTTTCGTGACTTTCGAATATTTTAAACGTTTCAAGGATAGTCGGCGGAAGCTGAAGATGATCCATGTTCTGAAGACCTAATCCAGAAACGGTGGTATGGCGACAATTTGCGAAAAAATGCGAAATGGCCGCCGATTAACCGTTCGTAAGTTAACAAAGCGAATCTCAATTGAGTCTTGTCATGTAATTTTACAGGAAAATGTACAGATGAGAAGGGTCGCGTTGCTAAATTCGTTCCGCGATTGTTCACCACGACAATGCACCGGCACATTTAGCGCTGTCGATTCGTGCATTTTTGGCTAATAAAAAAATTGCTGTGGTCCCGCGGACTCTCCCTATTCTCCATATCAGGCCCCATGTGTTTTTTTTCTTTTCCCAAGATTAAAATCTGCGCTTAAAGGACAACGATTTCAAGATGTAGAGGAAATTAAAGCGAACGCGGCAACAAAACTCATAGCTTTAACTTTGGAACAGTTCCAAAGGACTTTTAAAAAATGGCAAGATCGCCGGGATCACCGCATATCGTCCGAAGTAGAGTATTTCGAAGGAGATATCATTAAATAATATGTAACTTCATTTTTGTAATTATTAAATATAAAATCCCTGGTACTTTTTGAACCGACCTCGTATTTCTTTACGACTATTTCCCTCTTGTATTTTTTTTCGAGTATAATAATGTGCCCATAGAAAATATTATGTTTAACGGTACTCTCTAATCGATATCCGCGAGTAACGCTGAAGTGAAAGTTTTAAACAAAAAATACAACGCAAAACTACGTGAATTTCTACAACAATCCATTCTGTACAGTGTAGAAGTATACATACAATATTTTATCATGTATATTAAGTATTATCTTATAATATATATGCTAGAAGTGTACATTACGTAATACAAATAAAACGGTATAATTCCTAAAAGATGTTACAAGTTTAAGTAATTTCAACTTACACGGTATGACTTACTTAAATTTACTTTAATATTTATACTGTCGCGCATTGTATACATTTGCAGACAAAACGTATTTATTCAAACAAACTGCATAATAATAGTGTTTTAATTTATTAAACCAGATAATAAAAATAATTAAAAAATAAAAATGTAAAATAATACCCAATCCGCGCGCCATTCGATTCCACTTTTGGGTAAATATAAAATCGACCCTTGAATTGGTTACCAAAACCATAAGTAAATAATATTATTTAACAAGCGGTCCTTACTAAAGAACTCTGACTCGTGTATTCGCCGAATATTTACCATTTTTTATACTCGCCAAATATACAGTTCCAATGACTCGTATATTCACTAAACATTTTTCATCCCCCGTATTACTTGTATAATACTCGCCTACTTTTACGTCACACAGTGGGGCCAATTTCATAAAAAAAAACACACACTGGAAAGAAATTCGAGAAAAAATAAAAGTTTTAAAAAATAAAATTCGATAATATGACACTGGTGTAATTTCCAAATTTATTCGTGACCATAATTATTGTTTAGCATATATTTTTTCTGTACTCTTCCGAGATACAAACAAAAAAATTGATAGATACAAATTTATTGATATTTAAAAAAAAAAAAAGCCAAATCAATAATCATGATTCCAATGGATTACACTCATCCATTTTTAAATTTCCAAATACAAATGAAAATCGGATTTGACCTGAAACTGATTTAAATCGACTAAATGATCTTTCAATTTCGACTGATGTTATTGGTCAGTATTTCGTATCGACTATATCCGAAGGATAGTAATCTACATTCAACGAAACTTGATGTGTGAATACTTTTATTAAAATAAATTCGTTTCGTTTCAACTAGCCTAAATTAATTTAACGAGCCACAGTAAAAATATGTATTTATATAAAAATCCTAGTCCTACTTTTAAATAATTAAAAACATAATTTAAAAAAATAAAAAAACAGGTGAAGGAGGGAGCCAAATCAATAATAAATACTTGGAAGACAATAGAGGTAATTTTTAAAGGTAAAATGCCGACTACTTGTATTTGGAGAGCCAGTCCAATTGTCCCGACCCAATCGCTCGTTCGACAATTCTAGTAATGCGCTAAAATAATTGGCCTAAAATATCAATACAATTTTATTCAATTGTTTTAAATCGAAGCAGAGAATGTGTAAAATATGTCTGCGTTTGTACCTCTATTACCCCGATATGGAAATAAATTCGGTCCGTTATATTCTTTTACCGCATCTGAAAACGATTCGATAGAAGTTAATTAAATTTTTATATCATTGAATATACGATGTTATATTATTTCGAGATCGTATTAAGACAAGTCTATCGCTTCGAATATCTGTGGTTGTTGATTCCGCATGCCGCGACGTATCTCGGGGTTTCGTGAACGGTCGATAAAAGTTATTTCGTGTGAAAATGTTTTTTTTTCCCCTACAACAATAGGGTCAATAAATTCTTTATAAGAGCACCAACATAATATATGTCGTCCTACCCACGTTACGCGAAATTCAAGAATGTCGGTAGAAAAAATAAAGGCATTTATTTATTGGCGTTGTGACTTTTTTTTTTTTTTTCTTCAAATTCAACCACTTTTAGACGTACATTTTAAGTGACTGCTGTTGTTAATAAAAGACAATTAATAATACTGACTGCAGCGGTCGGTACTTTCAATATTGTTCTAACTATATTTTTAGACTTGCATTTAAGTATAAAATAATCAATGTATAAAATTCTGTACGCGTTATATCGGATAGACACTTGTCAAATAAAAGCTTTCGTATAAATTTCACCGAGTTGGAGTCCGGCTAAGAATATATCTAAACGACGGCGTAAAAAAATATTGTTATAATTAAACAACAACAACAACAATGAACTAGAAAACACGACTCTAGTTGCAACATAAAAATATCGTAGGACGTGCAATCAAGTACGAAAAAAAAACGCAATGTTATCGACGTTAATCATAATATTATAATCTTTTCGAGTATGATAGAGACGAAGAGATGTAAAACGTTTATAATCAGTTTTCGATTCAATAAGTGCTGTAACTCAGTCTTCGTTACATTGTTTGAGTAAAACAGTACCGAAAATACCAAAACCAAAACCTAAACCTAAACTTCGGTTTAAATATTTCAGCAACCGGAACCGAAACCGTAATTTTCAGGTAACCGTTTTTCAGTTAATTTCGGTTTAAATATCGATTCCAGTACTGTTTGGATGTAATTTCTATAATATCCGAACTGAAATTTGTTTAAAGTAGACAATTTTTAGCAAGACACCAAAAAAATATCATTTAACTGATGTAAAAAAACCGTTGAGTTGATTTCCAGCTGTGGCCTTGAGCTTTTTGGGCCGATTATTTTCTAGATCGGTGGGCCGAATACTTTCCAGTCCGCCACTGCATGTGCGCCATGCGAGGCGCACTGTAATCAGTGACGTACGTAGGGGTGCCCCATGGGTTTTTTTTTTTTTGTATATAATTAAACATGACTTTAAACTTCCTCAACATAACAAGTAGTTTGCACATGCCTGTTAAACTCAAAATGTGTTATCAGAAATATGTGCTTTGGTGACAACTGATAACTGAAAAAATAAATGATTAAGTGTCAGATTAATAAAATATAATAAATTTCACAGGTCTACAAAATTAAACTTTTTTTTAATCACTTTTTTTCAGTTGAATATAAACTTTTCTAAACCAATATAATTAGATCTTTTCTATCACCCTTAGTTTTTAAGTTATTCCATTATTTAAAGGTAAAGCAAATATTTTGAAATAAAATTACTAATTACGATTTTATTTTATCGGATTTTTAGCAATGATTAAAATAACATGCATAATGTATATATTATTCTATAAATTAGTTTGACAAAATATTTACAATAAAATAATTAAATAGCTGCACTAAAGTGCAGATAAAGATAAATCTTGGGAAATTATTCTTTAAGATACTAAAATCCTACAGAATTTTTCCTACCCGTGAATTTCACAAAATGTTTCATTAAACCCAGTTTTATATGAAGTGGAGGTAAAAATATATCTTGTGGATCTACTAAAGGAGTTGATTGAATACTATTTATACTAGGCTCATACAAAATTCGTTGATTCCAAAATTGTTTAATGTAATAATCTGCTCTAGCACGAATGTCCCATATACACAAAAAACAACAGTATTTTGTGAACCTTCCTTGCATGCCCATAAGCACCCTATCGCTTTTAAATCATTTTAAAAAGTCAATTATTTTAAATGTACCAGATGTGCAATTGGTACACAGGTTTTAGGTTGTCGTTATGCAATAGAACAGTTTCTAAGCATCACTACGACGAATCTTACAGAACCGCAAATCAGATACAATAATATAGTCTTGTGATAATGCTTTCAAAAAGACATCAATATTACGAACAAAACAGAGAGGACCTCTCGAAAATTTTTCTGGAGCAATTTTTTTTTTTTATTTCAGTCTCGAAGCCCAAAGTTCTGCTTTTTCTTTAAATATGCTCATATCTCTAATCATATCATTTAATTCATGTTGACTAATAGTTAGCGAAGATGTTGTATACAATACACAGTATAATGTGTATGTATGTAATAAACTTAAATCAATCGCACTTAAATAACTATGAAGAAGAAAATGGAAAACAAAACAACACCAAAAAAAAAAAACTATTTGCTTCAGTTAAAATAATCTCTGATGCAATTTGATTGTAAACCAGTGATTTTTGTTGTTTCGGTTTACCGAATTCCTGCGCACGCCACTGACTGTAACCGTACTAAGTTCATGCAATCTCTTATCCCAATCTCTGATAGCGACAACGCAAAAAGGACTTAACGGCGGCGGTTGCCAAAGAGTCTCTCCCTTATAATGCGCAGCTGCTACTGCTGTTTTCTACTGCCTGCTGCTAAAATAGTACGCGCGCGGTGTCCGTGTCGTGCCCGTATAAGCCGACGGTATAGCAACAGCACAACAAGAACAACAGCGACACCACCCTCGTCCCTTTTGTAACAGTTTCCTCGTGATCAATCTTCCCCTCACTGCAGCTACTCTTGTTGACAGAGAGCGTCTCTCGATTTTTCCCCTGACCCGTCACCTATACTGACTGGCAGTGCCACGCATCCGCGAAAACTCAATCTGCATCCCACTTCTCTCATCATTTACGTTCGATTAAAATAACATTTTTCTTTCTCCCTATCTCTCTCTCTCTATATATATATATATATCGCACAAACCCCACCGCCGCCGCCGCCACTACTACAGTTTCTATATCACAAATCACGTTTATTATCTCTCTCTCGTTTCTCACCACGTTCGAGACGTTATTTCGACAAAAATGTATCGAAGACATTTTCACTCGGGGGGGGGGGGGAGAGAGAGGAAATATATGGGTAAGTATACGCGATTTACGTATATTGGATAAACCTTGGAGAAATTCCCGTGAAAATAGAAACGGAAACGACGGATAAAAATGGATTTGCCGGTAATCAGATATCAAACTGTATATGGCCGCCGGCTATGGATTTCATAGTTCGTAGAAGTATAGTCGTACTACACCGCCGTGTAATAATGTGACAACGTGGAGCGTCTTCTATACGGTTGCGGGTATAACTTTACAGCGAAAATAAGTCATCCGAGAGGTAAATATGCCGGAAATATTATTATGTGGTAACCGAATAATAAATCGCAGATGATAATATTCAGCCTAACTTCTAAATGGCCCCGGGCGAGACTGCGTATAGTCCATTTCCACAGTTAACAATGATTCCACGTGATTGTGAGAAAGCAAATGTAAATGGATTGACAAAAAAAAAACTCTTATCAAAAATTCGTATAGATAATAACATATTGGATGTGTTTTAATTATACTATATTATCCAGTAATTCTATATAGAACAGCGCTTTAAATAAGTCATATAACGAATTATAATATAAGTTAGGTTACGCAATTCAATACCGTGAAATTATGAAAACCCGGAAAAACTGAAGAAGAAAAAAACAAAAAGAAATCCGAACGAAACTCTTCTCGGATTGATTATGTGAACGCTATAGGGTTAGGTTTAGTGTTTGACGACTACGCGCACGTACAAAATATATTCAGTTTTTTCTTTGTGCCTACATACCTGTTACAATTAAAACATTTATGTCGTAAACAAAACAAAAAAAAAACAGAAAACCGGCATTTTTTTAGAGATTAATACCCCCAAACAATATATATAATACAAATAAAATAAAAAAGAATGTAGAATAAATTTAGCGTGGAATATTGTATAGTGTGTGCTTATGTGTAACGACCGGTTTTGATAATGAAAAATCATCATCGGGTTCTAGTAAAACAAAGGCGAAAAAATAATAAGCGACTGTATAAAAAATCAAAATGAGGAACAAGAAAACGTCTCCTACTTTGCTTTTTGGCGTAGTTAAACATGGACGTGATTGTAATCAATTCTATATTGGTAAAACAAATTGGAACTTTAAAACGACAACTCCAAAGTGTATATCTCTGAAATAAAACTAAAGAAGACTTATCTTAATAATTCTATTTTGCTAGACTTGTTTTAGAAAATATTCATACCGTGGGTTTTGATATAAATAATAAATAACTTTTTGAATACCAAAACAGCGTTTACATTAGTGTTGTATTAAAAAAATTGCACATTTATAGAATTGAGGTTAAAGAAAATATTTTACAAATATTTCTGTTGTACAGAAAGCTTTTAAAAATAACTCATTTAATAAGATTAATTCATTCTCTATGTAAAAGAAAAAAATGGTAATATTTTCTAAGAGTTCATAATTTTGATGTTATATTTAGTGGCGTATTATTTGTTCATCTTTGTTGTATTACCTGACGAGGACTGTTTAAATCGAAACCGGTCGTAAATACACACAACCCGATTAAATTTTATCGACATATTTTTATTTTTTTTATTTGTATTACATATATCATTTTTGTCTTTCTTTACATTCATTTTGACTGTAATTCATTTAGCACCATTTTGGATTTTCTGGGTTAGGTTAGGTTTACATTAACATGTTTACACAAATTGTATTTTTTATATTATTATGAAAATTTACTGAAAACGTGGATATGTACGAGTTAGTTAAATATATAATGAAAATATCGCCTAGAAATTGTTAGCGGATTTATTATGTATTATTTGCTGTTGAGTGCAATTTAACGAAAATTAATGTTATTTTTGAACAATACGCATCCGATACGATGTTGCCAGCGTTATATCGAAAATTAAGTAGGTAAGTATAACTGTTCGCATTGAATTTATAATATTATTCTCGTGTTAGGTAATATATTTAATACGAGTAGACATGATTAATAATTACTCGTGAACTATTCAATCGATTAATTTATAATTAAACGAGACTACCGCGCGTATACACAGTGGCTTATTATGCGATGTTCTACCGATATTTCAAAATATTCGCGTACGTTCGTGATGTCAGTGTTACGCGGTGGAAATTTAACGCGGGCGTTATTATATATATATATATATATATTGTAGTTTACTCATCAACGACCAATCGATTTGTATAAATATCCGACAGACTTGCGGTATTAAAAAAAATTATAGTAATATCGAAAACTAATTTCGTACGGCAAAATAACGTTTGTTACCGGCGCGCCGCGTTAATCCTCAACTACAAGTACACACGCGTTGATGTACACCAATATTATTAAATGTTAAATAAATAAATAAAAAAATAAATGCGATTGTACGCAGTGCCGCATTGTTTTTTTTGTGTAAACTATATTGTTGTACGAAACACACCGCACGTGTAATTGTTGAAAAAAATAAATTGCGCGTGTATAGTTATATTAGGGCTAAGAACAATAAATCTATAAGCATCGGATTATATTGTTATATGTTTCTTTAGTCACGAATTAGCGCTTAAGATTCTGAGAGAAAATGGTTTTACAATGATATAGTGTTTTTTTTTTTTTTTTTTTTTGTCTGTTAACAATTCTTCTACCAAAATTCTCGTTCCAGTCGAAAAACAACAAGAGAGCTGTTTAGCTTTTTCGTTGCATATTGATATTTCTGGGTATCCGGGGGTTTTCTATTTCTATTCGATTTTGTTTTTTCATTGTTGTTGTTATTCAGTTGAAAATAAACTATGTGCTCGAAATGGACAGGCTTTCTTTTTAATTTTGTTTACTTACAGTCATCATTGATTGGTTCCCCTGAAGGGGAAAGGCCGAGAGTGCCCCTCCACCATTTACCTAACGTTTAGGTTAATAAATTAGTGAACAACTAACAAAATTGAGAATAAAATGTTTAGAAAGTCTCGATTTATCAGTTTTAATAAGTAATTTATATAAATAGCAAAGTAAATAGTCTGACTGACTTATATTTTGCATTTATAAGTCAACCGACGCACGACAGCGTGTAACTCATTTTATAAATCTGGATTATCTTATCCCCAATTAAACGACATCGTTCACAACCTAGTCGAATATCTGTAATGTACAATATGACCTGTCTTAAATGTTAAAAGTTAGTTTAGTTTAGTTTCCACTTTCTGAGAAATTTTGTCCTTTTTTCCCTCCCCCCCCAACAAAAAAAAAAATTTAAATAAAATTCTAGATCCGCCACTGTCAGTCGTAATAACGTTTTACTAGCGATTCGTATTTTAGATTCTGAGCGGAGCGGTCATGTGGTTTTACAATGATGTATATTTTTTCTCTGAATACACTTTTTCTAACAAAAGACTTCATCCGATCTAGAAATGTATACATTCCTATACTGTTTCCGGTAACGAATTTTGTCTAGACGGTATATTTTCGTTATACCTATTAGTTTTTTAACGCGGCAGAAAAAACTACTAAAAAATGACGAAAAAAACGGCAAAATCACGATTTTGTCAAACTCTAGTTTTATTAAAAAAAAATTGCATTTTTAAACCTGAAAATCCACGCGCAACTATCACTATGTACATTTCATTTTATGTATCCGCGCACATTTGATAATGAAATATAATATATATTTATAAGTAACATTTGGTATTATTGCCATAGATAACAGAGATCTCTACTCATCATGGATAACACCGATTCCATATGAAAGTGCACTGTATTATTTATTATCTATTTGAATGCTGACAAATTATTTCGGTGAATTTTGACTGTTTTAATTATCATAAAAAAAAAAAAAAAAAAATTAAAACTGCTTATAATCAATATCGTGTATGATCGTTGAACAACCGTCGGACGTTCAGATTAGCGAATTGTAAGCATAATATATTAGAAGATCGATTTCTTGATCAACAACAACTGTCGTTATTGTACGTCGTAATCAATTAAATTAAATAATAACACGCGTTTCGTAATCGTATCGTACACTGCAAACAATTGACCAATTAAGAACAGTGTGCTCGTCGATATTCTACTCCGGAGACCAGCTCAGAATCGTTTTATTGCAACGGGTGGACTGTCGCGTGCGCCGAGTTGTCCGATCAATCCGACGAGCGAGGTGCGGCCGTTTTTTAAAACGAGCATTCGCGTTCGAGAACATTTGCTCCGGGACGCACGGGCAAAACGTCGAACATATTGTAAACGCGGAACCGCGCGTACGCGGCTGAAACGAAAATCTCCGCCGGCGTAGGATCCGGTCGGTGACAGAACGATGACGGTGTATAATATACATGGGGGAGGGGGGGTGTATCGGTGACACACACGAGCATTCGGCGCAAAGGCGCGTCGCCCGGCCGGACGATAATATTTCGTCCGCGGGTTCGTTAGTAGTAATTAAACATTCGAACGATTCCACCGTGCCGATTTTAATTGTTCGAATAACATCTATTGTTCGACGTGCGCGCGGCCATCGTTGCCCCGCCGTCCCCGCATTTAAATAAACGGTGCGATTATTCTGATGAATTGCCCGCGCATTATTCACGGTGTTTTTCCAACCGTTGGATTATTAAATACGTAAATTCTTCTTTTTTCCTTTTTTTTTTTTTCTTTTTATCCACCCCAGACATTTTATTCTTCTCCTCCCCCCCCCACACACACACACAACTCGACCTTTCTCGTTTTATTTATTTTTTTTTTTTTTTTTATCTACGCATAGGAGGTATCTACCGAAGGTAAAAAATAAAACGTACCTACACACGTATACGCGCGCGTATATAAAATATATGCGCACACGTTACGTGTGCGGCGCGCGTACATACGCGGCGAGCGCTGCGCCGCCGGAGGGGTCGCGGATGAAAACCATTTTCTCTTTGGTCGCATATCAGGCAAAATTAAAGATAATGACTGCGGGCTTTTCGGCGGTAATTTAATTACCCGGTTAGCTTTTTGCGCGAACGTGTAGTGAGAAAACCGACGAGAGCGAGACAACGGGTGGAGCGGGGGAGGGATAACGGGGCACCCTCGCCGTCGCCGTTCTCGCGCCACAAATAAGCCTAGGGTCACAACGTGATGAACTTCCATTATTCTACACGATAACGCTTTTATTCGGAAAGTAACCACGTTATTCTGGTTCACGTGCAAACAATTTCCTCGACCTGTACGGCGTATTATTTTTATTCACCCCCCCCCCACCCACCCTCCTATCGGGGAAAAATGAAAGACTCTCCCCCCTATTGTGACCCCGCCGGCCCTTTTCGCCATTTGTCAAACAAACGCCACGGGGCTACGGGCCGTCGCCGTAATTATTATCGAACGCGCTCGATTCCGTCTAGTCCCCCGTTCGTTCGACGTTTTATACCTAATGACGGCGTCCGTAATGGGTCGGATTATAGGTTTTTTAGTTTTTTTTTTTTTTTTTCTAGAAGGACGGCGACATATTTACCAATAGCTATAGTGCAATAGGATTTGTAAGTGGTCGACAACGACGACAAAACTACCTACATGTATATAATTTACGTCTCGGTTTATCCGGAAAAATTATTGTATATTATATTTTGACCGAAACAGTACGAGGACGACGCAAAGATTAAATAAAACTTTAGTACAAATATTTGTTTGTTACCAATAGAATTCAAACGATAAAACATAATAATTTCATTTCTTATCCTATTCGTGGATCGTCGTCTGGTATGTTTCCCCGGACGTATCGCGTCTCTCCGCTCTATTTTTTTAATTTTTTTTTTTTTTTTTAATTTTACCGATTCTGCTTTATGTTTTCGGCATTGTATTAGTATCCTGATGACTACAAATTTGTTGGAATGGCGACACAATATTTAGTCGTATTGGTTATAAATTGCAAATTAGTGTTCTGACAATTACCATCTCTTTGCGCCGTGAAAAAAAAAAACACGATAATCTTCTATTATACTATTTTTAATATGGCGGTACCTTTAACTCGCATATTACAAAAATAATCAATAAACTTTCGAGACAATTGGGTTTAATTAGACATCGTTGCAGCGAATTTACCAAAGCTCACGCTCTATAATCCGCGTGCAGCTCACTGGTTCGCAGTAGCGAGACGAACGCGGTTGCTTTACGATTTTTTTTTTTTTTTTTTTAAGATTTAGGGACGGGTATATGAAATATCGAAGTGAATAATAATTTAGTAGGTACTCGCACGTTTACCAATTACAAATAGATACAATATGGGTAATAATGGCTAATAATTACCGTACGTAGAGCATAAACCAGTATGACAATTCGCACACAATAATTATTAATAAGCCAGCTTATACAGGTCGTAGTTAATAGACCTATGCGCCTACGGAAACGTAAACTTGTACGGCGCGTTGAGTTGTAATTTGGTGATTGATCGAATAATTACTCTTCGTATATTAAATCTGTCTGTTCAAAGCAGGCACTAGATCCGGAACCGAAAGAACCGGTTTTCGAAAAAAATTTGATATTCCGGAATCTTTATATTAATATTTTCATATTTCTCAATTCAAGAAACCGGAACCGGAATCGGAACCTTTTAAACAAAATACAAATGTTTACGGTTATTTTAGGTTCTTATCGGTTCTAAGAGTTAACTGCAAATTTTATTTAAATCGGATTTTTATTTAATCAAATAAATAAAAAATGTCTATTTTCCATAGAAATATTTCTCTTTTATATTTATAATTTATATATCTGTGGTATTTTTAACTGGAAGTAATCATATTATATGATTGCCAGCGATTATTTATCAACAAATAGTACAAACATTCGGGTCGAACAGCGATTATGAGTTTTTCCAATGAGAATACCTATGAATAATAGTATTTAATCGTTTATAGTTGAATGGATTTGATACCGGTTGTATTTTCTATGAAAATAAACCTTTATTATGCCCATTTAATCGAATAACATTTCTAAAAACATGTTTGAATTCGTCATGAAGTTTACTTGAAAATTATTTTCCCACTTTATTGAAATTGAACATAATATTGAGTGAATAATAATAATAATAACAAAAATAGAGTTTATTAGTATCACCAAATTAATTTTGTTGATAGTTTTATTATTAAAAAGAAAAAAAAATCCTAATAAGCAATAGGTAATGCTATTTGAAACTATGCATTCTTAAGAACCGATATTAATCGGAACCCTTATTTTATAATGTTAAGAATCGAAATTGGAACCAATTTTTTTTTTTTAAAACCAAACCAGAATTAGAACCGATAAAATCATTAAGGTTCCAGTGTTTGATTTAAATTTAACACATTACGAACTATCTAGGTTAGTTTAGTTCTTACAAAGAAAAAAAAAATATATATATATATATATATATATGTATTAGTACATACTACGTACCCAATTTCATAAGTACACTGTAATGACTAAGTGTTAATTTAAAAAAAATTGTATTGAATATTAAATATGTGGGGTGTCTATTCACCCACCGGTGAACAGATCATATACGGTTGCGTATGGATTATTTTAGGCTCGTTTTGCCGTTACATATACGAACAAATGTGATATGGGGAGACCTAGAGTAATTCCTATTACTATATGATTGCTATAAAAAGTTGAAGGGCTCAGCAACCCCCTGCCATTAACGTACGTATATATATATATACGTTTATATATATATTATATGCACGAGAAGCTGATAAAATTCGAAAAGGCGCCTTAAGTTTTGGCATTTGTACGGAGGCCTCAACTAACCTAGTTACAGCACTGCGTGTACCGATACGCTCTTAAGAAGTCTCTTCGATAATATTGCATCAGGATGTCAATTCGAGTATATACACGGGCGCAAAAGCGGAGCCAAATATGTGGTCGAGGACTGAAAACAAATAATCTAATATTGAGCGCACGCGGCTTTGTATACACACGTGGAGGGTCCGTAAACTTGACGGAGAAATAGGTGTAAACACAGCATATTAAACTCATTAAGCACGACAAACACAAGACGTTTCTGGCTGTGAGCCGGCGGCGGTTTATTTTTGGGGGGAAAGGTTTGGGGATTTGATCAACGATAGTTGGTACAAAAATCGTTTACGACAGCAGCTATATATTTATATATATATATATCCGATAAAATAATATGTTGTGACATTTCTGGGCCGCGAAACCATCGTTCGTCAACAATGCGGCTCGAATTTTATTTAAGCTGTATCAATAATGCACCTACTACACTGTATGCACTGTTTTAAATGTACACATCAATACAATACGGAATAGATCGAAACGATAATAATATGTACCAAACAGTACAACTGGAAATACATATAGATTATATTTCAATTATCCCCTGTGTTTTATTCCGTTGAATAGTATAGGTGCCTATATAACTGTGTACCTACTATGGATTTTGAATTGACGATTAATTATTTCAATCGAAATTCACAATTCAAAAACTGTTCATTGGACGGATCTAAAAAAAATATATATATTTACCGTACCACTGGGTACTATATGTTTTAATAAATATATATATATATATATATTATTAATTATTGTTATGTAATGTTCGACGTTTAATCTATGCGATTGAAAATGTATGGATTGATTTTCGTATTTATATAAAACGAGTTAAATGAGACTCGTTAGAAAGCCTATATTATAATAAGAGAGTGGCTAACTCTAAGCTTATCGCTATTGAATGGATCACCATTTTGTATCATACTCGTACAATATAACCCAGAGGCTTTAGAGACAAAATCATTATACTGTAGAGTACGGTATAATATTACAATGTATTATCCTAATTAATATTATATTAATGAACCGAAATGTATTTTTTTTTTTTTTTTTAATTACGTTATTTTTGTTTGAATAAAATTTAAAAATGTTCGTGATAATAGGTACAATACCTATCTACCATTGAACTATGTGATAGTATACAGAATAACGGTTCGTGGATATTGATAACAATATGACCAATCAGAATGCTCTATCCCACTCTCTTACTATATATCGGCTCATTAATGTACATTAGTACTCGTGTTTTATTTTATTTTCCATGCCACCGTGGTAAAATTTTTGGAGAATATATGTGAGAGTATTGTTCCACAACTGTGATAAGTAACCATATTTTTCTCGCGAGTCTCGAAATACGTATAAATGTCGCTACTGGTAAGTAGAATTAAGGGTTTGCTACTTGTTATTTAGAGGTTTTGAAGTCCTTTTTAACGGGTGGCTTTGTGGCTCTTGCGAGTTTTTTTTTTTTTTTGCTGTTCTCTTTCTACTTTATCTGGTTAATTTATGACTCTCCTGAATTTATATGCATGTATATTTTTTTATTTGTTTATTTTATTTTTATTCTTTTTCTGCGATGGTGAGGTAAGGAGGGATTGAAAAAAAAGCGTTGAATAGCTTATCCTCGTCTAGTGAAAAGAGAAAATAATTGAATAATTATTTATTACAGACGGTCGTTATTAGAGGGTTCCGCAATACTATTTTCTTTTTGAATGGCACAGTAAATCTTTTTGAGTATTGCCTGAATATTTAAATCCTACTGGCCAATTTATGAGGAGGTTTGTTCGATTCCGTTGTAAATCACTCACCGGTGCCACAAACGAAAATAAAGATTCCAAAAAATATATGAAATTCGACCACGTTTTGCATATAAACTGTTGTCTCACGTTTCCAAAAAAAAAAAAAAAAAAAAAAAAAAAAAAAAAAAAAAAAACAACTACAACAACAACAACAAATTTCCACGGAACTGCATTGAAAACATTCTCTCTCTATGTTCAAAATTAAGAAGGAAGAAACATCGTAGAGACGGTATTTGTAAGATTTTAATTTACTATGGTTCAACTTATACCACTTGGGAATCTGATGGTCGGTTAAGTTGCACAGTACACATAAATAACACAGTGTTTTCAAATTATAACAAACTAACATTGAACAAGTAAAACGAATTTTGGATTATATTAACGATTTTCTTTTGTCTTCAATGTTATTCGATTTCGTTTATGATTAACAATATTATTAATTGATGACAAGTATTGTATAAACTTTTGAACGGTCCATATATATATTTTTTAGTTGGTTATATAAGTAACGTTTACGATTTATTATAGATACGCATAATGAAGTATTAAATTCAATTACTAAATCTAAAATGATTTATTTATGGAAGCGAAAAAATCAATATTAAATCGATTCTTAAATTTCGCAAAATTTATTGGTAGTAAACCAGAGTTTAAAATTCAGTTGTAATCGATTTTCCAAAATAATCACTGTAATATAATATTCAATATTTTTGAAGACGATAGATAATATTACGACGAATATTTAAAAAAAAAATAAACTATATTTATTTTCAATAATAATAGATATTATACCTAACCTTCATTATCATTTTTCAACGTTTTATTAAAATATTATATTTAAAACGGTAGGTACATTTTTAGTTATTACTAATTCTACACACACAAAATACAGTTTTAATCTCATTTCAAGTAATCTTTTTTGATAATATAAAGAAATAAATCAGTAAACGCATCAAATTATTATGTAACACCACATTGGTATAAATTAAAACAAAAAGAAAATTAGTAATCAATATTTAATATGTTTATAATATATATAAAATTAGTTGATATCTTAACATAAATTATGTTAAATGTAATTTAAAATTGAAGAAATTAATTACAATATAAAATTAAAGTATAAATAATTTCACTGAAATTAACAAATTTAAGACGAAAGTTTATTTTGTTCTAACATCGATAAATAACAAAACTGATAAAAATAAAATTTAATTTTAAAAGTACAAACATACTTTGCACCATACATGGAAGACCACTGTTGTAGGTGAAAAGTTGAGAATGTAGGATATAGAGGGAAATTTAATTTTAAAAAAAGTTTCTAAGTGATGTTCGGTTAAAACATGTTTTGATGAATTCAAGTTGAAAATTGTATTCATTTTTAACTACCAAATAAATTACAATTGTTCGTATTTTTCGAGCATTTTTATGGAGCCAAAAAAACTTTATCCACGTATATCGAAAAATAGGAGGTAAGCCGTGATTTATACGATTTTCCTCAAAATTTGCACATTATACAACTTAAAAAAAATTACCTCCTCGATATACACGAACTAAATCTAAGACGCAAGAAAAATACTATCCTATTTTTTTGAATTGAAGCTAAATTTCTGGTTGAAAAAAAAGCACACATCATAGTAAAACCAATACTTTCATCACAACGCTCAGAACACAATGGGAAAATGTTCAGACGTTTTCATTTACAAATGAGAGTTATTATTTTCAAATAACCATATTTTAAAAAACTATATTTTACTTAACTATTAGAATAATATAAAATTAATGCAATTTATCAGACAATAAATATATTTATTCAAAAACTCCTTGTGCGTTGTTGCTGTACAAACTAACTGATTATTATTATTGAATGTACTAAATTTCATTTATTTTATAGGAATGTATTAGATTATTGGGAAAAAAAAAATTGTATATATATATATTTAAGCCCCAATGTCTAATAGAATGTGTCTAATGTGATAATGTTTGAAGTAAGAATACCAGAGTGAAGCTATTACGTTATATTATATAATAACCGTACAGTAAAATTAAACCAAGTAGTGTGTAACTCAAAGAAAATAAAATAAACATTAACCTTAATTATTTCTTTTTTCCGCGTCATATTTCATAGTATAGTAATTTTATAGTTATTGTACGTGCATAGGTAATAATGGAGACCGTTAAAAGTAATAATACCTAACACAAAGTTTAAACGAAAACGTTATTAATCGAATGCCCACATAAATCTTCGTACAATGGTAATCGCGATGTATTATTGCTCTTGCGGCTTATTGTGACATTTTGTTTTTGATTAGGATTTGAAATAACCAATGAATTTAAAGACCGTTCGTGGTCGTATATAGGATATATAGGATTATTACTGGATTGAGGTTAAACGTTGTCTCCTGTAGAGTGATTTATTTAGCAGATATATTCGGGTTTTTTTTTTTTTCTAATATAATAATGTATTATATTTGGTTCACTACATCCACGTAAACGGACAATGGAAAGAAACTCAATAAATAAATCTAAAACGAATTGAATGGCATCGCGTAGGTACCTATGATTAAAATGACTCGACTAGCGTGGTTTATAAAAATGTTTTAAAAAAAACCTATATATATATATATATAGGTTTTTTTTATATATATATATATATTATGAAAATTTTTTCATATTATATGTATGCCAAAATGACCAGGTCCGGTATAATCAAACTTCGCTCAGAATCGCTTTTCATTTGCAATGATTTATCGTTGCGTACAGATATAAATAAAATTATCCTATATATATATATAGTGGCCCACCCATCGGTCCGAAGTATAACGGTTTTTTTTTTAATTTTCAACCGATTACTATAATATTTACTTTTAAGGGACCGTGCTACCAACTACCGCCCGTAATTCGACTATAAAAACTGTTTTGTGCGGAAAAAACTACTCCGGCTATGGTCTTAATTAAGAAACCAAATGTTCACCATAATAAGTAGAAAACTTGCATTTTGCAACGTTAGTATTATTTTTTGTCGATATCACAAATACAAAAAATGGTTATAATTGTTTTAAAATTAAATTGTGTAAACTTTCATAGCTTTTTTGTAATAATTATATCGAAAAAATAAAACCAATACAACAGTTATGCCTACAAATATAAAAAAATATGGGCTATGACATATCTTCAACGTCTCAAACAACATTATGAATGTACGGAAAATGTATTATTATAAATATATTATTTATTAATTTATTTTAATTTTGTAGAAATAAATAATTATTCATTATAGTATTCAGTTCGGAGACAAAATATTAACGTAATACTATTTGTTTCTCCAATCCACGAACGGAGTTGTGTTATTTTCAATATAGATTGATGTGATTATATAACAAATGTCGACGGAACAAAATATTATATTAATAACAGATAATGTATCAAATTTATATTTAAATAAATAATAATAATAAATAAATTTAAAAAAAAAAAATAGTAGTAATAGAACACAACAAATCCTGGAATATTATACAAGTAGCGTGTAAGTACGAACGGTATCGATTTCGAAAATCATCATCAGATGATATAACAACGTAAAAAAATAATATATATTTTTTTTTTTTAAATATAAATATTTTTATATTTTTTAATAAAAAAAAATTGAGTATTCACATTTCTAAATGATTTGTTTTTTTGTATAACAGATAATGATTGTGTTTTTTTTTATTTATTATTATTATTATCGATATGTTGAATATATAGTATGTGTTAACTTACAGTTTATAAAAGTAAGACGAATAAAATGCACTGTAATATTTATTCATCGAAAACGTCAAGTTGTGTTTATTATAGTAAAGTTGACGTTTTTAACGTAATAATTTATTCATACTTAGCCGCGTGGCTAATGCCTAGGGGTACCTAATGTTTATTCATAGTCTTAGTGATTCTACACCATTAGATGTCGTTGCTTTTCTTATAGAAATATATTTATTAATATAAGCATGCGACCATACGAATAAAATACGAATTTTATGCCAAACATCGGCGATGGCCGTTAAACGTCGTTTAGTAGGTACTGCCCTGTAAATACCGCCCACAAATTTTGAAAACGCGAATTTTCGTGTTATTTTCTGTTTTTTTTTTTCCGGTACCGGGGTCTATTCCAAGGCGCTGCCGAGCGTGGTGTTGTTAAAAATCTTTTGTTTACATTCCATTAACTATGAAATTGTATAATTTCCATCCTTACCCCGACCATCGATTGCCCGCCAAATTCTCAATCGGCGACGCGTGCATCATTGCCGTCGTCGTAGTTTAGTTCGTGTAAAGAGAAAAACGACGGCACGGAAAAGTCAAAGAATGATTTAAAAACAAATTTGAAAAAGCCAAAAAAATTATAGACTACGAATGAAAACTGTCAAAAAAAAAAAAAAGAATATTAGTTAAATATATGATTTTTAACAAACACATAATTGTAATTTGTCAACTATTCAAATGTTGTATAGAAATCAAAAATGAGTGTTCAACAAATATTTATTATTTTTGAAAATGGCACGCTTAAATACGTTTGATTATGATAAATACATAAATAAGGTGCACCTTAGAGTGGTCCTTATTTTTGAAGATTACATTTTAATAATTTGTCCTATTAAGTTTTTATTAATACGATTTTTTAGGTAATTAAATTCTAAATCATTTTTGTATTAAACATTGTTTTATATCTTCAACTATAACCTTAAAAAAATCAGTTTTGCTAGATACATGAAATATTTTGTATTTTATAATTTTTCTCGGGAATAACACATCTTACAGTAAATTATATAGACATTAAGAAGAGCTACCAAAAAGTCTAATACTATTCTATGATCAGTGATATAGTTATTGAATTATGTACGAAAAACTTAAAAACTACTCTATTTCCTCTATTTCCTCCAGTCATTATAACTCACCCTCTTGCGGTTCGGGCAGAGGGTGAGTTATAATGACCAAATTTTACACAGATTGCCACTACATGATTATAAAAAAAAAAAACGGGAGGGGTCATTAAAAATATTATTGTAATTTTTTTTCTCCTATAACCCAAGACCACCCTAATAAATATATATATATATATAAAATACCTTGCACAGCAAGGCGATTTTGAGGCTACATTGTACCTGTGTATTATTACCACCACTGACAGTCCTAAAAAGTATCTGAAAATGAAAAGGTACGTGGTTGTTTTTTTTTTTTTTTGTTGAAATTAATACAAAAATTCACGTTTTTATAATCGCCATTTAACAGAAGGGTACCCATTTTTTTTTTATTATTTTTTTTCTTTCGTACTCATTTTGATTACAACGACAGAAATTTGTTTACCGATGTAGACGGCGCGACATAAGAATCGAACAAGCGTTAAAAAGTATACCGTTTAAATAATTCAGAATTGTCACTACGAGTCCATAGGTCCAGTGGCGCAATCGGTTAGCGCACGGTACTTATAAGACAGTAGTCTCGAGCAATGCCGGGGTTGTGAGTTCGATCCTCACCTGGACCATGAATTTTATACTCATTTATTACTAAAAATTTTTGAATACGAATCGATAATTATAAATGCATATACCAAATTATCAATTAATTCGAATAACATTATTTTTATAAAAATATTAAATCATCGCGCATACTTCTAATATAATGTATACCATTTAAACCAAGGACATCCAACCTTTTGAGAATTCACATTAATTGAGTAGAAGTTGTCGTGGGCCACAAACATTTTTATAATAATACATTTGATTTATAATTATAGAATATTGCGAGTAGTTAAAAATATTTATTGTATTATATTTAATATTTATTTATATTTATTGTAATTAAAACGAAAAAAAATACATTTATTAAAAGAAATACATACTAAAAACTAAACAAAACTAATGTGAAATTTGAAATTTTTTTTTTTTTTTTCTAATGTAATAAATTAATATCCGGATCGATTGAAGTTGTGGCAATCCTCAAGCAATTTTCAACGAGCTTATCGAACATAGCGATTCTTATATTTGGTGTTTTTCATTCTTGAAAACAATTATTCGCAAATACAGGGACTGCCGAAAAGCGAGAACATGAATAATGCGTGGTCTTGGAGAATAAAATATGTTTTTTTGGGCCGATATAATTTATAAAAATCGAAAAAAAGAACTGATTCAATTTTTCTTTGAGTAAAATATCCGACTGGAACTCAATACATTCCATTTGAAATTTGGTTTCTACAACATCAATTGAAAATTCTGTTGCAAAAACAGCAAACATTTTTTTTCTTATAATATATCGATAAGTAATTAATGGTTTTGAAATTTGCGTAGGGTCCAGATCAAAATATCACGGTACGCGGGTTGGAGACCCCGGATTTCAACGTTTGATTTTATACCTTCTTGACTACACTTTCCTGGACGATTTTTTAAACTTTATAACTGTCCCATTCAAATTTTAATGAAAATAATAAGAGTTGATTAAATTAACGGTTGAATATTTAGAATTATAAATACTCTCATAATATGAGTGCCTGGCATTTATATAAATTAATATCCCTTGTAGTTGACCGTTACAATGTATATTTCTTCCGGACTGTAACTATAAGTATGTTTAAATGTATTATCTATCCATCAATACGTATTTCAATCAATATTATAATATTTAATTATGTATCTTGTGAATTTACGAATCCGTTCAATCACCTACGTCGTTTATTTAGAACGCAATGCCATTTTAATATTTCAAACATCAATAATACAGGGTGCGGTGAAACAGACAGTGGTGTTTTGAAAGACTATTAAAAAAAAAAACGACGCAACATGAGATTTATTTTATTTTATTCGGTACATCATGCCATTTAATGCATTCAATTTTGAAAATGACATCAGAATATGACGGCTCCCAGCAGCGGATACATTGAAGAAGGCGATTTTTGAAACTTTAATTGCTCCCGAGAAATGTTGAACCGGATCCATATGAGGTCAACTTTTTTTAGTAGTGACGAGGCTCACTTTCAACTTAACCTAACCTAACCTAACCTAACCTGAGCGGTGAATAAACAAAATAAAATGTTCGGTACTGGGCTAAAAATAACCCAAAGCAAACTCACAAGAGACCACTTCACTCCCCAAAAGCAACCGTATGGTGTGCGATTTCCAAATTTGAGATGATCGGGCATTATTTTTTAGGAAAATGGTCAAATCGTGACTATCAACGCTTAACGATTTCATTCCATGTTAGACAGTTTTTTTGAACCTCAATTGGAAGAACTAAGTGAGTAAGCGAACTTGGGAGACATCTGGTTCCAACAGTATGGCCGTAGCACCATACTGTTTGAATTTCAATGACGAAACTGCGACAGATGTTCTCTGCGCGCCTCCTCGTCTCTCTGAGGAGTGACGTGAGAAGGCCCTCGCGCTCACCCGAATTGAGCATTTGCGACTTCTTACTGTGGGGCTACCTGAGGTTTTCAAATGTTTTTAAAAATCGGCCTTACACCTTGGAAGAGCCCAAAGATCGAATTTGGAAGGAAATCACCTCTATACCCATCGAGATGTGCAAAAATGCGGCCGAAAATCACCTTCATCAATGTATCGTTGCTGTGGGCCATCAACTTTCTGATGTCATTTTTAAAACTTAATGCATAAAATAGCACAATGTACCGAATGGAATAAAATTAATCTCATTTCTGTAAGTTGCGTCGTTTTTTTTTTTTTTTCTAATAGTCTTTCAAAACTGCACTGTCTGTTCCGACACACCCTGTAGTGATAAAAATAATTAATAATTTTACATTAATTAAACAAAAACAACTTTTATTAAAAAATAGTATAATAGCTAAATATCGACTAGGAGGTATACATCCATCATTTACCGCAGACTGGACCATGTTATACAAAAATATAAATATAAATGTGATTATTACGAGACTATATTGTTATATTGTCTCGTATTACGGTCTATATATATTATTATATAGAACACGGTGTAGACGAATATACAAAGAAAATAATTCATGGTAGTAATGAATTAATGTGCTTGGCTACATCCGCTAAGACAATATTTGACTTAATTATAACGAAAGCAATAAAGTTTAAAATAATAATGTGTACTCGCTATACTCTATGTAACTTATATATGATTAAGTGTGTGTACCACCTAAGGATATTCATAATAATCTTAATGTACGAGTTCATACACTACAATGTTGACGAAGCTCGAAATGAGTTGATTTTCTAATAACGTTGTTTTAATCGGATCATAAAATACCAATATTAAAATACAAAATATAAACTAATTTATTGTTATGGGGAAAATGTTTAATAAAAATAAGTCCGGCGCACTTCTCACCGTGGGTGGGTGGGCCACTGTTGTAGGTAAGAAGTTGCGAAGGTAGAACACTTTTTCGGATGATTTAATTTATATACGTACGCAACGATTAATAATTGCAAACTAAAAGTGATTCTAAGCGATATTCGGTTAAACCTGACTCGAATGTTAACATTAGCCGGCTTTGGGCTTTGAATTTTTGTTGTATTTAGTTAGAACTGCGCAATGTTAACATGATCCGGCTAATGTTAAAATTAACCGGTCGATTATGGATAATGTTAAACTTAACATTTTTATAAATGCTTACTAAGCAGCTATAGGAATATTAGATAATTTTAATCGTAATACATTTCTGACGGATAATATTTTAATCTTTGTTGGGTGGGTTGTTCCGTGATGTGATTTACAATACACAAAATATATTGTAATATGTATTACAAAATACATCAAATCCAGTCACATAATATGGTTTTAGTCCGTATTCCCGTCATGACGAAATACCCATTTCGTTGTTCTTATTTAAGTAAATGAATATTGTTAATACGAAATCTAAACTGATAGCAAAAAAATAAATATCTTGATTAATTGAATAACAGGAGGATAATTTTACGTACTTATCAAACAAAAGATTCTAAGTGTTATGGATATGAAAGCATGCCTTGTAAAAATAACAATTTGAAAAAATTGGAAAATATAAAAAATACGAATTGTAATATTTATTTATACCGTCTACACAAAGGGCTAGCATTCGGTGACAATTTTAAGTGTCTACTTTAATGTTTAACTAAATTGGAAAGAAAATAAAAGCAAAATCAAAAATAACAGAAACCGTTACTTATTTCGTAGGTCCTCCCGTATTTCCAACATTTTCCTCCGGTTTTTCCTAATTATTAGACAAATTACAATGAATAACAAAAAATTACCCGGCCGATGCACCAATTAGCTTTTCTACCGAAAACCACCGGAGAAATTGATGATCGAAGCAATTTTTCTGGTAGAAGTGATTTACAGACAGAAAAATAAAAACATGCACATCATATATCTATGATTAGATGCCCAATACATTCCGGACTGCGCTCAGAATATAAAAAAAAAATTAATCGAAAATATAAAAATAAATACGACGGCATTCCTTCCATTCGACGAAAATAATAATTTATAACGTTTCCATAATATTTTATATAGTGTATTAAACAAATCGTGTTATTTGTTCAAGTACCGTCCAAACCTAACCTAACCTAACCTTCCTAGTAGCGAAAAACTAAACGTAATTTTCAATGTCAAATGCAGAATTCCCTTTAGAATTGCACTGTAAACATTTCACTCGGCCCGCCAACGCCAATGAACACAAATATTGACAAAACTCTGCAAAGAACTGTACCCGTTGCTCTGCAAAAGAAGAATACTGATGACATCGCGGTCGACCGTATCCTATTGTTAAAGCTTTATCCGAGCAAACGATATTTAGGTTTTGTAACTACTTATTCTTGTTTTTTTTCACCACTAACACCATCCACTCGACAATCCAATCTAAGCATTTATTTTATATTACGTCTCTCGTAATAAAATACGCCGTTCAACCTTGAATCGAAAGTGTGATAAGTACGTATACTCCAAGTATAAAATCGTGTTTGAACAAAAGTTTATGTTCGCGGTCGTAAAATATCTTAAGTAACTCCACTCAGTCGCATGTGCAAGCAAAAAATTCCCCAGCGATTGGTTTGTTATTATTGCGATTTTTCTAAGATCATTCAAATATAATAAAACACATTACAGAAACCTATAAAACAACATTTGAAAACGGGCAAACTTGTAGTGTAATTCTTAAATTAAGACTAAAATACTTTATTTAAATCACAATATTATAATAATATATATGAATAACTATAATACAGGGTCTGGTAGTGAAACGGGATGATTTCAATATTTAATTACTATTTAAAGAATGAATTTTTTTTTATTTTAACAAATATAAATATAAAGTATAAGAGTTACCATTTGATATTCAATACAACAAAAAAATTATTTTCTATAACCTACGTCTGTCAAATGACCTCCATTGCAATGTATGCATTCTTGTAGTCGGAACTGGAAATTTTGCATGACCTCGAGAGGTTATTTGAGGGCTTGGATAGTTCTCGACGGATTGGCCTCAAACACTTTAGATTTAAGGAACCCCCATAAAAAAAAAAGCTAAAAATTCAGTAACCGTTAATTCTGAGCGATACTTTACAATGATTCATAACTTTTTTACACCACAACTTTTGCCAGTGAATGAACACACACTTTTCCAGCAAGACGGGACAACAAGCCACTCTGCAAGAATTTCGATGAATGCTGTGAATGCTTTGTTTTCGGGCTGCGTCATTTCACGGAACAGGGATATCACATAGCCCCCTCGCTCTCCCGATTTAACGGCTTGTGATTTTCTTTTATGGGGTCCCTTAAATCAAAAGTGTTTGAGGCCAATCCGCCGAGAACTATCCAGGCCCTCAAACAACGCATTCGGGACAATAACCTAACGATATTGAAACAATTCCCATTAATATACTGCGAAAGGTCATGCAAAACTTCCAGTTCCGACTATAAGAATACATACATTGCAATGTATGTATTCTTATAGTTATTCATTTGGCAAACGTAATGTATAGAAAATTTTTTTTTTTTTTGTATTGAACATCATATGGTAACTCTTATACTTTATATTTATATTTGTTAAAATAAAAATAAATTCATTCTTTAAACAGTAATTAAATATTGAAATCATCCCGTTTCACTACCGGACCCTGTACTAGACGTTCTATTTTATATAGATGTTACATCGATATATCTCAATAATCATCTTTCATCATATTATATATATATATATAATTTTTTTTTTTAATTCATAAATTAGCTTTTAATTAAAACTGCATTCTTTTGCAAAATAATGTACTCGTGTGTGTGTGTACACATTATTTTGTTTGCATTAAAATATGCTCGTTAATATTATTTATATTACGTGTGCGCACGTCCTATTGACAGCTATTACTTTTGGCATGAACTATTATACGCAATAGCATTTCATAAATATATGTAAATTATAATAAAACAAAATGGCGGCAATCTCTATTGTTTTTTTTTTTTTTTTTTTTTGGTTGTAGTCGGATATGATTTATTTCCCAGTTTCACGTAAAAAAATATCAAATTCCGCAGTTCAATAATGAGGAATTACCACTCCTGCGCATGGTAAATACCATTGGGAAATATAAAACAACATCTATAATATGATAATGATAAAAAGTTTATGGCTGGACATTTTTTATGTTTGTGTACTGTGTATACATACATATATGTAATGCTTATGTCTTTATTTCTTTTCTTTTCTTTTTTTTTTTTTTTTTTTTAAATAAAGTACAAAAATTACTCTCGAATAGTCAATGTCGTGAACTCGTGACAAGAATTTATATCGTGTGACATAAAAATAAAAATAAAAATAAAACATTAATATTGTTCCGATTCGAGTCATGTCTTTTCATATAAACAACCAAGGTTCACGATAAAGCACAATTTTATCCAAAACATCACCGTCTAAACAATTTGTACACGCATTATAATTCTAGTAGTAGCCTACAAGTTTTTAACTATCACAATTCACAATCGTATAAATTTCGGTCGACCGCAATCAACAGCCCGTGTCATTTATAATACATTAATACTAAACATTAAATATTATTATTATTTTTTTTTTTTTTTTTTTTAATTTAAACCGGCAGATTTCACTATTGGCACTTCTTACAATAATTATTTGAGATCAATGCAAAATAAAAATAGTAATCAATTATTATGGATGTTTGTCTTACTGAGAATGCAAATGGTCAGACTTGAAATATATAAATGTAAAACGATCAAGTGAAATGTATGTGCAATCAATTGAAAACGGTCATCGTCTAAATGTGTACTCTGATTGCAATAATATAGTTATTACTAATGGTGATAATGACATTTGTAATTATAATCCAGCGCAAATACGCAACGCAAAAATATTAATTTATAATAAAGACAATTTTCTCTTGCGTTTGGGTCTTTTATCGAACACAGTGAAATATACTTTTTATCTATTTGCATTAATATTATGATCGCGATGATGTAATTATTCAAATTATGATTCAACATATCTGAATAAATAAAAATTCTTCTTCTGGGTACCTACAAAACGGCTTCTAGAATCGTCCCATGGAACGAATAAATATAAGAACATTTTTTACATGAAACAACAAAATCGGTTATAAAATTTAGTAGACACCATCAGGCTCGTAATGCACGAGCACTGGGGTCCCAATTTCGTAGGGTCCCTGCCTATTCTGTGTTTCTGTACCGAAAAATTAAAAAAGAAAAACAATGTTATTTTTAGTAAGATTGAATATTTATGAGCAACAGTTATGAAACACAATGTAAAAATATTTATTTATATGCCTAATTATATGTATATTTTTTAAACTTATACATAATGTTTGCCATGTGCTTAGTGTGATAAATGATAATTAGAATATTAGTCATTA
This sequence comes from Tuberolachnus salignus, assembly GCA_956483605.1. Lineage (NCBI taxonomy): Eukaryota > Metazoa > Arthropoda > Insecta > Hemiptera > Aphididae > Tuberolachnus > Tuberolachnus salignus. The sequence goes on along the minus strand of OY101429.1, from coordinate 10,322,851 downwards.
ATCATAATAGTATGATTACAGTAACAACCGTATCAACGGTAAAATTGTTCAAAAACAATAAAAACTATTTACCAACAAGTATATACCATAAAACAATATTGTATGAAGATCTTAGTTGTTATTTGAAACGACTTCGAAATATGAATATCCATATACATTTCCTAACGTATAAACTATATTACAAATATACCTTGTATATATTAATATACTTCACTAATACAAATTGTTATAGTGAACGTACGTTTTCTGCACTTAAACGTATAAAAAACTCGCATGCGCTCTTCTTTAACGCGAGAAAATCTGGACTCGTATTATGATTACTGGCGATCGATCAGTATATCACAAAACAATTAACGTTTGAAGACATAATCGCTGAATTTGCAAAAAAAAAAAAACAACGTGTGAATCGTAATTAAATATACGGATTAAACTTTTAATTCTTAAATATTTTTTTTTTTTTTTTAGTCGATACGGGCCCGCAAAGTCAATAGTGCGCAGGACCTCTACGTCTTTAAATCGTGCCCCGGGTACCGTCCGACTCAATTGGAGGAATATTGTCGGAAAGCCAACGTATATCACAAACGGAAAACATTGTTACGGCGCAGACGTGCGTAATAATATTATAAATCGTACGGTACATCGATAAACCGTCCTCCGTTTTACACGCGTGGCAGTTAAAACCGTACGGAAATGCGTAAAATTCCAAGGCGTCGTGTGTAATTCCGAAATTAATCGCATTCCGGGTAACTGATGTATGTATAATAATATTCTCCCGGCGCGCTAACTTATAGTATAGAGGTACTCGTCGTCGTGTACGTATAGGTGTATTACAACGGTGTAAGTTTATAACAACGCACTGCCGTGTGTTTGTTTTAAAACAATACGAATAAATTACGCTGCAGTTAGGCGTAGTCAACGTCGATGCCGTGACGGTAAATCGTCCTAGGATTCCTGTAATAATAAAAACAAGGGCGAAAAAAGAAGGGGGAAAAAACCGTTTTTTTTTTTTTTTTTTTTTTAGGGGACGCCAAACGTTTACCGAGCGTCATTATATTGATACGAGCCGAACCGGGTTAATAGCGGCCAACAGACAGTAAATATTTTGTCGTGCGGGCCCGACATGTTCGGATCGCGGTGTACAACAACAATAATAATAATAATAATAATAATAATATATAATATTATACTCGACATCGGAGGTTAAGGGACAATTGTGACGTGTCACGCTATACCGCGTTTACTCGCACGATAGTATATCATAATAACGCGACGGGGTGACAGTCAAAACGGCTTACCCGGCGACGGAATTTTTCAGCGCCGTGACAATATGCGTAAAACACGCGGGTCCGTAGAAAAAAAAAAAATTTTTTTTTTTAAAAAAATACGCGGTTATTGAATTGGCTCGCAAACTTGCGTTATTATCCGTACTATTGCCTATTGAATTGGCCACCAACAGTTTGACTATTAAATCGGCTCCCTCGACATTTGTTTCGTAAATACACCGGTCGTCGGAATCGTTCAAAATAATAATTTAATCATACATCAAAATAATTAAAATAGTCATAAATTAATACAAGTAAAATATTAAGTCGAATTGAAGAATGTACCATCAACGTGCAATGTAGTGGATTCATTTGATTCAATTTCAAATTTCCTTTTGTGCTAAAGAATAAGACCGCTCTTCTCCGCATTATTAATTTGTAGAAATTGTATACCGTCACATATTTTTATATCTGTGGTTTATCAAATATCATGCACCTCTTGTCTACTATTAGACAACTTTGGACGTACTGAACTTCGAGCTTGGAGCGTATTGTGTTTAATGTATTTCACATCTGAAGTTATAATCGAATTTGTTGAATGTTCCTTTAAATATGGTTGCAATAATTTGAAAGGGAGTTCACATATATTTTCAACAGCCTTTTTTTTTTAATTCAATTGCTAATAATTTGACATTCGAGTATGTTATCTTCGTCTGAATCGTGTTTATGATCAATTCGTAACAGACGATTCCCGCACAACATTTACATTGTTGCAAACTTTCAAGTTATTAGTTTTGCATCCTCGCTTAGTGCATTTAATTGAATAATTTTAATGCATTCCTGAGAGGTTTATGATAGTTAAATTTATATTTATTAAAACGTTATTCATTATTAAAATTAATTATCCTTTTTCATTTTCATTTTTTCGACCGAATTAATTTTAAACACTCAATAACTAAAACTATAGGTATACGAATACAAGCGACAAACTGCAATTACTGTGTTGTACGATATCAATGAAATACTTATTATAGATCAATTGTGAAATGCCTAATATTGATCAATTGTGACCGTTTAATAACGCGTTATCGGCTTAACGATTAGATAACTTCCGGCAGTAATCCGGTACTGTGTTGCTAAAAAATATTAATTTCGCCTATTTTTTTAACTTTTATAATTGGAGAACCATTTGTTAAAAATATTATTGGGAGCCAATTCAATGGTCGATGGGATACTTTACCAGATATTGGGAACTAATTTAATGGTCGCCAAAAAATGCACTGCGGTGCTGTACACTTTATACGTATAAATGTATGTTCGTTATTTTTATTCTGTGTGTTAAACATATTAAACGCACAGCGGTTAGGATTAGTAACAGTTATAATACCAGTAAATACCACTGAATATAACCACGATTGTAGAGAAAACCAAAATCGAATTTACTCAATATCTTCGTAGATATACCCGTCTGTTCGTGACAAAACAAATCACTCGTTTAACCTGTTCTCGTGATACCTACGACAGTTTTACATCTTTTTTTGTTAATATTATTAAAAGATTTTCGCAGCGAAATAATTAGTCATTGAAGGTTGTTAAACCATCCAAGTTAACCGATTCGGCATAAAACACACACATGAACGATGTTAGACAGGTGAACGTGTCTAAAAATTGTAATGATGTGAGCCTGTTGATTTTGGAAGCGAACTATAATAGTATGCCATACATGGCCAAGGTTCTTATGTGGTCTTGGATTTTAACCATGTAGACGTCTTTGTGTAAATTATCGTTACGTGTGAACCAGGAAACAAATCAAAAAAAATATTTGCTTGTATAAACCAAAAAAAAATTGGTAAAATCAATGCTGTATATATACACAAAAAACTAAGAACTCTTCTATAATATCGATACATATCGTGTTTTAATTTTTTTGTACTCATTTGACATTATTGGATTTTTAAAAACAATAAGATGAACGAATTTAGACTGTCGAATAATTATTACTGCCGTCCACACAAACCCAATCGATTTTGAATTATCTGTTTTAATGTCGTTGACTGTGACACTGATGACAAGTAAAGTTTTTCGTGGCGGTGCGCCGTGATTTATAAAAAAAAAATAAAATACTTTAATACCGGGAGAATCTTTACGTATTGTGTTACCCCTTTGGTAATGCTGAACATAGACTCGAAAACGTTTTATTCGCTCACTTCGTGCGTGCCGTACAATTATTTGTGTGTGCTCGGTCACCGGCTCAGCCCACCGCACAATCGTCGAATCGTGTAAAATCAAGCGACGTATACAGCTCAGGGCGGGCACACAACGTGTTCACTCGTCTGTCCCCGACTTATATCGAAAATTACAGGTTTCCGAGATCCGTGTTTTGTTCGTGGTTGCAATAGTAAAACACTTTCGTTGAATACTATTATAACATCTTCAGCAAATTTGCTAAGAACACACTTTACAGAAGAACAAACATATTTCATAATCAGCGAAATATTAGACATGATACATAAATGCGACTATAGCTTTCAATAAAAACACGATTTAAAATGTAATAATTTAAATATATTATATCCAATACCATTATCAGTACCTATAAATAATTACTCACTAATCATGAGTACGTTTATAAATAGTAATAATATAGAAATACATAATATATATATAAAAAAAAAAAATCGTTTTAGAAATGGTTGTATTTTATTTAATCAATTTTAAGTTTGTTTTAAAAATAAAATTGTACATTAATATGAGAAATTTAAACATTTTTTTTTTTTGTAAAAACCTAACATAAAGTCAGGGTCTGATTTTCAGATTTTGGGGCCGGGGACTTTGATCTTCAAGAAGTCACCAACCCCATTTTAAGAGAAAAAAAATGTGTATTTTATTTCAAAATCTTTATTGTAACCTATAAATCACAACTCATTATAGACCATGAATACAAATTTTCAACAGGTATAATATTATGGAGTACAGTATCAGATAATCATTTCTTATCAATGATAAATATTTATGGTTTATATCACAATATTAAGAAGAGATTATCGTGGTTTATATAGTCCAAGGTAATGCCACTAATACCAATACGTTTAAACGCTGATAAGTTATCAATAAGTATTTTTAATTTTTTTTTTTTATAATTACTATTTTATCGATACAGAAATGTTATATCCTAGAACGACATTGGTCCAGAAAATATAATAAATATAATGAATTAAAATGATCCTTTCAAAAATATATATATCCAACAACTGAACGTTTATCAAATATGTCTTTAAAAAAAAAATCATAAATATCACATTATCACGAATAATGAATATGAACCATGTGAATAAGTACATGAATCATACCACCACGCTTTTCGTAATAAAAATAAAAAGATTTTCTTATAGTCATTATTCTCTAGTAAGTGAAATGATGGATTGATTTTCGTCGAATAAATAATAGTTTCGGTAAATGTCTGAAATTATACCATTGGTTATTTCGAAGTATAAAGTAAATGTACCGAACAATAGAGTAAAATTAATGAAGAATAGGAAAACAGTGAATAATTTAAAGCAATTGTGCAATACGGACCGTTCTATACCATTTTGACTGGTGATATTAGAGTAGATACGAGGGTCATCCACAAAGGAAGATTACAACGTAATTATTATTTTAAAAAATAATTATATTTTAATGGAATTCGCAGGATATGTCACAAATATTATTAACTAATTTTCTACATAAACGTCGTCGAGTTCGATGCATTTTTGTAGTTAAGGGACCAGTTTTTGTATGTCCATGTTGTATACCTCTCCCGTCAATTCCTTCGGGCATCCTCCAGGACGGTGAGTCATGTGTTGCCAACTAAAGTGACTGTCTTTTGGACTCTGGGGTATAGTGACAAATCCAGGTTTCATCCCCAGTCACAATCGAGTCGATTGAGACTAACTCATCTCCCTCGCGTTTAAAACGATCCGAAAATTCGCGTGCTAAAAGAACGCAATTTTGACGATGTTTAGAGGTGAGCATTCGGGACACCTATCTCACACACAACTTTTTGTAACCGAGTTTATCGGACACGATTTCTCCAAGGAGAAATATAATCGAGAAATGTGTGTCAAAAATTCAAAAAGGTTGTCAAGTGTCACATAGCGGTCATTTTGCACTTGTTCTTCGATTTTTTGCAGAAATTCATCCGAAATGACTGATGGTCTCCAGCTTCTTTCCTCGTCTTATGTATAAGTACAGGCACCCTTGAACAAACTAATTCACTTTAAAACGTACTATCAAGTCATCACATCGTTGCCATAAATTTCCATAAGTTTTCGATGGATACTCGCGGCAGTATTGTCCTATAAAGTCAAAAAACTAATGACTGGATCTTGAATCTCGCACGGACGGGAGACGGCGGGAACGCTCATCGACCTGTCCATTATAATCATTCACCTTGACTAAAAGACACATCCTGTAGACACGCGTGACAACTCAATCGAACAGTTATGATCCCCACTACACGGTAGGTGTGCCAATTTTGGAGTAAAAATATTTCCCTTAGCCTTTAGAACCTTAGTAACCTTAACATTGTGGACAACACTCGTACTATTTCGATGTCCGAAATATTCGAAATTTCGAACGAAGCAAGTATACGAACAATATAGCGTGTTTGTGTAGAAATACTGCCCATATATTTCGTCCTTGGATTAACAGAAAAATTATAATAATTATATCGTTGTTAACAATAAAAACGAGGGCAGGTATGTATACAAAATGCTTTTAATATTGTTAATTTTTATAATGTTCTTTTATTCGTCATATATTATTTTAAAAATTCGTGTTGGCAAAATGTATGTATTTATACGGCTTCCTATATTATCAGTTGTATTTTCAACCGTAAATATATCGAAATATCCACTGTTAACTTTTAACGATAAAAATTGCAGTCCGGGTAAACCAAAAAATAAACCCGTTGTCAATCCATGTACGGATAATTTATAAATTAAACACAATAATACGTTGTCATTGAATAATGCGATGCTTGTAAAGTAATAAAATATAATTTAATGATTCGTAAATATTATTTTGGATTTTAATCAATAATTGTTTAACTAATAAAATAATTTGAATTCAAAAATTTTATTTTTTTATTTTTTTTCTTGATTCTTCAGTCTTCAAACGGTTTACTGTATTTTACTAAAATAATAAATATATAAATTAAATGCCGTATAGTGTTAATTTGTATAGAACTCGTTAAGTTATGCATAGGTATTGTATTTATTCTTAAAATTATGATAAATTATAATAACGGTAAAATATAATATAATAAAGGGGCATCATAAGAATCGTTCACCGATTGTTAAAGTTTGTGAAGTTTTAAGTTTTTCAGTTTAAATAAAAGATTATAGTTGTTATAAATGTATTAAAAATGTGTTTATGTATCTGTGTATTTATTTAATAAAGCAACAATACAGCAAATAAAAGAAAAAAAGTATAATATTTTCGTGAGCTTTGAAATAACGTTACTATGAACAATTTTTCAGTAAGACGAAGACAATTGCAATAAGCTATCGACAATAGCAGTAGACTATTTCTCTGGTGCTACAGAGATTTCAGTGGGGAAAGTTTGAAACAATATGTCAAGACGTCTGAGTTGAAAGAGATACATTTCGTTTTGTAAGTAAATATGCTTAGTCGGTAACTTTGTCAATTTAATTTTGCATTAAGTTTAAGAAAAGTATTATTATTTTTCATAATGAGTATATAATTTAAACTTGGATTCAAAATTGTATTATATTTGAAAATTTAATCCCATATAACAGCCGTTCCCAAACTTTTTTGTCTCGCGGCGCCCTATTGGAATTAAGGTTGTCTCAAGTGTATCTCGACGGGATTTTATGATAAAAGAGTGGTTTTAACACCAAAAAAATAGGCTTGGAACCCCGTACAAGTCCCACCCACAGCTGGATATCATAAAATCTCTTCCAATGAATTTTATCCGTAGTAAATGATCTGATCATTATCGTAAAATTACGAGAAGGGATTTTATGATAGCCAACTATGGGAGGGACATGTGCAGGGATCTGAGCCAAATTTGTTGGTGTCTAAAACCACTCTGCTGTCTCCAAATCCCGTCGTGTTCTACTTAATCCAAAAATCGGAAGAAGAGTTAATTTAATACTTTTACTACTCGTATATAGTGCCCGTAACAGTCCTATAAATACTATAGATCCCACCCACGTACGTTAAACAACAATCGAATTACGGTAATTTATTAAAATTCTTTAAATCGTTTTAATTTTAACATCAGTTAAAACACCTGTTGTGTACACCTGTTGTTATGCAGACGGTGGTCGACCAGTGGAACAGGCAAATCATACTCCCAAGATCCAAGAGCGCCTACAGTTAAAAATACATGGGGGCAGAGAACTCCTGTTTCTATTATAAATTCAAATCATCATTTGTTTTATTGTTTTTTAATTGAAAACCATTATTTACTTTCTATGATATTTTTCAAATTAATCTACAACTCTCTCTTCTATAAATCTAACGATTTATTTTTGTTTTTGGTATATAAATTAAATCACCCCGTATTCTATGCCTTCTAAACTTTCTACCTAATACAGTGGCCCACACATGGAGCGATGTGCGTTCGACATTTTTAAATTAAAATTGACAATTAGACTTTTAATTTAACATCAGATGTACAATATAACTAATTAAAATGTATCAGTTTTAATGATAAGGCCACGTTGACAAACATAATGGTAATCACCGCCAACGACCGGTTATATCACGTATATGCTAAGTTTTAAATTATAAACGATTTTTACTACTACATATACATACCATAAAGAACGATTACAATTAATTAATAACATATTGAATTTTAACCATCGAAAAATGTAGGAAGAAATTAGTCTTGTAGTTTGGTCGTGTCGTTATATATTAAAACCGACAAATAATTGACGAATTAGAAAACTAAAAAATGATATAACCGCTTTGTATATAACAATTATAGCTGTAAAAAAAGATAAAACGATTGTTAAATAATTATTTTAAAAAACTATTATTAATTATTAATAATAATTTATGTTTATGTACAATACTTTTTTTGTTGATAGCTATAAACGACTTGGCACTTCTCCTGCCAACAATTTAGAAAAACGACAAAACTATAGCATCTGTGTGAGGGGGATAGGGTTATTTACAAACACTCTGTGAAAAAAAATTATAAAATTATTTATTTGAGTTTCGTCAGAAAATTGGAAGATTGACATAAAATGTGTGCCCTGCTCTCACCTGGATAAAAATGGGGAAATTGTGAAGCTAGAACACTCAGGGAGGAGGGTATTTGGAAACATTGTGTAAATAAAATCATGTTATCCATAATGATAAGGAAAGTATGTTACATAGAATAATGTAACGTATAGGCAATGTAATTCTAAAAATATAAACATAAAAGAAAAAATAATTTTAAAAGATTACCCAAAGGAGGAGTATTACTGTTTAGACTATACGGTCTATAGCGTGACAGGTTTTTATGGTGAATTCAAACATAAATAATTTTTTAAATAGAGGCAAAAAAAAATCTTAAGACCTTATCGGTAATAAACACCTTAATTCGCCACAATATTTATTGGCAGTTAAAGTATACTCTAATAGATTAATTTACTCAAAATTATTGAACTTTATACATTGTTAATATCAACAAAATACTATACTAATACATGCACGAATACATTTTTTAAAGTAATTTTACGTTCGCCTATTGGGTGTATATAATAAATAAATCTAAATATACTAATTTGTATACAAATATATTATATAAAATTAAAAACTAAAAATAAATCAATTATTTTTCAATATTTCTTCTAAGAGTTGGCAAGTTTTGTGTATTTGAAAAATATTGCACTAAAAATCAAATATTATAACATTACATACTTTGTATTTGTTTTTTTTATTATTATTATTGCTATTTGACAGTATAGTCGTGTAAAGTTTCTGTTTATACATTTATAAAAAACTATCTTTTTATTTTACGTAAACATATAACATATGGATTTAGTCACCAAGTGTCGAATAAAAATAAAAAAATACCCTTTTCTTCAAATCTACAAAATAAAAGAGGGGTTCATAAATGCAATAGCATACTATAAAACGCGAGGCCAATAATTGGAGTAATGCCGACTAAATTGAGTCACTCGCCTCTATTCATTGCACTCTTTTTCTCTTTCGTATTTCCTCTTTGCCCAGGCACCGGCGGTTTGTACTGTCACTAAAACGCAAAGCCAATTCCTTTTCCTCCAAATTGGATTTTTAATAGTTATGTTACTTTTGGCGTTCCGTAGAGAACCACGACTACTTTTTCCTTTGACGTCAATTTAAACGAAGGGAAATTTGAAATTTAACCTTTAATGAAATAAGAATGAATTATACTAAATGTTATAGTTGTTATACAAACATTTGCATATAAAAAAAAAGAAAAAAAGCCATTTTGTATTTCGAATATAAATCTTTCCTCTTTTATAATATTTTCAATTTAAACAATACGTATTACAAAACGTAATGTGATCTTTCTATCTGATTGCAGCATTCAGCATTGTAATTTGTATTGTTAAAATTGTAAATTAATAAAAGAATGTACAGAAGATACTATATGGCTAGGGTACTCATATTACAATAGGTATAAATTGTATTTTTATTATTTACGTTAAATATTTTATTCTACAATTAGATAATTGTACTGAAGTTTAAATTGACAATATTCAGGTAAGACAATGACTACAGACGAGTGATCTCAATTTTCAACGAAGTCGATGGCGGTGGTTAAGAGAGTCGTCACTTCCCTTTAGAGATTACGAGTGGTCATGTGTCCTTCGAAGATAAAGGCCACGTTCAGGGTACATCTTTAGGATGGCAGATTGTGGCAATGGTTTGGGAATTTGCTGGGAGAGTAGGCCAAAGAGGGCAATATCGGTAGAATTTATGTGCTACTGACAACTAAACACATAAATCTGTAGTGCGATAAAACCTTAGAGCCTTGCTAGAAGAGTGTACACGATGAACTGTAATTAAATGCTTTTTTGGTCACAATATTTTATTCCTCTGATGCTGATATCGCCCGCAGTTGAATGAAAAAAAATACTGTCTTCGTTTTTTTCACCCCGCGAAAATAAACTTTGCCAACCCCGTTGCTATTTCGACTACGGTCTCCCGAATTGGAAAATCTACCTTTTCATTTGACGCAAATGTGTTCATAAATAAAGAACATTTAAACGACTGTCAACGAAAAAAAAACACTTCGTCCGATGAAAACACTTGATAAAATTAATATAAAATCATCGGCCGTCGCCGATTTTCAACAATAAACTTAATACAAGACATCTTCGTGATTCTTTGAATTTGAGTTTTCATTCATACTTAAGTAGAATCATGTCGATGCATTCGTAAATAAACGACTTGTACGTATTATTATGACTCTAATGGGTTATTATTTACTCAATGGTTTAACCCTATATTACATGATAAGTCATGCATTGTGCAATTATTGTAAACTGTATAGAACTATAAAATTATATTTGTGAGACGTAATCGTTAATAAAAATACAACATTACAATTATGTATAACTATTGTAGTTCCAATGTATGGAATCATGTTTAAACTATTTATCTTTCTTTGGGAACGCTACATAATTAAATATTATGAAGTTTATGGTTCACATAATTATTATTACTTACAAGTTCTTAACACTAAAAATTAAATTATTCCAACTGTATTGATTTTTAAATTATTATTATTATAAACAATGGCGTAGTAATTACCGAGGGCAATTTACTGAACATTACACTCCTATGGAAAAACAAGATTTTTTTTTTTAAATGTATAATATTTAATTGTTAATCATTAAAGCCTCCAACTCTGGCAGAATAATCGAACGTCAATAAAATTCAATCTTTCCAAAATATCATCATCCATAAAATACGTAACTAATGCTCTGCAAAGATCTAAAAATTAAAAAACAAAGAAGCAATAACCTTTTATAAAAACAATATTCCCTTCTTATCATTCCAACCACTTCATATCTAACCTTACCACTCTCACGATTCCGGATTTGACTCCCCTCCGGGAAACGGCTTAGAAAAAATTGGTGATGTGACTTGTTAAACGGTTAGCTAGCCCTATAGAAAATCGAACAAAACGATAGTGTCAATATTAATGACTATGAAAAACAGTCAGCGCCAACATAGACTAGTCGTTTTCAATAATGTCCAACTATTATCGTTGACAGTAACATATTTGTATATAAATACAAACTATTACGACTAAACTCAACCAACATAATATACATAATACGCGAATATTATTTTCCCGACGTGTTGTAATACCGTACTAGGTCCCCGAAATATTATGATTGCAAATGTGGACATATAAATTACAGGTGGTGCCTATGTATGTGAACATAACGCGTGTGTATACCAAATAATCAGCCCACAGCACTCAAGACGTGTTAAATATAATGGATAGTGTTAATTAGAGCAAGTGTATTGCATTAGTGTAAGACGATAATTATTTTCGTGTAAACCGTGGACGAGAACAGTTTTGAACGGACGGTACCGTCAACCCGCCTATTAATTTAAATCACAAACACCGTGTTATTCAGTGCCTATTTTAAGTACACCTAGGTACGAGTATAATTTACCGCATGCCACCTATTTATTTGTTCGTATAACTATTAATTTATAGGTATATTTTTCAAACATCCGTGTCTAGATGGTACCTGTACAACTCCATACGTGAAATGTACACCGTCCCATAGGGTCTTATATAATCTGTTTATACATTCTGAGCTATTATATCTGTATTGTAATATCATATTTTGGCTCATTAAGGGATATTATTTCAATATAGCGGTTCTGTGTCTAATCTAAGTTTAAACCGGCGATATTCAGAACATCTCAAACGAAGATTAAAGAGCGACGTCGGTACATATTATAATGACGAGTATATAGAGTATAACTAATGGCAATCGCATCAGACTTGGATGCAGATTCGCATCATTAGACGTAATAGGTCACAATGAAAATTAAAAAGAAATGCCGTTTTGCGTTGCATTAAATATTATGAAAATTACAAAAAATAATAACGTTACATTAAACGCACGCAATCGTGTGCGAAATTACGAAATTATAAATAGATTGTCATTTCTGCTGTATGTTATGATTAGAAAACGGCATATATGTTTAATTCGAATAACCTACATTAATAAAATTATTTAAATATTAAAAAATTCATTGTAAAATTTAAATAATTAGTTTGTTTGGGACACATAGATTTTGAATACGAAGCTAAAGAGTCGTTTGTTTATTTTTATTTCGAAGAGATGACTCATGACAAAGCCATGTTTCTATAAAAAGAAAACGTGCCAAACGTTTTTTAATTATAAAATATAAAAAAATTAACAGCCTCGAATCCTTGAAACGCTAAACTAGGTAAGTAATAAAACAACTACAATAAAGTTTCTTCCCACTAGATAGTGCTTAGAATGCACGTGAATTGAACTGTTTCAGTATTTCAAAGAACTTATAGTAAAAATAAATACTGAGAAACAATCGATAAAACTGATAAAAGTGTATGAACTATTTAAATATCCCTTTGAGATTTTTTTTCTTTTTCTAACCAATTTCCAATAATTACAATAACGGAATAAAAACATATTGTGTTGCTGCTAACCATTGTTTCAATACAGTCAACCCTTTTTAATCTCGGAACTTTATCAAAATAATAATATGATCTTTAAAGTCAAAGCCATCAACAATACATTTGTTAAATCTAAAAATATATGCTAAAAATCGTATAATACAATAATATCTATCATATATTTTTTTCATAAAAAAAAATAATCAACTTTTTAATTTTTATTGGACACGTTTTAAGATAAAATAATACTATGTGTATTAACCAATATAACCAATGTATTTTACGGATAAACGATAACAATAAAACTGTTTCTAACTTACCTAATGTAACCTTTATTAATTTTAAAATTAAAATAACAACGTAAAATTAAATATTGAACGGTTTCGCATGAATTGGTTGGTCACTATCGCGGATTAATTAATGGATTTATTTTGTACCTCATAAACAACATAATACGTAACATATTATTCCTTAGAATAACATTTTTGCTATCTATATTCACGGCATCGGCTAATGGGTTTTGATGTTATTTTGTGCGTCAGCAATGTCGAATACAATGCATTGTGAAACAGGGTTCGCAACGATTTTACAAAAAATGTTGAATGAAAATTAACGATAAAATTGTACTGAGCCTATACATTGATGGTTTATGTGTGACATTTGTGTTTATGAATACGGAATAAATATAAACATACGCTTAGACCCGAGGAAATATCATCGTAAAACGTGAAAGTAAATACAATTATTTCAAAACGAAATTATCTTTATAGTATAGAGGGTAAGGGTTTCCAACCTTTTTTTACGGTGGGCCATAGCTTGTTTTTTTTAAAAAATTCGTAGTAGTTTAGACTTAACTTGGTTGTTTCAACTAGCAGTTCGTAATTTAGATGGGTTCAATACTTTGATTTGACGTATTTTATTTTTTGAAAAAGTTTGCTCACATAGGTAAGTAGAGCTACATATTAAAATCATTCCACGTGCATATTTTTTGAGATTTGGAAAAGAGTACTCTGGCAACGTGGCGTAAAATGCAAACATTTTTGTTTGAAACCCAGTATGGTTTCCTTAAACAGTTTTTGGCTGGTTGTTTGATATGAGCTCGATAACTTCAAGCTCAAACTCTGTTGGTAAAGTTTCAAATTCGATGCTGAATGTATTTTCGAAAATTCAAATGCGTCCAAAACGAATTATCAAAACATCAGTTAACTGGCGGGCCGGTTCAAAAAGTTTGACGGGCCGTAGTTTGGAGACCCCTAGTATAGAGTAGTAAACGCAACAACGAGTCATAACAGTTGCGTAGGAATGACAGCCAACAATAATTTATTTATTTCAATATACAATTTAATCGAATAATATTTTGTTTTATTAATACTGTTTGATCAGTTTATTAAACGCAAAATTGTAAATATCAAGTAAATTGTATTATTTATTACACGGTAGCACAAAGCTGTACATGTTTATAAATGCATTTAATTCAAACAACTGATTAGGAACGTTTATACACTTAATTTATATTCTTATAATGAAGGTAGGTACTGTACAATTTGTGGTTGAGGGACTTAATTTAATTAACTAGAGAGCGCGTTAAGAATATAAAATAATGCATGTTTAAAAGGTCATGGGCAAAAGACCTATCTCATATTTCATACGGCTCACCGAGAAAATGTAAATCTACGAAAATAATTTTTAAAAATGTTTTAAATAAATAAATAGACAAAAGCTGAATACTCGTCACCTGAGAATAAAAAGGTTATATCGACCGATTTTTTGAAAAATCACCTTTTAATTTATTGTTACATAGAAAAAAATTACTACGAAGTTTCGATCCTAATTTACCATCGAGATGCTCAAAATGAAATGTGTCTAAATAGTGAAAAATATATATATATATATTATTTTCTTTTATATAAACAAAGTAAAACCTTTTTAAAGTGAATTATAATTTAAGAGATAAAAGGATCCATTTAATGATGTTAACGTGTTTTAAAAATAAAAAAAGTTCTAAATTAAAAAGACCGACATATTTCACGCCATGGTGTAGGTGAGAAGGTTGGATATAAAATGGAATTTAATTTATATCTGTACGCAACGATAAATTATTACTAACAAAAAACGATTCTGAGCGAAATTCGATTAATCATATTTTGAAGTTTTACGTTTTTCATCGAAATTAACTCAATTTAAAAAAAAAAAAAAATGATTAAATTACGTTCAACTTATGGTGAACACCTTATGTCAAATTCTCATGTATTTTCGCTCGGCCAAACCAATTTTATCCACATAAAATCAAATAAAAACACTAAAAATATCTCAAAAATCGCCAGAATTTCTTGAAAATTGTATCAGGCCCAGAAAAGGCTATTATTAATATTCTGTGAAAACGCAGGTCTCTACGATTATTTTGAACTGAATTACAACAAAATATAAACAAAATCGAAAATACAGAAATTATTGCCGTACATTTTTCTGTTTTTCCTAAGTTTTTAATTTATAAAGAAAACTACAAAAATGACTCACCTATAAGACAAACTAAATCCAATAAGCTTTCAGTGAAGGTGCTATACTCAAAAACTCGAGCAAGATTTCTGATAGAAAAGTTATTCACAGACGGAAAATATAAATTTAAAAAAAAAAACACACACACATCACAGTAATACTCTCAGTCTAAGAAAAAACCACACCTCACAGTAAACCTAAAACATATACCTCACTACGCTATGCTCTAAAATGTTATAGAATAAATTATGAATTATGAATAAATTATGTTTTAGAATATTATGTTTGTGATAATAAACAATCCCGCGCATATCTCAAAACAGTAATTTTAATACGATTCTATATCTATTCGTTATAAATACAAAATGATTGGATTAGTCTATTTATTGCTACATTTAAACTTAACATTAATCACTATTACATATCAATATAAACACATACATTGATAGATTAATTAAAATATATTTAAGTACTAAAAACTAAAATAAAAAAATCTGAAAAAAATTATTTCCAATTGTTTTTTTTTTTTTTTTTTTTTTTCATAGACAGTGAAGTAAAAAATAATGAATTATATTTAAATGAACGTGTCACTAAAATTATGTGTGCACTCTGTCAGATTAGGTTAGGGTTAGGTTAGTGGTTACCTCTAACCTTAACCTATGGTTACTTGTTTCTAACCTAACCTTTTCATTCTCAGGTGACTGAGACTGACAACTCGTATAACTAGACTAGTATAACAATTTTAAGTTTAAGATTAATACTATGACAATGGATAAAAAACTTTTAATCAAACACACCTATATTATAGAGCGACATTCAATATAATACAAGACATTTTCAGAGCAAAAACCAATAAATGAAACCATTTGGATTTAAACGTATTGACACATTTTTAGTATTATAATATACTTACAAACCGCTTAAATATTTAATTTATTACCTAACTAGGTACATTTAATTAATAAAGTATGAAAAATGTATACAAAATATTTGATCAATAGTTATTATTTATAAATATAACGAAATTACCAACAGAATATTTAATTTATTACGATTTATATACGAGTATACCTAGTGTCGTAAACAGGATTTTAATTTTACCAAAGAACAAGCTTGAACTTTTTTTACAACGAATTAATTTTTTTATGTAATTACTTTAACGAGTTTTCACGTGGGTTCTTTTTTGTCGCTTTCAATTTTAAACGCCCGTAGTTATTTACATTAATAGCCGTAGGTATAACTGTATAGGATCCTCCATACCAAATTATTCGAAATTCTATAAAAAAAAAAAATAAAAAAAGTTATCATTTTCCTAATTATACCTACTAAATTAAACTAAAATTAAAACTCCTAAAAATGTAAAATAAGTTTAAATTAGTCAGAAATGAACTAAAAGCATGATTTTTTTGTGACGAGACAAGCTTTCTAATGAAATATCTACCTAATTATTAAAACTTAAATCAGCATAACTACGTAAGAGCGTAATATTTATAATTGTATTAATTTTGTTATAATATAATAAAACGGGTGGATAATATTGGTGTTTTTCATAAAAACCGTATTTTTTCGATGTTTTTTTTTTTAATAATACAACAATCAGTGGTACACAACAGCGTCTTGTAGTCACTCTTTGGTTATTTTAATAATGCGTGTACTCGCATTATTTTACGGGTTATGTTCACAGAAACGCGTATACTTGGTTATTATCATGGCAAATTAGATAGGTATGGTGACAACAAACGCACCACGCCCACTTGTAGTCGCCAAATATCATTAAATATAAAGTTTTGGCACCAAAATACAGATTGTTATCAATTGTTCGTTAAATAATTTAAATTCGACTTTATTATTTTAGTAAACAAATTATAAAATTCTGTAAATAACAACAATATGGTTCTGTAATAGTAAAATATTAATTTCAAAAACAAAATTGTATTAATTATCTTATTTAAATATTACCAAGGAACGTGCGCTGATACTTGGCCAATACAATACATTTTTCATACTCTGTTAAGAGATTTCGGTCTTTTGGTTTATTTTTTTATTAAAACTGGATTTTTAACCCAATTATTTCGTCGCAGTGATTTATCTTCACTCGCGGTTAATTATGTTTGTAATGTAAACAGTATTTCGTTTAAATGTTGCAATATTTACTGTTTTCCATCGTATATTTCTTCAAATTCATCAACTGATTCTAAATATTTGTTTAGCAAAGTAAAATTATCTATTTCACGTAGAGAAACAATCTCAGCCCAAAATTCAATTTAAATAAACACTATAAACTTTATACCGTTAAATTTCGATTGAATTCAGAACTAGATGTGTCCGGGGAACCCCTAGATTACTCTTGCGGAGCCCCGGAGCTCCGGGGAACACAGTTTGAAAACCTCTGACCCACATAATAAAAAATAAAAAATGATAATGTAAAAAAATGTACACAGCGCCTAAAAATCACCCGTTCCCAGGGGCAAACGCGGGTGGTTATGAGTTATATCCCCGCCCACACGTTGGCTTAAAAATACGACATTTGCGAATAGTTATTTTGTAATTTAATTTTGAAATCTTGAAATGTATACAGTTGAAATTTTCAACCAAGAGTTAGGGCGTCGGAAAAAGCTCGATTTGTCAATCGTATGAAAATTGGCGTTTTTGTGTCCGGTTTTATAAAATGCACGTTGTCGGATTGTGATAGAAGAAAATCGTTTATGATTATTATTCGGGTACCCGGACGTGCCCTCCCGTTGGCGATTCCCGGGCACGCCGCCGGCCTAGGCCCGCTGGAAAATCGCTCGGCCCGTAGCCAATACACGCCGTAGCCAATTTCAAGGCGCCATCTGTTCGTGCAGCCGTTAAAATACGATGTTCCGTGGGAGAACAACATCGCCATTCAATAATAATTCACCTCGGCGGCGGTGGCGCGTGACGGGTTTTATCCTTCTCGGCTGTAATTCCATTGTTTTCATACACACGCACGGGCGACCTTATCTATCGCGTACACCGGCGGCAACAGAGATAACGATTTAATTTAGAAGGTGTAATAACAAAACGGTCTTTTTTTCCCGTGTTTTACGAGCGAGCCGACGGCGCAGTCGATCGATACGGCAGTACGCCGCCGCCGCCGTCGCCGTCGCTGTCGCCGTCGTCGTCGTAGTTGTTGTTGTTGTTGTTGTCGTCATTATCGTCGTCGCTATTAACGTAATACATTATTTTATATGTAACGTCTAATAAATAACATACTCAAAAAAAAACACATTCGCATGCGAGTGCGCACCTGACGACGGCGGCCGCCGGCTGTATAGGTTACAATTAGAAAATGTAGTTGTGGGTAACCGATCCGACCGACCGCCTTCACCGACGAAGAATCCGTTGACGACCATGGCCGTCTGGCAGGAAATAGTATTTGTGGCGTTCTTCATTTCTCTGCCGTTCCTGTACGACACCCAGCGAGCGTTTCGCTACCACTTCCGTCTGGCCATGTTCACCGTGATGGCCGCCCTGACGTCCCTGCTGGCCGTCTTCCATTTCAAACAACGGGCCAGGTACAATTGTATAATGATGTTCTAAACAATTCGTATACTTCTTACTGCCACCGGGCACACCTCTCGATTCAGTTTTGGCCAAATTTCTATTGACCAGTACGGACTTGAATTTTTTGTACCTACCTTAAATTTGTTTTAACAATATTTTCCTCTTTGGATTGGGTCCGGATCACTTATTCAAAAGTCAATACTTATGATAGGTATATCTATGTTATTAATAAAAACTAAAAAAATACGAGTTAAAATCCTGTAAATTATTTTAAGTATCTTTGAACTATTTAATATTACATGTAGACGTATTCTTATATTTAACTAACAAAAAAATGTGTATTAAAATTTATTTACTCGGGAACAATGTTGCTTTGTGATTTATTGTATTTACTTAATGTTTTTAACCTACTGACATATCATTTATCATAAACCTTGGATGTGCCTATTGAAATTCCTTATTATTCATAATTATTTATAAGTGTAATATTTTATTTTATCCGCCATTAACATTGATGTTATGAAATAATTAATTCACAACTTAGATATAAATATTATTTATCATACCTCATGTACAAGATATTTTTGCTTTCTAGGTAGTTTAACTATTAAATTAATTTATACAATTAATATTTATTTTTGTCAAAATTATGTACAACATTAACATACATATTTATATTCACCTTTATGATGGATATTTTCTTGAATATAGTATAGATACATTTTTATCTAAATTACTTATATTACACAAGAGCGTGACAAAAATCTGTATTACAAAAACTATGTCATAATCAATAATGCTTAACAAAAACTTAACTATTACAACATAATAGTATTTGGCACCTATACGCGAACATTTCTTTTTTGTCCTTGATATTATATATTTTATATTATTATAAGTATGAGTATAAACAATTTATTGTATGTAAAAATAAACGTAGGTACCCAACCATAACTTAATTTTTTATCTAAGGTTTTAATTGAAATATTTACTAAATAATTGTACTAGTTATAACATAAACTAATTTAATTTACTGATACATTTTTTTTAAATAACTAAAAATACTAAAATTACTATGATTTTTATACTGATATATTTACATATTAATTAATTGTTGAATAATTCCTTTATTTTCCTCTCTAAATTAATTGAAAAAAAATAATGTATCCATTATCTAATTATTTCCAAATTAATAATAAAATTGAAGAAATTAAATATTTGAATGGTGACATACTATTTAGTTTAGGGGACGCGACTATATAAAATCAGGATTAGTAAATATTTATTCTGAATTATCTATTTTGTTTTTCCGTATTTGGATACTATTAAAGTAAGGTAATAAGATATTAGTCGAGTTATTAATTCAGAGGGGGGCCAACCCGCGGCCTGTATGGCCCCTACGCAAATTTAAAAACCATCAATTATACTTAACTATATTTCAAATAAGTTTTGTTCTTCTTTTAATAAATATATTTTGTTTCCTTGTAATTACAATAATAAATATAAATAAATAAATATAATACATTAAAGATATTTCTATTCATTACTCGCAATATTGTATAATTATAATTCAATTGTATTATTATAAAAATGTATGTGGCCTGAGCTTCCCTAAATTTAGGACACCCCTGTATTGATTAATAATTTAGATAAATTATTAATTTATTAATAAATTTAATACAAATTATCCATTTCTTCATTCACATATAATTGATTAATGTATTCAAAATAATACTGTCTATTATTCATAATTAGATAACATTCGCATTTTCACATTATATATTTTTCTAATCTTAAGTTAGGTTTACATGAGACAATGGTTTCATCTCTTTGAAACCCGCCTTAAAGTTTACCTACATATTTGTATATTCATATATTATAAGTCAGTATAATATTTTATTAATTAATAGTATGTGATGTTGTTTGCAGGTGGATTGCATATATCGGTCAACAGATCTCAAATTTACTGTGTCTAGATTGGCATTTACATGGAAAACAAAATCTTAAAACAAAACGCTCCAGAGTAGCCATTATGAATTATCAAACTGACATTGATACATTAGGTTATTTTTTAACTTTCAATTTTGTTATCATAAAATTAATGAATTATAATTAATGTACATTAACATTTTTTGTTTGAACTGTGTATTCAATTAAAAATATTACTTGTAGATTCTGTAAAGTATATTGTATTTTATTATAAGTTTATTTACCTTTTTATACTAAATTATTTGTTTTTTGTTGTACAGGACTTTTACATTTGATTTACTGTCAAGAGGCAGAGCTGAATATCATCTCAGAAACTAATTTGATCAATTTATGGCCATTTTCATTTTTTCCATGGTTGTTATCATTTGCCCTTTGTCCCATTCAGTTTTTTAGTACCAGTTTAAATCTACTATACTTTTCTCCGGCTATTATTGATTTAGGGGTAAATATTATAATTTTTTACCTTTATAGTTTATATAATAACTATGTGTTTAGCCTACAATTGTATTACCATCAACAAAAATGACAAATGAAGAAACTATTAAAATGGCTCTTAAAAAAAAACTACCGGTACAACCAATTATATATTCCAAACGCTATTTCATAAATAAAGAAAAACATTTGTTTGAGCCAGGTGTGTACTTGACACTATTATTTATATTATTTTATACTATGTTTTTATGTTCTACTAATCACACCATCCTTTTTAATTATTATAGGCCGCATTATAATATCGGTGTTGCCGATCATAGAAACAGATGGCTTGTTGGAAAGTGATATACCTGAATTTAGCAATGCAATTTCTACCAGAATACGTGCAGAATATGACTGTATAAGCAAAATGACTAAACTGAGTGATTATCAGACTCCGTATTTGTAGTTGTGAAAAATTATAATATTCTTCCATGCACAATTTCTATACCAATTAATTATTTAAAAAAAAAAACAAATTACCATTGTTTTTTATATAACATGCAATTTATTTTCACTACTTATATGTTGATAATTCCTGATTTTTATTTTATGCAATGTTTCATATTTTATTTTTAGTGCTTTTCTGTTTATTTTATTAAAGTATAAAATTGTTTTTTTAATGGCTGTGCATATATGTAACTTATTTGATAGTCAAGTATTTTGTTTTTATAACTGTGATGGTCATTACATAGTCTAAAACCTAAAAAGTATTTTTTTATTCTTAACCTAGTCGTAATTAGAAATATTTTATTATCAACTCGGTCCAAAAGAAATGTTTATACCTATTACTTATAAAACATTGTTTTTATTATTTTAGTTAAATTTTTATTCAAGTATAATATAAAAATTTGTTAATTTATGAAATTTATTTATTTTATTTTTCTTAGTTTAAAGAAATATTTTAATTATAGATGGGTTGGGTGCAATCACAAAGTTATTGGGCTGTGTTTAATAAAATATGTGTCTGATATAGAATTAATATTTAATGATAATACAGTAACTGCTTTAAATACAATTACTACTATTTTTAGAAAAGAAGAGCTATTAATTAATATTGATTGTTACATTTCTCTGTAAAATAAAAACAATTTACAATCATTTATTTGTTGTACTTCCTGTTCTTATCATATCCTAAATATTGTAATAATATAAATGTATAATATTAAGTTTTTTTTAAAAGCGTATTTTAACAAATTATTGTTTATACAATTGTTAATTTTAACAGAATTTAAAATATTTATATTAGGATTATTTAACTTCTAAATTCTTTTATGTGGATATATAAGTATATTATAATAACATTCTATAATTGTATCTATTGTGATATTTTAGATCCAGAGTATTGTATTTATAATCAAACTTACAGATGTGTTTTTTTCACAGAAAATACTTTTTCGATTAGGAAAAGTGCTTAAATTGTTTCATGTCATACCTTATAGTAGATGTGGATTTTCAGCCTGATTGTAAAAACAAATAATATCTCGGCATAATAGACCAGGACTTTGCTTTTAATTGATTTTGATTACATTGATTTATTGTTGCATTCATTATAAAAATTAAATTACCCAATACCTTCCAAACTACAGTGGCCTACCAAATGGTAGGTACCATAGTGTGAAGTACAGCTAGCTTTATATTATATACGTATATTACTTTATTATGTATGACTGATTTTAGGTAAGAAAAAATAATAATAAATCCAAAGGTTAAATTATTTATTTACACAGAATATGTGTGTGAGGCTATAATATAAATTTATATATATATTATAAACTTGTACTTAAGTAAAATAAAATTCCATTTTTTTTTTTTTTTATAAAAAAATTGAATAAAACATTAACTGTTTACGAAACAATAATTAACAATTGACATTATCCCATTAGGTTTGAGACTAAAAACATTTGTATTGTATATATTTTTATTTTTAATCATTGAGTAGGGATAACTTTTTTTGACATACATGACATTTTATCATGATAATTATTAATCATAATAATATTATTTCCAATACTAACCTATACAGAGTAAATAAAAGGGTTTAATTGGAATTTGGATTCCAGATTTTATGCGCTCTCAAAAAAAAAAAAAAAACATCTTTTTTAAATAAAATTTAACATTAAACATATATCTATTAAAAACATTACTATTTTGTGTTGGATATAAGTATTTAACTTTTGATATTTTTTTTTTTTTATGCTTAAACTGGAATGGGGTTATTTAATTATTTGTGTTGTTGTCTTATTAATAGTTTCATGGCTTATAGTATTAGTTTACAAGAAGATTGAAAATATAAACCATTCTGTTTTGTGAAAAAACCGTGTTAAACATTCGCCTATCTGACTTTAATGACATTATTTAATATTTATTAAGTAATAAAATGTATCTAACGGGTCACGCTGTACCCTGAGGTCAGTATACCACCTTACGGCTAGGTACCTACTCAATAGATATAACACTTTTTAACGGTTGCTCGTGGTAACGGCCGCGGTTAAAATCTTAAACGTTATACCTACGATATATTATAGCCTTGGAGGTGGATATATTAAATTAAAAAGAAATAATACTGTCGATTTTAAAATCCAATTCTTTCATCAGGGCCGGTGATAGAGGGGTGTGAAACCACCCAAACATAATTTTAGACTACTGAATCGGCAATTCAACGATAATTAAAGATTTGATTTTAAAGTCAGTGAAACTAAATAATTTGTCAGATTTTTTTTGTTATTTTATAACGTGATTTCCATAATAATATTGTTACCATGCAATTTATTAAGTAAGTACCCGCCTGTTCATAATCTGAAAATTAGTCCACGCCTAATAATGCTTAATATTATTATTCTATAAAAATTTCAGATCTCTACGATTATTTATAACCGATTAACAAGAAAAAGAAAAAATTTTAAATAACCTAACCATTAAGTGGTCCGTACACAGAAAGAAACTGATTTTGTGAAACAAATATTAAGAGACTTGTTTCACATTTGTCACATACTAATATAATTTTTATAATTAAAAAAAAAGTTAGTTTAAACAATATCGTCGGACGAACAGGAAAAGTAACACAAATACGATTGAAATAACTTGAAAAAGTACACTGAATACACTACTACCAAGACCTATTATTATATATTTATTTATTATTATATATTATATTATAATAAATACATTTAAATTTCAATCAAGAATATGTCTCCAAAGAATGTCAACGGCTCTGACTGAACTTGGAACTTCCATACAAAACTGATGAAATTAAAATCATATGTTTCATGAAACCACGGTTTCGCGCGATCACGTGACATTTTTGTTTTATCAAACTCAGTGTGCGTATCCATTTATTTTTAAATTATGTTTTAATTAAATGGTTTCATGAAACTAAACTTTCAAGTTTAACGAAACTGGTATTATTAAAAAAAAAGTTTCCTCTGTGTGCGACCCGCTTTGTTGTTCACTTATCCGTTTTTCCTATATTTTAATATTTTTTAATTGTTCGATGTTATACAAGAAGCCATGTAATTGTTATTGAATGTTTTAAATTGAAGAAATTGTTCATTCATTGGGTTCAATGCTTGGTCAATTACCAAAAGAAAAAAAAAAAGTCATATTTTAAACTAAGTTCTTAGCTAACTAAAATACAACTATTTTACTCTTTTACGGATTTTTCGAATTTCTTCTTCGATATCTATGTTCTCTGAAATTTTATTGGCTGTTCATTTTGCGGAATCAAATCCTATAGTACGATATTGTTCAAAAAATGGTAATAGTTCATTTATCAAATTAATTGCTACATCCAGATGCATATTAATACTTTGCAAACTCTTACTAACAACTTTAACTTCCGCCAGAATTTCATACTAGATCACTAAACTTAACACACATTTATAGCTTTTTAATTCATTTACAACTAAGGATTCACTTTTTATTTTTTGATAATTGGTTGTATTTGATAATTCTTCCAAAACTTCAATTGCACTCGGTAATGGAAACCGCAGAGCTTTTACGCTTTCTAAACTCTACACTCCCAACGAGTTTTTGACAATGGTTTTAAAGTTTATAAATTACAATATTTTTTTTTGAAATGTCCCAGTGGCCGTAAATTTTAAACTATAAAATAAAGACCTCATCGTGCGTCTGTTCTCGATTTCATTAAAATTGTATACAAATTATTTACATTAAATAGCCGCCCCTGTTATGTTGTTATGTTATATTTACAATAGTTGTAATTTTAACACTATACACATATTTTGATTTTCGTGTTGGTTTTTTCAATAATTGGGAAATACGGAAAAGTTTACGGCAAAAATGTTTTTATTATTTTCGATTTTTTTTTTTTTTTTTTTTTTTGTCGTTACCCATCGGTTAAAAATAATTGCAGGGAACTGAAATTTCCACAGTATATTAATATTAGACTTTTTCTAGGAGTGGACAAATGTTCAAAACACTGGCGACTTATGGTAACTATTTATAGAAAGACATGTTAGTTTTTTAACTCGAGTTAATTGAATAAAACTGTTGTAGCCGTACAGAAATGCACTTAAATTTGATACGAGGTCCATCACAAGTCGTACTTATCGATTAAAATGAAAAAAAAATTGAGGGTAATGTAATAATTTAATAATTTATTATTTTTTATAAACGTTTAAAGCGTAAATGTCGATGCAAATCGTACAAATTACGGCATTACAAAACGCGATTAACCGAACTTCGCTCAGAATCGTTTTTCGTCACTAATGATTCATCAGATAAATGAAAATTAAATTTCCACAGCCCTCCTCCTCTATACCTTCCGCGTACAACACTGGCCCGCCTATGGTGCAAAGTATGTCCGTGTCTCGGGCTTTTTATTTTTTTAAATCCGAATTAATATGA
The DNA here is from genome assembly GCA_956483605.1 of Tuberolachnus salignus. Classification (NCBI taxonomy): domain Eukaryota; kingdom Metazoa; phylum Arthropoda; class Insecta; order Hemiptera; family Aphididae; genus Tuberolachnus; species Tuberolachnus salignus. The sequence goes on along the minus strand of OY101429.1, from coordinate 10,296,556 downwards.
AAATTTTAATGTATTTTCAGGTCGCCTCACTCGCCGCCTGAACACTTGAATGAACGGGTAGGCACTTAAATATTTTGCTCCGGCGAAACGGCGAAACGGCGACCGCGATTCGGCCGTGGTCGCCGTGTCGCGGTTTAGCGCGCGCGGTCACACATATTTTATCTCTTCGTAAAACAACGCGCACGCGCACCCGTGATTACGGTCCCCACCGCCCGTTTACGCACCTCCGTGTCACGAATAATAACAGAGCTACCTCGGCTACCTGCATTCCATCCTGTGTTTACATTCCATTCCATTGCGCTAGTACGATGCGTGTACGTGATCGCCTTTTTCGTTTTTAAACATTTCGAGTGCTACCGCCTAGTTTAGTAATCATTCGTTATTATGTTCCTGTATGTTATTTAACGTCTCCTGTAAAGACCGCCGTCGTCGCCGAAGCGGACCGCAGCGACCATCTGGCCAACCGTGAGGTGAGTACTGTTGCAAACCGCGTTTTTTAATGGTTTTTCTCTTTTCCTACCGTTTCTTATCGCCCGCCGGCACAGGGATCGTCGGGGGCACACCAAGACCCGGTGCTTCCACACCCCCGGCATTATGAAGTGACTCCGTGTGCACGTTATTCGTAATGCGTAACCCTCTGGTGTCGCCCCGTCCTTGACTCGTCGACGGTCCCGTCACCGGTCCTAATCCTAGCCCAATCGTGGGGTGAAAAAAAATGACTTAATCTGGTTACTTCGGTAAATTTCAACGAGAATTTAGGTTTTTTTAAGGGTGATTTTTCACCGGGATTCGATCGGCATCACAAATCGGTTTCAACTGGTGTCTATTTTGCGTTAGGTTTATTATTTTGCCAACGTTTTAGTGACCAAAACCAAAACCGTTCGCTGTTTAATAAAATGTTTGCTAATCCTAATCCTTTCCCGTCTCTAGATTCCTGATATCGTCGTTTCCACCCATTACGTTCCACCTCCTGAACTCGAAAAAAAATGTCTCTAAGAAGTATCCAGAAACAAGTGCAATCGTTTGGTAACATAAAAAAAATCACCGCTTCCATGAAACTTGTAGCGGCAGCAAAATTGTCCAAAGCCGAACGTTTATTGAAAGACGTACGTCCTTTTGGCTTTGGTACACTTTCATTTTATAAACATTATACTCATATTGACATGCTAGACTACATTGAAAATCGTCTCATATTTGCGGTCACGTCTGATCGAGGTTTATGTGGCGGTATACATTCCGCAGTCGTGAAAAAAGTTAAACTAGAATTGTCTAGACCCGATCAAAAGTTTGCTAAAGTAGTATGCATTGGTAAAAAATCGGAAGAACTATTAGTAAATACACACAAATCAAACATTTTATTCACAGTTTTAAAAATAGGAAAAGACAACCCGACCTTTATTGACTCTTCAAAAATATTCAATGAGTGTATTGATGTTGAATATATTGCTTGTCAGATTTTTTATAATAGCAGTGTTACCAGGGGTACATCAAAAGTTGACGGGATCTCTATATATAACACTGACTTACTTTTGACTGTTGCTCATATCGCTAGTTTAGAAGAAGTAGAAGAAGAAACTATGAGAAGTTATATTGAATTTTCCACAGTTTCATTATTATTTTTCGCTATGGTAGAAAATACTCTGTGTGAACATTCAGCTCGTATGGTTGCCATGGATTCTGCTACTAAAAATGTGACTGCATTAAATGATAAATTATCATTAGAATACAATCGAAGAAGACAATTTAAAATCACAGCAGATCTTATAGATATTGTTTCTGGAAGTCAAGTTATTACTGAAAAATAATTTCTATAAAATTAATTTTTTTAAAAAACACGTTCAATTATGAACTTTTATAAAATGAAAATGAAAGATATTGATAATCATCATTAATATATATTTTAATTTCAATGTTAAATAAAGAATTTTAAATACTTTAATCATTTATTTTTATAATCAAAAATAAAATATATGTGATAGTTTATCTTGTATAGCGACATGAATGTCAAATTAAAAAATATTCCATTTAGTACTCTAAATGGAATAAGGGGAAATTTTATAAAATTGTTTTCATGCCAGTGAAAACGTATGAGTGTATGTTGGGAATTGAATAAAAGATTAGAAATAGAAATGGAAATGATAAAAACAGAAATGAGAATATAAGAGATTAGGTTACCTCCTGTGTAATGCAAAAGTAAGTGTAGTAGTTGATTCTCTGACCACACTTGAATAATAAAATATATTTATATCTTAAAAATATAACTTACTGATCTAGCAAGTTTGTACATTTTTAAATATTCTATTTTTATGTCTACCAAAATATAATAAAATAAGTTTCATGATATTTTATTGTAATTATTAGTTTAAACATTTTAAAGGAACCCAAAGTAAAAATGTTTACTTCTAACTGTACAGTCACTATTTTATGGGCCTAATAAAATAGTCTACAAACATAAACCATCTACACAACAATTTTCCAGTCCAGTTTCCCATTAAATTTCTCCACTTAATATGTGTATCTTTACAAATTTAAAATGTTTAACAAAATATATATCTTTGAGTAGTACTTAAGAGAATGTCACACATCCGATGTTTAAGGGGTTGTGTATAGGCAATTTTAACAAAATGTTTGAAAAAATTAAAGATTTTAATCTTAAAAATATTTTCAAATAAATTTACAAGTAGTCCCATACTATTATTACAATCTTTTACTGCGTAGTCATGAAGTATATTAAAATATTTACAGAAAACCATTTTACATGCAACAATTTTATTCTTTCCATATTTATAGTAGTTTTCAAAATTTCAGACAGTACATGCAAGGAAAATTATTATTTATGTTGTAGCATGCACATTCATTTTATATCACGAACTAATCGGTTTTAAATTAAAAAACCTAAAGTTACCAAATAAATAATTGTATTTATGTTAAAAAAAAATAAGCTGAATGTGGCCCAGATAAAGTTCATCTTTATGTGCAATTATATTATAGATATGACGTGGGAAATAATAGTAATGCATAATAGTTTTTATGATTAGATTGTGTGTAATATGTCAACCCCTTAAAGTACTTACTTACTTGAAACAAATTTAAATAAATAAATATTTACACATTTTGTAGTAATGTTCTCAAAAAAAAAGAAAAAACCTCAAATTTCTTCACCTACAAATTTTGAACACAGAGTGCATACTGGTTTTGATAAACGAGAAGGTAAGTTTATAGGTTTGCCTCTACAATGGGCAAGCATAGTTGGTAACAATCAAATACTAAAAAGTACCAACAGGCCATTACCTCTTGTGGATCCATCAGAAATTACTCCTACAGAAATATTGGATTTAAAGGTAAATATAATGAATGTTAATTAATATTGTTGTATAATTGTTTCATATTCATTTTAGACAATTGTACGTGGAGAAAATAATCCAAAATTCAATAATAACCCTGTTAACAACCGAAACAATGAACCGGCCGGACTTCCAAAAACTTCTAATGTTGCACGTTCAAATTCATTACGCTCTTCGAGTCCACCCAGAATTCGAAGGCAACATCCAAATGTTCCGCCACCTTTACCGGAAAATGAGGTTTTAGTGATGAACCAGAGTTTAGTACCACAACATTTACCTCAATATCCAACACCAAATAATGCTCAAACAAAACTTGATTATAGTAATAAATATGTAAGTGATCTTATATTTTCAAATTTTCACTTTTTTTTTTTATTATTATGGATTGGACATTATTTTCAGATAAAACCTGGAGGTCCAGAATGGTCTGGCCAAGAAACGCCAGTACCATCGCGAATGAATCAGAACAATACTCCTACAAGTCAAACAATAACACCAGATCAAGGTGGGTCACAATCTTATCATTCCGTGCAAAATGGAAATATCCCACCAATATTTTCTAATGGTTCAACAGTTGACTCACCATCTGGAAGTCAAACATCACAAGCGAATACTCCAGTACCTCCAAATCGTGTACATCCTGTTATTAATAATGCCCAGATTGTTAGTACCAACAAGGTAAGGGTAAATAAATTATTTTTCTATTATTCCAATGTTTATTAGAATCGACTAATAATTTTGATTAAAGGGTATTGGACAAAGTGTTCCTAGAAATCAAGATCAGAACCAAAATATTAAACCAATCACAAATGGTATATCAACAGCCAGTACTACATCAATTCCTAGTGTGGCCACAAAACAACACCATGAACAACAACGAATTACTCATGAACAAGTAAATAATCCATTTATTTATTACTTGTAATGAAAATAAAATATGCTAATTTTAAAACATACCATGTTTTGTGTCTTCTAGTTTAGAGCTGCTCTTCAGCTTGTAGTTAGTCCAGGAGATCCACGCGAAAATTTGGATAGTTTTAAAAAAATTGGTGAAGGATCAACTGGAACAGTTTGTATAGCTACAGATCGTATAACTGGTCGTAAAGTGGCTGTTAAAAAAATGGATTTGAGAAAACAACAACGAAGAGAATTGTTATTCAACGAAGTCGTCATAATGCGTGATTATCATCATGCAAACATTGTTGATATGTATGATAGTTTTTTGGTTGGTGATGAATTGTGGGTTGTTATGGAATTTTTAGAAGGTGGCGCTCTGACAGACATGGTGACACACACTAGAATGGATGAAGAACAGATTGCTACTGTTTGTAAGCAATGTTTAAAAGCATTGGCTTATTTACATTCACAGGGAGTAATACACAGAGATATTAAGAGTGATTCCATACTTTTGACTACTGATGGAAGAGTAATTATTATTATTTTTGTTTTTTATAGTTTAATTGACATGGTAAATATATCTATATCTAATTAGTAATTAAATATTATTTAGGTGAAAATTTCGGATTTCGGTTTCTGTGCACAAGTATCTCAAGAGTTGCCCAAAAGGAAATCATTAGTTGGAACACCTTATTGGATGTCCCCTGAAGTGATTTCCCGTTTACCGTATGGACCAGAAGTTGATATATGGTCATTGGGTAATAAAATTTTATTTAAAAAAAAAATTTCATTTTTACAATTATATTTATTTTCTCTAGGTATTATGGTTATTGAAATGGTTGATGGCGAACCGCCTTTTTTCAATGAACCGCCTCTTCAAGCTATGAGAAGAATACGAGATATGCCTCCTCCTAAACTTAAAAATTCTAATAAAGTAAATAGTAAAATTTTTTCTAATAATATATAATTATAAAATATAATTTTAAACTTTGTAGATATCACCCAGACTACAGGGTTTCTTAGAAAGATTATTAGTCAGAGATCCGGCACAAAGAGCAACTGCAGCTGAACTTCTACAACATCCATTCTTAAGATTGGCTGGTCCTCCTTCGCTTTTAGTGCCATTAATACGAGGGTCTAGGCATAGCAACTGTTAAAAGGTAAATGAACATTATATTCATTTGTGCAATTTTTGTTATTTATTATTACATTTTGTTTAATTATATGACAATTTTTTTTTTTTTAAACATGTATTATTAATATTAATCGTAAAAACATAACTTACATTTAAAATGGATATCAATATATTATATTTTTTAGGGATGTTTTATTTATATAACGTATTATTTAATGATTATTAGACATCGAAAATGTTTTAACTTTTTTTTTTTTTGTTACAAGCTCAATATGACTTAATTAAATATTGAAAAATTAGTGCCTTAAATATGTCATTTTTATATACGTTTAAATATTCATACATTTAAATCTCCATTATTGTATATGAATAGAAAACCAAAGATGGAGAGTAATAAAAGGGTCTTACTTAATTTAAGAAAGTGTACTTTCACTAATTGTAACCAGGTGCCTTTTAATCTTGTAATATTTATTTTATTGTTTAGTTATGCCGGTATAAAAATTATCAATTTTGACTATACAATACATACACTACTATTCTAACTTTTATATAATTATTTAATGTTTATTGTCCTTGAACTACCATAATCAGGTTTCTATGTATGATGAATAATAAATTAATAATATTTTTATCTATATATAAATCATTAAATATTTACATTGACAAGAGTATTATAAAAGCACCACACCTCCGTGTCACACACTTTAATTGTTTAAATAACTATTAGATAATCATTGTTCATTGTTTTTATAATATTAAAGAAAGTTATTTTATAAGTTTACATTAAGGCTGTTTAAAATTAAGATGAGACAATTATCGAACCTAAGTAAGTAAACATACACACGGTATAATGTAACGCTTAAACATTCCAATTTATTGTTTTTAATTATTTATATGTTTTAATACCTATTATTGTATTATTGATGTCAGTATTTAAAAATTATGAAGTTTTTATTATTTACCTTCTAGTCAGTAATTGATGTAACATTTCCGTGTAAATTTTTCATTGCTATAACTTTTTATTTCGATTTTGATTTCAAGAGTATTCATTCTCTTTAGCACCTTATTGGATCTCTGTGTGTACTGTTTTTTTATTTATTTTATAACTGTTTAATTAAACAATGTACAATTTATTACTTAAAGTAAAACTTTTTTAACTGACAAATTTTATATATTTTTTTTCTAGTTTAAAGTATATAAAATTATCAGTAATCTACATAATACGCGTATACCCAATTTTCTTATGTGATATTCATTTTTATTTCTACTTAAAATATGACGATTTTATTATACTCCCCGAACAAAAACCTAATGAATTATGTTTTTAATTTATTGTAAAATATCAGTTTTGTATTATTTAAAATCAGTATTTTTTATTATTGTATTTATTATTTATTTGTTTGTCATTATTTATTAGCCAACTGATATATTTTTTTTTAATAATTTATAAACATAAAATGATGTACCTTTAGTTAAACTTGAAACAAATAATACCTTTAGTAAAAAATGTTGTTATATAGTATTAAAACAAAAAATCAATATTAAAACGTATTATTATTTAACGAGGAATGTATTGTTTTCATATATTTATCCATGATCATTAGTATATCCAAATGGAGTATAAATTATTATAATTTCCATATATCTATTAAGAGGTCTATGATAATTAAGGTTTACAATCTTATATGAGCAAACAACAGATTAACATAGTAATAATTATTATATTATAATTTGTTCAAATACGTATATTAACAACAAATATTTGCATTACAAAATAATGATCATTTAAACGAGGAACATTTTTATCTAACGTTTAAAATGTACACATTATTTTTATCTATTATATATTATATACAAAACATAAAAACAAAAATATATACACATATAAATATATATATATATATATATATATATAAAATAAAACATTTTCTTGAAGTAGATTTATAACTACCAAATGTAAAATGTATAAGCATTTTCAATGAGAAAAATTACGCAGAAAATGTCATACATTTGTATTATCAACAAGAGGAAGTACAATACTTTTTGTAGTATCGAGGAAGACTAAAATGCTATTGTCAAGCCAACATGTGCTCATAACAAATTTAAGTTCTATCATCATCTTCAAAATATATCAGTCAGTATTATATAATATTGTTATATACCAATTTATACATCAAATTCACACTTCAGCTCCTAAATCTAACACACCAGCTTCAGCTATAGGCACATACCGCTCATCGATCTTGATCAGTAATATAGTTTTGTCTACATGAGATCGCTTAGACAAGTCGCGGTGATTTGGAATCCATTGATGTACAACCTAAAAAAAAAATCACAAAATCATTTTCCAATGCTCCTCGATATTTACATATTATAAAGAATGCCTACCAATCCTTCCATTCCTTTTTCTGGTAACCAATCTTTCCAATGACTTCGGCCACCTCTTATTCGCATTATCTCATCAGGCCACACCACATCTATTCTTCGACCCAAGTTTATTGCATCGTACACTTGTAATGGGTCCAAAATCTATTAAAAATATAATTGTATAGGTATTGTTTTTTTTAATAAACAACTGAATTAGTGAAGTGTTGTAGGCATAGCAGACTTACCAAGACTCTATGTTGGATTGGAGAGTTATCATTAGGATTACTGTCGACTGATGCTTGTGGTGAATTCGTGATTGGAGACTGTGATGAAGACAACAGTCCAGCCAAGTTAGCCAAACCTGCAGAACTAGGTTTACCAGCTACATTAGCTGTACTGCCTCTAGTACCACCACTTCTACTACTGATACTACCACCTACTCCACTGCCACTACCACTCATTTCTATTGACTGACTTCCTGGTGTTCTGGTACCATATCCGGAATGCCTATTTAACTGTGTCATAGCATACACACCCTCATGACCAAATCCACCTTCGTCGTGTGACTGCAATGAACTACCACTTGAACAACCTTCGACGCATCTACTTTTTAATCTAGAAAACAAATATTTGTTAATAAACAATTTACATAAATAGTGGTAGTTATTAAAATCTTACCTTGACCATATACTGACAATAGATTTTTTAATTTTCCCTAAGCTAATCGAACCACCTACGAGTGATGATAACTGTTCATTGGTCTCGGCATAGGAAGTAGTCAAAGGAGAGACAAAAATCGGATAACCAATGGGTTGATCGCATGATGAATTGATGATATTTCGTAAAGCTTGTTTGGCGTTTTGTATACTACCGCGTTCAGGATTACGATTTCTAAGGTATACAAGTTCTTGTTGTTGTCCCGCCCAAAGGCCTCGCACACATTCACGGTTTATTTTTATGACACGGAAACTCAAGAATCGTTTGTTCAACATAATTACTTTATACTCGTCTGAACCTTCATCCATTATATGTCTATTAAATATAAAATACTGTAAACCTCTAATTTTAAATTAAATAATAATTATAAAATGTGTGTTAATTATTTGTAATTGAAATTAAGGCACCAAAATCCAACACAAGATAATGCAGTTACTATAAAATACTACTACTACTAGAACTATTACTTTAGAATATCTTTATAATTGTTTCTTTACCTTAAAGCAAGTAAAGATGGCATTCCAGACAAAACAGCGTTTCTCCACACTGGATCACCTTCGTGTGATATAACTAAGTTTCTTTGATGGTAGTTTATAGAATTATACAAAGCAGCTGGGTCTTCATACTCATCGGGTACCATAAAATGGTTCTGAACAAAATCAATACAGTAATTTATAAAATTAGTACAATATTTGTGTAAGTAAAATTATTATACTTGATGAAGTTTCAATGACATCCTAATTGCCGGCGCCAATACTTTACGCATTAAGTCCATGTCCGCAAATATCCATTCATCTCTTGCTGATGTAATTCGGAAATCTCCTTTAAAAAGAGCATGGAGACCATACAGGAAAAACTCAACACTGGTAATTATTAGACAAATATTTATTTAAAAGTACATTTTAATTATATTGTTTGATAATTAATATAATATACCTTGATGTAGTAGTATGAGATGCTAAACCCAGTGATCGTCTTCCCAATAAGCTAAGTGCAAAGCATAATGATACCAATAACGAATCTTTGCCTTTGTCTATTACAATTTTTCTAATCTATAAATATTAGTAAACAAATATATAAGATAAGACACAGAAAAATATGTGGTGACACTCGTAGTTTTGAGATGGTAAAAAATCTGATTAATTTTGTTTTAAACTTACATTTTCAGTTTGGAATGCACAAAATCGAATCCATTCCAAGTAGAATGAACAAAAACTGCTTCGAGTAACGCCACACGAAAGCAAATCATAATCTTCATCAATATTTATATTAAAAACTGGATCAAGATCAATAAAACTTTTGCCCAATGTAGGTTTTAACCCTTCTTTTATCACATCTGATGCTAACCACTGTTGTAGTTTTGGTGATCTTATAGCATAATATATAATACTCTAAATTAAAAATATTTAAATTATTTTAATTATATACAAACAAAATATTTGATTAATTAGTTATTAGAAAATTACCTTTATATAATAGCTAACCAATACTTTCCGAAAATCAAATACTTGTAACATTGATGAAGCATTTATATCTGATATGCTGTACCCTTGTATAACATACTTAGCTGCTACTACTTGCCAAGCAAGCCAACGTTGTCCAAGAGCTGCGTTTAAAGATAATATGTGAGGAAAATGCCCAGGTTCACAACAGCAACAACCTTAAATATAAATTGAGTTTAATAAACCTGTATCAATTATCACTTTCCAATTTATCCTGTATAAAACCATGTAGGATAATACTATTAAATATAATAAATTACAACAACGTTAAAAATAGTAATATTAATTTGAATTATGATTATTTAGACTTCTTACATTATGATGAACATGCAACTTGGGTTCTATTCATTATTTAATAAAAAAAAAAATTACTTTCATACGTATAATGCAATTAAGAAAGTTTTTAATGGACTTGGTTTTCTTTAATAAGACTAATTTTGGTCACTTATTTTAAAAATATTAATAGTACAAAACTACAGAGCTTATTCATATATAATTATGAATTATAAATAAATTTTTAGTTCATACCTTCATTATCTTCAACACCTTCAGATATGGCTTCTACTTCTCTCTGCTGGCAGTAAGTGCCTCGAAACTCGAGTCCACGAATTTGAAAAGTAACTAAATTGTTTCCCATTTCAACAATATGCACGAGACAATTCAAATAATCAGATGCTAAGACAAAGCAGTCACCTTGTGACACATTGCCCCAGCGACCCAAAATAAGATCACCACATAGTGTATTTTGTAGTAGTCTTGTAAGGTGTTCGTAAAATATTGAGTTTAGATTATTGTCATCAGCACCAAGGTTCCGTTCTAAATGCGAGGACAATTTAGTATTTGTATGATCAACTCTTCTTGTGTTATAATCTCGTTCCCAAAACTTTACAGGCCTTGGATAGGATGTTAAAAAAATAGCACTTCCTACACCAAATAAATACATTACATTTTTTTTTTTTTAAATTTAGTTTATTATTACTATTTACATACCCAAAAATGGATACAATGGTGAAGAAACTACTGCAGAAAAAAATGCTTGAAGAAACATCATTGCAGAATGAGGAACAGAAAATGGTTGTGCAAAAGCGTGAAATGCTGAACCCCAAGTAATTTGCCATGGAGCTATGTATGTAATTACAAATTGTAACTATAGTCAACAAAAATAAAAAACAATTAGTTAATACAATAAACTTATGTACAAAAAAGTTGACTACAATGAATCACCTTAAGCAAAAACTCGAAGATCTTATCGTAGGCAATGGCAGTAAGGTAGTAGTCAATAATAAAAGTTTCAGAACATTTTACATAGTCTAATTGAAAGAATAATACTGCAAACGCCAACACATTAAACTGGTTGGATTGTTGGGAAAATGAACACCGTAAACATTTAAGTGTGCATATTGACAATACCAAAGAACCTAATAGAGCTCCCAATTTATTTACCACAATTACACTGTCAGACGTCAAACAGCCAATAAACATCAACGGATAAAGAACATTGCGTTCAAAGAAGCACAAGTATACGTAAACCTATAATGTTTCAATGATTACTAAGTATATATTAAAATAATTTTTGTATTTATCCATTTTTGTACACTTACTTTTTCAAACCACATAATTTTAGCTAATTGCTTAACCTCATATTGATTATACTCTGATGGTTTTAATATGGGATGAGCAACACACAACCAAGGCAACTGTTTTCGCAATTGAGGTATTATATAGTGTAAGATAAATCCAACGCTGAAAGTTGTACACCACATTACCTATAAATTATTAGTTAATTACAAATTACCATAATATAAAATTAGGTACATAAAATAAATTATAGATATTATATAATATTTATATTATTTTTTTTTTAGTTTATTGTCATTAAATATTTTCTCACTGGATTCAATTCTGGTTGAAGAGCAGAAAATATATTACTAGAATGAATAGCAAAAACAATAAGAGCAATAATTGGACAAAAAATTAAATCAGTCTTCAGTCTTGCATTTATTGTGTCTTGCATTTGTTTTGGCCAGTTATCTTGTATTTCAATTTCGTCGTCCAATTCTAAATATGATCAAATACATAGTTAAACACATTGTTAATTCTAAGGTTTGAAATACAGTATTACTTTAATATCAATTATTGTAAACTATTTTATTTACCAGACTTCGATTGTTCTTCACACTCGCCTTCTTTTTGTTCAGAGCTCTTTTTCTTTGATTTTTCTGTTTCTTTTCTAGGTCTAGGACATTCCACATCGGGTCTTGAAAATATATCTTCATTAGGCCATAAATAAGTTTTCAGAACATTTAATATAGGAGCTGGATCACTGGAACTACGACTTAAATGGTAAGCAAAGGCAGTGAGCAGTGCACAGTACAAAGAGAAAAACACATTTCTTGATGATCCAGACCATTCGTTTAATGCCACGTATGCAATACCATATAATATAGACACAGCGAAACAACTTCGTAAAACACAATAGGCAGATGCTTTAAGGGAACTAGTTGCGTTACCGCCAAATAAATGTATATCTATTTGTTCTAAGGTATACATAAAAAAAGTGTTAACTTGAGGCAATAATCCCAAGCTAAAAACAATTGGTAAAAATAATACAAATTTAGATAAAAAATCACGAACAGTTTCTAATATATATAATACATGTAAGGTAAATCCGTAAAATTTAATTTGGTAAAATGTACGACCAGAGTTCAGTTGAATGTGTGTCAAAAGTAGTATGGATGTAAATAATATGAAGTAGACTGAACGACTATACACTACAATTTTATTAAAACCATGTGTAGGAGATGCCACATCTGGTTGTACGGATTTCACTAAGGAGTATTGACAACCAGCCATAACAAAACAGAAAATGATTGCATGAACATCTCTGTAGAATTGATAGTACAATACAGAAGCACCCAGAACTGCAACTGATGTGGCAAGAATGATGGTAATAAACAATTCAAATAATGTTAAATTGCGATCGATGGCAGTTAACAATGCAAGACGATCAAAACGAATTTTAAAACACATTTTCTTGACTGGTTTATATGGATAATATCGTTTAGGTTTTGGCATTCCAATGTTAGGATCGAGAAGATCAAATCGTAGCTGTCGTTGTATTACTGGAAACTCATCTTGATAATCTGTTATATTTTCATGTTCATGTTCCAAGCGTTCTTCAACCGGTGTTATTATTGGTGAAATGTTGAAATGACGATAACGTTGTGGTTGATTTTGTAGCCAAAACGCATCTTCTTGTTCTAACTGTTGTTCATAATTTCGACTAGGACGGGGAAACAATCTTACAGGCGAGTGATTAAAAACAAGATCATCAATAGAATCATCCCGGCGAGATGTTGATGGAAATGGTTTAATTAACGAAGAATTGTTATTTAACATATCTCGAAAAGTATAAGTCATCCAATGACCGTTTTCATCACGGAAAAAATGTACAGATCTACATTTCAAATAAATTGATTATTATAATTGTTAGTTATACAAAAAAAAAAAAACAAATTCCTACACTAACCCTTCTGATGTGTCTTCAGGACAACTGGCAAAATTAATACTATCGGTGGCTTGTAAAAATGGAGAACCATAAGCATCACGAGATCTTATACGGCGATTAGTTCTAGTAACAAGAAAATTATTATTTTAAATGGTTTAAGTTAAAAATGTATATATTTAAAGATATAAGTACCTAACATGTGGTTGTCTCATTCTACCTCTATTCCTTCCTCGGCCATAAATAACATCACTAAAATGTTGCTCTAATGTAACTTCATTTTTCACTGTTATCAATGTTTGATTTTGCTGTTGAGTTTCATCTGTTGGATTAATAGCTGGTTCTGAACTTGTTGGCAGAAGAGAACTAAGTTCATTATGAGAACCAGCAGACGATGAAGCACCTTCATTCACATTTAACGTAGTCATTCTATAATTTACCAATTTTAAACAAATTTATTAATTTCCGCCTTTATTTCAAACTATTTTTAGTTAAATGAATCAAATGATTACATATAAAAATTATGGCTCATAAAACCTAGGTGATTTAAAATATTTTTCTAAGCAAAACATCAAACTATATTTGTGTGTACACTTCACTTTTATACAAATACTTATTTTTAATAAAAATAAAATGCTAAAATATTTATGAAATCACAGACAAATGTAGAAATATGAAAATTGAATGCAAATAAAATGATAACATAATTTGAATAGTTAAAATAAGATTTGAAGTTATTTTAAACCTATAAACTTTTCTTTTGAATGTACAGAAACAAATTGCATACTAATGTTGTGTAATAGCTACCTAATAACTTTTTAAACAACAGAATTAGTATTATAAAACTCACGCATCAGGTCTACTGAGAGTGCTGTTGGCAATCCATTCATCAGTTACTGTTGGATAACTTTTAGATTCTGTACCACAATCCATATCACTTTTAATCTTATCGCACATACATCTTCTAGATTCTGTTTAAAGTAAAAAAAATATTATTTATGTTGTAAAATACAAATTAAAATATAACAAAATATTTATACATATTATCAATGTTATAATAATGCAAGCAGAATTTATATACAAATTGAACTAAAAAAAAAAAAATAATAATTTAATATGGATTTTAGAGCATCAAGTTTTTGTTAGATTTAGCAGATTAATTTAAGGCAATATTTTAAAAATTGGTTCAAATTTATAGGTTATTGATTTTTATATACTAGATATTGTAAATATTTCTTAAGCTATGAAAACAATAATCCCTCTGACAAGAGCAACTGACAGGCAATAATATAACGTATGTAATTTTGACATAACATTATTGATAAACAGAAAGTTGATATTACATAAAAAATAATAATATATTTTATTACCGTTGGATTTATTTTTATTAATTCTACGATGTCTTTTTCTATCTGAATCATTTTTAACACTTAAATGAGGAGTTGATGTTGCTTTTCTCTTTTTATTTGTTTTTTTTGCTGAAACAATACAATTTTATTATTTAAATAACAAATCAATTTAGCAAAAATCTAATATAACAAATCTTAAAAAAAAAAATTATATATATAGTTAAACTGATAGTATAAATAAAACTACAAGGGAAAACATTTAAATATAAAGTAAACCTTACTATCTTTAACAGATTTTATTTTAGACACAGCACCAATGGTTTCAAATCCAACTGATAACGGAGCTTGAATTTCTTCTTTACTTCCATCTTTTGATTCAGATTTATTTCCTACAATAACAAACATTTCACCTTTCATATAAATGTAAAAAATAATTATATTAATAATGACAAGAGGTAGAAATAATATAATAAATCCTTTGTGTGTGCTCATACACTCACTAGAATTGTTATCTTCAGATGTAGTGGTATAGTCATCGTCAGACAATGTAAAATGCCATGGTATTGATCTATTTTTTTCCATTTTTCTTACTTTATGCAGCATGTTAAAAATTTTGATTTATATTTATAGAATATACATCATGAAACTTAATAATTAAATTTTAAATTACCTTTAATGTCCCTAGACTCTGATTCACTTTCTGTGTGTTCAAATAGCCAATCAATACCTAATGTTTCTGGTGACTCCAGTGAAGGTTTTAATTCAATTTCTAAATTAATAGAAAGAAAAAAATGTATAATGAATCTATTAGTGAATTTTAACTACTACTATGAATACTATATAAAATATACATTTTCTGATTGATATTATTAATTACAATATACCTTTAGGTTTATTATCTTCTATAAATGCAACTTCAACATCACTATCAGCTTTTAAAACTCCTTTAACTTCAGCACATATTTTTTTCCAATTATCTTCATGGCTATTTAACAAAGGTGATCTACTGCCGGCTTCATCATCATCATCACTATCAATTGTTGTATGTATTATTCCACGACTAGAACAATGCTCTTCACAATGTTCAACAATTGGATAATCAATATCACTTGATGTAAATACAAGTTGATAACTGGATGTTCGTCCTACTTCTAATATTATAATTGATATTAATATAAACCCAAATAAATCATATGACAAATAAAATATTTTATACCTTTATCTTTGGTAAAAGCATCACTAGAAGTAGAATAGTCTGAGCTAGCACACTTTGGGTCTGTTTTAAATGTCGAGTGGTTATTTTCATTGGTAAAGCAATCCTATTCAAGTATATGTATTAAATAATTATGACTAGTGTTGGTCAATGATACATTTTTATCTATTAATATTGTTAATTTACTACTGATAATGTATCACAATGTCTAAATTTATTAGGTACAGACTATGCATTAACATGCTGTATGCAATATAATAAAACTATTATTATTTTATTAATCTTTTAAAATGAATTAAATAAAAATGTATTATTCAGTTTAAATAAAAAATAATTTTTCTTTAGCGATATCTCAAAATTTTAGATAATTCTAATCATACAAAAATTTTTAGTTTAAACTAACCGTGGAGACTGTAATAAAATCTTGTCCTCGTTCATCTTGATATTTCCATATTTCCGAAAAACTTTGTAAATCTCCTCGACCGTAACGTCTACTTCTAACTTCTTCTTTTGTATTTTCAACAAAACTTTGATTATCTAGATTTAATAAATATTATTAAAAAAAAACACCCGGGTTTGAAATGATATTAGAATTGTAACAATCTAAAACTACAATACCTTTTCATCATAACAGTTTTATAAAAGAGAACCCCTATTATTCTATTTTTTTTTTTTTTTTTTTTATAAATTAATCTGACTGTGAGGTTATTTTTAGACATCATTATTTAAATTACTCAATTGTAAACGTGACATACCTAAACTTTTAAGGGGCCAATCTTCTTTAATTTTCTCTTGGAGATGTAATCCAGAATCAGTACTTGTAGAACTACTTTGTCTTTCAACAGCTACATAAATTTAATTCATGGTTTTAATTTTTCAAGTCAATTATTTCAAAGAATATAATTTTTACTTGGTTCATTTTGATGGTATTCTACACCAGATGTGGATGGTTCATTCATGTCAGTGCATTCTCCTCCACCAAGGACTTGCATTTCAATATCTTCTTCTTCCCTAAAATTAAAGTTTAGAATAATATTATTGTTATATAAAAACGAGTTATTATTTATAGTATAGTACTTAATTGTTTCTCTAATGATATGGCGCCGACATTCAAGGTCTATATTGCTACCCTTTTTGATTTCTTCCTCTACAATGTATTCTGTTGTGTCGAACATGTGATGCAAAGACCAATTTACAAGTTTTATAATTGTTATTATCAAACCTACAGTACTTGAATATAGTATCCATATTAAAATTTCTGATAAATACTATAAACAAAAGTACAAATTTGTAATATGAAAATCATTATTGGTCATTAAATAATCAAAATAATGAAATAATGAATAAATTACCAAGTGTATAAAAAATGGTAAAGAAAATAATAATATCCATAAATATAGGTGGAATGTATTGGTAAAAATACTGTGCTTTGGTTCGTAGTACCAGCCTCCTGTAAATGATGCCCAAATTCCCTGACGCAATATGTCCCAAAACTGAGAACCCATCTTCTCTACTAGTCATTTGTGCTTTATGTGACTGATCAACTTTGAATCCAAATATACATTTCTAAAAAAATTACAAACGCATATAGTCTACAAACTGTATATATTCAGAAACTACAATTTAACTTTACAATAAAAAATACATTTATTTTTAAACCATACAAATTTAATATGTGTAAAATATATTGTGTATGTTATTTTTATTAAAATAATTTTTAATTAAATTGCATAAAGTTATTATAGATTATCATTATAATAGAACTAAAATAATGTTCAAGCTTAGATTATAATATTCGTATAATAATAAATACAATAAAATAGATGAAGAATAACAAGTAATACTATGATATTAAGAACAAGTTGTCTGGTGACAATAACATTAAAAATATAATTTAAAAAAAAATGAATTATAATATGCAATAAATTGGAATTGATTATATTAAATTAAAATTAAGATATATATAAGTATTATTTAATAACAGTCAAATATGTTGTAAGTTTTACATACCATGCAATTATTTATGTCTTTTAAGAAATATTTGTTAGGAGATAATTTATTATAATATTAAATTATATCTTTAATATAAAGTTATCATCCAATAAAAAAGATTAAAATAAACTAAATGTACAAAATATTGATTAGAAATGTATAACAATAAACCGATTCAAAGAATTTACACAAATTATCTAACAGTAATACAAACTATTTTACAAGATGAATAAAATTTTAAATACTTTAGCAAATCTTAAAAAAAAAAAAAAAACTAGGCATTTCAAATCATAGGTATAAAGTAGCAAATATAACAAAATTGAAAAAATTATAATTATAGGTATTTGTTACAAAAAAAAAATAATAATACATACCTACCTAAAATTTTACATAAATTATTCATATAAACTAAATAATACTATCTACAATTATGATAATTTCCAAAATTAGGCACTATAATTATTGTAAATGTTTATATATTTACTTAATGTGGCAGAACAAATATATACATATGTTTTAAGTAAATATTAAAAATATACCTAAGCTATTTTGACATCATTAATGCTTAATTTAAAAATTACAATCTCCAAAATAATGAAACTGTTATGGAATTAGGTACATTAAATCTATTCGAAATAATTTTAGTGAATTCTAGTAAATGCAATGGCATGGTTTTAAATAACTGAATTTAGCATAATAAAATGAATATACAATCTTGAAAAATATATATTAAGATTTGAATAAACTTTACCTTAAACTTGTGTATTTGGCAGTATACTAGAGGGCTAAATTCAGTATTTAATGGATAGTAACTAAATCAAAACTATATTAAAATATTAAATGACAATTAATATTTCAACTCTTCATGGATATAATGATAATTCGACTAAAACTCTAACAAAAAAAAATGAATGGCCTTATCATAGAATTTTGTTATCAGTACGATTGTAATCAACTGCAGGATTTATTGTTAAAAAAAAAATAATAATAAACTGCAACGGCTGTAGCCCTGTAGCTGTATTTCTAAAATTGACAACCTGCTCATGTGAGAACGGCTTATCTTTCGTTTTCTTTCCTGATAATAACCAAATGCACTAAAATCTATCTACAATTTCATCATATTTTTTTCTCATTTGAAATTTAAGCACATGTAACATGTTGCTTTTACCTTTTTAGTTTTTAACAATTTCTTTTAAACAGTTTTAATAGTTTTAATTATTTTTAGTTATTTAGTACATATTATTTAGTATAGCCTTTGTTATTTTTATTTTTTCCTGCTGAAGGATTTCGAAGAGACATTAAATATACATAAGTATTTATTTAAAATGGATTTTTGTCATACACGCGAAGAGAATAACGAAGAAGAGAAAAGGAGTTTTCAAAGAATTATAAGAGCATTTATGTTTTACAAGTAATAATAGCATATTATTAACTTGTATAACTCTACTTACCTACTCAAATGATTAAAAACATGCCTAGGGAATTATTATTAAAAATAGTTATTCAATTTTTATTTTTTTTTTTTTTGTAAAATTAGCATTCCATAATAAAGTACTATAAATCTTCATGAAGTTATTGTTTGGCCATATAGTTCATAGTAAGTTCAATAAATAAACAAACAATCCATGTTTTATCATACTTAATTTGAGCATTGTTGAGATCTGCCAACTTGCATTAAAATGCTTCATGCTTATATAAAATAAAAAAATTATAGCTGTGTAAAGTTTAACAGTAGTTAACTGTAGTGATAAAATAATGTATATCTTCTTAAATACATTTTGCGTTATAATTAGTTATTTTTAGAGTATTTGTTCTTTATCCAAATAGTAAAATGTTGACAATGTAAACAATTTTCTTTAAATTTGTTATGATTATTTAATAACAATTTTTCACACAATTATTTTCAACATTTATTTAAAAAAAAAATCAATTAAATTACTATTTTATAGTTGTTTAAAGATTCTTTTGTTCAGTCTTAAAATTATAATACAGCTATTTTTTTTTAGAACTCATTCCTTGAACAGGCTTAACAAGACTATTTACTTCTTGAGATCATTACCAGAACAGCATCAAAGACTTTTGATAAACTATAGTAACAGTTTGGAGACTATACGAAATTGCATAGATTATAACTATAATGTTATACTAGAAATGGTTAAAGATACTGCATATCTATTTGAAAATCAAGATACTCCTAGTCTGGATGGTTGGGTAATAATAAAAATATATTAATATGTCTTATTTGTTTTTTTTTTTTTAAATATTTGACAATTGGTTTTAGCATTCAACTGATGAGTTCAACAAGCCAATTGAAACTGATTTAGAAAAAGTTGAATCTACTTTGAAACAGTTTGTTCGAGATTGGAGCATTGAAGGTATTGAAGAACGTAATACTTGTTATAAACCTATAATTGATGAAATTTTAAAAGAGTTCCCATTAAAAAAGTAAGTTTTACATAAAGTTTAAGATTGTGTTACATTAGAATTAAAATAAATTGTTATAGTGTTTTACCAAAAAACATTAAAATTTTGGTACCTGGTGCAGGTCTTGGAAGACTAGTCTTTGAAATTGCAAAATTAGGTTACACTAGCCAAGGAAATGAATTTTCTGTGTTTATGTTAATAGCGTCAAATTTTGTATTAAACAGGTAATTATTATTATATACTTATTATATTTAAAGTTTCTTTATTATTTGATTATACTTTTTAGATGCCGAGGTGTTAATAAGTATGTTCTTTTCCCGTGGATTCACCAATGTGATAATAATTTGGAAACTGAACATCAAACACAATGTATTTCATTTCCCGATATCAATCCAGCTAAAGAATTCCCAGAAAATGCAGATATATCTATGGTTGCTGGAGATTTTTTACAAGTATGTACATTTTCTATTCAAACGTGTTGATAGCTTTTACGGTATAGATTATTTACATGATTATAGGTATATACAAATAAAGATGAATGGAATTGTATTGCCACTTGTTTTTTTATTGATTGTGCCAACAATATAGTTGCGTTTATTGAAACTATTTATAAAATACTTAAGCCTGGCGGCATATGGATCAATTTGGGACCATTATTGTATCATTACAGTAATATGTTTGATCAAAACTCTATTGAGCCGAGTTATCAAGTTATTAAAGAAGTAATTAAAGGAATTGGTTTTCAGTTTGAAGTATGTGTAATTTATATCTAATACAAATCATTTAACAGTTACCTAAACGTCTATTTATTCTATAGAAAGAAATACTGAATGTACCCACCAAATATTCACAAAATCCACAATCTATGCTTCAGTATGAATATAAAAGTGTTTATTTTGTGTGTCGTAAACCGAAATTTAATTTGGCAGTAATGTCACCTGTAACTGATAATGAGACTAATGAAAATGGACACAATTTACTGATTGAAGAAGAAGAAGAAGAAAAAGAAGAAGAAGAAGAAGAAATCAACACAAATAACTTTACTAGTGATATTGATGATCACTATGCTTAGTAAATTAATTTGAAAAAGACTTCAATTTTTAATTTTAAGATATTTGTGATGATAATAATAATAATATAATACAAATTTTATTTATAATTTAAAAAATATAATTTGAAGTTATATGCATTTGGTAACCTTTAACAAAATAATTTGAATCTCAATCAACATGATTAATATATTTAAAGATATAATACATTGTACTGAATATGAAAAGTGAAAATATACTTTATAATTTAATTCATTTAGCTTTTTTCATGTTAATTATAAAGTATGAAGAAGAATATTTGTTAATAAATTGTTATAAATTATGTATAATTTAAAAATAGTTAATAAAATCAAAAACTACAACGTAAATAGTTACCTAAAATATCTAAAATAAATAATTATTTTTATATACACAATTTTATAGTATAAGAATTATTTATACAAAAACTAATATCTTTAAACAGTATGATCTTTTAATTGTACATTTACATACGAACCAATAGTAAAACTTAAAAATGCAAGTAATTAAAAAAAAAAAAAAACAGTAATTTTATTTTTTATGCATGTAAATATAATAATAAAAAGTATGAAAATATTTTATTTTACAATGTAATATGTGTATATATATATATATATAATAAACAAAATGGAGCTTATACTTATACGAACTGAAAAATAAAATAATTAATTGTTATAAAATTACATATTATTTGTGTATAATTTATTTATATGAAATTGCATACCTAACAAAATGTTTCATCTGGATTCTGCTTTGTGCTTGGGTGGCTTGAATATTTTGATTTTTTTACTTGATTTTTTTGTTGATTCCTGAAATGCCTTCCAACTGTTTACTCTACTTTCTCTTGACTCCTACATTTATAAAATATAATAAATTCATTTTTAGTAAAAACCGTTTTTTATTATTATTTTGGCTTATTTAAAATATAATATTTTAAACAGTAATATAAGCCCATTGCACTATAACTCTAAATACCTCGTTAGTATAGCCAATTTTAGAATACATGTCAGTCATATGGTCCTCCTATATTTAGAAAGACAATGAATTGAAAAAGTAAAAGTAAAATCTTAGACCCAGACAATACAATAATTTTTGTAGTATACATTTATATATAAAATATCTATTTGCTAATTATGCTCATAAGAATATTATCACTACTGTTTTTAATCATTATCATAATAATAATAATATAACTTTTAATCTTCAAATAGCAAATTAAATTCGAAAAGATATTTCTTAAACATTTTGATTATGTAAAAAAACAATTTCTAAAAAATTGACACGCATTAAGCATATCACCAATATTGAAAATACGGTTTATGAGTTATAACGATTTAAAATCTAGATCGGACAAGTAGTGAAGGATAATAAATATCATATTAATGTTAAGACAACCCTTACCAATACCAAGTTCACAATTAGTGTGTTAAAATAATTTTTTTTTGAAATTGACTTAATTATAAATAAACAAAACTTACATCAAAGTTCTTTTGCCATTCCTTTGACATTGTTGCTTTTTGTTCTTCTTCAATTTCTTGTTCCCTTTTCCGTTTTCTTTCTTGCAGTTCTCTTGCTTCATGATCTTTTCTTTTACGTTCTAGATCAGCAAATAGTTTACATGTTTGTACATAAATACTACGTTTCATAATAGCTGGATCATCTTCTTCAACTGCCATATCTTTGCCTTCTTTTTTAAATTTTTTACGTTTATCTGCAACCATGAATTCCGTCATATCTTTAGCTTCCTGTATGATCTCTTGACATTTTTTTCTCGATTCATCATTATCAATTGTCCTCCATGCTCGGTTAACAGTTTCAAACGCATTATTAGCTCTTTCTAAATCGTCTTGATTCTTATCTGGATGCACCAGAATAGACAGCTAAAATAATGTATTGTTATTAATACTCAGTAAAAAATAAGTCATCTTAAGTGGTATATTAAACAAGTTTAAAAGTTGTCAGAGACCAGGTACCTACTTGAAATAGCTTAATAGTAAAACAATTGTACATAGTAAAAACGAGTTCTTATGTATACTTTTAAATATAACTAGTTCAACTAGTTTTTAATAGTAAATCTGGTTTTTTACTGATTTCAGATATTTACAGTACTATATTTATTATACACATATTTTTTAGGAATTTGTTTTTTTATTTTTATAATATTTATGTATTCTTAATATTTTCTCGAGCTAATAACTATGTTGCTGAAGCTAGTCTTAAATACATAGTACTTACTCTTTTATATTTTTTTTTTGCATCTTCTAAAGGTGTATCATGTTCTAGCTGAAGTACTTCATAAGGATTTAGGTTGAAGTACGAAGCTCCTGGCCGCAAAAGTCTATCTATCTGTTGTTTAGATGTCAACACAGAATCACGTTTTTCAATTTCTTTTACCTGCAGATAAAATAATGTAAATCAGTAACAAACGAAACTTATTTGGTTAATTAGAAACTTACTTCAGTGTAAAACTTCTCGAAGTTTTCATTTTGCTTTGGTGATTTGGGTTCAGTCGACTTGCTAGCCATATCACCCAACTATCCACTAAATTAAATCCACAGTAAAACACTTGAACTATTACATTAATACATTTTCAATAATATAATAAAATATATAGCTATTCAAATAGTACCCCTAAAATCGTATTTCCTTGAAGATCTCTTTGATCTATTACTTATCATTTCTTGATAAGGTAGTAACCATAACAATCTATGTTTAGTTGCCTATCTGTAGTATTTAAGGCATTCCAACTTATAATTTACATCTTGTATACTTATTTTTTAAGGATACATATCAAGATTCACGACGGTTGACTTTACATGATTATGTAAAAAATTGCATGTTTTAAAAAAATAAAATAATTAATTGATACAATATCGTTGATCATAATCAACGTTAACGAACAACGACGGCCGATTAATTTGAAAATCATTTTCAAACTGAGCAGTTCCCCGGATATCCCTTATTTTTTTTTGTCCATAATTCCTCGTGCGTAGTGCATGTTTATGAATACGCTGTGAATGCTGCGATTGGGTTTATCAGTTTTATATATCTAAGGTTGTGTGGTTAGCGGTAACTAAAATCCGTGGTAATAATAATAAATAGATTTATTATATATTTTGATAATTGAAAAACAACAGTAAACAATTCATTACAAGATATGTAATACTAGATTCAAATACAATATATTTTTATTTTTTTTGTAAAATGTGTGTATTTTACTTCGTGCTGTGTAATAATATGATCTAAGGCCGTCATAAACCTCCAGCATATTCTGGGCTTGCGCACTTGTGTTGTGTATCGTGAACGGCGATAAGGGTAATGTTGAACCCGATCAGGAATACGAGCGAATAATACACAATCCAGCATAATTATATTCTTATCAATTGTATATGACTTAATCAGTAGCGTAATCACGGGTGAGGATCAGTATGTTCAACTCTTGGCTTTTATTTTTTAGTGCATCTATTATTTGAATACAAAAACTAAGTAATTGTTTTAACTTTTGACGATTTCTGTTATCGTGTATATAACGACCTTTTATACATTTTTTTTTTTTTTTAAGACAACAACACTGCCAAAACTCGTTATCAGTTCCCGTGTTTTATTTCATGGCAATTACCTAAATTTCTCATTTTACTTTGAACTTTCGCAGTTATTTCATGTTATTTACTTATTGCTACACAAATTAATACATGTTATACGTCAAACATTGTATATCTATTAACTAAAAATGTTGTCCTTTAGAATCGATTATATGGATTGGTGTTGTCAGTTCACATAATATAACCATTGATCCAGAAGATGTTTTGAATAAATTGGCTCTAAAACCAAGAAAAACGAGTTTATTGTTATAGTATTTAAAAATAAAGTAGATTGATTACTCGACAAAAATTGTACATGTTCAAATTCTGTGTTCAAAACTGGTCATGACATATTTTTTTTTTTGATTATTTGTATTTTGAAAGATCCCCTCCCCCGTGAACTAGATCTAATTATGTCACTGTGCTACAATCCATTGTATTTGTTTTCGTTTTGACGTACCAATTGATCTTGTGGAGCGATAAGAATTCTGAAAACATATTTGAATTCCTCGTAAAGTCTACTCGAAATCGACTTTCCACATTTTTGTCCCCATCCCTACTAGTTTTTAATAGTTAATCTGGTTTTTACTGATTTCAGATATTTACAGCACCATATTTATTATACACATATTTTTTTTTCAGATTTGTTTTTTTATTTTTATAATTTTTATGTATTCTTAATAATATTCTCTTGAGCTAATAACTATGTTGCTGAAGCTAGTCGTAAATACATAGTACTTACTCTTATGTTTTATCTTTGCATCTTCTAAAGGTGTATCATGTTCTAGCTGAAGTACTTCATAAGGATTTAGGTCATACTAAAAAAAAAGCCATTCTAACAGAGTAATTAAAAATAATTGAATATTTTAATTTGTATAGAAATTAAAATCATAAAAATCGATTTAAGGTAGACTTGACCGACATAAGGAAGGCAAAGAAAATCACCGCTTTCAATCTGGTATTCGCTAATTCTGTATTGAATATTGATATTTAACTATATAATTCACTACTTTTGCAATTGTGCAATTGTAGTTTTTACTAGCTTTTACACACTCGTTAGCTGATTCAAAGAGTCAATTCAAAATAATATTAATAATATAACGTAACAAATTATATTATTCTAATAGGTTAATAACATTTTACTTTTGCCATGCTATTACTAAGCAGGACAAATTTGTCATGTTACTGAGTAGGTACTCAATTTGTATTTATATTTCCAATTTTTTTCCTAGTTATAAATAGGTTATTATGGATTAATATACTAACAGATGAAAAATGAGCTATACATTGAATGATTTGGATGCATTCTTATTTTAAATTATTAATTTACTATTGTATGTTTTATTATTACTATTATAGTGATGTGATCTATTTTTGCATTGCAAAGTAATCAAATTGTTTCCATTATTCCACCAGTTTAAATGATAAAACAATGTCTAATCATCAATCAACTGGACAACTAGTTAATAATCTTCACATGTCTATACAAGTAAAATTATCTTTTAAGTATTGCAATGATATGTCATATATATCATAAGTTTTAGTATTATTTAGTTGGAAAATATTATATTATATTATACTATCTACAGCACCCTCATTATATTTTATAGGATATAGTTAATTTGTATTAGTCAATAAGTCAATTTAAATAATCTAATACATTAATAATAAAATATTATATTGATTGACTGGACGACAGAACACACTATTTTCTAGTTTTTCTTTTTCTATATATACACATGTCCCGGTCTCAGTCCTACTTCAGCTGGTCCATCCGGCATTCTATTGTTCTCTTTGTGTGTGCTCTCTTTCTGCATCAAGACCGATATATATTTATAACACTTTACAAAGTGTTTATTTCATTATTTTTCCTAATTCATGTTTACATCCATAATTAAAAACTTAATCGTTTTCTAAATCAACACCATTGCTGAAATCAATCCGTACAGGAAAAGTAAAATCATTTTTATATATACCATTTAGAATTGTTCCTACATTCGTAGAAGATAATTTAAATGGTTGATGGGATAATAATGTTAGATAATTTTGTATTCTACTTCTCCGCCTAATATCTAACTTTTTACATTATTATATATTCCAAATATGTACTTTATGCGTCTTGGAGTGGTTGTTCATCCATGGCAACGTGGATACAGTGAACAGCGTTTGTTTAAAGAACAGAAGTTGGCTCTATGTATAAACCATTGAAAACAGTCAATAATAATTGCAGAAAATGAAGAAACGCGATAAAGGTATTATAAGAAGGTACAAGTTATCAAAGAACTTATGTGTGTAATTCTATATATTTTTTTATGGTTTTCATTTCTTCTTGTTTATCAATTTAAGATGAAAAGTAATCAAATGAATAAAACAAATTTCAGAACTAGCTCAAGTACAAACATGTTGGCGCAAATTGAGGTATGTTTATTGTATACTATGAAATTGTATTTACTGTTCAAATATTAAAAAAATAGGGGATTAAACAGGTTTACAAATTTTCTCCGATTTTATAAAACTTAAAAATTATTTTTTACCTTTTAATGATTTTACCACTAATCTACTGCCTGATACCTATTTAAGAGGCAAAGAGGGTATAGTAGTTTATACATTATTTAGGAATTAAAGTAGCTATACGTCTGACAAAAACGTTGGTACTTACAGTAGTTCGATTTAAAAAATAAAAATATGTTTGAACTCATAAACAAGTTTACTTTGCATTGGTCGGTGTACTTTTTTAATTTAATCAAATTACTTATGAGAACAATAAAATGTTGGAAATTTGTATAGATTTGTAAATTCTCAGTGGTAAATAATTAAATAAACAATTTTAATATGAAAAATATGTTTCGACTGATTCAAATTGAACTTTTTTACAAACTCATACAATTTGACATTTTTAAAATTGAACCACAGCAAGTACCTCAATTTTTATTAGGCGTTTAGTCTTTGATAAAAATTTGTAATCCCCATTAAGTGGTTCAAATCCAAGATAATTTAGAGATAATATTAAAAACAGTAAGAAGTACACTTTCAGTACAATCTCTGTAATGGTCAATTGTTAAATTTTAAAGAACATTTTTTAATGACAAATTTATAATATTTGTACTATAAATTATCAATTTGTTTTACAAATTTGAGCATCTAAGTAAAATTTCAACCATGTGAACAATTTATTCTTAATATATGTCTTAAATAGTGATAAGAGCCATTATATATATATATATTTATATTTGTTATCTATAATATGAGCTTGTTTCTAACATTGTTGCATTTGGAATATATTCATATAATGACTTTGTATCTTAAGTTAATAAATACATAACAATATAGAAAAAAAAAAATGTAAGTATATTAAAGAACGAACAAACATAAGTTGATTGCTTTTATTTGTAGCATACCGTGATTCTTCATAATTCACATGGTGTATAGTTTAAAGTCAAATTCTGCTGTCTAACCAAACAATTATGTCCAATGTATTCAGGTTGTATTTCATCAGAATACCTAATTTACTAGACTCTCCTTTCCTCTTTGGTTACAAAATGATTTCAGTTGTTTGATTGACTACTACAAATACATTGATTTCCTTGGGGTGCAAAATTATATTAAATCTCAAATTTAATAAATAATTTAATCAAAATTCTAAAAGAAGTATTTAGAGTATTTGTTTAAGTTAATCTAATTGAGAAAGTCAAAGGATGGAACTTCATCATATTGTTGTTGCTGTTGAGGTTGCAAGGTTCTTGTTTGACCTCCAGGCCCTTGTTGCATATTCATGATTTGATGTCTGTATTGAGGTTGCTAATAAAGGAATTAAAAATTAATATGATTGTAAAAAAAAAATTGTTTATACCTAGGTACTTGTTGTAATAAATGTCTGAGACCAGGATTACTGGCCACTACAGGTCGTATTTGCATCCTCTGCAGTGGTGCACTGTTACCCATTATCTGTGGTGGTTGGTTTACAGGAACCATTTGCCTAGATTGTTGTTGCTGTTGGTGGATGTGAAATTGTTGGGTTCTCAATTTGTGTTGTTCTTCTTGTTGGTGCTAAAATATAAACCGAGTCATTATTGTAATTGAACAAATTATAGTACAAATAGTAAAAATATTTCAGAAAAATGCTCTTTAAATAGACTAACACACTGATTGTACAGAAAGTGTACTCACTTCCAATTGTGCTTTTAATATAGTCTCTTGCATTTGAGCATGTTCCAGATTTTGTTGCATTTGGGGCACATTCATTTGATTACGAATCTACACCATATATTACCACATAAGTATTTCTACTGTATAAACAAGTTTTTACTTAACATACCTCAAGTTGTGACTTCAATATGTTTTCTTGCATTTGAGCCTGTTCCAAACGTTGTTGCATTTGAGGTATATTCATTTGATGACTTTGTATCTTAAGTTGGTAAATAAATAACAATATGAAAAAAGTAATAATAATTCAAGTATTAAAAAATTAACAAGTTACCTCCATTTGAGATTTGTACTGTAGTTCTTGTTGTTGTGCTGCTTCTAGTGTCTGTCGTAATTGATGTATCTTAGCCAAGTTCTGTTTTCTAGCCATCTCAATGTGTTCACTGTATTGAGCTTGCGATGGACGAACCCCAACATTCCCAACCACTCCAGGACTCTTTAATTAAAAAAATTGTATTTTTAATCCATTTTTCAATATAAAATAAACATAACATTAATTAAAACAAACTATTTCACCTGTATAGGCATGTTAGAATTATTAACTGGTTGTCCAGTTGGTTGAGGACTAGGCATCATTTGAACTGATGGATTTGAACTATTGGGAACAACTTGATTTCCTTGTGGTGCAAAATTAGATCCCATCAAATCAGCTATAATAGAATTTTATAGTAAAACATATAATTATACATATATTTTATTATTAAACAAATTACCTAAATTTGATTGTGATTGAGTTTGCAAAGAAGCTGTTAAAGGATTGTTAGGCATAATTCCAGGCATCTGGTTAGATCCTGGACCACCAGGCATATTTGGACCAGGTGGTAATTGCATTTGCCCAGGCATATTTCCTTGAGACATTCCCATTCCACCCTTAAAAAAAAATTAATAATTTTGAATAAGAACACACATTTTCATTCAATTTACAGTTAATCTGTTAATATTTTAACTTTACCTAACCTATTTATAACTGAAAAGCCGGAAATTGGAAATATAAATACAAATTGAGCACTAAGTTATGGGTTATATAAATTTTAAATAAGATATCTTTTAGTTGCGCAATAAATTAATATTATTTATTAACATTTTGTTACATACTCCTAGCTAATATAGTGTTGGAGTAAATTTTCATTGTGCCTAAATAAGTAAATTTTAGTCTCATAAAACTAAAGTTGCTCAAGCCCAATGAACAAAAAAATCTAAAACCCATAACACTACAGATCGGTAAATACATCATAAATAATTTTTTAGCTTATCATTAAACATTTACACACAATTAGGATAAAACTTAACCTAACCAGTAAACCAGAAAAGGTGCAAGGAAATGAGATTGTAACGGGCTTTGAGTCTTAGTAGAAAGGTCATGAAAAATAATGGCGTTAATAAAATATGTACTTTTTTTTGTTAGGAAACATAATATGAATATAGTTTATACAATATTGCTGTCCAAAATTGTTCAAATAAAAATACATTTCTATAATTAACACAATTTACTATTTAATTGGTTTGTCTACTATAATCTTTATTGTCTAAATGACAAGAGTATTTATAAACTTATATCTAATAATGGGATTTAAAGTTAATTTTTCGATACAACTAAAAATATATTTTCCACTAGATCTGGGAAAACACTATAAATTCTAGCATTCAATAACTTGTATATATTATGCAATAGGACAAGTAGAATAATATGGCACAATGATGAACTTTAAAAATGTGATTTCTAGAACAGAGAAGTTATAAGAATTAAATGTATGATGAAATATGAAAAAATATACTTAAAATTTTAAGTTTTGCTGAAGTCAATAGGTAAAAGTATGAATTCTGATATTTTAGATACGGTATTATATTTTTTCCAAAACATATATAATTTGCAATAAAAAGTAAATTTAAAATAAAATTTAAACTTTTATGGCTAAAATGAGTTCACTGGCTACTATAGTGAAATTGAACATCAAAAGGTACTAACAAAACAAGGTATTTTTTCTTTTTAATAATTTGAAAATAGATCACCAATAAAACAATGGTCACAACACCAGAAATCACTACATATTACCTACATTCCACATATCCATCAAATAGTTTTCTGATTTCCATGCAGAATACATTGTAAATTATACTTCTCTATGAAAAATATGTTCAAATTATGAGTTGTAAATAGATCAGAGAAGTTGATTGTATACACAAATATCATTATTCAAAGACCTAAGAATGTCAGGATAAGTTGACTTAAAAAATATTAATTTGATCAAAGATAACAACTAACTTGATCAATTATAGCACTCGTTACTAATATCAGATTTTTTTTCCGAGTTGTAATTTATAACTCACATTAAAAGAAGTTTGGCACCATAGGAAGTTAAAAAAAATTTATTTGTAAATTTAAATATCAGCTTGACTATTTTCATACAGGTTTTAAGTTTTTAAAATTCATGCTAATAGAGAAAAAATAATATATAAAACAATTATGAAAAAAATTTAGGTGAATAACTTAAAGTATTTACACATTAAAAACTTGATTACAAAATAAAATTGTAATGTAATGTTTCATAATCTGAAGTAAGACAAAGTAGATTTAATTGAAAAAAAAAACTTGTAACAAGTAAAAATCAATTTGATATTTAATTAAATTTGAATATGACATAGTGTGTATGCAATACAGTAATACTTTTTGTGGATATTTATGAACACATATCAAAAGAGTACAAGAGTATTTATTCTACCATTAACTCTTTTCTAGATTTATTGGAAAATTATAAAAACTATCATATTAAATATGAATACAATTTGTAAATTAATTTAATAATTAAGTCAGTTGCATAATTATGTACAATCTTAACTTCTAAGTATGTAAGACGTAGACAGTATCTAATGTCCCTAAATTAAATCATACACAATATACTGAAAAAAAAAAAAAATACAAAATATTTCCAAAGTTTATTTTATAAAATGAGTAGGTACATTAGTACTCATAAGTAATATAACCACAAATGATTATTACAATTTTAAATGAAGGCAAATATTTTGTAAAACTGGAAAATCATTAGGTCAAGCTATATTCATTACATAATTGTTATTTTGTTAAATTTGTGTAAAATATTGGATGTAACTATTTTCTCTCAACATAAGAACTGAGCTCAATTTCATTAGGCATTCGGCCAATGGTGACATCAAATCTATCTTGAACACTATTCAACACTTTGGCATCAGTTTCTTCACAGATAAATGTAATTGCTAAACCTTTGGTACCAAAACGTCCTGCTCTTGCTACTCTATGTAAATAGGTATCTGTATCTTCAGGCATGTCATAGTTAATGACAATGTTTACACGTTCAATATCCATTCCTCGGCCAAATAAATTGGTAGCTACCAATATCCGTTTCTGGAAATCTTTAAACTCTTGATAGAACTTTAAACGATCTTGTTGAGACATACCACCATGCATTGCAACAGATGGGAAATTTTGTTCGTTAAGTAACTCAGTCAATACTACACAACGTTGAACAGACTTGACAAAAATGATAACCTAAAGTAAAACAAAAATTAATGTTTATAAGTATTTAGTTTTTTTTTTTTATGGAATATTATCCAAAATCATTAAATAAAAAAAAAAAAAAAAATTAAAAACAGAAATTGTTCTAGAGATTACTAAAAAATATAAAATATATAAATTATATAAAGGATATCCCACAAAGACTTACACATTACGATATCTCCTGAAATAACAAAGATAATCAAATTTGTTTTTTTTTTTTTTCTATAGGATTTATAAGAATAACGACTATAAATATTTTCATATTTTAATAAAAAAGTTTAAAAAAATAACTTATTAATGTAGACGTATATGCTGATAGATAGCTTTTTTATAGAGTTGATTCTTCAGAAAAAATTGACATTTCAATTTTTTATTTTTATTAGCCTGATGATTTTTAATAATTTGTTTTAGTTCAGAGAAAAATAGTGTATCAAACATAATTGTACTTCGATGAACAGAACAAAATGAAATAATATTTCAAAACACTATTTTGCCGTAAACTAAACTCTAGTAGATATCATTATATTTATCGAAAATAATAATAGTTATTTTTTTTTCCACCAAAAACATAACAATGTTATTAAAATATGATTATTATTAGTTTTTATCCCTGTAAGTCATATAAAAAAAAAAAAAACCAGAATTTGATTATCTCAATTATTTCAGAAGAAATTTCCGTGGGACATCCTATATATATATATATGCAAAATAAATAAATAAAAATATTTATAAGAAAAACATCAAATTCGGGTATTATGTAAGTTTGTAAACACAACCAGATAAAATGTTAAAATCGTCATCAGGAAATTGAATAGCAATGTTAAAAAAAATTAAAAGATTTGAATTTTTTTTTTATTAAAATATTTAGTTGAAAAATAATAGTTCAAGTTTACCTGATTAAATTCTAGTTCATCCAAAAGATCAAATAATTTCTTATTTTTTTCCTTTTCAGTGAGTTTGACATAGTACTGTTGTAGACCATGTAATGATAGTTTTGCATCGTCATCAACATATACCTCCAATGGTTGTTGCATGAATTTTTTACAGACTGGCCGTATGTCCTTACTTAGCGTGGCACTGAACATCATTACTTGTTTGTTAAATGGTGTATTCTTGAATATTTCCTGAACATCACTTCGCATGTGCAATATTTCCAACATTTTGTCACATTCATCCAAAATGAAATGCTTTAAGTTATTCAGAACCAATTTCTTTTTCCTTATAAGTTCTAATATACGACCGGGAGTGCCTACAACTACATGAGGCTTATTATTTTTGAGAGTATCTTCATCTTTTGTAATTGGTACACCACCGAAGAACACACTGACCTTGACGGCAGGCAAATATTTAGTAAAACGTTCAAATTCTTTACTAATCTGGAAAGCCAATTCTCTAGTGTGACACAAAACCAGAGCATAGACTTCGCTCTCGTAGACCTCCAACTGTTGTAAAGTGGATAAGACAAACACTGCCGTCTTACCCATACCGGATTTGGCTTGGCACAAAATGTCCATGCCCAACATAGCCTGAGGTATACATTCATGTTGTACTTCAGACGGATGTTCAAAACCACAATCAACAATCGCTCTCAGTATTTCCGGTTTTAATAAAAAATCACGAAACCCCGAACTGTGGATGGACACATAGTTACCCTTTACTTCTTTCTTCAGTTGTTTTTTGTCATCGCTCTCGACGGTTTCGTTTTGTTCGTCTTCTTCGTAGTCTAAAAGATCATCGGCATCTGCCATCGTTATAAATTATCTGTTTACGGGTGACGTATTAAAACGAAACTAATACGTCGATATTGAATTATTGTTATGGTAAAAAAAATAATCGAAGAAAACAAAAATTGCACCGGGAAACAGAATATAAATCGGCAAAACGACGCGTGTTTATATTGTTCATACAACAGACATTTTAGATCGGCGTTCGGATCAGTGTGTGTATGTATAGGGAATGTAAACAATATTTTGATAGTACCAACATGAGCGGCAAAATAAGTAAACATACGTTACATTATTTATGTGGTGCTATAAATGAGTCATAGATGGCGTCATAGAAAAAACCATAAAAACTTCTAATGTATAATTTCCAATGGTCTCACCATAGTGTGGACTAGAGTGCTATGACTCTTACTCCTGTCCACGTGTTTGCCATTCTTAACACGTCTATGGTGTTTATACCCGTGATTGGGGCGAGGGGGATAGCTTTTTATTACTATTATTATTTATTATCTAAAAATATATTTAATTATAATTATTATTGTGTTATATTCAGTGGCGCAATTAGGATTTTTTCAAAGGGGGTGTCTGCTTAATTTAACCCCCCCCCAACTCGCCGTAACTAGTGTTCGGCATTCGATAGGTTAAAAAAAAGTATTGCATGGAGTCTATACGATATACAGATCTCATATAATTTGTGTAACTATCGTGAAACGTTAAGGCGTAAATTATTTCTGTAAATGACCATAAAAAAAATAATAAATTTCTTATAAATACAGTTCAAAGGAGGTGTCCAGAAACCCAAAATACACCCCTCGGTCGTGTCACTTGTTAAATTTCAAGTTTGAAGTGAAAGGAGGAAAGTGAGAAGAGGAAGCTACTTTACTATTTTGTTTTTCTTTAAGTGTCTCCTAACTAATTATTTTCATTAGGATGGGGGACGGTTTCCTTTTGAAAATAATGCTATATCAGATTTTGAGATTTTAATATTTATAGTTCAGTCTAAAATTATTATTAGTATATTATCTGTATAGGACTTTTGCCTTGTGAGATGATAAAATCTTTTTGTTTTTTATTAATTTATGAAACAATTTTATAGGAAAATAGGTTGGTAATTACAACTAACTGTATTTCAGTCGAATTTGTTCCATTCAAAATATTTTACTATGTATCGTTAACATCTATTTTTTTCCCACGCTAAATAAATAAATAACATCTATTCTTTACATATTTTCAAGTTAAAAAATACACAAATCTTACCTGGCCTTGTCGTATCAAAGCTGTAGAAGCTTTTTGATGTTGTATGAGTTTGCGTAGTCGATCGACAAAAGCTGCTTGATCATTTGGAATAAAACCAATAAAGGCTTTCCTATCTGGTGTATAAAGTAATATTAAAACTTTAACATCACAATTATGAGATGTTGGAGCACTATTAAAATGTACACAACCAGCCTAAAAAAATACAATTATATATTAATATGAATGAACTCTAGTTTCTTTTGAAAAAGAAAACTTACATATCCACTAGTCATATACTTGGTCAATGATTCTAATGCCTCGCATGGAGTAGGCTGAAAAACAACAGACTTTGAATCTTTTAAATGAGCACCTCCAATACTTCCAATTAAATTTTTTGGCATTAATTGCATGATCAATTTTTCTGGCCATGTTTCAGCTTTTCTATAAATAAAGAAACACCAAAATATAATATTGAGATTTTAAAAGAGTAATTCAATTTTACAATTCTGGTTCTCCATTTTTGACAGTAGCCGACACTATACAAGGTACATTTCTTGTTATTTTTGGTATTTCATTTAGAGGCTTTGACTTTTCTATCCATTCTAATGTTCCTGTCCAAATAGTTTGTCTTCCAGGTCCATTCTATAATAGTATAATATTACACAACATTTGTGAGTTAATTATAATTGACTAACATACTTGTTGTTGTTGAACTTGCTGCTGCTGCTGCTGTTGATTCATCATTCGTAAGGCTGCTTGTTGCTGTTGTTGTTGCTGCTGCTGCTGTTGTTGTTGCTGCTGTTGTTGCTGTTGCTGCTGCTGCTGTTGTTGTTGTTGCTGTTGTTGAGCTTGCTGTTGTTGCTGCACTTGTTGCTGTTGTTGAGCTTGCTGTTGTTGAACTTGTTGTTGTTGAGCTTGTTGTTGTTGTTGAACTTGTTGTTGCTGTTGTTGAACTTGTTGATGCTGAACTTGTTGTGATGCCACTAAAAATTTATCTATTGTGAATAAGGCACAGATATATATCAATTTTATAAAATCAATGAGGTAATAATTAATAAAAATATGTAAAACATATAAACTTATTACTCTGTTCTATAATTAGTAAAATTTCATTTAAAGTTAAATATTCAAAATTATTTAGAACCAAATTTTAAATTTTACATGTAGGGAGGGATGTATTGGCTTAACTATAATGCAGGCTATATAGGAGACAAAGAGACATTGTCTAATCACTTTGAATATGGACTAATAATTTTTAAATAATAAATATAATAAAATATTTATTTTTCAATTTATAATATTTTATATGATTCAATTTTGATCAAAATCTTTTTTTTTTTTGATATACTATTATAATTTATAGTATTCTTAGGCAATGCACACACAGGCATTATTTTACCAAGTTTAAATTGCATACCAACATGAGCGTTTATTTACGGCTCAACTATTTACTAACCTTTACTACTAGTAGTACTTGTAGCTACTAGTAGTACTTGCCGGTAGTTGAGTAAGAAATAAAGTATATTGTTTTTATTATCTATTATTAAGAGGAGAAAAAAAATCAGGGGCCAAGAATATATGTCGATAATTAAAAAACTCAAAAGAAGCAAATACATATGCTATTTCTAAAAGGCATCAAGTTTGTCAGAAACAATTTAAGTTACTCGATAAAAATAAAATTGATCGTACATTATCAGAACGGCGATGCTCAGCAGCCATAAAACATAATGAGCAAGTTGGTGTTAACTGTGGCATAATAGCACAATTAATTAATGTATGTTATATGGGGAAACAATAGTTGACTTTCCGGGGCCACGATTAACGTAAAAGCTCATTAGTTAAGGGTAATTAATTAGAGCTAATAGAAGTACGATTGCGAGAAGAATAAATTCTGAAAGAACAATTTTCATCAAACTCCTTATTTAAAGGAATATCTAATGTTGTACAATACAATTTAATTGTTTGTTTTACAGAGATTGTAATTACTAAAATAATGAATGATTTAAAGAATGCAAGATTTGTTTCCATACAAGCCGATGAAACCACGGACGTATCAATAAAAGTGGAATATAAGTGATACAATTATCTGTTAGACATAAGATGGAGGAACCATCATGGGTGGAACACAAAATGGTGTCCAAGTCATTATTTAAAACACCTATACTAAAGCCTTATTTTTCACTGCTATGCCCATTAACTGAACCCAATTTATTTTTTTTAATTTTAAGGTCTTTCATATTTTTATAATTAATTACCATTCAAGGACAGCAGCTATTATAAGTACACATTTTAAAGAATTACAAAAAGCGATATCATATACCACATACAGGATAGACTGGGATCAGAGTTCTATAAGTAAGGCTTGTGGATTACTACATAAATTATCAAACCCTAAATTTATCTATTTATTATGCCTGTTTTACCAATGTTTTATATACTCGGATCATGTATTTTTAATTCTTTAAGCAAAATGCACTGTGGATGTACAAACTTGTGTAAATTAAATAAAGAATTTATCTATGTGATTATCAGCCATGAGAAATTACCAAAATACTATAACCGAGTGTTGCAAATCTGCAAAGAAATTGAATAACAAACTTCAATATTCAGAAAAACATGTAAATTGCCAGAAAAATCTGAAGTATGAAATATTGGACCTGATGTTACATAATTTGAAACGTTTTATTAAATCACTAACACTCATTATGTTTCTTTAAAACACTTTTTTGTTTAGAAATAATTCTCAGATTGTTTCACATAGTACCTTGAAAGATTTAATTACACAAATTGTACTTACTGTCTAATCTTTGTTGGAATGTAGGTGTTGTTAACTGTGCAATTAACGCACTTGCTTGATTTGGTTGACGTTGTTGTGATTGCATCATCCAAGCCCGTGGTGCTTGATTTGGCCTCACAAAACCACCAGTATTTGGAATATTTGAGTATTGTTGGTTTGGAACTTGATTTACATTACGGATCATTGGCTGTTGTTGTTGCTGTTGAGCAACAGCTACTGCTTGTTGAGCTGCCTGAATAGCTTGTTGTTGTTGATGTTGTTGTTGATGTTGCTGCTGTTGTTGTTGTTGTTGTTGTTGTTGTTGTTGTTGTTGTTGTTGTTGTTGTTGTTGTTGTTGTTGTTGTTGCTGCTGCTGCTGAACTTGATTCTGCATGGCCAATACCTGATGAAAATATAGTTTTTAATGTTAAATTTATACATTTTGCTAAAGACTGGTCAAATTGCTCAACATTTGATTCGGTTCAATTATTAAACTAAAATATTTAAATTTTGAACCAAAATGAGTTTATATTATCAAATTATTTTCTAATTCATCATAACTAAAAATGAAAAAAAATAATTATAAGCAATATTAAAAATTCGTAAGATTAGTTTATATGGATCTGAATAGATTGGGTTAAATCTATTAAACAAAAATTCACTTAAAATATATTCAGACTATACTTAGTACTTGTATTAATTAGACAAACAATATAAATTAAAACAAATTATTCTATTGTTGAAATTTTAACCACAATTACTTTTTTTTTTTTTTAAGTAAACTAGTTTTAATTTACAAATATTAGTAATGAAAAAAAAATAGTATTTTAGAAATACTAAATATACTTTTACTACTACCTAACCTTACTACTGTATTTTTTAAATACTTTATTAAAAACGCTCTCTCTTCCTCTCTACCTCTATATCTTGCCCCAAACCTTTCTCTCCAGTTAAAATTCAATACTCCATTAAATCTTTTCATCTTAAAAAATCTCCTGGGATGGATCTTATCACCACGGAAGTGGCTCGACAACTCCTAAAAAATCACTTATTCACCTAACCCATATTCTCAACTCTATTCTAAGATTATCATACTTCCCTCTCCAATGGGAAGTTTCTGTAATAGTCTTATTTCCGAAACCCGGCAAACCTCTGGACATCTTCATATCACCCAATAAACCTCCTCCCTTTCTTTTCCAAACTTAGTGAATAATTAATAGTCAAACACATATCGAAAATTATCAGCGACAAAAAAATAATCTCTCACACCCAGTTCGGTTTCCGTGATAAGCACTACCATTTTTCATTAAATTCATCGGTTAACCGACGCCATTACCTATTCTTTCGAAAACAAACTGTACTCTTCGGCAGTTCTGCTCAACGTCGGTCAAGCTTTCGATAAGATCTAGTACACTGGACTTCTGTTTAAACTAAAAGAACTCCTCCCCCCTCCCTACATCTTATTTTTCAAATCATATCTGAAAATCGTCACTTTATAACTAAAGTAGGATCTGAGTTCTCTGGCCGGAGTACCTCAAGGTGCTACATCATCACTCATTTTCTACAATATATTTGCGGCTAATCAACCAATTTCTCCTTACACGTCAGTAACTGAATTTGTCGACGGTAAAGTCATTTTTACTTCTAATAACAACCCTCTTATCGCCAGTCAGCGTTTACAAAGTCATCTTAACGACTTGAAAGCATGGTATTCAAAATGGAAAATAAAAATAAGTAATGAAAAATCCTCACATATTACCTTTACTCTTAGACAAGGTCTAGTCCCTCCGATCTCTCTGTTAAATAAAGTTATACCATTGGTTACTAGCATCAAATACTTAGGGTTGACCCTTGATAAACATTTAACTTG
Organism: Tuberolachnus salignus; assembly: GCA_956483605.1. NCBI lineage: Eukaryota > Metazoa > Arthropoda > Insecta > Hemiptera > Aphididae > Tuberolachnus > Tuberolachnus salignus. Next base: position 10,256,122 of record OY101429.1, on the reverse strand, counting down.
GGCCAAGCATATAAAACAAAATGTCTCTTACTAAACGCTAGACGAAAGTCTCTGTCCCTACTTTTAGGTAAACATTCCAAGCTTAATATGAATAATAAACTGTTGCTCTACAAAACCTTCCTGAAGCCTATTTGGGCCTACGGTATCCAATTTTGGGATGCGACAAAAAATCCAACATTTACAAAATGCAAACGTTCCAGTCAATATCACTTTATGTAATTACTAATGCACACTTCTATGTATTGAACCAAACACTACACTCTGATCTTAGACTAGAGACTGTCGCCGAAGTGGCTACATCCTCTTATAATCATTTCCGTACTCGCCTTACTAACCACCCAAATCCACATATTTATGCACTTAATTCAGGATTCCTGGGAATCCACCGATAAGACTCAAGATGCTCTGATATCGCGATTTGGCTTAATAAACTGATTCACAAAAAAAAAAAAAAAAACAAATGTTAACTTATGTTTATATATAATATAGCCTGACAATTTATCGAGTCTGAGTGTTAAAGCTGGGTAGCTACTCTTCTCAAGCTTTCAGTTTTTGTAGATTATTTATCTTGTACACACTCAAATGCTTATTGTAATCCTATATTACAAATTGTATATTTTTATAATAAAAATAATAATAATAATAATAATAATTAAAAAAAAAAAAAATTTTTAAATAGTAATTTTGATTTAAATACTAAATTGTGCAATTACATACCGGATTGTTAGTTCTAAAAGGAGCACACTGAGCAACTGGTGATCCAATATTCACAATTGTGTTTAATGGACTGGTCATAGATAGACCAGAATGAGTTGTAGGTGGACATGGGCTCATTGGACGTTCTTTAAGACTATAATGCATAATATATAAACATGAATATCTTAAGACAGATTTATTATTATTTTTTATAACTTTTTGGGAGAAACAATGAATGCGTAGTTGTTGTTTAAGACATTTTTTGTGACATATTAAGCATGAAGATATTAAAACAAAAAGATCATTGTGAAATCTTGAAATAAAATTTAGTTTAGAAAAAAACCATATTTTATTTCTCCTAAAATCATAAAAATATAAACAGATTAGTTCTATCAAATAACCATTTCACTAGTGACAGTGTAAAGGCGGTTTTATGCACCCTGGGGCTTAAGTCATTATGTGGGTGAGTTTTAGTATAGAGTAGAAGTTCTGGGCAGAGAAAAGGAATATGAGTAAGCTAGTAGGTATTCAAACTATAGATTAGGTTATATAACTATGTTATACTTAATTGTTGCTGGAACTATAATAATATATTTTGTTCTTTACATTAATTGGCGTAAGAACTATAAATAAACACAACTTTTTTCTAATGCAGTGCACTTATTCCTTCTGAAAACCACTAAAAATCTGGTTTTGAATATTGCAGCTGCCTAGTAAATTTTAAATTTGTCTTTGTAAACCTATTTATAAATATGTACATTTGAAAGGGGAAATAATTTCTAAAGGCCACCATCAAATTTGTTGGGTGAGTAAAATCCTAATAGGGCTTATGAAGTAAAATATCTGATTCCATCACGGCATTCCATACATAATATTATTGTTACAGCTTTATTATTAAAATTAAAAATAGATTAAAGTTTTAGAATTACTGATATATATATCAATGAAGTTTAATTAGTTAAATAAATAGTTTGAAATAATAACCTGTAACCATTGAGTAAAACTAGATGTCTAGGATCTTTGGCATAGTTTTTGTTTTGTGAAATTGGTAAATCTCCACCAGCTTTTTCAAATAATTTTAATAATGATGGAGTTTTTCTTGCAGATAAAATTGAAAGTAAAATTCCTTTCTAAGACACATAATACATGTGTTTAATACATATTAATATTACAAAAGTATTTAAAACTCAATACTTCTTGGAAAAGATTTGCTATTTGATCAACACTACGCCCAGCATACATTTCACATTCCATAATTGGAAAATTATAAGGCGGTGAATTACAAATTAGTACGCAATGTCTTTGCTTAGCTTCACGGATTTCTTGCAAGTCCTCAAAAAAAACTAATGCTGTTGCTAAGCCTTCACCCATATATGCATGAGATTCTGCCATACCTCCAATCATGCTAACAAAAAAAAAATTCCAACACATTTCATAATAAGAGTATGATTATTGAATTAAAACTTACTCTATTTTTTCAATTGTTTTTATAACTTTCTGCGGACTAGTAAATGTTCCATATGTACGGCAACAAGGATATGGTTTACAATCATTTGCTTCATACACTACAATACCGTAAATTGCACTACTACTCTATAATATTAAACAGTATTATTTAATATTTTGAAAAGATTTTAATTGATTTCTCTCTTACTTCAGATAAATACTCTCGTTCTTCAATAGGTCCTTGGTTAAAATATCTTTAATGAACAGAATAAATTTAAGGAAAATTAAAAAAAATATGTATGTAATTACTTCAATAATAAATAAACAATAAGTACAAAAAATATTTGAAAGTAACAATAACTTACTCCAATGTTGGAGTCACGTAATTAGTTTTAAGTTCACTAATGTAAGTGTTCATAGCAGTTTTCTCTATTACAAATATAATATCTGTTTGAACAGAATGGTCTAATGGTCCTAAAACCATTTTTGGGCTTAATTTAAACCTTACCCACTTAAAATAAAAAGTTTGAATAAACTATTTAATATTAGTACAAAAATTAAGTACAATTAGGAATTTGGAAATGTGGCATTTAATCAAAACTATTAAAGGTACATTAGTTTTTAATACAATTTTATAGGTATTACAAAGTAAACCATAGGACGTAACATATAATACAATTACGTTAACGTTGGTTAATATCACCTGGATAAGTAGTGTAGTAATAAAATGATAATAAAAAAAACCACAAAATCACAAAATATAGCAAATAATAAACAACATGAATATTTATGATAATACTATATATTCTGGAGTATAATCGTGGTATCTAATGTCTGTTACAAACGAGCGTTTAGAGACAGCTCCTTTTATCAGCTCACAATCACACTATCACATAAATTGTCTTTTCATAGAATCGTAAAACTAAAATTGATTTGGACATAAATAATATGAAATTATATACATATATACCTATAAATATACTGAAACTGTTAAGAACAAAAATATATATTAAAGTTACCACTTAACCTGATCAACAAGTTTTACAATATATTGTTTCTACACTGTGCAACACAGCTTTATCTAAATATTATTAAAAATGATAAAATAATGTGTATACAAACTAATTATTTAACTTTTTATATATTTTACACGATCCAGTTATTTTAATTGCATGTATCCCTTTAATTTTAGTTGTATATATACGCATTGAAGTATCCAATTCCTCCTCTTCTATAATTAATGTTCGCTTTTGAAAATAAGAATTTATAGATAAGTTCAACTGAATCTACATAAATTCCGGTTAAACGTCTACTTAACTTAAATCTGATTTAAAGTAATTTAAAAAATAGTTTTTTGTCAGATTTAAATGCACGGAATACCATGACTGAATGCTATGCTTCTGTATTATTTATGTCAAAATCAATTTTTATGTTATGTTCTGTGATAAAATAATTGTGTTAAAAAAGAGCTGATAAAAGGCGCTGTCTCAAGACACTCGTATGTTACAGATACACATATTCTGTGATCGTAAATATTCTGCGATTATGTTATCACTAAAATAAAATTCAGTCAATTTATAGATTATCGTCATAAGTTGTGTGGCATTTAAGAATAAATCTTTTATCGACTGTTTAAATACTCGAGTTAAATATTCATTTCTTAATAAACAATTTAAATTATTATTACTGTATACCATGTATAGTTAATAATTTATTAAAAATATACAAATTAATTTGAATTTAGTAAAATGGACACAAAATATCCACCCAAAAAAGCTGATGAATTTGCCAATGATTTGTTTGAAACGTGCAATTTAACTGAAATTGAGTATTTACAAAATTCTTTAAAAAGAGATGTGGAAAAAAAAGCTGATCAGCTAAAATCATTAGTGAGGTGTGTATATTATTTATAATATATATATATATATATATATAAATATTGTATGTAGAAATATATATGTACCTAAATATTTATTTATTTATATGTACAATATGTTATAAGTATAATATATTATTATTTGAATACAATATAATTATGTTTCTGTTTAGTGAAAAATATAGAGATCTTATTGATGCAGCTGATACAATAGGTACTATGGCTATGATTGTTAGCGATATAGCAAATGTTACTGAAGAAATCCTAAAAACAAACCAAATTAATCAAGAAGCAACATTAGATAGGTAAATGGTCATTTAATATTTTAAAACAAAAGATTTTAATTTTGTAATTTTTTCAGTAATGACTACATACTTGATAAATTTGCTGCTCAGTTAAAACTTTTAATTGATCTATCTGAACAAATATGGGATTGTTTGAATTCAAGAAATTATTTAACTGCTACTCAATTATTTAAGTTTGCTTTATATATCAAAAAAGGTAAATAGATTAGTATATATAGTTTAATTATTACTGTACTAGGTAAAAATAATAATTTGGTTACATATAAGTCTATATAAGATTTAGTTGATAATTTAATTTAGATGTCCATTATGACTGTAAATGTATTGTAAATATATTTTAATTTTAGGTCTAGATGAAAATATAGTTAAAGGGCTTAAAAAGGGTAAACCTTTTTTGGACAGGGTTTGGTCTACGATATCTCACTTTCTAACAACTATATCTGATAGAACTAAATTAGAACTATCTGGTCAGATTTCTCCTGAAGTAATACACTTACTGTTTGATGTTTTAAATATATTGATTTATTATAAAATTATATACTATTTCTGTATAGAAAGCTGCATGCTGTTTTATAAGTTTATCTATATTAGAAGAATTAGATGTTCATTCTTTGGTCAAAGAGTTTATTATATTACGTTCAAATATGTTGCAACATACATTGACAGAAGAAAATTCAGCCGAAAAAAATATTGAAAACAGTTCTAATTTAATTATAAACACTATTTACAATTTATATTTGTGTTTTACGAGTAAGATGATTTATTTTACTATTAAATATTATTACTTATCATCATATTTTTGTTGCATTAATTATGCCAATTAATTTGAGAAAAAAATAATTTGTACATACTTTTTAGATTATGATCTTTATAGCAGTGGAGTAATATACATCAAAATTAATGATATTTTGAAAAATGGGCCCAATGTATTATCATTAGTAGATTTGGATTATTCATTAAAATTTGGACTTGCATATTTACCAAATTCTGTTAGAGAATTCAAGTATATAATCTTTAAATAAGTTTATTGTACATACATCATACAAATAATATTTATTTTATTTTATTTAAAATTTTTGTGAATTAGGATTGATTGTATGTTATCTCCAAATGAGCTATCAAAAGAATACATAACCAATATTGTAACTAATTGGTTGGACTGGGCCAAACCATTTGTTTGTACTAAAGTTTCAGAAATTTTGAAAAATGTTAACTCTTTTTCAATTCTTTGTCATTTAAATCGGTTATCAACAGTAAGACTACCAATTGTAAATTAAAATATTATTTTATTTTTTAACATCATTTTTGACATTACAGGAATACCCTCAACACTGGACTGCTATATCAGAACAAATTTCATTTGAATCTAACTTATGGTCTGAGTTATACTGTCCATTATTTGCTCAAAGAACTAAAGTTTTACTAACTAGTCATTGGGAAGATATTTTTCCTGTAATCATTTCAGATATAAACAATGCTTTAATACAGTAAGAAACAAAACATAAATTCAACAACAATATGTTTTTTTTTTTTTTAATATATAATTTTGTATTTTTTCAGACCAAAAGAACCACACTTACAAGAAAGTTTATTTTCAGATACAGATGAATATTTAGAAACTCGTTCAATAGGTTGCTCAGATGGAATAGCTAAGTTGTCTAAATGTATTGAAAAAAGGATTTCATTATTAGCAAAGATGTTAAGTGAATTATTCTCAGATGATGAAGATCTGTGGGCTTTAAGACAACATCAAGGAAATTGTTGCAACAATTTTGTTATTAGGTTTTGTGAAGTTTATTGATCTTTTATATTTGTTTTATTTTATTAATCCATAATTAAATTTGTATAGGTTGGGAAAAAATATGATACAGCTGGTTGAACAAGAAACATTAACTGAACATGGTTTATTATTGATAGCACGATTTTTATGGCATTTACCTGTTTTATGCCCAACATTAAAGCAATGCTTAGTATCCTTAAACCAACAAGTGGGCATTATTTTAATTTATTTGTTTTCATTAATTTATAGGTAAATGCTGTATCAGCATCTGACGCACATCTACCTATTTATGCGTCCTAAGCTCTGATTGGTCATATATTATAAATGGTAACATTGATCATTTACATATATGGTAGGCATATTTTTGTCATTTATGACAAAATACTTTTAGAGTTGATCATGAAACATGGAGTATGGGTTGTCCAACTAGATTTTATTTACTTAATATATAGATACCACTTCATAGTTCATTCTTCAATAACTCTCTCCAGATCAAGAGAAGAAAATGTATAATAAAATAGCCACTTATTAATTTATAATGTTACTTGCTATTATTATGAATTATTAGCAATTTTGTGTTTTAATGAAAACTTATTAATTTTGATCAATATCATTTATTTAATATGATTAAATAATGTCTGATTATTATAGAGATGGGTCGAACTGTTTGAAGTTCCAACCAAACTAAACTTAAGGTATTAGGTACAACGTCTGACTCTAATATTTAAATTTCAAAACAAACAAAGTTCTTATTATTGAACTATTTTATTATCAACTGGTTCTACAAATAAAAATAAATAGCAATAATCATTTAGAATACTCAAGATCAGTTTGTATTTGTCCGAATCCCCATTTGTAACATACATAATTATTTAAATATTATTTTTTTTACTGTGTGAATGATGTCATATTATCATAGTAAATTAATAACACAAATAATTTTATAATGTTCTACTGTTTTATATAATATAAAACATATTTTGTCTATTATCTTTGTCAATATTTTACTTTTAAATCTTAATGTCAGATACAGTGAACTTAATAATTATTATTTTTGAACAGTGAAGTATAATAACAATATTTTTTCAAAACTGTATTACTTTCACTTGCTAGCTGTTTTGTTAACTGAAAAATACAGTTAATATTATAAATACACTAAATACTTATACCTAGTAGCATTACTTATATTATTTTGATTTTAGATTTACGTTTTGTTTGGTTAGGTTAGGTTAAAATTTGAGTTAGGTTCAGGTTAAATATAAAACATTAAGTTGTGCCACAAAAAATTGAGTTTAAACTAATATGTTAACTAAATATAATTTATAGTTTAGAATTTTTTATACATGTATACTTAATTTCAATTATTATTATATTTAGTTTAATTTTTGGACTTCATCAAAAGAAGAAATACATAATGCTTCCACAATTGTTTGGAATAAATGGGCAGATGTAGTGACTACTAGGATGTTTAGTGATTTAAAAGGAAACATTTTACCAATTACACTTGGAGAACAACTTTCTACAATTCCGGTAAAGTAAAAAAAAAAAATATGTATAATTGCAGTATTTTGTGTACCTGCTATTTTCTGATTTATACAGATAAAATTGTTTGGCTTTAAAAAAATCCTCAAAATTCCAAATTGCAATAAAAAAATATGGACAATTGTAATTTATTTTGTTGTTACAAATAAATAAAATTTTCAATTTTAATTTTATAAAAAAGTTAATACTATAATAATTTGTATATTATTTTATTTTTAGAAATGGGAAATTATAGATATGGAAGTAGAGAAAGAAAGTGGAGAACTAGTAGTGTCCAAACTACAAGTCCCAAATCAACCATCATTTCCTTTGCAAAATTTTATTCACAATATGATCACTAACCTTGCTTTAGCATTACCACCAAAGTACTTATTATCACACACATATTACATAATATGTTGTCTTCATAATATTCATGTTTAGATTTGTACAAAATAAAACAATTGATTTGTGCATTGAATGGATATTAATGGAATATTACGATAATGGTGTACTCGAAACTTCATTGAAGTCTAAACATCAAATACAAAAATTATTTGATCTCAAATACATCAATCAACTATTTATTAGCATTGAAAATGATGTAATAGCCATTATAATTTTTAAGAAAATATCATATTTTAATACAAAATTTATAAATGTTTAGAAGTTGTCAAAGATTTGTTCAGAGCTGATATCAACTGTTGAAAATCAAATTGACCCAATCAATCTAGATGTTTTGGATGAATACATTAATAAAAACGTAAAACGAGCTGTTTTAGCAACTAAGGTAAAAATTAAATATATTGTATATTTAACTTAGGCCCTAGTTTTTGAGCCATAAATTAAAATGTATTGTCAGTATGAATCCATTTTTGTCTTTAACATAATACAATACTAATATAATCGTCATTTTATGGTTTTCAGAGCATTTTTGGCACTATGTATCCAAGCCAATTACCGTTAGAATGTTCTGATGAAGCAAATAATTTGATGTTTAGCACTTATAGGTTTAAATTATTTTTAGTCACCGATTCTTGATTTAATTATGCATTTATAAAACTACCTTAATTTATTAATATATTTTTTGTATAGTATATGTAAAAGTTATATCAAATATATTTGCTTTAGAAATTTAAAATAGATATATTTTATGGCATACAATTATATGAAGTATATAATTATTAATATAAGATGGACTATCTTCTGAATCTATGGGAGTGGCAGGTTGTCCTCCTAAACTTAATTTAAGTCGGCTAAAAGGACTTAGTCAAATCAACTGTTGAATGAGCAGTCTTTCTATAACTTTTACAAATCGATGTTATTGCCGAAATTTCTGATAGGTATATCATAGGAAATATTTTGTTTCATTATAAACGACACGTTAATGCTGTTTAATTGTAATGGATTCACAGTCATCAATTATATGTGGTTAAATGTATAGTGACCCTGGTTAACATTAAATTACAATTACTTTTATGCAACACTGTTACAAAATTTTAAATAATTTCACCTCACATATATCCGGTTCACTTTTCATACAAATTAACCAACCTTTTTTTGTAGTTAAACACTTAGAAAATAAGTAAAAATTAAAATAATAAAACAATACATTCTACTTTGGATATTTTTTTTAAAAAATATATATTAATATTAATATGTATTTTTATAATAATAATTAATAAGTAAACAAGTGGTATACTAACTTGACAAAAAAATAGAGTATACATAAATCAATTTTCAGCATAAATAATACTGGTCTATTTAAAAACCACATAATAAAATTATTTATTATTATAAAATAATAATCATAATAATAATAATAATAAATAATTATAATAATTAATTGTTTCAAAGCTTTTGTATGTTAATAATAATAATAAGAGAAATTGTATAATAATAAATAAATCAAGATAATAATCATTAATCGTATAACAATATAATAATAATAATAATAATAATAATAAAATAGTGTTAGGCTTGTTCGTGTTTTTATTTTAAGACAAAGATATTGAGCAGAAAGAATTAAGTGCCCCTCCCTTTGTTTTTGGAATGTGAAAGGAGTGTTCAAAAAATGAGTAATATGACGTCTTGCCTAAGTGCATGATTACATTTTACTGGGCACATAAATATAATTTTATTATAAGCAATTATTATGCAGAACAATAAAATTATATTTTAATAAATAAAGGTACTTAAAATTAAAGAAATAATAAATTTAATAAAAACTAACTAAATTAAAAAAAAAAAAAAAAAAAAAAAAAAATTTTACATAACTTGTTCAACCATTTTTGTTATTACAACCTTAATAAATAATAATTTAATAATTTTCATGATTACAGACCAAGTATTACAATGGTCTTTGACACATAATGTTCTTGGACTTGCAGGCCTTTAATGCATACATAATTTTAATTACCCTGTACAGAATGGACGTGTGTTTACATGTTTTCAAACTGATCGACTCTACGCTTTGTATTGCCTTTTCTTATTTCACGTAGAGTTTTATATTTATCTCGTCCCTGGCGCACATTCTCACGATGAATTTTATCCATAGCAGTCTCCTTAGTATCATCTCGTGATTGAGCCAAGTCTTGCTTTAGCATCTGTACGTTTATAAAATAATCCATTAGTATTAAGTTATTATATAATTAAATTTCACTATTACCTTTAATTGATCTTGAAGTCTTTCATTACGCTCAGCAAGTGTGCGGCGTTCTTCTACTGGATCAACAATATCAATATCAGTGTCCAAATCTTGTGATTCATGACCATTGACCATTTCATCGTTATCATCATTTTCATTTTCATCTTCGGTCACATGATGATGCTTAGGCGTCGCAGTAGCAGCAAGTGCTGCAGCTGCAGCTTCTTCTTGTTTACGCCTTGCTTCTTCAACTTCCTCCTTTAAATTAAAAATTGTTAATTATACATTCGACTGATGTAAACAATATCATATAAATACATATTTTTAATCAAAAATGTTTAATAATAATACAATTTAAATCACATATCTCATCATTTAAAATTTAGCACACTGTCACTATTCTTTTTAAGCTACCTAAGTTAGTAGGGTTTTACAGCTAATTTTTGTTTATTCTATTGTCTATCTTATGATTGTTTAACAAGTTGCATACATTGGTAGTATAGCTGTTGGAATTTATTCGTTTAAATAGGTACTTAGTAGGTAATATTACACTGGCCTTGCTCTGTAAAGTATTAGTCATAATATCATAAACATTTTACATAGCCGACTTATTAATTTCAGTCTTATAAATAATTATTTTATTTTATGATATACACAATATCAAATATCCCATGCCATCACTCCATTATTTTTAATGAATTCAACTTGATTACCCACCAAATATAGATAAATAAATCAGGAAATTATATTAGCCTAACTATTTTAAGTATAAGACATAAGAAGAAAAAAAAATGTACAATTATAATAACAGTTAATAAAATAAAATGTAAACATATATTAATTTAACTTTTAAAATATTAATTTTACTATAACTACCTACATTATTAAATTCACTAACCTGTAAACGTCTTGTTTCTTCATCTTTCGTCTCAACTTCAGACTGAATGCGCATGACCTCTTCTTGTTTAGCTTTGATCTCGTCTTCTAATTTGGCTCTTTCTACTGCTTCCATGTTCTTTGATTCTTCTAAACGTTCCATCATTCTTTGAAGTTCGTTTTGTCTTTGCTCAAGTTCTTCTTTGGCTAATTGAAGTTTATTCAATTGATCCTCCAAACGACGAATCATATCCTAGAATATATTAATAAATTAATATTTTTTTATATATTGATAGAAAATATATGGCAAAATTAAGGTATACTTGTGCACTGAGTAAGTCTTGTTCACGTTTAGAAATTTCTGCTTGCATTTGTTTTAAGCGTTCTTCGTATTCTTGATGTTTCTTTTCTGCTTTTTCTCTAGCTGCAATTTCTAGTTGAAGTTTTTCTCTAAAAAAATTTTAAAAAATTTTTTTTTTATTTATTTACCAAAAAAAGGTTAGTGAGCTGGCCTCACAGAAAGATAATCATATGGAGACCCACGGTTATCTGTTTACAATAGGTTCACATTAAATATTAAATTATAGATACTAAAATATTTCTTAATATTAACATCATAGTGAAAATTAATATAATACTAATTAAGGCATATTTCTTAGATTATCTTAATAATAATTTATTCATGTCGGAGCCAGTGAGATACATATTTTTTTAATTGGGGTATCGGCATATTGGCCAAACCCTTGGGCATTACGTTAAAAAGTGACTAAATCGGAGACCACATTTACAAAAATTATAAATTGGTTAGCTAAAATATTTGATGGGTTCTTTGCCATTTAGTTCACTATTATTGATTATGTTATTAATTCAATTTTTAGATATAATATCATTAATAAACTGCTATTTAAGTTTAGTGTTATTTCCAGTTGTATACAATTCTGTTTTGTACTACTGGATTTTAGCTTGTTTTATTATATTAGTTAATTTATTGCTAAATTTTAGATAACCTTTTTTAATTTTAAATTTAGATCATATTACCTAACTTGTAAATGGAGGTAATCCCTTTGTCTTAGAAAAAATGACTGCATAGAGTAAGTGACTTATGGTTTTAAATGGAAAAGATATTTCAGATAAGACATGGTATTTTAAATTATTTAAAGATTCAATAAAATAGACAGTAGCTTTATTTACATCAGAGAGATTAAATATTTCTGATCAATTGATTTTGAACAGATGAGCTAATTTTAGATGGTCAATTTTTAATATCTTTAAGGGATTTGTATTGTTGTTACGGTTATCCAATATATTAACTACATTAAGCATAATTGGAAAATGATCATTTATACTGGAATATACAATTATTGTCAAAGAAATTAATTTTAACAAATATATGATTTATGTATGTTTTTGAAGTGGATCTAATGATATTATAAATTAACAGTAAAAAGCAACGTGCCATCATTAATAGATAAATCTAATATCTGATTATTATGGATCAGTAATTATAAATACTTAACAATTGTATCTATATTATATAATTACTATATTCATATATAAATGGTAATAAAGTACCTTTGTTGTTGTTTAGCTAGTTTTTCCTCTCTAGCTTGAGCTTTCATTTGTTGCACATCAATAGTGTCAGGTTTGCGTCTTCTCATGTACAACTCATGATTACCCATACAAAGAGCCAGAATACGTTTGTTAATACGAACACGAGGCGCAAAAAACACAAAATCAGGAGCTTTCTTGTCGATAGGTTTTATGATAAACTTTCTATCATTGAATGAAATATTACGTATTTCAGACCAAGGGAAACCAATTTTTGGGGTAAGTCTAGAATAATTAAATTTAATCAAATTATTCTAGATTATATAAAAATAACCTAAATTAAATATTAAATTATGAATGTCTTACTTATCATCTTTTTCATATATATTAAGACCTAAGGCATCAACACCTAAAAATAATTCAGTTCCCTTTTTGTTGAGAATATCAAAATAATTGACTCCATACATTTCAAGATCTTGCGCAATTTTCAAATATTCCATCATAGCATCTTCCCGTAACATTCCTCTATGTTCATGCCACCACGTAGTAATGCTAGACTCCCATTCTTCGCGGGTCATTTTATGTTGATCCATAACACTAAAAATTATATTAATAGATAATTAAATATGTTCACATTTGTATAATTATTTAAAACTATTTACCGTTGTGGTAACAAACGATCATTGGTAAGAAAACCAGGAGTATGAGTGAGTTTGTTATAATCACCGTGCCTGGCTTGAACAGCGTATGAAGCAAGTAATACAGATGTTTCTGATGGACAGTAAATATCGTCAGATAAAATGGCATTTTTCACCTAAAATATTAATTAAGTTAAAAAACTAAAATAAAATGTTAAGCCAATGTAATCTGTTTTAATTTTATTATCCGTATTGCTTAACTATGACATTTCTATATAGTTTAATTTGTTTAATAATAAAAATAAAATATTGGTGATTATGATCTATGGGTATATCTTAAATCATGGTATTATTAACCAACATGTTCCAATGAAATAACAAGTGTTCCTAAAAACTCCAACAATCTGCTGGATTTAGGAACACACAATTATGTATTTATTGTGAGCCAATGTTGCACTATTTGAAATTTAATATGTGTCATACAATATTATTTTTAATTTGAATTTGTTTATTATTCTTACTAATTTGAATCTAGAAGAGTTTTATTGCATCCAAATAAATATATTTTAATTTAATTTGCAAGATAGAAGATTTAACCAAACTTTAGAATCCTATATAAAATTAAAATAAAACCATTAGTTCTAAAAATTTCAATAAGAAACTCCTATTCTATGCCGCCGTACTTATATTCATAATAATAGTAGGCATATTAGTGAAAGAGCACACTTTTTTTGAATAATGTAATTACACACACACACCAAACTCAAAGAGCGCAATATACACTGTATCATCAATGACCTATACCAGCTTTACTTTAGTGTAGTGAGACCGTGGATTTTAAGTGTTAAAAACTGTAAAACGTTATTTTATTGTGTTAAACACTGTTTATTTGAATCATAGAGCAAAATATTACAATTTAGTTCAATACACCAAACACAGCAATGCAATACTAATATAGCACAGTTCGTGTATTTAACATTGAGTGTCTCTTCTACAACAAATGTGTTCTATTCTACGCCATGGCGTTGCTAAATAACTATGTCAGCAACATATTCAAATTTAACGATATTGATCATCTCGGGATGATAACCGAAATTGTGACGTCGACTGCAGACAATATTCAAACTTTATCATTGCATTTAGCCATTTTGCTCGGCAGATAACGTAGTATACACACTTAGTGCGAAATGCTGACACTCAGTTATTTGACCGTGTATAACTATGTATTTTACTCATATATATATATATATATATATTTATGAAATTTCAAAATATGGTTTGCTACAACAGTAATTATGTATTTTTCTAAAAATATTGCATTAGTCAGTATATTCAAAAATTTTAATGACGGTCATATATGATAAAATATTACAGTCTTATATTCACACCATTTCCATTTCATGATATTAAACATATTATTAATAAAAAAAAAAAAACTCAATAACTTCTCATCTATTTTATAGTTTTTACTTATTTTTTCTATACAAAATAGATAGATAAATTATAAATATATATATATTCTCCAGTTGTCTAGGGTTAACTAATAGAACACGTGCCTCGGGCACATAGTTTTATCACAATTTATTCACTATTATGTTCTAACTGATGTATACAGGGATAACTGTCTATATGGATACAATATTGAATATTATTTTGTAATATTTCTAAAGGCACTAATACTTTACTACTGTTTATGGTTGTTAAGGACTTTGTATACTCTGTAGCACATATCAGTTCATCATTTCCAGTCCCAATAAACAGTCGTCTTATAGCGTTTTTCATTACTTTCCATTGGTTACAGTAGAGCACATTTCTAGTTTATATGACGATTCATCATCAATATATAGCTTTCAATTTGATATCACCCAATCTCCACTCCCACGATTACTCTTCCATCTTCCATGACTTATGCTTATCCGGCCTTACTCACAACAGGCACTTTTGTAATCTCCTTTTCCTGTCCAATCTCATTTCTGACAAAATTGATTCTCCTTTATTATCTCAACGATCTATTAAATTTCTCCCAGCTATACCCACTCTTTTCACCACCTCATCACGCAGTCTTTTACAAACTACTCTCTCAATTCTCCTATTTCCCTGCTAACTCGGACTCTTAGTTTGTCTTTTGATTCTATGTCATTTCTACTTGTGTTTTGGGATTGTCCAGTTTTAGAATAAATAAAAATAAAATATATCAGTACACAACAAATTGCTGTTTTTTTATATGTCATTAATTTCATGCCAACACAACGAACCAGTTTTCTGTACCAAGTACAAACAAGGCCATAGCTGGAACAAATTTTCATGAGGGTGAACCCCCCCCCCTAATACAACCTTGGGTGTAATGATAATTTCACGTGTTCATGTCCTGTGGCCAGTTTATGCTGATAATTGATAAGGTATTCAGGTTTATAAATTATAATTTAATCTGTTCTCTCACCAGTAGAATGGGTTGATTATAATCATTGACATGTTTGTATGCAACATCTTCATTATAATTATTATTTTTTTGAAACCGGTAAATAGTTAACTGTTTTCTAAATTAATTACCTAGCTTTTGACAAACATATTCAAGTGGTACAAATTTTTAAAACATAACATGAGTTTCATTCAAAATTAAATATCTATTAAAAGTTATAGATATAAGATAAAAGTACTGAATTAGACATTTTACAAATAATTTTAAATGTTTCAATTTTTTTAGATTATGTAGTTACACACACACACACACAAAAAATACTACTCATTGGGAATTTCCTTATTTAGATAATTATATTTGATGACATTTATTTTTAAATTTAACAGCTAACAATCTATATTGTTATAAATAATTTAAAAAGAATAACATCCAAACTAATCATTATATTATAATCCTTTCACTATGAAACTACTAATGTGTCTATTTCACTAATTAAATTGTTAGATGTAAAAAATAAAAATTGTAATAAAAATTAAATTGATCATATTTTATTACTGAATAATAAACAGTAAATAGTAATATATGTAATTATATTCATTTATTTTCCATTAATGTTGATAAGTAGGTTAAAAATAATTTTAAATAGAAATTTAATTTAGAATTCCCAATAAGGATGAGTTTTAATAATACAATTATTATTTTTTAATAATTGCCCAAACTATTAAAGCATGTATTTTAATAAACATATAATTGTTATTAAAAAATGTAATTACTAACTTCATAACAATTATTGTTTGATAATATGTAATATAATATAATTACGTAGTCATTTATCCTAACAAGATTTATTTTGTTTACTTTAAGAGGACGTCACAATAACATGCTGTCTTTGTCTAACTAACAGACAATATATCAAAATGAGTTTTCGTACTTTCAATAGTACTCAGATTCTAATAGACTAAGATCTAACAAAAATTATTATTTATTTGTAATAACATTAGTAATTGGTCCCAAGTAATAATATATTAATATCTTTAATACTATTCAATTTACTATACAATCTACATATCATTACAAAATTCAAATGTTCAATTAATAGTTTTAATAGAAAATAATTGTTAAATCAGAAAACTCTTAAAAAAAAGACTTAATAACCAAAAAGCTGAACCTATACAAAATTGGTAATCACTAAAGTTGGATTGTACAGGTATCATAAAAAGAATGTAATCCAGCTGTTAATGCACCAAAAATCTTCATTTTGGTATTAATTTGGGTACAGTGTTAAGGTGATATTTAAAATATATATTTCAGTGTAATGGATGCCAAACTTAACCAAGGGGTCTATTAACATATTATATGGAAGATTTCTTCGTAATAAGAAGCAATGTTTTTGATTAAAAAAAAATATGCATAAACAAAGAGTAGAAATTAAATTATGTGTATGTAGACATATTCTAAAATATTTGTTAATTCCCTGAACACATTAAAACAAATTGCATTTGTGTGTGCCAAATTATTAAGTACACAACTAAGTTGTTCAAAAATATTTACCTGTAAGTAAAATAATCTCAAAGTTATATCTTGTATAAGTTCTTCTGCGACATCTTCTGGATAGAATTTGGCTCGGAATTTGAATTGTAATGGGTTTTCTTTCTTAACATCTTGACTCATGACCTAAAATAGTAAACTAATAAATTTAAATAAAAATCAACAAAAATAGTTAAATATTTATATATATTTATTTAATAAACAATCAATGTGCAAATTAAAATTGAATATAATTATTTAGGTTACACAGCAGCTAAAATCACAAATAAACAAATAAAACTACATTTATGTAGTAATTTGTTCAATAGTTCATTGTTTACAAATAACTGTTGAACAAATTCCAATATCATATTTATTATAAAAGTAAATTCAGAATAAAATGTCTGTAGACATATTTTATTAACAATAACGAACTAACTAATATTAAGGTTTCCATTTTGATAGGTAGTATTTCTATTTAAATTATTAAAATTATCTATAAAACTATTAAACTCAGAGCATAGGTTTAAGTTCAAATTTAAAAAAAAAAATTGTATAAATCATAGAACATAATTAGAGTTTGCTCAGAATGGTTTTTGTTACCAATAATTTATTATGTAATTTTGACGAAATTGTTGAAACTCTGTACTAATATCAGTACTCCTTTCGTATCCATAGTGGAACACTACCAAAATGTCACAGCACATTCAAAAGAAACTGTTTGTTAACATAAATACAAAAAAAATTTATTAATTTGAAAACTTTCGGTGTAGTTGTCCTGCGTAAAACAGTTTTTACAATCAAATTACGGGGGTAGGGGGAGGGGGTAAGAGGGCTCTTAATACTATTTTAATCTATTTAAAGTTAAATTATGTTTGTGTCACAACCAATCGTTATTCCTGATAATGTTAATCTTATCACCATGAATAGCATATATTATTTAATAAATGTTCATCAAAATATAATATATCATCTTGAAATAATATTTGAATATTACAAAATTTAGAACTTTTTATAAACCACCGAATAGGTAATAAATATTTAAAAAAAAAATAAAGCGAAATGTATTATAAAAGTTAGTACCTGTATCTTATCAATTTATAGCTATGCGACTAATTGCTAAAAACATAAAAATGTCATAAATAATTATCATAAATCATAATTGTCAATCATATACAGGTAAAAATTTGAAAAACCTTCACTCAAAACCTAATATTATTTTACTGTTGACCTTGTAAAGAATTTATGCTATGAAATAGTCGCGTGAATAAAAAAATATACGTTTTAAATATACACAAAACTCAAACATACATTTCTTAGGAAACATAACTGATTTTCCATAGCTTATGCTATGGCTACAATTAAAATTAAGAAAATATAATGATGAATGAAGGTCGAGATCGTGACCTCTACGCGAGGACAAAATATAATGTTTTTTCCATGTGTAACTAAATTTTAAAAAAATTGAAATACAATTTCTTAGTTGCATAAATTTTGTTGATATATAATAAATTTATTCAACTAAAATTATATTATAAACTTTATTGTTATTACGATTAAAAGAAAGTAGAATGGTCAATGAAACACACATACAGGTATCATCGCTATTGAAATTTATATGCCAATAGTTATTACCCAAACATGTTTACAACCAGTTCTTTAACCTCGTTTTATATATTATTTTCCATACTAGATAATTCAATTTTTATTTGTATATAATGTTCAAAATATATTATAACATTTAAATTTGATAACGTTTCATTTTATTTATCAAACTACTAACAAATTTAAATATATATTGTCTATTGTAGTCATCCATTAATTTATAACTTCTTAGAATTTAAATATATGTTTAATATAAATTCAATAAACAAAGAATAAAACAATTTGTAAATATGTAAATAAATAATAAATATTTTATAAGTGTATATTTTGTCTATGCACGTGTGTCTGTAGTAAACATTATTGTACATACACACATTACTACAGTATCTACAGTATGTGTTGATTTAATTTAATTGTTTATACAAGGCTTTAAGGTTTTAGTTTACTAATAATACAAATTACACAGGTATAAAAGAAAACTAATGAATATAATATTAATAATATTCACTTGTATAACACACATATATATGTGATAGAAAACCATAAAAACAAATTAAACAATGTGGGTAAACTCATTATTATAATGTCAGCAATTGTGTAACGAAGGCCACTAACAATACAAATGGTCAGTTGGAAAATTAGAATGACTGTATAGGGATAGTAAACACGCAAAATATAACAGAATATTATAATATATATACATATAAATATAATTTAATAATATTATATATACCTACATAAGTATTGATGGGTATATAAGTGAAAATACAAGTGTAAACGATATTGGATTGATCAAAATAATACTAACACGCTGTGTTAAAAAAACGAATATATGATACCTTAATACCTGTGACCAATATTTATGTCTTGGATCAAAATAATCAATCGATTCTTCAACAAATGTTTTTCTGTTGTTCCATAAATCCCATAGTTTTTTGCAAATATTTCCTGGCTGTGTTTCATGAAAAGTAAGAAAGTATTTGAATATTTGCATAACAAATTGGGATGCATGAACGAAATTGGAATCACACTACGAGTAGAATATATAGCTAGTCATATGTTATATGTGGTGTAGGTTATATTTCAATTTGCAATTAAATCTAAGGACTTCAAACTCTTTCACTAAGAGAGATACTAAAAAAACTACAGTTGCCAGGTATTGGGAGTCAGAACTAGGTTACTGAATTTCTTGATAACCTCAGACATGATATACCAAACTAAGTTTACGCATGCTCCAGTAGCCTTGCGAAAAATTAGTTTCAAAGTATTTAAAATATTTTTTCTACAATTTATATTTGTTATAAAAATCTTAATCTCTGCTACTAGAATAATGAGATGGCATGTTGATCGAGGTGAATTCAATCTGGCCCTGACGTCTGATATCCAGACAAAGACCAACAAAGTTTATTTCTAGTAACACCGTGCGAGGAAAGACTAAATTGTAGATCTATTTACCTAAATTAATTTTTAACAATAAATCTATTAGTAAAAAAAAAAAAAAAATGAATATGATATTTTATTATTATTTATTCTCTTAAAATATTGAATAATTTTTTTTTTTTTTTTCATACATAAGTAATTCTCTACTATAGAATCTAGATGATTGTAATAAAAAAATAAAAAACATTTTTTCTTTTTTACAATATTATTATCCAGAATATTATCTATATAATAACTAACAAAATATATATTAGTTATCTATTGTCGTTATTGGCGGTGATACTATACTATACTACGCAAATCAAAATTATCAGGTTGATACCAAAGTATCAACTATATGAATATTAACAATATTACATTTTCATAGAAAAATTTTCTGATTTAAAATATATTAATATTTAAATAGTTACCTAGATTCTAAGTAGAGTTATATTTTAGATGGAAATTAAAAAAGTATACAAAGAATATTTATTATTTACCACCATAAAAGCATGAAGTAAGAAGCATCTTCGTCTTAGTCTATGGATTAAATCATTCAATGATAAAATATATATATTTTTTTCAAATCATTATGAAAACCCTGAAATATTCAAAGGTTTAAAATAACCCCAGGACGTTCTAATTTAATCTAAAAAAGAGGACATGTCCGGGGAAAAGAGGACTAAATATAGAAAGCCTAAACTACAATATCTATGAGTATATCACACAAGAGTTAAAATCTATGAGGTAAAATGTTCGCCATTTGCAAGTCACCAAAATCATCAAACTCTGTATCCAATAAAGTAACTCTATGATCTATCCACCTTGGCCAAGACAATGATAATAGTTTTACAAGTTAATAACAAGTCGGTGGAAATATGATTGGCTTTTTTTATAACTCCACATCGCGGAGAATTCACCGTCTGACAATTAATTTCGCGTACAATTCGCTGCAAGCAATGTTATGCGGCAAACGCAAATGAAAGACTGTAGTGTTGTGTAGGTATAATAATAGATTTAAGCCGAGCGTAGATTGAAACACATAGTCCAATGCATAGGTTTGAACTTACGAGTGTTAGTTGAAAGGCATGGCAGTTCACAGTGCGTGAACCTGCTTCAGTCAGTGTGACACAGATTACTGCGAACGTGTTGAGCAGTTTTCATTAAAATGTATTATATTTTATTTCAATATTAGTTGCATATCACATATCATCATTATTCATATCACAATAGAAGAAAAATTAATTGAAACCGTTCGCCCGTACAAAATATTATATGACACTAACCATCCTGATTACATGAAATCAAAGTTTATCATTGACAATACTAAGGACTTCATTAAATTGGTTGCGATTTAAACGGAAGTAATTGGTGAAATCGGAAAATTCCGATGTTAGAATAAATTCACCGTGACTTTTTCTTTTCTTCATGCTGTTTTATATAGATTTATTTCGTTTGGATGGTAAATACAAAAGTTCGTCCATTTCTTCGTCTGAATCAGACTAGGAACTTAGGTCTAGTTTGTTTAGTTCGGTCATAATTTGTACGTTATACGACCGATTATATACAAAGATAACAAGAAACTATGTGCGGTCATGTGAGCAGCGTAGTTTTTTACTGATCTGCTCTGTCTAACCTAACCTACCCTGCATTGGACTGCGTCTCAATGAAAGCCCGGCCTTAACCTAAACTAACAAATTATGCTTCTCCGTGATAACGATTTTAGATTTTCAATTTAATTCAAATAAAATGTAAGTGGGTACAAGGACCTGCTTACTCACGTAAACGACGAACGATGCGCGCGACGCGTAAATTATTGTTACGGAGTATGGACGCGTCCAGACGGAGGTGCGCGTCAAGGAATAATTATATTTTTACCAACAGGCAGCTCGCTGTTAGGTTAATTCGCAGGCAGCACTGTTACCGCACAGCGCGGAGACACATGGTCAGATCATGTATGGACGAGTCTTTAAATAATAAATAAAACTGCTGGAAATACAGTAAATAATAAAACAAATATATCTGTCCGGATACCAGTTTGGTCTAATGGTAGGTTTCTAAAAATAGATATAAATTTGTTCGCAATCTATTTTGAATATTGGTCGAAAGACCAATATTACCAATGTTTTGTTTTCAATGATTATTATTTACAAACTATTTTTAAATTTAAATGAATGGGCAAAATACAAAATAAACCACGACAAATTCACATCAGTAAATATTTATAATCTTATCGCAATACTATAATATTATAATAGACTAAAACATAAATACTGTACCATGCTTGGACAGTTAAGCATTTATAAAAAAATGATTAATACGAAAAAAAAATAACATTAATATTGATATTTGTTGGTTTTATTACCAAATATTTATTTTTAAAAAGTGTATAATTTTTACATCACGATTATAATGTACTTGCAATAATTAAATATGGATATAAACATAATATTATAAAAATCAAATTTGTAAAAAAAAAAATAAGTAATTCCATGACGTAAATTTAATATAAATAGATAGCCAAGGTGGCACTCATACTCATACTTCCAAGAAAAATTAAGTTATGATGTGACACAAAATTCAGAAGAAAAACAATTATTTATAAATTAAATGATAGGGAGAAGACATTTTCTGTAATAATAAATTGAATTTTCTATAAAAAAAAAAAAAAAAAAGTAAATGGAAATAACTATTACTTTATTTTTATCCCAATTACAAATTAAACTATTATTATTGATATACTGATATAATTAGAATTCGGACTTGTTACTTTAAAAATGATCGAATTATGTACATAACGTTACACTACTCCCTCCTTTAGATTTTGGATTACACCATTTATCTTTTGGTTTTTTTTTTTTTGTCATTTGTTTGTATTTGTTTAACATATTCAAAATTTGTTTAGCCTTCCTACGACCGTTAAACCCGACGGCCGTAGAAACATTTCTCCAGACTCTCGGATTTTAAAAACTTACACATTTTTTTTTTATGCCATCGTTTATTACGTCTACGTCATTTATTTATACAAATCGTTTTTGTGCTTATCATCTGTCCATTACTCAAACACATCTAGACTACCGTTGTCCATCAAATATTAAATAAATATATTGGTTAAATAAAATTGTATGTAAATATATATTGTTATATGCCGTGTAATAATATTTAATATTAATGTTAATATAACATAATACAATTGTAATAATGACTTCATTATCATTTTATCATTATAAATTATATTCAAGTCATAGACCTATTTATTTAAGTTAAAACTAAGGCTTGCATTAGAAAAAATAATTCATTACAACATTTTAATTGTTTGAAAGCCCTGGTTAAAAATGTCGTAGGAAGGCCAAATAAATACTGAAATATGTCTAACAAATACAAACAAATGACGTATTTATTAAATGATGACACCAAAAAAGTAAAAAAAATGTTGTAATTTTTAAAATCGGGAAAGAAATGTTTCTATAGCCCTAGCTCAGTATTTTGATTATAACGGTCGTAAGAACGACTTAACAACAAATTGTGAACTATGTGAAACAAATACAAACCAATGACCCAGACACTATGATGGCGATATTACAAAATCAAACATCTTAAGAGAGAATCAGTAAAAAAATGATCATAATATGCAGCTAATAGTAATAATTATTATTATTTGGCAAAAAAACAAATCATTTTTCAATTGCTGAAAAATATACAAAGCCGTTTTTACTCGTAATATCGTGCAATTATGCACTCATAAGATTATTCTCAGTCTCTTGATAAAATTTTAGACATTTTTACGATCATTTGGTAACCTTCGTTTTTTTCCCAATACGGCTTCTATTTTTGTTTTTATCGATTTTTCTTTTTCGCCACGTATGGCCGTATGGGTTAAGTTATGCGTCTATTGCCGAGATAAAGAGCAAAAATTCTCGTAAAAATAATTTTAATATTTTTTAACGTTATCTAAACACGATATTTATCGACAGTATGTTTACAAGGTAACAAAATACGAAAAATGCACTAATATGCACAACGAGAATCTTACTACGGGCAATACAAACGAAATTTAAATACAAAATGTCCCGAGAACCCTACCCAAATGTTACTGATAACTAATATAGATGGTAAAAATGGCATATTTAGTCGTACAATGCGTGTTGTCTGATTCTGTTGGCAGACAATACGTTTTATCAATCATCTAGACTCTAGACTAATTAATAAACATTATCAAAACCGTCTTGCTGCCAATATTGTATTTATGTTATTCATTAGACGCCATATCATCGGTATGAACCACACGCGATTGCTATATTATAGTATTGCGTGACCTTGACACAATGATGTATCTTCGTTTTAGAAAGTAGTATATGATGTGTCCGAAAGACAAGGCCAAATATCAAAACGTTCAGACACTTGGTAATTCTTTAAATGCCCGTGAAATGCTATTAGAATAACTTATCAACGACGAATATAAATTCGAATAGACCCACATTTATAAAAATTAAAACATTTACGAAATGTACAACAACCAAAAGATACCGAAATATCTACCTTATGACCAAAAATATCGTGAAAAAAAATCGAGTATTTAAGTATGTGTTTTTGAATACGAGTACAAAAATATACTCTTTAAAAAATGCACAAATATAAAATATATTATCATTTAGTAGTAAATAGAAACTACGGTGACAATAATTCAGAGAGAAATCGGCGTTTAGCCGTCAATTAAAATGGATACATCCGGTTAAACCGGGCTTTTTAATTAATAACGAAAGTCACGGAGTGAATATAAGGAAAAAATGAAAAACCAAACATCCATTAAAGGTAATATTTTGATGAAATAGCCGTAACATGACTAAAACATGCGGAATAGCTATTTCATAACACAAAAAAAATCATATAACCATCAACCGTTGAGCACGCAACGGACGCATTATAATAAAAAATGCAGATAATTAATTCGATGGTTTATTGTGTAATTTTGATTTTTGACCTCGTACAATTCTTCAATGAATTATCGGTAAAATGAAAACTATACGCAGCATTTCTTGAATTTTTACTACTTATATTACGACGAAAAAACATAATATTAAATTACAAATGTCTATGCAAAATATTCGTATTTTTTTTTTTTTTAACTACTGTTACACTCGTGGATAATAACCCATGGTAGTTGATCTGAATAACGTCATTGTCACGAATCGTAAATTAAAATAGAAGATAACGTTTTAGTATTTTTTTTTTTTTTTTTTAATTTGTATTAGGTATTATTACTCTTGGAATAAATAAAACCAAGCAGGTGAGCAATAAAAAATCAACAAGTAGGTAAAATATTTTAAAGACGATATACGTAAAAACTACTCTACTGCTTGACAATATTGTATAGGTAGGTACAAATAGTTATAAATATGTGTTCCAAAAACAATGTCAAAAGTACATTACTTATTATCTTAAGTGTGCGTGTGTTTAAACAGTGATTAACGTCGGAGATGTTTGCTAGTACAAGTCTATGAACTATTCATGAATTTGCATAACCCAATTGTCTGACGACATTAAACTGTGACTTTGGCACTAACGCATTAGTCACGCGTAGGGTCTTCGAGAATGCTAATAGACAGTTTTTTTTATGAAGCAATTCGACCACAAATAGGCTGCGAATAAGCAAGGAAAAAAAACTACAAAAAAACCGAAACAGAATATAATATCCAAGACTTGTCCCCAAGGTCATACGATTTCGAATACAGAACACGATTTGCGTCAGTTTTCGAGATTTTAAACACCATGGAAGGTTTTACAATAATACCTACTATATATATAATAATACAAAAAAATATATAGGTGTATGTATAATATTATATCCAATCGGTACCTTTTTATATAGTTTGATCCAGGTCATATCGCCTTTGTTGTCTGTATACTGTAGGCCAAAAAACCATACCTCCCTCAGGCCAATGGTTTTCACTACCTGGTCGAATAGCTGTTTGCCGGTGGTAGTTTGCTGGATGGCAAACTCCAGTTCGGCATCCATTGTGGTCACCCTCACGTTCATCTGAAACAGGTGGGGATTGAATTAGTAACAGGTACCCGGGTATATTATAATACTAACGAACGCGTGGGGTAACTGTTTAAAACAGCCCTCGTCTTTACACTACGCGTGGGTATAAACATTATAATTATTTTGTTCGCTATTATTTATCGTCAAGAGACCTCCCTCCTCGTCCCTTACATTTCCGCCGAAATAAAACATTTAAAACATATCGATGTCGAATTATCCAAAATAAATTGCGTTTTACTTTTACAAAGACGAATATATAGTAGATACATATTGCATATACTCATACGGCGCGATTTTAATGTTGCCGATAATACAATTTTACCAGTCGACTAATATTTGATGGATTGCACAATTAATAACAAATCACAAGAAATTCAAGGAATGACGTCAACAACGACGGCCGATCATCAGTTTTATTCGGATATATAAATTCATTGTGTTCGTCTCGAACACATAAGAATCACATACATATATATATATATATATATAGAGAGAGAGAGAGAGAGAATCCGTAACCCCAAGGACTTACAGTTTTTCCGGACACCATTTTGTCGTAATCGTTCCGAAAACCCGGTACAGAAACTCAACACAACGTAAAATCGACACACGCGCGATACAAATAACAACACAACACGTCGGCGGTACAAACGGTTTTCGAACAGAGAATAAAATGTGTCCGCGATTATGGCGGCGGCGGCGGCAGCATCGACGAACTGTGGACACGGTAGAGCCGTCGAACGTTTTTGAAGGTACGGGGTACTACTAGCTGCAACCTGACGATAGACCGGGTTACCTGAGAAGCGACACAACTCCAATGATAGAGAACAGGGCGTGGCGAAATTAACGGCGGTAAAGAGGGGAACAAAAAATATATATATTATCAGAAACCGGTTAGGAAGCCGCGCTTTGCCATGTTGCGCTGCGTTGCACTACACTGCCACCTGGTTTCGGGCCAAGGTGCTGCTACTGCAGCGATAGATCGTCCGTTGATAGCCGTAATGAAAAACTTTACGAAACCCTCGCAACGATAGTTTATAATATATTTTTGTTTCCACCGTCGTATTAACGATCGAAATACATACTGGGAATTTGTTTCACCGAGCCATTCATAATCACAAGTTTACGTCATAGATAAGGCGGGACGTGACGATCCACTTACATAATTGGATAATCCCCGACTCTATCACCCTATCTATACAACACATTCTATATAAATTTTTTTATTACATGGTTTTATATAATAAATAATTTATGGAATTTAAAAGGAAATTGTAGAGATTATATTTTAACCAGTCTATAATATTATAATGATGCAAAAAGCTTAGTAAATTTTGTAAAACACTAAATGTTACACTTACACGAAAAGAAACTTGAATATTTATAAGATGTAAACTATCACAATATGTTTAAGTCAATGATAATTAAAACATTGAAAGTGGTACGGAATATTTATAATTTATGAATTAAAAATTATGGCTTTACTTTGATATTTTTTGATAAATTTAAAAAAATAAATACAATATTACCTAATATTTATAATATGCCTAAAATATGAAACTTGAGCAATGGCAAAAATTATAGAACCATATGATTCTGTAGGAAAATAAATTGTCATTAGCCCATATTATTCTGTCTGCCAAAAAAAATATGAATATGTACAATGTATCTTATTAAAATATGATATATATATCATATTTAAGCTTTATAGATAAATGATTCCTATTCTTATCAATGTATCTTTGTCATTTGGAAACTTAGTCATCAACTTATTTATTATACTATTGTTTAAATTGTAAATAAAAAAAAAAAAATGTTTAAATCATATATTCAAAAATATATAAATGGAATGAATTAAATAATGAATTCATGTATTATACAATGGTAAAAATTAGGATAGCGAAGAATTTTGTTTTGTAAACTATGTAGTATTCATAAAATATACCATGTTATCTCAAAAGGAAATTACTGAGATAAACTAACTAATATAGGTTTTTTATACATTTATTTTTTATACTAAAATATTGTTTTAATTAAAACCCAATATTTGTGATTTATTAAATACACATTTATTTCTTTCCTGACAATTCTATATAATATTATCCTGAATAATTAACAATATTACAAATTCCACGATGAACAATTATTGTTATTAAATACGTAATATTTGTATAACGAGTAATCAAAAATTTGTTATTAAAATATAAGTATTAATTGAATAATAAACTAAATTCAAAATTAAAAACCTTATCGCTATATTGACCTCTTCAAATTTTATAATGGCATTTTAACAATATTATACAAAATGTTAGCAGTTTCATTAAGTAGTACTTTAATTCAATATAACAACCGAAGGTGTAAAATACTTATAAGTAATGCGATTTCACATGGCACCCAATTGAAAACAATTATATGTGCATGTCATAATTTACCCTAATCATCAATTAACCATCCCACTTCCGATAAAAGAATATTTAAAAAAAATATTTATTATAGGTACGCCTATTATATTTGTACTTTTAGTATCCTTGACTAAATGGCAATTTACAGTGTAGAGATAGGAATTTTTAGATAATCATTAAAGAATAGTGACATTTAGAAAATAAATAAATTTCAAATATTTTTATTGTACAGCAATTTTACCGATCACATAACTACCCTTAATGTTTTAAACAAATTCATATTTTTTTCAATATTCTACAGATGATCTGTTATGATTAAAGTTCATACAAATTCGGAATTTCCGGTTTTATATTCCCTTCCAAAGTTAACCCTTTCAAAACTTGAAATTGATACAAGGTCATTAAAAATACAGGACACCACCGTCAACATAACATATATAGACAAATAAGGAATAAAGGAATAACATTAATTTTTCTTTTACCAGGATTTCAATAAAATGTAAACATTCATCAAGAAATAGAATTAGTATAAATACATTTTAACTATAAAATTTTATATAAAATAAAAAACTGGGTTATTTGGTAAAATACTAAAAAATCCAAGAAAATTTATATGATAAGGTATGACTTGTATGAGTCATACGTTTTTAATTGGATATTAAAACACTGATCAGCATCAACCAGAATATATGTTGATAACAATTTCTTGGAAGTAGCCAAAGGTTATTTATAGAAATACAATGTTTTAAAAAATACTCTACAATATAAATTACTAAATAATATATCCAATGAAGCTATGTAGCACATATTTTGCTGTTAGTTAAAAAAAAAAAAAAACAAAAATAAGGTACTAGTATTAGTATTTATAACCAATGATATTATAATCTTCATTAAATACAATTTGATCAACATAGACTGCATATAGGTACCTGGTACACATTGAAATGGGTATAACACTCAACATAATATCCCATAATGGCGGAAGTATGCACTTTGTATGTAAATTAAAAGTCCAGTAATTTATTAAAACTGAGTTCATAAAATAATACCAATTAGTTTGTAATAACAATTATAATAGATAATTTATTATTTTGTTATCCTTCAAATAACTGGACAAATTATTTTAATTATTTTAAGTTTTCTTTCAGTTAATTTTTACTATGTATATGTGTTTTTATTAAAGCCACAAATTAACAAAAATTATTAAATTAAATAAAGAATTCTTATAATTACCTATTACATTTTACTTTTATATTGCTTAACTCAAACATAAAAAGATATTCAATACTATTTTAAAATGAAAGCCAGTGATTATAATATTATTAGTATCAATATCTCATAATTATAATGGCATAATGTCCATATTGGTGAAGTTTTACATGATTCATAAATAATAACCATAAATATATTAAATCAAAATCACCTGTGTAAGATATATATGAAATTTACACGAAAAACCAGTGGTGTATCCAAGGGGGGATGGCGTCCTTCATTGGCCATATTTTTTTTAAACATTTGTATAATAATCGTTTCATGTTTATGTTACTTTATTATGGTGTATGTGGTTTATTTTTATATTTTATTAACCAAGTATAGTATATTTTTAAATGGAATAAAGGAAATAAATGTTAATGTGTAGTTTTGGTTTTTTTTTTGTTGTTGTTGTTTCTTTCCATTGGGAAATCCTAGCTATGCCACTGCAAAAAACTATGTAGTAAATCTGACACACAGGATGCAAGAAGATAGGAGCCGATTGTTATACATGAGTAAGTTATATAGAATAACATATTATTGTGGTTACTATAAAAAACCATTGTTTAAAATGTAAATTGAGTAGGCCTTTATAAGTTGTATTTTAATAACGTCTAATATATAATACCAAATATGTGGGTTGTATTATATTATTATACACTATGGACTTTAAACCCAGGGTTTATTTGCCCATGCATAAAAATAATAATAGTAACATAAACATTGATGTAAATATTTATCATATGTTATTTACACAGCTAGTAAATTCATTAACAATGTTTTAAGAGAATTAATTATTAATTATTATCAGTTATTTCCTGAAGTTAAGAAATAATTAAATTGTATTTATGACACTGGCATTAGGTGCATTTATTATTGTATTGCAATTTAAACATATTACTACCATGATTTATTGTAAATTTAAATTTAAATATATTAAATGCTCACAGTCGAAACAATTCAAATGAATGGCATATATCTGTATAACAAGAAGTTTTAGGTATAGGTACAAAGAATATACTTTATGAAACTTCTTAAAATGTAACATTGGATATGAATAATTGTATCAACTTATTTTATACCTAATCATTGTATTAATAATGTGATTTTGTAACTTTAAATTTTAAATAAATCGCATAATAATATATACAATTCAAATAACATGTAATGATGAGCTAACTTATGATGTATGTGCAGATTTTATGGGTCACACCTAGTTCAAATTGTTAATTGCTAATGAATATATATTTATAATATTCCTAAATTATTTGATATAGAGATAAAACGAGATTGGACAAGATTGTCAGTGCACCATCTTATAGTATGTCTAAGAAGTAAAAACTAGTTTTGAAACATTTGTTTCAAAAATATTGTAATAAGAATTAAAACTGTAGAACAAAATAAATTTAGACTTTTAACCAATTTCTGTGTCTGTGCATAATAAGAACAAATAAGTTCAAAAATTGTAATGAATTTTAAATTGGATGGTTTGTAATAAATAAATAATAAGAAAAATATTAGCCAAAATAAAACTTAATATCTTTACAAACAAATATTCAATAATTAAATTGAAAATTAAACTAAATAAATTGAATGTACAATAACCCAATGTGAAATTAGTATCTAATTTTATTTATTATTATTATTTTTTAAAGCAATTTATTAGTATTACATTTGATATGGTCAGTTGTAAGTATTATACAAATTATTATATTACTCTAATTTCAAAATTTGAATAAGGTATTTTATAATGTGTAGTTTCTAACTTATAATTTACTAATAATAAAATGGTTTAATTATATTTTTAAAATGACGGGACTGGTAAAATCACAAAAATTTAAATGACACAAACATAGTTCACCAGATGGTTACACATTATCTGTTGCCAACACAGAAGGGGCCTTAAAATGTTTTTTTTTAGACATCCTAAAAAATAACTATGCTTAATAATTTCATTGGCTAACACAAACATAATATTATAAATATTTTTTAAAACAATTTTTTGAAAAACTATCCGTATAGAATACAATTCAATTTTGAGTGTATATACAACAATATACCTAGTATAAACACAGTTATATTGCATTTATGCAGTAATATTGAAAGCCGTAATACAATTATATTATTATAATATAATATATATATTACAATGTATTATAATAGCCATGATGTCATAAAAAATAAAAATATATATAATTTTATTAAATAGATTTTAATTCTGATTATAAAATCAATATAGTAGTATAATACTAATCTTATATAATAATACTAATTAAAAAATAATAAATAACTTACAGATTTTGGCATCTTGAATTGTTATTGTAGGTATGTAATTAATTATCAACCATAAAAACCTATAACAAATACAAATATTTCATGTTGAATTATAATACATATAATAGAATATCAATAAATAATAAATATAAATAATAGTATTAAATGTGTAATATGAGAGTAAAAATATCAGAGAGTAAATCACTAACAGAAAAGTGTACAAAATGTTTTGAAATCGCAGAAATCTTGGTAATTGTTGGCAAATCATGGAAATTGATGTACCCATATAATATAGATAAGTGATTTACCCTCTAGAATATATACTGAATTTAAGTACCTATCTAGAAATATTTTTTATGTACCTATTCAACCTACCTAATTGTAGATAAGTATTTAAATAGTATACTTTCAAATATGTGTTAAATAATAATTTATTTTAAACTGTCAATAACTTTAACGATCAAGTGCTTATTTAAAAGATCAATTACCTAATACTAAATACTTAATTGTGTCCAATTAAAAAAAAAAATAACAATATAGTAGTAACCACAAAAAATCTAAAAAATTGTTACTAATATAGTAAAAACAAATTAACTGTGTTGTAGGTATATTATAACAAACTAAATTAAAAAAGTAGAAACTATATTTACATATTAAACCATTTTATGATAAAGTGAATCGCATATTATTCAAAAATGCAACATGTAACGACAGTTACATAATCAAAATATGGTTCACCTATATTATTATATACTTATCTTTGATAATAAAGTTCTTAGATTATAACCTATAATATTAGTGACTTATCTCATTTTCTAGTAAATAATATTAATATCGTGAACGGATATTGTACATATTCGTTCGCGGCTAATGACAAATATTTTTTTTTACCAAACAGACCGGCTGTACGATAAACGAGTCGGTAGAAATGGTGTTTGGAAAATGGTCAGAAACCGCGTAAAAACGAGGAAATCGAATAGAATAATAATAATATAAATAATTTCTCACCCCGGTAAACGTTGTCGCTGTCGGATCGAGTCTGTAGTTATTCCAACGTCACCTATGGTGATCGTAGACTGCGTTGCACGACGATATATGTGTCGTACACGCCGCGAGATAATTTGTTTTTTTTTTTACGTTGGGATATTTTCAAAAATACATTACGCATTTACGCACGGAAATGGAAAATATAATCACGTCACGTTGACTGGTGTTGCACGCACGCAAATGAACCCGGGGACCCGGTTAGAAAAAAATATCACCATGACGGGTGGCTGCACTGCTATACGGCTTGTGCCAGTGTATCCATCGAAGAGGGATGAACTAAAATCTAACAATCGATTAATCGTATCAATTAGATCCATAGAGTACACTATAGTCGCAGATAACGATGTACGCTATGATCGGATCTCACTTTTGGTCCATACCGCGTAGGAACTATCTACAACTTTACTCCATACGTCATCCATAGACATATTAAGATGAGTAGAGTATAGTTAGGTTATTATTCTCATTTCGACAGAAATTAATGTGTCCAATTAAACGAATAATTTTTAGTTAATAATACAAAATGGGTACCTACCGAGACATCCCCCAAGATACTACATTTTTGTTCACCATTTATATTCACTAACGATAAGTAGGTATATACACTAAAATTGAAAATACCAAATAAATAATGTGAAAACTGACAATATATATTTAATATTTTTTTTAGTGATCAACCGAAAATGTTGATAATTGCATTACTTGAATTCTTATTTTCGGAAAATATAATATTTTCTCGTCTGTGGTCGGCATAAATATTGTACTATTTCTACTGGCAAACCAGGACTATGGGTAACGCGCATAAATAATAATGTAATAAAATATGTAACGTTATTAATTCCATTATTCTACTCTGTAAATTCAGTCAGGCATCACGGTTGTAGATGGTCGTCTATTTACAACCGCTTAAGGGGCACCAGCCATCAAACCGTTGTACTTAACCTTATGTACCAAACTTTATTACCGATAAAATGATAAAACGTATAACCTATGCAAAATTATACACCCAGTATATTTAAGAGGGAGATAGGATAATTTCTAAGTTTGTACATTTTGAGAGGGCTTAGGCCTTTCAAACCCCCACCCTCACAATCTCCGCCTATGGTTTTAACAGTGTACACCAGTATAAATGAAAAACCATAATAAAATTACCAAAATGACTTATTTTTAATTGACTCATAACAAAAGGTAGGCGCACGGGTACCTAAAAAAAATTAACGATTAATATACCAATCTAATATAATATTGATTAAAAAAATATACTAAGTGTCTCAATACCTTAACACTGCCGCAGATAAGTATTTTGAATACAAATTAAATGTTAGTCAAACTTCTATCTAAAGTCACCATGCCTCGCAGTACCATTTTCATATTATTTTGTTTCATGCCAAAACAAAACACCCACTGAGTTTTAAAAATTTTAAATCAAAATATGTATAAAATGTAGTCATCTATAAAATATGAGGCTAAATTTCTCTAAAAAAAACCTACAAATATTTTCATTCCATTCTTTTCAAAATTAGAAAGCAATGCAAAAATAATCAATGAACATCAATTTATGCTTTAATATGAAATTTATTTGTATTATTTATTATTTTACAATATTACTTAAATAATTATTTAAAAAAGGGTCACAAGTACATAATGGATTAATTGCATTATAATAACAGTAGGAATTTAAAGCATTAAATATATTTATTAAAACATATAAAAATAATATTCCTTTAGCATATTTTAATTATAGAGAAGTATGACTGTGGTGACTTAATAGTACTATCACTGAGTGTTTTTTATTTTTCATCAAAATAATTTTTAAAAATATGATGGTTGGTAAGTATTAAAATTAAAATAAATAAGTATTTCTTTCTCGCAGTTTACAAATTATTCCAAAATATGCTAAATATGTTAGATATACCCTAACCCATGAAATATTCTCAAATATACAAAAAAAAAAAAAAATGTTTTTCTATGAATTGTGTGTTGAACGAATCGTCCACATTTTTTACTCATATAAGACTGCATACACTCAGAAACATTATGTAAAAACATATAATTCCGGAATATAATCATTACAATTATTTAGAAATAATTCAAAATAGTAATCTTTTTATATAGGTACTCAAAATGGTAAAATACTATAAACGATGTCGCTTAATATACTTTTTATAGTACCTACTCGGGATAGTAGGTACCAGAAGCGCAACCAAGAAGATTTTTTGGGTGTCTGAACACCCCCTTTGAACCGTGTTTATGGGAATTTAATTTTTTTTAATCATATATACAAAAATAATTATGCCTCAACATTTGAAAATTACATAATTTATATGAGATTTCTAACTACATGTATGATATGCGTTTTTTAGTCTATCGAACGCTGGACAGTGCCCGCACCAGTGGCGTATTTAGAAATAAGTAACCGTCGAGTGGTTGTGTTATGCAGACACACCTCTCGAAAAAATCCTAGTTGCGTAACCGGTAGGTACCTAACCATACTATACACACAGTACATTATTAGCCTATTAATTTAGGGAATAATATGGCCTACAAGTACAGTAGTTAATATGTATCTATAGTTCACAACAGTGCGCAACGTTCATAAAAAAATTAATGTTTGAACGCCACGTTGTACAAACACGTTTTATTATCTTCCTTAACCATTATAAAATTATAATAATATATACAAACAAATTAAGTTTTTAAGTGTAACTAGCCACTTGGCTACTTACTGTATCAATTTTTTAGGTGTGGTTTTCGTATGTGTATAGGTACATATGTGCTCGTCTACAACGTTATGCCGTAATATTGTTCATTATTATTTTTTTTTTTTTTTTTTTTTATCGTATAATAATTAACCGACTATAACAAAACAATCGTATACCTATAAGGAAAACGCCTATGACCGACATTTGTTTTCGAATTACGCATTATAATCATATGAATCACTACGAACAATTCATAAATAAAAAAACAAAATAGTAATAACTATATTTTATAGTCGGGTATACCATAGACTTACCGTAACAATAGTTGTATCGCGAACTTGCTTCTTTGGGTATAGCCGCATAGGCGTACTACCACTAACGTATATTTACGTACAAACATATTATAACTTATTGGTAGTACACAACCTATATAAACACAGAATGGCAGACTAACTCTGAATAAGTAATATATATCATAATTAGTTTGATATTATTGCGATAAACTCGTGAAATATCTAAATATATACCAAGTGCTAATTATTGAATAAATCGATTCTCAATCAACTTCATTTTCGAAAAAACTATCATTTGGAAAATGTAGACAGGTACCAATTTTAATTAAAACCGTTCTTGCCGCACCTTAATTATTTACCTTCGGTTCAACTTGATAATATATTATTTACACTTTAGAAAATAATCTAAAATATTTCTGTATTATGATGTCATGATTTGTTCAATTGCAATTGAACTCCACTCAATTCATCAATGAAAATATATTTGAAATACAGTTTCAGGATTTAAGAAGAATTATAGACAATAGTCTGTTTCCACAATTCAAACGTACAGAAATTAATTTTAAAATACAAAGACTTCTTTAAAATATAAAATATTATCGATTCTGATAGTGAAGCAAGACATGTATTGGTTTTACAATGATATGGGTATTTTTGATTTTTGGTATGTGAAATATTAAAATATATTTATATTTCACATAAATAGAAATATAGCACCTACGTAAAATGTTGAGATTTGTACAATTTTCATCAAGATCTGGATTTTAGATGCGTATTATAATCAAATTTGTTTTAAAAAATTGTAACTACGGATTTTTGATATTTTTATATGGCCGTAAGAGCAACACCTATGGTGCACCTTTTTTTTCAAATTGTCTAGTATTTTTTAGAAACCGATAATTTCGAAAAATCCATATAAAAACTAAAAGAAACTCGAACATTACAGGTCTCTACGATTATTTTTGACTGAATTACAAAAAAACAAAAATTACAAGTCAAGTACAAAATTACATTCAGTAATTGTATACATTTTTTAATTTTTCTCCTAATTAACTACAAGGAAAATAAAACTATGACTTTCCCCACAATTCACCAACTAGCCATAATTTGCTGACCCGAGCAAGATTTCTAGTAGAAAAGTTATTTACAGGCACACATCATAGTAAGACTATAAAATAAATCAGAATCTAAAAAAATATAAGTATACACACATATATATATATGCCAATGATTAAAATACTTTAAATCTATGAAATTATTATGTAAAGTGCAAAGTTATACTTGCCATTAATAATTACTAAGATACAACGATATCTATCATAGTTTTTTAATAACACTACAAAATAATTCGTCAATTATATAATAATTAAAATGTCCTAATTAGTGCGTATATAGAAATATTAATTAATACTTATTAACATAGTAGTAGCTGCAGGATAATAAGATAATTAAAATATTTACTTCTATAATATATTCCGATAACATTATTTTCTATAGTGTATAATATATAGGTAAGATAATAACCTATAGGTATGAGTATTATATATGGTCGTATATGCGTGTGCATACCTCACTGGCATAGGGCAATTACTTAAAGATTGGCATATTTGTTACATATTGTATAACAATAATGGATTGTGTGGTATATAGGTACTATACAATAACAATTATACAAATAATTGTAGAAACCTGAAATTATCACCGAAAAATTAAATTAGAACTTTCTATACGTGGTAAAATTTTCAATACTTTGTGGCGTTTTATAGTTATATATTGATTATAGAAGGTATTTTAAATTTTCGAGTTTTTATTTGATTTTTTCGCTCCATGAAAATGTTTATACGTCTGAGACGAAAATACACGGAAAATTATAATTTATTTTGTAGTCAGTGACGACGCGAAATGGTGTATTTTAATTACGTGATTCACAAAAAAAAAAAAAAAAATAGATGAGTGACTAAAAAATATAAAAAAATAGGTTAAAATTGGTATAAAGTAGTTAGAAATAGGTATATAATATGTGATTCAAGGTAAAAACACATCGCAACACCATTGTTTGTAGTAACATGATAATTAAACTATATTTTCAATTTTAATTTATCAAAGATTTATAACCGAACTTCGCTCGGAATCGTTTTTCGAATTCAATAATTTATAGTTGAATACAGATATAATTGACATTTCCCCCTATATTTTCTGTTTAATTCTGCAGCCACAGTGGTGGGGGGGCAGCTGTGCACCCTGCCGTCGTGCGCACGGTTGTGTATATGATACCTAATAATCCTATACTGAGAGCCTAGATATATATTAAGCAGTTATTGAAACAATTAAAGCAGTTTTACTACAGTCATTGGTACGATTATTGACATCAGTGGCACAACTAGGATTGTTTGGAAGGGGTTTCCGCCTATCATAACCGTGCCAATTATTACCTCCCCGTTACTTATTTGTGAATACGCCACTGATGTCCACACTGTCCGGCTTAAGATAGACTGAAAAACGCACACCATATAGTTAGAAATCTTATATAAGTAATTTATGTAGTTGTCAAATGTTGAGCCAAAATTATTTTTAGATATATGCTTAAAAAAAATAATTAAATTTCCATAAATACAGTTTGAGGGGGGTGTCCAGACATCCAAAATACCCCCCTTAGTTGCACCATTGGTTAACATAGATAAAATAAATTATATATATATATATATATATATGCTATAGTTTAATAAATTATATTCTTTCTGTATCCATCTTACAATAACCTAATATTGAAGGCTAACAATAATTTATTAATTATTTATTATTTATCTAAACTTTATTTAATTCTAATATATTTATAGGTTCTCTAATATTTAAACCTATACGTATATAGTATCGTCTAATCTATTATATTAATGAATGATTTTAATTCATCACGAATAATTATAATTTAACTGTTAAAATTATTTATAATACATATGTTACAACGCATTTATAAACAATCATAATTTCCTTTTTTTTTTTTGAAAAAATTAGGTACCTACAAATTAGATGTTTGAA
Source organism: Tuberolachnus salignus (assembly GCA_956483605.1). Lineage (NCBI taxonomy): Eukaryota > Metazoa > Arthropoda > Insecta > Hemiptera > Aphididae > Tuberolachnus > Tuberolachnus salignus. Next base: position 10,216,774 of record OY101429.1, on the reverse strand, counting down.
AATGAAATTAGGGATATAAAATAGATTCCTCATTAATCATTTTCATAGATAATATTAATAATAATATACAATTACTGTTATTATTTTTATACACCAATCTTTCCAAAAATAAGCCATAATATCTATATACCCATGTAGGAGTGGTGGAAATTTAAGACTTGAAAATATTATTCATTTGTTTTTATGACTATTAATTATTTTTCTGTTTATATATTTGTATTATAATTTCTTCACTAAAAATTTACATTTAAATAACACTAGACGAAAACAATAAAGTCTAAATATTTTATTTATTTTATTGACATTGTTCCATAATATACTATTTTTTGATATAATAAACGAATATAATATTGGTATAGTTGTGCAAGTGTTACATAAAGATTTAGAGTGATATATATTATATATAATTGAATAATAATCAAACTAAAGTGCACTATTGTAAATAGATAAATTATTTGAATTAAAACCTCGGAAAGATTTGAGTTGATTACTGCAATGATTTCAATCGTCTTCTATTTCTGATTCTAGGTAAAATTATCTAAAATTGTTTTTTTTTTTAAAAAATATTAAAATATTATTTAATTTATTAAAAAATGTATCGTAATATATGTGTATGGAACTGACTTGTTGCAATGTAAAGTTCACTACCATTGCTCCATTACGGGGGTTGTTTACGACAGTAACCGACTTAGTTGAAGGTAAGTAACCATCCATAGAAGCTGTAATATGATAATCCCCATTTGTAAGCAGTCTGTAATAGTCACCTTCTTGAACTGAAATTTTCGAAAAACATTTAATCAAATTTGTTACATACAATAATAATTGTATAAATCGTTGTAATGTAATTGTGTATAATACCAGATGTAATATCGTGTAAGATTGGTGACATTTTACCATCTGTTACGTTTACCACTTTTATAAATGCATTTGATATTGGTTTTAATGTAAGTGCATCTTGGATAAAACCTTTGATTCCCAAATGTGACTAAACAAATGTTAATTAATTACATGAATTATCAAATACCTATTCAATATATATTAATATACAAAAAATTAGAAAAATTGTACATAATAATAATAATAACTAATAAATTTATACTTTTCAATATATAAGTTATTAGTTAATTGTTCTTATGTTTGATAAGAAAAGAGATTCTAATAGGTGTTATTTTTAACAGAAATCTTGCTCCAATCAATTAACGATAAGTGAGTGTTTTTTCTAATATTTTGGATCTTGTTGATGCATTTGACAATGAGGAAAAATAGGAATATTTAAGCAATTAAATTTAAAATAATAGTAGAGACTTGAAATTTTCACTAAATAGGCACTTTATAGACATTTACCAATTTACAAAATATTCTGGTTTTTTGAATTATATATATAGCTATTTAAAAATGTCGAGTTTTTTTAGACTTTATTTGGTTTAATGTGGTTCAAATTATTTTAGCTTCACAAAAATGCTCGAAAAATAGATCCCGGGGTTCATCATAACTTATGATTCATGGAAGAACACGGGCAATTGTAATTTTTTTAGTTACAAATTAATACGATTTTAAATTTAATTTTATCAAAACATTATTAACTGAACTTTGCTCAGAATCATTTTTCATTAGCAATGAATTTTTGCTGTACAGTTAACAAACTAAGTTACCCTGTATCTATATACATCCTATGTATTCCTAACTTCCCATCTATGAGCAGTATCCTACTTGTTTTGTTCTTAAAATGAATTAACCTTTATTTTTTAGTATAAATGTGTAATTATAGACATATCATAATATAATATATCCAATTTTAATTAACCTAACATATATACCTGCCAAATCAAGTTGATGAGTGCTTTTTTATTTCTTTCCCATTCATTTTCTAATTCACTTTGTTTTGTATATTTGTCACAACCTAACTCTAAAGTGATTTCGAAGTCATTGGAAGATAGGTAGTTGAAATCTTGCATACCTAAAATATAATTTTTAGATATTATGTTTGTGGTATAGGTATATAATATTTCTAGGTATAATTATGAATAGGTTTGTTGTAAACTTTGTTAAAAATATAATATATTACCTTTAACTGTAAAAGTAAAAAAAAAAAAAAATAGTTTTAATAATGTATTAGTTAAGAAAGTAAACATTTTTATAGTTGTATAGTTAAGTATACATATTAATTTAGTTACCTATATATAACTTAGCTTTATAATTTTTTTAAATGACAATTAATTGATGCAAATATTATAAAACTGCATCATAAAAATGTATACACGTTTATTTAGGAAACTGTTTAATATTATGCCATTACTTATACAGTATAGATTAAATGTATTACAAATATTAATCCGAAAGATGTTCAATATACTGTATAATTAGGTACCTAATAATGTTGGGTTCAATATATCAGTATTATGGCGTTAAGTAGGCAATGATAGGAGTTTCTCTCGGAATCTCCGAAAGGTGCCAATATTTTTTTAGAAAAGTAGGCAGGAAATATGATCTTAAAATAATTTTATCCAGAGGCACTATAACTCCACACAAGTCTAAAGAGATTAATAAGTGGTAGAATAGTGGGAAATGCCTAATTTTATAAAAGTAAACTTCTATATTAGGATTTCCAGGACTGTAAACAAATATAAACTCTCATCTAATTTGTATTTCTATAAAGAATATTTAATATAATATAATATATTATATTATAATACCTACGGGTATTTTATTTTAATTATTAGCAACATATTTTTACTAAAATAGTTATTTCTACATTTCCATTTCAATATTATGACAAATTTATTTCTATTTATTACAATTTTCCATTTGATTAAAATATTACCTACCTCCTTGAACACTATACCATTTAGCACCATTTGTGATGCCACCTTCTTTTGCAAAATTAGTGTCACCTCCTCTACACGGTATTCTATTTGGATTTGCCATATCAGCGTGATAATTTGCATAGGATAAAGCTAACCATCTATATAAATGTAATATATTTAATAGTTATTAGTTTGATATTTAACTATTATTTATTAGAAATCATACTTAAATGTATCATCATCAGGACTTTTAGAGTATTCGCCTTGTATTCTGCCACCTCTACTTTCATCGTATGGATAGTTGGCTACTAAATCACCTCCATGAAGATTAGCAGAAGCTACAAACGGTATCGACATAATTATTTGCATTACAGCCTTCGTTTCTGGTTGTATCTAACAATATATAAAATGCGGGTGCACGTATATAAATACATTAAACAAGTCATTATATCCGGTAATGATCTATTTTTTTCTAATGGGTAATATTTTTTAATTTGGCCTTAAATTGAACTATAGATTGTTTACAAATCAACAATTCATTATTACATACCTATACCTGTATGTATGTACATACATTTTATATAGTAATTTTTAGTACGTATGTACCAGATTTTTTTCTTGAATTGTCTATAATTAAAGTATGAACCTACCTTGAAAAAGTTCTAGTTACACCACTGGGTAGATTTCATACTTGATATTTTCATATTATAATGATAATGAAAATTAAATATAAGTGAATAAAGTCTATAATCACCGGTTGCGACAAATGATCTACCATTTGCATCAAATGGTTATTAACGTCTTTGTAGTATGCCTCGTTGTCAAAAACAATTCTATCTAAATTTGGGAAGTTTCTATTTAAATCCACGCCCGCTGCATTTTCTCTTCCTATTAAATAATTATTTCCTCCCTAAATGTATAATAGATTTATAAATCAACAAATATAGATAATAATTAGATTCAATATGAGTTTAATTTTACATCGTTTGTGGATATCTGCCATCCATCAGGATTCATTGATGGCAATAGATGAATCCTAGTTGTGGTAATTAATTTTACGATTTCCTCATTTCCTGCGTTATACTCCTTACAGAGGTAATCGGCCAATTTCAACAATAACTCCCTCCCTAGTATTTCATTTCCGTGCATATTACCTATGTATTTAAACTCCGGATCCACTGAAAAATGTATTGTACTGTATTGTTTTATCATTTTTGCAATAGCATATTAATATTATATAAGGTATTTATGAATATGCTGGGCAAGTTAACTAGTTTTTTTAACTCGTTAAGTTAATAAAGAAAAATGGAAGTTAAGTTTGAAGGTTAAAAATAAGTTACTTTTTTCTCATTTAAAATTAATAATTATACCTTTTGTTAAAGCTTAACAAATTACATAATATAATAATTATATAATAATATTCTTGCAATTTTTTAAAAATGTACCATTGCCCTAGATATAAATTATTATTATTATATTTTATCATTTACTAAGAAAATAATAGTTAACTGTAAATATTAAATGCTGAATACTTAAAAATTAACTTTACGCGGTTATAAAAAAAAAGTAACTCGTTATGTAACTAAGTTAAAAGTAACTTAATTTAACTTTTTAACTCGTTAGTGTCCAGCCTTGTGAATACTTAATTATTCGCGTATAGGTATTAAGATACAGTTTAAAAATTACATACTTGCTTGATGTTCATTTGGATGTACAGAAAATACGATCATTATAAGTGGACGGCCTTCCACGGAATTCTCTGACAGTCTGTAAATACTAGTAATGCTTGGACATTTTTCATGTACTTCCAACATAGTATCATACATTTCGTCATTGTTGTGGTGCTTAAATTCAAATTCCTTATTTTGTTCCAGCGAATTTACGTTAATTGCAGATGAAATTAACCACAATGTAATACATATCAACATTGGTAAACTAAAAGATAATTATTATAATTATACATTTTTTTTTTTTTATTTCCTTCTTAAAACTATTAATTGAAAATATCGCAAAAACCTTGGTAAAAACTTAATACAACAATAATAAACGTTTACCTGAACATTTCGATTTGTTTATTAATCATTGTGATTCGTCAATAAAACATTATATTTCGTATACAATTTAAATGAGGAGTATCAAAGTAATCGAACAGCGAATAACTTATACTAACGTCCAGGCTAAAACAAAATGGCAACGCAAGTTCACAGACTGAGCATGCTCAATGACCGTCCCTCCCGCCAGGACTCGTATTTATTGATTATTTCCCCACTGAGTTACGTCGGGACATTTTTATTTCTGTTTGAACAGCAGACCACAGTTTATAATCAACATAGTCAAAGATTTTAGCCTCGTTCACATATTTAAAAATTCTCAAATAAGTAAAACAATTATTACTATTGCCCATTATTGTATAATTTCTTTTTTTAATACATTTAATTTTTTATTCTATACTTTATAATTATTAAATATAATGTTACAGTAAACTTGACCCCATACTACTGTATAGTAATAAAGTTTACTTTCGTACATCTATATTAAAATCGTCTTTTCAGTTTATAACAAATATTACTTGTGTATCATTTATATAGGTACAATAAAAAATAAATGTTAATACTTAAATAAATGACTGGCACTGTGTTAGCATTATTAAAACACAACTAGATTTATATTATTAATGTGTATATTACAGAAATATATTATAATATCGACAAATGTATTAAATATCTAAACATTTGTTTGAATTAACTGAAATGCTTATTGTATAATATACTTATACACAATGACTATAGAATATATCGAATCTAACGAATATGCTATTTGAATCGCAAGGTGATTATTTTGTTATCAGAAATACTCGTGTATTATACTACATTTTATATTATTTTACATTTACAAAATTATTATATTTTTTGTTTTTAAATTTAATTAAGAGAATCTATATGTTTTATAGATTGGTATAGATAGTTTTAGCTTTGCGGAGAAGTAATGCTAATTGCAACACCCAATGTGGTGGTTCAAATAACAACAAAAAAAAGATAGTTTTAACTTTATATTCCTACTCAAAATAATCGTTTGAAAATGTCAATGTATAAGTATATCGAATGTTGAATAAATAATTATTTTTATTTTGTATTTATAGTTTAGAGCGAATAATAGTGCGGAAGTACTTAACAATTTTTACCTTGTTTATGTAATTGTTTATCTTAACCTAAATGCTAATAAATAATAAATTGTTGTTTCATTATTCGATATTTATGCATAAAAATTTTCAAAAATTGTAATATTATAACAAGATACTATATAAAAATGTTTTGAAAAAAAAAAATGGCTTTTTCACAAATTAATAATTTGTTTTTATTAAACTATAATATCAAGGTTATAAAAATAATAACAATATTTTGGTTACTTCCTTTCTGTCATATATAATTTAACAGCATAAATAAAATAGTTATTCATTCAAATTGTTCGTAATAGCCTTGAATTACTCTTGTTAAACTATCGTTTATTATACATATTAAAACATTTAACGTCAATCATCGTTACATTAAAACTACTACAGACTACACAGAGTCATAGGCATAAATGAGATTTCCGAGAACTGTCAGTCATAATAAATAAAATCACATTGATGAACTTTAAGTACCTAGGTATCAAAATATACATTTTCATTGCATTTACTGTTCAACTGAATAATATAAATAATAGATTTCGGTATAAAAGTAAATTGTACGTATTTACTGTAATCTGTAAAAATACTAAGGCAAGCTAACTAACGAAAAAATAAATTAAATATATAAAAATGTTATAAAAAAGGCGCGTACTGACTTATTGTTTTACACTGGAAAATTATGAAATGAAGTCCACTAATTTTTCGATGTTTTTATTGCATCATAAGAGCAACTTATGGGGACCTCAAATCCTGTTAAGAAATTTTTAACGGGTCTACGAGGGACCTTTGTGTTATATTTTCTAACAATTATTGAATATTTAAACATTTGCTTTGACGTAAAATTAAAAAAAAAAAATCTCAACAATTGCAAATAGCTATAAATAACTGAAAATATAACTCGTAAAAAATAGTATTTGTAAGTAAAACCACTGATAGGAATATTAAGAGAAAAATAATTTATATTTATACGTAACGATAAATCGTTGCTAACGAAAAACAATTTCAAGCGTAGTTCGATTAATCGTGGTTTAAATGCTGATTTATACGATTTCCGTTAAAAATTTGCACTTTAAACATTTATAAAAAAAAAAAAAAAAATTACATTACGCTCACTTTTTTTTCTTCTTTTTACCATTAAGTACAACTTAACCTTATAAACCTTGTGTAAATTTCCATGCATGGAAATCTGTTGGGGTAAAACAATTTGATTAAAAAAACTCGGAAAATAGTACGCACCATTAAAAATATAACAATCATAATAATTATAATAAAACATTTTTTTTTTATGTGTATAAAATTCTGCTTGTTTTAAAAGTGACACAAAATAATAATTTAAGAAAAAAATAGGCATAGGTTATCCGGCAACCTCAGGATTTAGTGTTTTGAAAGTAACAAAAAAATACAAGTACCCACAGTTCTTAGAATAAAATTCATTTAAACAGTACTTGTCTGTGACTATACTATATTATTTTTATTCAAAAAAAACAACCGTAAATCTGTATAGAGCCTATGCAGATAAGGCCAAAGGGTCTACCGGAAAATGCCCGGTATCTCGACGGGCCAGGATGTGATGCAGTATTGCCAGTATTTGTGTTAGAATTTTTATATTACTTTCAATATTTACTTTCCCCTCAAAAAAATTCTAACCAAATTGAAATCTTAAATTATCTAAAACTACATACATTACATTTTATATATGCTGTACAAATAATTCAATATAAGTAAAATAAAAAAAAAAAACAAAAAATTGTTTTAAAAATTAATATTTGATAAAATATCAAAATTGTATAAACCCCCCCTCCTCGCGTACTTTTTTCGTCTTTGATGTTCTTTTACCTGATGATGATTTTTTAAATCGAAACCGGTCATAGGTGGTTATTACCTCCTCGACATTTTATACCATGTGCGTATTGAAATTAAATGATAATGACTAAAATAGAATACCTACTAAAGATGCTATGTCTGTGAAATATAGTAAATTTTATTATTAATTTTTTTTTTTATTGTAAAAGTACCATTATGATAATAATATTATTATTTACGACAAATATACTTAGTAACTAAAAATGTTTATTTTATAGAATCGTTATGGTTTTACAATATTGGCTACAGTGACAGTTGGTTTCCGCTAAAATGGATATTACGTTACATAACGGGCCGTAAAAAAATTAAAATCCTTAGAACGATTACTACGGGCTTAGTCCATTGGAACTGATTTTATGACATCTAACTATGGGAGGAACTTGTGCGGGGATACATGCTAAATTTTTTTGATGTGAATACCATTCTCCGTAACCAAATCCCGCCGAATTATATTTGTTCCAAAAATCGGTAGGAGAGGGAGGGTACTTTTAATATGAAGTACCCTTAACAGTCCTATACATACTAGTCGTTGTCTACATACTAGATAACATGGCCACCCTTGTCCGTGTTAATTAATTTCACGTTTTTTATGACCATGTAAAAAATTTATTTTAAAACCGAAATTAATAGAAGTTCAAATTAATTTAATTTGTATCCCTGTTTCCACTCCTGATCCTATTACAGATAACCGCTGTTGTAGGAACTTCTTTGTCCGTGGAGACTAAATTAACTAATAATAACTTTTTGTTTTATTTTATCTAAGGCAACCAACAAATCAACAAAACAGAATTCAATTATCGTGTCAAAAAACCAAAAAACCCTAGTATGCTACTATAAGGCATTTTTGAGACATTTGTTTGCGATAGATTCGGCTGTGGATTGCGCACAGCCAACACACATCCCTTTCTTTTATTATTATTATAGATAATAAATAAATAATAAATATTAAATGTTTACTAATTATACAAAAAGTTCCTATTTCAGTTTCTTATATTTTAGTTATCATTTATTATTTCTTAAATTTCCAACTATATGAGTTACTGTCTCTTGTGATATCACACTACATATAAAATATACCTATATTGTATAATATCATTTTTATTTTTTAAATATTTTATGATATATTTTTAATTTTATGACTTATAAATTCCTTTTTTGAGGGAACTAAACAATTACTACCCGTATGATTTCCCATATTATAGTCACGGGTATAGAAAATCGAAAACTCGACTTTAAACAGTGATCTATTTGTAAACAAATGTATGAATATGTTACCCAAAATGATTCCTATAATAAGAATGGTCATCTCTCTTTTTGAAATGTGTAACTACAGTGATTCAATTTGAAACATTGTTAACAAAATAATAATAATTTAAAATAAAATAAAATGTTATGACTTATATTTTAATATTACTTACTGTTTTTGAGAATGATAAAATATACTAATTAATTAGTACTATTAATCTCATAAACTATTGATCTTGTTTAAAAATTTGTATTTTCTTCTTTTGATACTATTATGATAGTGATATGTTTTCATACCTACAAAAAATAACTAATATTTGAAAACAAAAAAAGATTTGGGAGGGATGGGAGGCACGTGCACTTCTGGATATGCCACTGCCTGGGCTGTGAAATAAATAGCCTTAATCAGACACACTTTAACATATCATTGAAACCAAGCAGATTAGTGATAGATAATTTAAAACAATAAATTATGTATGGTTCCAACTATAGACTTGTCTATATTCTAATCTTATTTGGCGTTCAAAACTTACAAGGCCAAACACAAAACCTAAGATCTCCACAAAGATTACACAAATCTGCCTAACTCAATTATTATTTTGTCTGTATATTTAAAGTGTTAAATATGTTGTAACTAGATTACTAGTTTTAGGCATTCTAAAGGAAATTTAAATTTAAATATACCCAAGAACATTTTGTTAATTTTTTTTATATGTATTTTTTATTTGGATATTTCAGGATTGTATTTTTCACCTTGTTAAAGGTGAAGTATTTTATCGGAGGACCATAAAGTAACGGAGAGTCTAAGCATTTTTTAACATTATCTATGTGTTGATGGTCATAAATATCAGAGTTCAGTTGGAAAATATTTGCTTGGGATGTTCGACACGTGCTAGTGGAATGGCAGATATAGTGAGTAAAATAGTGGAATGGTCAGAGTTTAAGCCTAGGATATTGTTAATAGAGCAATGTAAGTTTCTGAGAATCTTAGCAGTGAAAATGTCCAGGATGTCGAGGATCTTATTAGGTGAGGTTGGTCAATATGTAGGCCCTGGAGGTGAGAAAATATTTATATGCTTCTCATTGACAAGGTTGTATAAAACAGTACCACGAGAGTTGTTTACACGACTATCTCAACTCTGATGTTTGGCGTTGTAATCGCCAACGATAATGAAATTATTTTTAATTGTTCTAAAATAATCGTCAAGTATTGGTTTGGTTATATTGTGGCGAGGGGAATAAAATAACTCGGATAGTGATTGGGATGTTATTCAATTTGATCAAAATGGAGCAAGATCGGATATAAGCATAACTGTAGTTTGGAAGATGCTGGAAAATAAAGAAGTTTTAATTATAATCGCAACTCCACCATGTGTAGTATTGTCAGAGGGGTTTACTTTTATTAGTTTAAATCCAGGAATATGTATATGGGAATATTTAGTGAAATGGGTTTCAGTTATAAGCGCAATATCAATTTGTCTGATATATAGAAGTTAGGAATTTATTAATGTGATTATTGAGGTCATTTTAATTGAATTGGAAAATTAAGAGTGACTTATTTGTGACTGAGTTATTAATTTGAATGAGTCTAATAGACTGGAAATTACTTTCAAGAGTAGAGAATGAAGGGACGAGATACTATAACAAAATTTCATCCAATTACTTTCTTATAATATTGAACAAAGTGTAGGGGGGATGGTGTAAGGCACTAACATTTTTTTTTCTTCTGTAACTAAGGACCACCCTAATGTACGTAGGCATAAAGAATTTATAGCTGGATATTCAATATATTTTTTTAAACTCGATTTGTTACAAATTAATTTCTATTGTATATATGATAACTATATTTGCATTATTACAAAAATGCACAAACAAAAAAAAAAAATTATATAATTGAAGTCTTATATTACAATCATAATTTCATAAATTATAAAAAAATAATTCAGAATCTATAAAACGATACCTTATAAGTATCTAATCATCAGCAAAATTATTTTACTATAAATTAAAAAAAAAACACAATGTTAATTTTACATTTAAATGGATTTTATTATTTTTAATTCATATATGAAAATAACAAAAAATGAGTGAATTAACTAAAATAAAAAAAAATGTATTTTCTAGTGTATATTACTAGCTGTAATAAAAATAAATATTTATTTTTTGTATGATAATACAATTGCCACAACTATAAAAAGAAAGCGTTGTAAAAAAATATAGAATATTTTAAAATTTATTTAAAACTATACATTAACATAAATATTAGCAAATTAAAATTGGGTGAAAGAATAACCAATAACATAAAACTTCTAAACTCGGTATAAGTGTTTTAAGATAAATAACATTTTTTTTTTTTTTAAATCACCATTTAAAAAAACCACCTTAATATTTAGACACTACTAGCGTATAACTAAATCTTATACTCTGGTAATAAAAAATATTTTTTTATTATAATATTAAATAAACTAACAACATAACAACTAAATATAATAATTATTGCTAATATGCTTGCAAAGGAACATGTATATTAAACACATTTTGAACACATCACTTTTTCCTAATTTTTCTTAATGGTTTATTGTATTACATGCATAGCACAACCAAATGAGTGATATATAATAGTTAAATAGTGTGACATTTAATTATAATTAACTAAAAATGATTACATTATTAATATATTTTATATTCCATAAACTTAAAAATCTTACATATTAAATTCGAAAAAATACATTTTGCTTCTACATTCTACCAATGCATACATTAATATATTTAATCAGAATTTAAATTAATTATTAAGATAGTTGTTTTCTTGTTAGATTTATTATGAATTATGTTATTAAAAATAATAAATCTAATATTATGTAATATATATATATATATTTTAAAGTTAAATAATAGTAAATATGAATAATATAAGCATTATAAATTGAATGTAATATTAATGTTTAAAAAATTAATATTTCATTTCTAACTTATAAATGACAATTATATTAAAACCCATATTAATCATTATTTATTCTATTATCTAACTACACAAGTGATTTATGATGTGTTAATAAATATAAACTTTTTTCACCTAATATATATATATATATATACATATTAATTAATAGAATATACATTTAAGTTTTATTATAAAAATTTAAACAATGATAAAAAAAAAAAAAAATTAGAAAATAACTTTTATAATACATAATTGACAGTTATTTTCAAATTTAATAATTACCAAATAAATTTGGAACTATATTGAACATAGAAAATATATACTAGAATATAGTTTTGGCTATACAAAATAAAAAAAATGGAATAGTAAATTAGGATGATTAAAAAAACAATAATATAAATAAAAAATAATTACAAAGAACAGAGAAACATTAAGGAATACAAGATTAAGAGACAATATAATACATGATAATTTCAAAGTGTCAAGTTCGAAAATAATCAATGAATGGATAAAAGCAAAAAAAAAAAAAAAAAAAATAGTATTATTAGCTGAGATATTAAGTAACAATTGAGCTAAATATAAAATATGTAAAGTAATTATTTTTAGTTTGGGCTTTCTGACTTTTCACTTGAGTCAGATTCTGTTTCACTATCATCATCATCATTCATGTCATTTAAATCCACTTCGGCACCATAAAACATATATCTTCTTTTTTTTAACATAAAAAATTTATTTGCTGGAAAAAATAATTTAATTATTAGGTAAATAAAAAAATAAAAAAAACTTTGTTGGTATATTACATGGTAAATAAGAGGAAAGACTAGATTTTTGAGGATCATCTGGATCAATTCCACTGTCTCTTGTAGATTCTGTAGATGAATGACGTTGTTGTTCACCTGAAGAACCAGGAGTATATCTATCATCACTGAGAGGTGGTGACATACTGTTGGCACTGTCTCTTGTTGATTCGGTTGACATTTCATTTTCCACAGTTTCGATTGGAACTGCATTAGATCTATCAACGATATTCAAGATATTAGACTGATTTAAGGTATTTTACTGTTAAATATATAATTTGGGGTTTTTAATCATTTACTATTACCAATAATAGTAATATATTTAATTATTTAAAATGGTACTGACACGGTTCTAGAGTACCATACCATCCATAAATGTGTTCTATTATCACTCCACTTACCACAATAACTATGATATTAGAATCATTTAAGTTCAGTGAAAATAATGTTAGAAGTCAGCCCCCGAGTAACTCAGTAGTAGAGCAATTACTCAGCAAGCAAAATTGGTCTGGTCACTTGATTTTTAGCATTAATTTCTGAACGAGAACAATCAGACGATTCAATCTATGTAATGAATTATGGTTTTGCACAACTCTTTATACCAAAATTGCTATATTTCCTCTCTCGATTTATTGAGACTAAACACACGTCAAAAACATTCATGTAATCATCATATACAGAAACTTCACAACTGTATAGTCTCTATAGTGAATAGGTGACTATCGACTCTCAACAAATTTTTTCTGTGATTATGTACTCCAGAATTTAAAGAAATATTTTATTATCATTGAAAGTAGTAAGTCTAATCAAGCTATAACTTCAATGCAATTTACTATCCATAGTATAAATTTGTTAAGAGTGCTATTGTATGTTCAAAAGTTGTTTATGTTGAACATTTAAAAAATTGCACGATTTTTTTATTTTTATTTTTATTTTTTGCGTGGTATTGTTTGTATTATTTATTTATAAGGTTAAAATCACAGTTAAAGATAATAACCAAATAATCTATTACGCCAAATGACTGGCTTCAATATTAGACACATTAAAAATTAACAATAAAGGTTAACTAGATAAAAAATATACCTTGGCGACGATGTAGGTGTAATTAGAGTTTTTGTTTCAGTTAACTCTTCTTTGCACCAACACACTTCAGTCCAATCTGAGCCAAGCCTATAGTAATATATATTAAGAATTTAATACTAAGTTAAAATTATAATAATGAATTGAACACTTACATGCGGCAGAGGTGATCAACAATCACATCACTATCACCAAGGAGTTCTATATCAAAATTCATATGTGCAAGTCTTTCACGGTTTATTAATATTTGCGGAACACGTTTGTTTAACATACCTAATTAAAACCAGTCCATTCAGTAATTTTGTTTTAACATGATAAAATATGTATAATCTTACTAGGTATGCGGGCAACTGGTCGTACTTTTAATGATGATCCAATTACTATCAACAAATCACAATTATTTTTATCCTCTTCTATAGCCTTATGGAAACTGTCCGGAAGACCTTCTCCAAAAAATACAATATCTGGTTTCATAATACCTGATTAACAGTCCAATAATTATTATTCCACTATGAAAAATTTAAAGTTATTAATTTTACCATTACTATTAACACATATTGGACAACGTGGAATCCTTTGTTCAAATACATCAGGTTTTATTGTTTCTGCTGATACCTTGTGTCCACATTGTGTACAAGATGCAGTAGCAAAAGATCCTAGTATAAAATTAATTTTCAGGAATAAAATTAATTATATTTAATAACAGATTTAAAAAATCAAAAAAAATCTTACCATGACATTCAATAACATTTTCAATGCCAACCACTTGCTCTAAAGTGTCAATATTCTGAGTGTAGTTACGTAAAAGTCGCTCTTTCTTTTCTATGAGTTTAATAAATCTGAAAAATTTAGTAAAATAGCAAAATGTAATATTATATTATTTTAATATTTGTTACTGTACACTAGGGATGGCCAAACTGAGGCTCGTGTCATACTGTGAGACGTAAAACATATTTTTACTAATATATAATTTTAATTCTAACATTAATAAAAAAATTTAGTGTTTTTGAATTTATATTATTTAAACATAAGGTAATTTTTTTAAAATGTAACGTATGTGTTGTGTGTTTAATTAATTTATAAGTTTCTTGAAGTCTGGATTATATTTATGGATTACGATAGTTGACACATTCACCTCCACTGACGATCCGTAATAGTCATTAAGTACATATTTTTAGATAAGTTTATAAATAATTCAGCTAGTCATTTGAAGGCAGTGGCCGGCGCCAATCACGGATTATAACACATGTAATGTTACCTGATTAGAAATATACAAGCAGAGGTAAGGTGAACGTGTTCTGAACCTGTTTGCTCTTACATATTTTTCATTATATTTTGCGGCTCGCAAGACACTTCTAGTAGGCCACCCCTGCTATAAACACTTATAATTGAGCATCATTAGCAAACTCCTTAAATTTTGTAATTTTTAAATAATAATTCCTACTAGTAATTTCATAAACAACATAACAGTCTGAATGTTAACATATTAAATTCAATAATGTATTGTTTATACATTTTCTAAGGTTAGATGATAGAATCAATTTCTAATTAAAAAAATGTAGTGTCAAGTACATAATAAACAAAATTATTATAATAGAAAAGATAATATACACACTATATATATATATATATAAAAATTAAAACTATTACAATAAATACAACATACTGGTGGGATGGTGATGGTTTAAATTGTCCTGGATATATTTCTCTGGCAAATTTAAAAAATGGCCTAGGGTCTTTTCTGAAATAATCTATACAAAACATAGATTGGGGATCAGGCAAATCAGGAAATTCTGTAGCTAGTCTAGCATAAACTCCGTTATGACTTCGAAAATCTGGTATTCCACATGAGACTGATACCTAATAAATATTTAATTAATATCTATACATGTTACTACTCATTTCAAATTACTTACACCTGCTCCAGTCAGAACCATAATACGGGAGCTAGTTTTCAGTAATCTACCAACATCATCAAGTAAACTCACACTGCGTAAACGATTGCGAATAGGAGAATCGTCAGTCATATTCATTATTATCTATAAATACATTACATTCAATTATTATTTTCAACACTTAAGATATTATTAAACGGTACTTACTTTCCATAATGTTATATCTTCTAATTGAGATGGAACAGAAGCGCCAAACACTTGATGTAACAAACGTCTTGGATTAATGCCACCCATAATTTGTCGCTGCACCCAGCTCATTGAACCTAGAATATTCATAATAAAATTTAAAATAAATATATATATAAAAAAAAAAAATTGAATATTATTCATTACCGGGTACTCCTTTTTCAGAATTTGCATTATCATTATCAGAGTGTGTGCTAGAATCTGAACTGGAAGTTGAAGATGATGAATCGTCATCTTCGGGTTCTTCTTTAGTGTCTGAACTCTCATCAAATATACTTGAATATAAATTAGAATAAGAATAAATTAGTTGATATTTAAAAAACTAATATTAATTATTAATGTTTAAGTGTGTACCTTGAGTCTTCAGGGGATTCTGGCAGGCTTGAAGACATTGCTAATGGTATTGGCGAACTTGGTTGTAAATAATCAGCTGATAAAGTATCTAATGATTTGTATGATGGCTGGTACAAAGTATTGGCTAAAATAGTAAAATCATAAATTGTTTATTTACTTAAATAAAGTAATTTGTTATACCACAATATATTTAAATTATTATTTTTTTATTTTATTGAATATAACCTATTTATTACTCAATAAAACTGAGTCCATATTGGATCCATAATATTCATAATATATACAGGTAGTCATAAAATAAAATTGTTTTTCTTTTCATAACATTTTCTTTAGACAAGAATAAACGTTGTATATGTTTTCACATTTAGATCGTAATAATACCAGACAATCTGGAAGCTCATAATAAAATTTTCTGAAGAAATATGGGCTCTTTAACAAAATAAAAAAAATAATACTTTTTAAAATAGGTAAACCAGCAGAGAAAACTACAACACGTTTGTTCAAACAACTTTATGTCTAAAATTAACAAAATTAAGATCACAGTTGAGACTTTTTTAAATAGTATAGGCTATTATATATTAAAAAAAAAGAAAAGTTAACTAACTTCTGAAACCAATTAGAATTTATGGTATTCAGCTATGGGGAGCAGAAAAACCTTTAAACATCAACAAAATTCAAATATTCCAATCTTAATATTATCGCCAAATAACCAAAACCCCATAATACGTCTCTACGACACTCTCCTTAAAGATCTTTCCATCCCAATAGTCCTTTATGTCGCTAAAATATTCTATCAATACTTACACTCTAATATCCACAACTATCACAACCCCATGATCTCTAAATTGTCCATCTATACTACTAAAACGAACCTAGTATCGTGAAATATTAAATTAAAATCATTATCTTACACATTTTATCTTATTAAAATTCCTTTTCCCTTCTTAACTTAAAAAAAAAAAATGAATCCCATTCATAAGTGCTTCCTTAAATCACGACACTCAAGTCATTGTTATACCTTACCTCATATACACTTATTGTAAACTAATTACAAATTATGTTCTGTAATAAATATTTAAAAAAATTCACAATCTATGCTGTGCTGCATAAGGCGCGATTCACACTGGTACGACACGACAAAAATGTGTCTAATACACATATGACCGACATCAACAGTAGTACTGTATGGTCTGTACGACGCGCACTTGTCTACACGTTTAGGTATCGAATAGGCGTTTCAACTTACGATTATAATATTTAAAAATTAATGAACTTTGTAGTAGTGTTTTAAAATTTATTTTATAAAGATTTAACCATAATGGCATTATTGCTCGATGAAGAAGAAAATATTGACCGTGTGGCGAGTAAAAAACGTTCCATTTGGGTTCATGACATTTTAAAGAAAAGGAAAATTGAAGGAGAATATGTGACTTTATGTAAAATGTTGGAGGATCACGAGGAAATTTTTTTTAAATATTTTCGAATGACCAGATTCTAGTTCAATATTCTTTTTTTAAAAATTAAAAATAGTATAAAAAAAACCAAATACTCACTTTCGAGAAGCGATACCTGATAAAGAAAAATTAGCTGTTTGGGTGAGGTATATGAAATTTAATATTTTAATAATATATTAACCCCGCAACAAAACATTTTTCATTTTACGTGTTTTTTTTTAGGTTCTTGGGAACTGGTGACTCATACCAAACAATTGCATTTAGCTTTAGATTGGGGCATTCAACAGTACAATCAATTGTACTCGAAGTATGCAGTGCGATTATTTCAAAATTAAAAGATGAATATCTTTCTGTTCCTAGAGAAGATGATTGGAAGCGAATCGCCAAAGAATTTTGGGAAATTTGGAAATTCCCAAATTGCATAGGCGCGTTGGATGGTAAGCATGTCATTATCGAAGCTCCTCCGAATAATGGATCACTCTACTTCAATTATAAAAAAAACCTTCTCCATAGTATTGCTTGCCCTTGTAGATGCACAATATAAATTTTTAGCTGTCGATATAGGAGCATTTGGTAAAAATAGTGATGGTGGAATTCTCTCAAGTTCAAATTTTGGAAAAGCTTTAGAGAAGAATAAATTAAATATTCCAAATGAACAATATCTGCCAAGTACAAATGAAAAATTACCCCTAGTCATAATAGGAGATGAGGCATTTCCACTCAAAAATTATTTGTTGAGACCTTATCCAGGACCACAAGTGCATGGAGATCAGAATAAAAAAAAATTCAATGATCGTCTTTCAAGAGCACGTAAGATTGTCGAGGATGCTTTTGGTCAACTAACGGCGAAGTTTAGAATTTATTGTAGAAGACTTAATGCATTACCACAAAATGCCGATACCATTGTAATGACAACTTGTATACTCCACAATTATATTAAAGAAGATGCCACTGATGTTCATAGCAGAGAAGTTTCATCAAGTTCATCTATACATGCAGGGCTTATAACATCTTTAAATTGTCAAGGAGGTAGCGCCCAAAAAGAAGCGTTCGAAAATCGGGACAAATTTAAAAATTTCTTTTGTTCACCAGCAGGAAAACTTCCTTGAGAATAAAAAAAAATAATTCAGAAACGCTTGTTTTAAAAACAATGTATTTATTTATTCATTTTAATGTATACAATTAATTTCAAATGCGTTATTATTAAAAATGTGTAAAAAATAAATAGAATTTCTTTTTCATTAAATAAAAATACTTTAAATAAACAAACTTGTTTTGTTGATTTATATTGTGTCTGTATCTGATTGAAAGTGTTGGAAATAACTGGTTGCTGAAGATGTTAAGTTTGTGCCTCTTGACTATTTTCAGAACGTTGTTGAAGTGGATATAAACTGTTGATTTGTGACTGAAGATGATGATGACTTTGACCCGAAGGCATCTGAGGAGCTACTGCTTGCACCTGAGGTTGTACATCAAAGTTTGATATAGATTGTGAGCGTGGATTAAATAGTTGCTGATGTTGTATAGTTCTCAAGTTTTCTAATTCTATCTCCGAAACAATGGAAAAATTTTTTGTTTTGGCCAGATGTTGATGATATGGAGAAAATTCTTTGACGGTAGAACACATGCTCAAAAAAAATTGATCAATAGCACTTGACTCCTTTTTTTTCATTTTTTTTCTCTAATATGTATTTCATTAAAGTTGAAAATGCCGTTTCTGAAGAAGGATTTGATACCTTGCTTTTTTTTTTGGCCATTGTGGCCAATGTATTTTTTAGAATTGGTTGGCGAAATTCTTTTGGTGATGGTGTAGACGTGTTTGGACTTAAATGATTAAAATAAGTATTATTGCACGAGGTATCAATATCAAGTTCAGTGTTCTTTTCGGGTAGACATATTTCATTACCCGCTTCAAATAGATCTTCATCATCATCACTCACTATATCGATGCTACTCATGGATTCTCTTTCTTTCAGATGCGTTTTTAAAAACTGCAACTCATCTTCAAACTTCCATTTTTTGATAAGTTTAGACTTTTGTCAGGACTTTGTCACCGCATTTTTTTTTTGAGCTCTTCTAAACGAATCTCGCAAGTTTGCCCACATTTTTTTTGCAATCTTGTACTAAAAAAAATAGAATGTAGTTAAAAAATATTTAATAATTAAATTATAATATAATAATATACAGTATTTTACATACCTGATTGTTTTAAAATAGCAGCGACTTCTCTCCAAATGGTTTCTTTATATGCATGATCACTGTATTTTTTGATACTCGTATCATATAAACAAGGTCGCTCTCTGATCAATTCAATTAACATTTCTGTATCCATTTTTTAAATTTAATAAATACTTAAATTACACAAATTTTATTAAAATAAAAGTTATTATATTTGAATAATAAATTGTAATGAAATGTTGTAGACGTCATTCGTTTTAACAGTTTACACTACAAATGACCACAAATCACAATAAGTAAAGAAATATTATTATTATCTAATCAGTTAAAATATGATCCGTAGTTGTTTGGTTTATTTAACAATGGTTTTTTTTTTGTACATACTACAATTAGTATATATTTTGAGTAATATAAACAACATATTATTTATACTATCATACCATAATTTATATATAATATTAACCATATTTTATAGTCGAAAATAATATAAAGACTGTATCTATGTACTACGTCTATAATAATTATAATATAATCTTTATATATATAAATCAAGCGTTCTGACGAGTTTGTGCTCAAATTTTTGAACAAATTATTATATAGGTAGTCAATTTTATTATTAATAAATAATAATATATGAGTTATAAAATAATAATTATATAATAATTAATTATGAGTAGGTACATAAAAATATGTATATTTTAACTAAATTGATTCCGACAGGCACCGACGAAACATTCTTTGCTCGAATGTCTTGTCGTGTCGTGTCATTACAGAGCTTGCCGGATGAGTGTGAATTACCGTATTAATTTATATTGATAGAATATTTTGTCGTGTCGTGCTGTGTCATGTCGTACCAGTGTGAAACGCGCTTAATAAGTAAAAGTGATGATAAAGAATTCATTTATGACAATCATATGAAGGAGACGCAATCCAGTGATAGAACCCAACATAAACTGAGCTTAATAATACACTTATGTAATGTAATATCATTTTTTAGTACATTATTTTTCAGGGGGTACTTAAAGTGTTTTTTAACCAATCACTTAAAGAATATTTTACAAAAAATAAAAAATTTTACTAGTTGTACAATTATTTTTTATATGGGACTTTATGACCTAGAATTTTAAAATAATAGTAATTACTAGGAATCAATTAATAATGTATTAGTAATTAAATAATTAATATTATCATTAAAAAAAAAAAAAACACAAAGTTTAACATTAAAATAGTCACTCGAGAATTAAATAAATAAGCTTAGCAAACGGCATTGGCAAAATATTATAAGTAGAAATATTTAAAATGTACGATAGAATACAAAAATTACGTAGGTACATATTATTGTGCAACAAATAATATCAGATGATAATACGGTTATCTGTATATGGAGCCGACTAATTTGAGCGGAGCGCGCCTTGTGGAATTGCGTCGCGAGAACTTGGAAAAGGCAACGGGCGTGATCGTGGAAAAGAAAGTAAACTGGTGACATCATCAGGACAAGGGGTGGGAAGCGGGTGGGGGGGCCACTCCCTGCCGTCACCGACAACATGTCGGCACGTAAACGGGAAAAATCCGCCATGTTTGCGCTGTTTATGGGACAGCGGGTGTTCGAAATAATTTTCTTTGTACTTACCGTAACAATCTCCAGACGGAAACCCGGTGAATCGCTGTCCGAAAGCTTCAAAATGCGAACTTTGGGCGACTTCGTCAGCGAATGAATACCGCATGCGTTTTGCAGGTGCTGCAGCTAGATCTGTGTCGAAGTCACCGTTGTCGGACGCCATTGCTTTGTGGTGTATACGTGCGCGGTGTAGACGACGACGCGATGACGACAATGACCCACCAAACCGCACGATCGCTTCGACACCACTGACCGCCGACCAATCGCATACCGTTAGGTGAGCGCGAGCCAATAGAATTTGATGGAGGGAATTTGTAACGTACAGTGCAACCGCCTGTCCGGTTTTTAATGCCGCGCTTATTTGAATACACTATTTTAAAAATTTAGTCTCCCATAACATACATAAAAAAAACCCACATAAATAATATTTGGCTTATTGAATAATAAAAATTTGTCCACAAAATTTTTGTCATTTTCTCTGTTATTAAATAATGTTCATATTTTAGTATTTATTAAATATTTTGTTGAAATAACAAATAAAACAATTATTAAATTAAGTACTTTGAATGTATATAGAGCGTTTGGGATTACAAATTCAATATTTATATAGAAAAAGATATTCTCATTTCTATACATTTTAATCGATTAGAAGTAAAAATTAATATTCTAGGTATTGTTTTTAATTAATGTACTTACTTTAATCCTTGTAAGCTAGGGTCATTCATTTTTGTAAGAATTTGCTCCTTTTTAAATATTGTATGCATAGTATGGATTTTTATGACCTAACTATTAACAATTACAAGTTAGTTAATTTTTCCTTCATAGGTATGTCATCAATGAGTATTTATAATTTTTAGTACCTACCTGGTTACCTGTTGTTTTATAGTTTAATACACAAAGGGTAAAGTTTGAATATTGAACAATATCATAAAACACATAGCAATAGCAATTTACTTTCATTGATTGTAGTGAATTTATGTTGCAAACTTAATAAGTTGAAAAGTATAGATGATAGATTTGTGACACTAATCACTTAAGGGTAATTGTTTTGAATATATATACAATATATTTTAAAGGAACAATCATTGTTCTAATACTATTTTTATTAATTTTTTTTATAAATATTCACATGAACTTTTTCATATCTACTTGAACCAGTAGTCATATAAACTAGAAAAATTATAATATTTTTATTTTATAATTTAACGCCCAGAGAGTAATTTTATAGGATAAAACAGCTGTAGTAAACACAAAAATATTAAATACTAGGTACTACTTGGTAATAAAAAAAAAATGATTATTTAAAAATTAGTGGTAACTGTTTACTTGTTTGTAAGGAAAAAGTCCACCCAAACAAGAATTTCGGATGCGCTCTTGGAGGCAACAACAGATTTTGGAATATTAAAGGAGTATATTATATAGATATGTTTTAGTAAAATATTGAATATTATTCAAAACATTTTACTTTGAGTCAATTTACCTTTCCATTGATTCGGCTTTTTCTCAATATTTCCTGTGCATTTATGTGTATTAGTTTTTTTAGTATTATATAGGTTACAGACAGTGTTGAATCAGTTTAAACCTAGAAACGCATTAAAATAATTAACTTAAAATCCTAGGTTATAAAAATGTATAGGTATAACTAATTACTATATATATTTCTAATGCTAACACCATGTATAAATGTAAATTTTATTATCCAACGTTAAAATTAATTGGATGATGTATTTGTCAATATCAATATATATATTTATTACATTGACCATTGATGTTTATTATATGATTATGTACAAAATCTCAACTGCAAAGGACTAATAGTTAAGATGGACATTATACCAGTATTTGTAATCTCTGTCTAACATACAATATAGCAAATTACGCTATAATTGGAATGTAAATTGTGGAGTTAAGGTTGAACTCAAATAACAGAATATTACCTAGGGATGTTATCACAAATATGACAAACAAAAAGATTAGCCATGTTGGTTGTTTCTTTTGGAAATTAAATATTTTTTTTTTTTTATTAAAAAAAAGTAAGATACAGACTAGGTCTACAGCTAGGAAAATATTTTTATTTTTAAATTTTTTTATTAGTGTTTAACCTGAATGCCACAATTTACATTCTTAGTATAACTTAATTTGCTAATTTTTTGTTTGACAGACAGCAAATGATGGCGTGACATTCTTTGAAGGTACGATGAATATTTTTTTGAATTTGTTTAATTTTTTTCATTTTATATATTTAAGTCTATAACTTTAATGAAAAACAAATTTTAATTATAAATATTGCATATTAATTAACTAAAATGCATAAAAAAATGTTATTCAAAACACTTTTAACCGTAACATACACATATTGTCCACACAAATACGTTATTTCATTGGAACAATTGGAACCTATGAGCAACCTTAATTTCTTTACAAGGAAGTTCTAAAATGTTTTATAAAATTTAAGATTTCTATTGTTTATATGGTCATACCTGATATACTTAAAATTAAGTTTTATTTTAAACAATAATATTAGCAATTATGTACTTAGACAAGTAAGTAATAATTTACATAAAAAACCATATATACATATAAATTGTTTGATTACAAAATAACCAATAGATATGCACACCCCGGCTAGATGATCAGTTTAGGATATCAGTTGATATGATGGATGGAAATACACTGTATACAAATTTCTTTATAAAGAAAATTAAAGAAAAAGGTAATAAGGTAAAATACTATTAAACTAATAAATAATATAATTTAATCAAATGATTTTATTAAAGAAGTGTTTACATTTCTAAGTATATTGGTTGTTTCGTACTTTCATACACTTCTTCTAACACAATCATTTTACTGGAAAAAAAAAAAAAAATCAGTTAATATTATAATTTTAAGGAATAAAGAATTATTATACCTTCTTTCCGGATGTTGCACCAACTTTAGTCTTCTTGGTACCACGTACCTTCTTCATCCTATTCTTCCTTTCCTTCCTCTGTTTACGAGTTTGCACCTTCTTTTCGAAAAGTCCATGCTAAAAATACAATCATATTTGTATTATAACCAATAGAACAGTATATAAACTATTTATGGTATTGGGAGGTTCTCTATTAGAATTTAAATAAATATTAATGTGTTCCAGAACTACTAATACTTATGAAAGTCTGTGCCTATACAACTTGTGTCCAAAATAAATAGTTATTTAAACATGTTAATACAGTGGAATTTTGATATATAAATAGAAGTTGAAAAGAAATAGAATACAAGGGACATACAAAGGCTTTAGGAAAAAAAAATTGGACTATATATATTTATTATTATCTGTATATATAAAAATACTTGTCCTAGGTGATTCATCATCGCCTAGCCGGAACTGCTGAAGCTATGGATATGAAATTTTCAGTAAATGTACTTATTACTATGTATAGGCGCACTAAGAAAGGATTTTTCGAAATCCGCATTTTAAAGGGTTAGTTATACCTAGGGGTACAAGGGCTGATGAAGTAAAGTCATGTCTAAAAGCTTTGTATTTGTGGCCACATATCCAGAAAGTTGCACCTCATAAAAATATAAGGGTTCATGTGAAAGGTGACACATCTGCTGGGATTTTCGCTGATATGTTACTTAAAATAGGAGACGGAAATTTCCCTTCATTGGAAGTGAGATGACTATTCCTTCAAATTTGTGTACAGTTGTTAGCTCTTTATCAGAACTAACTTCCAGAATTTACCCAGATATAATAAATATCAAGATGAAACTCATCGAATGGTTGTGTAAGCGAGCCATCTTAACTCCAAAGAACGACAAGGCAGCCGGAATCAATGAAATCTACTAAAGGCATTTAATGAAAAAGCTGTTGAATATAAATCTTTTGATTCGGTGATCCAATCAGATGATGCTGTCCATTACCCATTAGAATTTTTTAATACTCTGAATCCTTCTGGTCTTCCATCACATAAACTTATCCTTAAAATTGGAGCACCTATGTTACTAAGAAATCTTAACCCACCTAAATTGTGTAATGGAACTAGATTGCAAGTTAAAGCTCTGCACAAAAATGTAATAGAAGCTATAGTTATCACTGGGTGTGCTAGAGGAGATATAGTTTTAATCCCGAGAATAACGTTAATTCCAACTGATTATCCTTTTATGTTTAAAAGAATACAATTCCTACCCAAAGTTTGCTTTGCTATGACTATTAATAAGACTCAAGGACAATCATTGAGCATGGCAGGGATTGACTTGAGAGAAGAATGTTTTTCACATGGACAGTTCTATGTCGCATATTCTAGAGTTAGGTCTGCCAGTAGTTTGGTTATTTTAGCCCCAAAAGGCAGTACCAAAAATACTGTTTATAAAGAGGTATTAAGATGAACAAAATATGTCAATATAAATATTGGTGGGTTTTTATAACACCATAATGTACTATTACAGAAAGTTATAATTTTTTGGGTATATTTTATTTCAACATTTTGTCGATTAGAATTGTGTCTTACAATTTGTCTTCAAAATATTAAAATAATTTTTTGCTGACTTCTGATTGTTACAATACATGGACAAACTAGGATAAACTAAAAGCAGCCTGTAATAAATATAAAAACTGATAAAATAAAAGTTATAGTAGGTTACACAAAAAAATGGTACACGGGCAAAGCTGGGTTATTCAGCTAGTTAATTATATAACCACAGAAACATAGTACCATTAACAATAAATCATTAACCAGCTACATTTGTAACAGACTATTTATTATGTTATTTATGTTTTTCCTTTTTAATTATCAAGATATTCAAGATTAAGAATATTGAAATCATCTAGTTCCACTGCCGGACAATGTATATGTATAACCTAACTACATTATAAAATTTCATAAATGTAACTTGCGATGAGTAATTTAATTTTACTTTTAGCTTATATATTTATGAATTTGTATAATGCACATATGATAACTAATATGAAACAAATATTCATTATATTAAATTAATTAATACATAATTTAGGTAGGTATTTATAATATAACATTTGTATAAAATAGTTAGTATTAGGTACACATGATGCATATATTTGTTTGATTTTTTTCAAAATAAAAGTAAACATTGCAATGTTAATCCATATAATCCAGTAAAACCTAACCTACATAGAATAGATCAATATCAAACTTTTTTTCTAATTTCCATTAGTTAAGTGTTTTAATAATAATTTATTAAAAACGGATTTTGTATTATCATAGAAGTGAACGGTGTATGAAAACCAATTAAAAAATTAAATCACTAATGTAATTATAAGTAATTTTTCAATAATGTCAATACTAATGTGCAGTCAATGTGTCAACATTTCATTTTTAATGACTGAAAGCTTATAATTATTAATTTTAAATAGTACTTTTACTTTTTACTTCACAAATTGCATTACTAGATATTTACTTTATATACTAGCTATCAAATATTGGTAATCACAATATATCATAATACAGTTTAAACTCACTCTTTGAAGTCTGTATTTCGGTTCAAACTTCTTAGCATGATCCAAAGTATCGTAGATGAGAGCAAAGCCAGTTGACTTTCCACCACCAAAGCATGTTTGGAAACCAAAGGCAAACACAACATCAGGCAAAACTTTAAACATTTTAGCCAATTTTTCACGAATGTCAGTCTTCTTAGGAGACGGTTTTCCCGGATGCATGACATCAACCACCTAAATTGATTAAAAATTAAATGTTACTTATTTTGAGAAACAAGTGAAAAACTGAATTTATTTCCTTGTATAATATTCAATAAACTAATAAAAAATAGTTATTGAATATGTATTTATGAAGTATATAATAAAAGTTTCATAATGAGACGTTATTTTGACATACTATATGCTGTCTATTTAGTTCATATTCTAAAAGGAGATTTTAGTTATGGAGTATTACATATACAAGACATTTCAAGATGTATAATTAATTTCTAACATCTCTACAATTTAATTTATATTTTAAGTGCTTACAATTTAATAGTAGAATTATGTGTGGTGGACTGTTTTTTCAATTCAAATTATACAAAGTTAATAGGTAGATTGAAGAAGAAATTATCAAGTTTGGTTTTTTCTTAATAAACAATGTTTAAATTAGATACTAAAAAAAATGTATCAAAAATAACATTTAATAATTTATATTACTATAGTTTGCAATTCCAAGATTAATAATGAAATACCAAAGAGTTATGTGTATTTGTAAATTGACTTACCATTTGCTTTCTGCATAGTAGACGGTTAGTCATGAACTTGCGAGTGCGAATTGTAGCAGTAGAAGTATTGGCAACCTGAAAATAATTTACAAACAAATTAGAGCAGTTCTCACCAGCGCAAATGTTGATTTTAAGATAACCGAACAATTGTGGTCATTTAACAGACATAAACTCAGTTTAAAAATCATATAAATGCTTTATTTACATTATTGAAACAGCCCAGAGTATATTAGAGTTACCAATAAACCAAGTATTTTATTCAATGTTATAAATTATTTGAAATTTAATAAATTTGTTAACAAAGTAAATAAATCAGTATAAAGTTAATCATTAAGATGAAATGAGTGTTGTTAATTAATTCCACCAATCTGCAGTTTATTCAGTATTTATTGGACTACAATTGGTAGTTATAGTAAATATCAAAATAACTTTTTTTTTTTTTTATTTAAAATATATATATTTACAATCTATACACAGAATATAATTAGTAAGTGTGGTAGCTTTTAATTTGACGTTTATATTAAGAATAGGAAGGCTCCCAGCAGTGCCACCTGACATGAGTTGAGAAGTTTTTAGTTAATTAAATTTTTTATTTATTTAAATTTAGAGTAGGTCTCTAGGCCATTGCCTTTTTAACCTTCTAAGGATAAGTGAAGCAGAGGATAAATTTTTTATAAATGGGTTGGAATGAACGTGAAGTTTTGAATGAAAATGTTTGTAATGGGATTTGGCCAAGTCATTGAGGGTTGGTAAATTCAGATCTTTATGGAGGTTTTTGTTTGTTACATACCAAGGGGCAGAGGTTATTAAACGTAGGCAAATGGATTGAAAAGATTGCAAGGTTTTGGTGTTTAACGGTTTTGTCGTCCCCCATAGTTGGATTCTGTAGAGCCAAGCCGGGCGAATTATTGATTTGTATAAGGAAAGTTTCGATCTTAAGAGGGGTCTGAGGAGATGTAGTTTAGAGTTAACTGATTTGCGTTTTTGTTTGAGATACGAGCACCAGTTAAGGCGTTTATCGAAAGCTAACCCTAGGTACTTGAATTCGTTTGATGAGGGAATTATTTGGTTGTTAAACGTGATAGGTGGGCATGTAGTTTTGCGCATTGTGAAAGTTACATGTGTGGACTTGTTTTCATTAATTTTGATTTTCCACCGATTTGTCCATAAGTAAATCATGTTTAGGTGACTTTGGATCATCCGACAGGCAGTTGGAGGATCATGGTGAGTCGCTGAGATTAGGGTATCGTCAGTATATGTACCAAGGAATGTATAGGGTGTTTTTGGTATATCGTGAGTGAATACCGAGTAAAGAGAAGGAGCGATGTCACTACCTTGTGGGACACCTGCACGAATCCAGTAGCAGGATGAATAACTACTTTTAAGACGAACCTTAAAAGAGCGGTTGGATAGATATGATTTTATTAGTAAGAAATAGGGCACAGGGAGGAACATTTTTAGTTTGAAGAGTAACCCTTCGTGCCAGACCCAGTCGAATGTCTGGGAGACGTCCAAACACACGGTGGGGCAGAATTGTTTTGTCTCCAAAGCATTGGAGATATTGTCAACAGTGCGGTGAAGTTGATGGATAGTCGAATGATGAGCTCTGAAACCGAATTGGGTGTGCGGAATGATATTTGCTGTAATGGCAAGGGGGATAATTCTTTTTAAGAGAATTTTTTCGAAGATTTTAGAGAATGTAGGGAGGAGACTTAACGTTCTATACGATGCTGGATTTTCAGGGGGTTTGTTGGGCTTGAGGATGAGTATTACGATGGAGTGCTTCCAGGCACTTGGAAAGAAAGATAATCTGAGTATAAGATAGGTATATTATGACTTCATGCGGTAGGTTTTTTACTATATAATTTGTAATTAGGTCACGACCTGGGGATTTTTTGATAGGCATTTTTTTGATTATAGTGTTTATTTCATCGGGAGATGTAGGTTTGGCAGGCATGGACATTGATAAAGTGGCATCCAGGTAGTTTTCAACTACAAAATAACTTAAATTTTTTTTTTTTTTTTTTTTTTTTTTTTTTTAAACCGGCAATACCCTCGCCTCCCGGAAACGCCGTGAGGCACTACTTCGGGAGACGGGTCGCCATCATTTATTCAATGAATAAGTAAAAATCCTGTTTTCCCCTAAGGCGCCACGCCCCGGGCTCACATAAAAATTGTATAGCAACATTTCTTGCCCTACCGTGGGGATTGGCAGTAGTCGGGCCGAAACCCGCTTGCTGCCCTCATAAACTGTAGGGGGGGGGGACACTTTCTATCGGCTTCCCGGCCGACGGTCCAGCGACTACGAGGCCTCGATCAATGATGGCGGCGGTGCGCCTGTAGGCGGCGCACGCCGGCGACGTCGAGTGCTTGAAATAACTTATATTTAAAACCACAGATTATCTTAAGTTTAAAAATACCTACCCACCGACAAAAAAACATAATTGTTAGGTTTTAAATAATAATTACTTAATTACGCAAGACTAAAATTACCAAGATATTTAAATGATAATATATTATTAATTACTACGGAGACTTAGATTTTAATGTCCTTAAGTCAAATTTATATATATATAAAAAAAAAAAAAAATCGAGGATCGAAATCAATATAATAGTTGACTTGTGCCCGATGGAATCTTTATACTTTCCGAGTCAATCATTTTATAAAATAATCTTTGGAAATGTTTTATAGAGTTTAATGTTAAAAGTATTGAGTACATACGATGTGAAGAATATAAGATCAAAACGGATAAAAAATAAAAAAACTTACCATTTTGGCTGTTGGAGATACGTAAATTACCGACAGGAAAGCGACCTACTTCTGGAGTACTAAACGTAAACTGAACAAGAAAAGAGAACAAAGGCCAAAGGTTACGAACTTCCATCCATTGCCGTGTGCCGAACTACATGAACATAGTAACAAACTAATGACCAATAAATAAATACTGTACTGTTGGTGACACTGTTATCATTTGTTTACTAAAATATTTTACAATCACTTCTGACAACAATTTCCGCGGTCAGTGTCTCTGTTGTCTGTCGTTACCGTTTACTGTTTAGTATTATTCATTTTCTCGGGCTTGTAGTACATTCGCTGTTAGCTTATTTGGAATATCGAGTGAAATCAATTTCAACTTCTAAGTGAAAAATAGTTTTGTTGTGTTTATAAAATAAAATGAGACTAGAATTTTGTGTTTTAATTGCCATTATTGTGATTAAATAATTTAGGCATTGACTATTTTGGCTAAGGATATAATATAATATTTATATTTAAAAAATGCCAGCAGCAGAAAACGGACAGTTGCACGTTGAAAACGATTTGGATCGGGCACCGATCATTAATGGCATGGAAACCTTACCCAAAACCAAACAGGTATTATTCGTTTTTTAATAAATTTGAATATGAAACCTTAATTCAAATATATCCACAGACCTTTTATGTTTTATTTTCTACGTTTTAGTCTTTAATAACATTAATTAATTATAATATTCATTAAAAAATATTATTTTAAATGCACACAAATTTTTAAGAAAACTATATATTATTTTTTAGATTTCTGACTATATTTAATAATTATCATGTATACAAAGTTAATTATAGAAAAGACTTGTATTTTGAAAAAGTTTTGTTTGTTTTATTTGGTTATATACTTACAATTAGTGTAGGCAACTGGGTACTCATTAAGTTATTCAGTATTAGTTTTTGTGTTATTTAGTATTTATGCACCAAAGTACCTTCCTACTTAGGCGTATAAATAATATATGTTTGCTCAAATTTGTTGTTATGTATAAAAACAGAAAAAGATTGATTCCATGCATTGAAACATAGATTCATGTTTATATGATAAACATTAAAACGGTTTTAGACAGTATTAGACTCGTAGATATTCATTTGTATATTTACAGAAGAATATCATAGTACATATTGTATCTAGTTATGTTTCATAAATCATTTTAATATTATCTTGTAAATATTGTAATAGACTGTCATATAACTGGTATAACCCAAGATAGTACTTATTTTGTTGAAAAGAATTTATTGATTTAAATGTTACTTACACTGGGATATTTATGAATTTGTACTTTTTCTCCTTTTTACCTTTCTCCCACGAAAGAGAGGTCAGCTATATTTCATCTTAGCTTTCCTCATTACTTTCATTTCTCCTATCCATCACCATTTCCTCATCTACTCCACATGCCCCCCTTATATTCCCTAATAACCTCTAGCTACCTTTTCTTTGGCTTAATACTTCTTCGGTTTCCATCCGGACTTAACTTCTTGACTATCTCATTGTTTCTCCTTCTCTTAACATGCTCATATCATCATAATCTATTCTCTCACTTTTTCTATTGCACTTGCTACATCTAGACTACCTCTTTTATATTTATTCCTAATCTCATCCAACATAGTCACCACACACCCACCATAACATTCTCATTCCTGTATCTTCCATATTTATTTGAATGTTTTTATTATAAATTCTCAACACAAAGACTTGTATAACATCGCTGGCTTCACATTAGTTTTATAAAGTTTCCCTTTCATTCCTAATGGTACCTTTTTAACACACAACATTGTCCCAAACCTCTACTTCTATAAATACTAGGTAGATTTGGAGGGATCGGTAACAATTTTTTGTTAAATATAACACTGACTTATAAAAGTTGTTTAAATTTTTTTTTTTTCTGTAATCTTAGAAGTGCTTAAAATGTTTTAAAGTTTTATATAGTTTTTCTATTACATATAATAAAGGCCGGAATTAGAGAGGTCATGGGGCCTGAGCACTCTTAAATTCAA